>JAZHRO010000071.1:16150000-17350000 GCA_037157565.1 Thalassia testudinum | reverse complement strand
AATGCACTGTGCAAACCTCTTGTTATATATATGTGTTTGTTTATCTTTATTCTGATCCAACCTAGGCGGGTGACGTGGCGCGCTCGTGGCCATTGGATGAAGATCCAACTACCCACAGCGTGCGGTGCGGCCTTCCTAAATGGGGCGGTTGTGATGGTGCCATGTGGCATCATCATGGCCATCCATCTTCTTTTCCTTGTATCCGGTGATGTAGACCTCCGATCGAGTTGATTTTTGCACCATTGGATTGCGATCGTCGATTAAAATCCATCCGTTCGGTTGGATTCTTCATCTAGGGGTTGGATCTTTATCCTTTGGCTCCATGATCTCCATTCTTCTATGCACTACACATGATGCTCTGGTTGTTTGATTGGGACGATTTCGGAAGCATTGGACTTCCGTCGTCGTTCTGATCAGATCTATTTAGTCTGATCTGACATTTGCGGCTTCGAATCATCTACGAGTAAAATCATCTCGCTTTTAGGGCATAAAATGATGATATTATCTATATGACTAATAAACTAACTAGTATGCGAATTACGATGCTTATGCATGCATTGACTCGAAGTTATGCTAGAATCTAGCTCAATTCAGGTGTTTTAGGTTGCATGATTGATGTGCAATCAGTAAGTCTTTAAGCTAGCCCACTTAAGGACATGTTTGATTATTTGTATTGCAGGGCACCTTTCTTCCTCCCTTTCTATCATGGATCCTTCCACATCCTATTCGCACTTCCACTCCTACCCTCCTACCACTACTTATTTCCAAAATGATTATTATTCCAACCAGACTTATTCTCATCCATCTTCTAGTTGGGATAATCCTGATTGGGGATATAGTTCCAGACCTCCATGTTCAGGGTCTAACCATGGACACCATGATCTTGATTCTTATCCTTCTTCGAGTTAAATCGATTATAGATCACCGTCCTTGTATGGACAACCTAATACGATCTACAATCAAGAAGGATACGCTGATCCTTACCCTTCCCCAGATTTCACTGCATATGGGTCATCACCTTTTTATGAACAACCTAAAATGACCTATTATCAGGGAGGGAATCAAGAACCTCAATTCGTTGACTCCCTTTCACTGAACCTAAACCTGGCCAACCTTGAACCAAACCATTTGGTTCAAGTTAACTAGGTCCAAGATAAGGTGTCGGCTAACTTAAGGAATACCATACAATCTTTAGAAGCTTAGCCAACACCTTTCCCTGAAGAATTGGAGCCTCTGATTGAAATGATTGACGATCTTAACAAGTATTTGTTGGATTGGCTCCAGGATGTTAAGGATAAGGTCCCGAGTGAGTTTTTACTTGGGAAGTTATCGAAATTGAGGATGAGATTTGTGATTGCTCTAGTCCAATCTTGGGAGGATTCCCAGGATGAACTATCAGGAGAGCCGATGTCAAAATCCACTCAGGCAGCTGTAGGGGGGACACATTTTACGAGACAAAGGTTGACTAGGTTATTCTAGAGTAATCAAATAAGGATGAATTGATTTCTTCACCTGAGATCCCTGAGCCAGGGAACGAGAAAACGTATGTCTTCATGGATCAAAAACTTATTGATGATTTTGAGACATACATTAATGTAGATTTAGAATTCTTTGACTATGAAGATGAAGAATCACTATGTGAAGTATCACTTGAGTTTACAACACATGATTTCAGTGAGACGATTGGGCCTGAGGAATTCGATGAATCATTTGATGGCCCTAAAATTAAGGAACTTGATTCTGTTGGGGCTCGTATGGTGGATTCAGATCCTTATGTCATGAAGGATTCAATTCAAAGTCCCATGCCTTAATTACACCCTGTTGATCATAATGAGGATTCTGTTCTTCAGATCATTCGACCCAAGTCAATTCTATTTCAGTCACAACTCTTAGACTTGGAAATTTTAGATGGGGTGATTAATGTGCAGGAGGTCTTGGAATTCGAAATTCTGATTATGAAGGATAGGACTTAGGAAATGATGGTATGGGAAGCCAATTCTGGAGGAAGCAGAAGATCGAGTCTAAGGGTTCCGATTTGTCTAAAATCCCTAACTTTCTACCAGGACCCTTATGACATTTTTTCTGAGGGTGTGCAATCCAAGCACAAGCTCATTAATTGTCCTTTTGAGCTTGATTTCTTTGTAACCTGACTTTTTGCTATTGGGTTGCATCCTCAGAAATCTCAAGCCCAACCCTGCTTGCATGCTGATCTTAGGTTTTGGATAATTTTTATCTAAAACCTTAGATATACTCGATTATGGGGTATGGGTCTACACCACAATCTGGTCCATGTCTGTGGACATCTTCTCCTGGTAGGTCCAAAACTAAATTTTCATCTTCTGAGTTTGACCTGCACCTGTGAATTCTTTATTTCTTCTTCTTTGTGTAGTGTGCCTAGCTGAAGACGCTAAATTCATCATGTATATAGCTTCTTTTTCATCATAGAGCTGACTTGTTAATCATGAAATTTAGGTGCTTTCTTCTCAACTCCACTCTGTTTTATGTCTTTTTAGTACACTGAGGACATTGCATTAAATAGGCATGAGGGGGTGGATATTCATCTCTGAATCATTTCGTTAGCTTCGTCGATTCTTTTTATTTTTTCTTTTTATTTCAAGAAGAAAGAAATTTGAATTAGGAAAAAAGAACTTGGGCTCTAGAAATTTGTCAACCATAGGAATGATATGATATGACCTGAACACTTAGACCCTTCAGGTCTTAGGGCTTAATCAGCCCAAGTATCCACTAAAATGTGGACTTGTTTCTTGAGTCCTTGCCCTTTGAAAAATTATTTTAATTTGGTTAAATAAGTTGGGGTGATAAGTACATGACCTATCAACTTACTCTCTGATTTGAGGGGACTTTAAGTCTAAGCATCTACACACAATTTGTACTGACTCGCTTTTCGACAGCTTTAATGGAAATTGGGTAGCTAATGAACCTTCTAAAGTGGTATGGTTGGAAGTTATCGTGGGTAACAGCCCATTGGTCGGTTGTCTAGAGCCCAACCATACAACCATTCTTTTCTTGCTACCCTTAGGTAAATTTGAGATCAAGGAAGTCACCTACTTAGAAAAAGAAAGAAAAGAAAAATATCCAAAAAGAGAAAAAGAAAAGAAATAAGCCATACTTCACTGCACGAGTATGGTTGGCAAGTTATTGTGGGTAATAACCCATTGGTCGGTTGTCTAGATCCCAGCTCAAGAAATACACGTATAATTCCTAAATATTTAAGATGAAGCTAAGAAGTAGAATAAGTCGAGGAGATATAAACTGGGTTTGCCCTTGTGTTGACCCCATAAAAATAAAAGTAGGGAGAAAGTTATTAGTCGGATAGATACACCTTTAGGTAGAATTCTTTTTAATGGTCACCTAGGGGCCTTGTAACCCGAAGTCCGTTCTGATTGCCTATCAATGAGTTTAGCACTTCACACAAAAAGATGCTTGGAACTTAGAGTTCTCATCAAGTCTTGGGTGGGTTGAGTGCTTGTAGAAAGCTGCTCCGAAACCCTAAACTCAAAAATCCAAAAAAAAAATTTGAAAAGAAGAAAAAGAAAAAAAGATCCTTCTTTGAATAAGGTAAGGGCTTGAGGCAATCTGCATTTTGGTAGACACTTGAGTGCTATTGTGTCTCTGTAGTTCAGGTTTTAGTTAAAATCCCTAAGTGTTGAAAAATAATTTTTGCCCAAGAAATCGTATTCTAATTCACTTATAAATAACATGTAGTTTTGCTAGGGACTGGCAAAAGATAGGCATGTGGGTGTGGTGTAAACACGTTTATATAACATAAACTGCCTATTTTTGCGTATTCTTAGACGTATAGTTGCATCATACATTATAAATATTGCATAACATGCATCATCTAGCATTTAGGTTAGATTGCATAAAGTTTAGGTTAATTTTCTCCTTTTATGGTCAGGTAAGAGGGTAATACTTAATCAGGGCCTTGGATTGAAGATCTAATTATACTAATCTGATCAAGAAGATGATTGGAGTTCAACGATTCCAAGATCGTCCCGATTCGATTTCCATAGCATTAGATGCAATCCGAGAAAGATCAAAGGTTACGGGGCAAGGTGATCTAAATCCATTCTTCAGAAGATAAATCCAACTACACGGATGGGTTTAGATCGACGATCACAGCCCAATGGCATGGAAATCGGTTCAATCCGACATCCGTGGCACCACCTACGAGCATATGAAGATGGATGGCCAAGATGGAGTCACGTGGTGCCGTCTTAGCCACCCAAACCTGCACAAGGACCCACCGCTCCCTCTCTCTCCTCAACCGTGCATTCAGATCTGGGCTATTGGATCTTGATCCAATGGCCATGAGAGTGTGCACCTTGAATCAAAGCTCGCCTCGAATCAAAGCTCGCCTCAAATGCGGGCGTAGTGCATTGGGCGAGCGTGCGTTCCCGAAGTAGAGGTCGCGAGGTCAAGCCCCCGCGCACCTCAATTTAGCGCAGGCGTAAGGCGCGGTTGATTTTGCCCTTTGGAACTCGATTAGGTGGTGGTGGAGGCGGCTACATGGCACATGGGATGAGCATGTTTCATGCACGCATGTGACGACGCGTGATCCAATGTGCCATCACATGAGGGTGCGTGAAATGCTTTAAGGCAGAGCGACTTGAGTGCATTTAGGCCATCCGATCTCTTGATTGGACGGCTGAGAAGGCATTTACGTGGTGAGCATTGAGCGTAGAGGAGAAGAGGCATGGGTGAGTGCGCACTAAGCCCACGTTCAGGGCTTTAGTGACGAATAAATCCTTCACTAAAGACCCTGACATTAATGTTTTAAACATGAATTAACCTAATTGCCTCTCCATTCTTCACCTATAAATAGCCCTACAATCCCCACACATTCTTCATCCCTTCCTCTCTTCTCTCACCCTCTCAAAGGCTCTACGAGCTAGTCCCAAACCAAAGATGCTCCATTAGAGTTACAAAAATAATTTTTCATCTTCTCACCTCTTTCGTGGAGCATCCTGCGATTGTCTTCTCACCGTTGTTCGATAAGCAGATCCTACTGCAACGTCGCCCTGCTCCATCCTCCGTCGTCCATCGTCGTTCTCCTTCGTCCCGCATCTCACCACATTCTTCCGGGCACTTCATCAATGCGGCTCGTCCTCCAAGTAGCCCTCGAGGAGGATAACTTCTCTCCACCTTCTCTTTTATTGCTTTCTAATGTAGATTTCCTGCTTTCTATTGTAGCGAGTAGTTATAACGAGTAGTTGTAATGTACATCATTTAGTGGTTATGAAATTCATGTTTATTCTATCTCTATTTTTCTCTTTATTTGTATCATTCTTTTCTCTCTCTTCTATTCATTATTCTTTAAGTAGATAGCTAGTGTAGATTCAATTCAACTAGCCAATCTGCTTCATGACAATAAAATAAATGCAATTTTTGATCAAATGTTCGCCTCCCTATGTTTGACCCAGAATTCGTTTTGAGTTTCAGTTAAAATTATCTGTTGATAGATTTTTCTTGCAAATTACGCTACGACGACAGGTTTTCCAAACTTAATTTCCACTACAACAACTATGTATTGAAATGGATAAAAGCCATACCCTCGTGGACCAATGACCATTCCTTGGTCTTGGATTTTGTTAGGGCTAATATCATTTTTCGATAAGGGTGCCCAAGGACTATCATAGTGATGGAGGACCTCACTTTAAGAATGTGCACTTCATTAGACTACTCTAAAATTTTGGAGTCAACCACATGATAGCCACACCTTACCATCTCGAAACGAGGGGACAAGTTGAAGTGTCAAATAGGGAGATTAAACAAATTTTAGAAAAAACTGTCAGGCCCGACCGTAAGGATTGGTCGAAAATATTAAATGATGCTCTTTGGGCCTACAGAACAACATATAAGACTCCCTTGGGCATGTCTCCTTTCCTTCTTGTCTACGGAAAAGTGTGTTACCTTCCCGTAGAAATCCAACACAAAGCTTATTGGGTTATTAAAAACGTTAACTTAAATCTGGATAAAGTGGGTAAGGCACGCATGCTGGAGTTAAGTGAGATTGAGGAGCTTTGCAATGAAGCCTATGAAACATCCCAAGCTTGCAAGCAACATACAAAGGTCTTCCATGATAAGCACATCGTTGGAAAGGCCTTTGAGCCCAACCAGTGGGTCTGGCTATTCAATTCCAAACTTAAAGTATTTCCTGGAAAGCTAAAGTCTCACTGGGATGGGCCATATGTTGTTATTAATGCCTTCCCTCATGGAGCAGTAGAAATTCGGAACCTTACTTCTTGTGAGAGCTTTAAGGTAAATGGCCATCGACTTAAACCATATGTTACTCTTTTAGATGGTCAGGTTTTGGATGCACTTCGGCTTGAGGAGCTTAGCTCTTCCAACTCTCCTCCTTAGGTGATATTCTTCTATATCTTTATTTTTCCAATGAGGACATTGTCAATCTTAGGCATAGGAGGGTATAACCTGAGGATGTTTTTAGCATTTATAAATATTTGCATGCATTTAGGATAGGTGCATTAGTTAAAAAAAAAAAAAACTCTTTTTTTTTCTTGAGCTGAATTGGTTAGTCCCTAGCAGAAGATTTTTATCAAGGATGTGTCATTAAAGATTTTCTTTTTAAATTATTTTTGAGTTTAGAATCTAGTACAATTACTTTACTTACACGTAGATTGGGTAATGGCTCTTTGTAGAAAACCAATAAGCATTTTTAGTTTGCTGAATCCTTGGACAGTTTGAAGGGAGTCAGGCAAACTATTTTTTATTAGATCCACCTAATACTTGTGAGGAGAAAATAGAGAGACTACTGGTGAGCTAAGTTTAGTGTAAGGACTCTTAAGTTCTGGATAAGTAAATGATGATACTTCAAAGTTAGTCATAGTTTTCGTTCTCTGTTCTTGTGTGCAAATATTGTGTGAATTCCTGAGAGTCACCAAATAAGGTAGATATACAGAGATTGAGTCCTAATAAAACTATGACTATGGTGGATGGTTACGACCGTCCTTCATAGAATCCTCGATTGAAAGAGGATATTAGTGCCAAAGGTCAGAAATACGCTTGTCCTATCTATTCCTTCCCTGTGCCGAGAGTAGGCACTTCCACCAAATAAGCCACATAATATTCTCTTGACAATCATCATCCCTAATAATGCCTCATGAATAAAAGTTTATGTCATGTTGTATTGGAGTTATAAAAAAAAAACAGAGAGAAAAGAAGAGAGAGAGAAAAGAAGAAAAGAAATATATAGATAAAAAAAAGAAAGAAAGAATATATATATATGTACAAAAAAAAATGTGTTCGAGTTATAGTTGCCTTAGGTGTCAATTTTATCAGGTGTCTATATTATTGAGGCAACAAAAATACCATCGCGGTAAACCAAATATGACCTATACCTGCATTTTCAGTATTTCTGATTGTCCGAATATTGGCTGAGGAATTCTTAATTGTAGGGTTGTTTAGACTTAATTGAAGTGTGAATGCCATGTGAGGCTACCAAACATTGAGTACATTTACAAAATATGGTAAGATATGTGATCTAAGAAAAGAAAGAAGAAAAAGAAAACGAAAAGAAGGAAAAAGAGTGAGCTCAAAGGAGCGTTAAGAGAGCACAATTTTTAGCCTCTCTCTGGGTTAACTCATTTGATAGTCTAGAGAATTAGACTTTACAGTTCTAGACTACATGTAGCACTAGATGAGTGTGAGCCACCAAATATAAATCCTTTCGACTTAGTGTCTCCTACCTAAGTCAAAAAGTCGGGGTCAAATTATAGATCATTTCCTGCTTTATCCTCGAGGGAAGTAGTTGCCTATCCTAATAGAATTTTATCAAGGGTAAAGCACGAGCGTTAGATGCAAGTTGGCTTTTCATTTGGATCCATTATCTAGGCTATTATCACTTCACTTTTGTCTGGATCTCTAAATCTTTGGAATAAGAAAAGCAGAAGTCTTTGGTCGCTTCCATCATCTTTCACTTTTTCTAGGGACTAGCAAAACTTAGGCATGGGGGCATTTGATAAGTTCACTTTAGTGGATCATTATTTGGTCTAAGTACTCCCTAAGTAGTTGTTCTAAGTTAATTGATTAGGAGTTATATGATTATTCACCTTAGCCTGCATATAATTTTATGCGTAATTTTACATTTAATAACATAGATATGGTAACATAATCTATTTGATGGATGCAGGCTAGGTGCAAGAGCTCGGACATCCATTTGTTTTTACTTCTATAAGACCTCCTGAGCTTAGATTGGACGTCTGGGAATTGCCAATATGAACTCACTGACACTTCATTTTTTAAGACATCTAAAGCTTGGATCAGACGTCTGATAAAGAACGACCAGAGCTTATCCTACCATTCCAACCACTCGCGATCCTCGCTGAGTGGTTGGAGAACCCTTTGGCCGAAGAAAGAAAGAAACAGAGGAGATCTCGGGAGAACTTTTAAAAAAGAGGACCTCTCCTTCCTCGAAACAACACCACAATGACCATATCGCCTGCACCGTGAACCAAACCTGCACCATACCATGGTAGAGACGAGCACTGTGGCCTAAAGTGTACCTCCATCTCCTCATCCTCCCTCTTGCCGGTCACACGGTGACAGCGTGTAGCGACAACACCACCACCGGCAACTTCTACCCAAACCCAACATCACCACTTTAACCCCCCTCGCAGCCAAACCCCATCCGCCTCTTCTTCATCTTCTTCCTCTTCTCCACCCATAGAGTAACCCCCTTCACAACCTTCTCCCTTCCCATGACAACACCACCACTCTCGACCTCAGGACCCAACTCCTCATTTCTCCCCCTCTCCGCAACACACACCCACCATTGCCACCACCGCCAGCCATCTCACCCCCATCCCTTCGTACACCCCACTACTTCACCGCCTTCTTTTTCCACCCTTGTGCACACCTTAAAGAACCTAACAGCCAACACTCACTGCTATCTCCACCGCGCACAGGTGCACCTTGCGCCCACACCTTTCGTCGACCTCACACGCTCGTACATGATTTTTGTGTGCATCCACCAACTCCACGCCCGCATGACCACCCACGTGGCCACCAGCTTACGATTGACTACAGTTCCAGTCGATACTCGCCGTCGGCCACCTTCCTTCCAGCCAACTGCCATCGGCCATCTCCTACCTCACCGCCATTGTCAACGAGATCCTCTCCTTTGATGGACCCCTACCACCAAAGCAAACAGCCGGCAATCCCCCTCCTTGCACACACAACCCTCCGCAGCAAATGCTCTGTTTTGGATTGATTTTTTTTTTTTTTACATTTCATGCCATTGCCAACTGAATTATTTGATTAGTTTAGGTTATTTGGTGGTTTTGCCCTCTACCCCCCTTGTTCCCTCTATTCTTCAAAATCTGCTTTTGCTGCCCGCAAGCTTTCTCTCTATCTCTCATCACTCAGATAATCATGAAGTCAGAAATGCTTATTAGGATGTCTAAGGTGTTAATTGCATGCAACATCATTTAACTCTCTCCTCCGTTATTATTTCATCTAATGAAAGAATTGATTGGAACAAGAGATGCATTTAAGAAATAATCTTACGAAATATTTTTCTATGGAATTAAGATTAATGTGGAAATATTTGTGAGTTTATTTGGTTCGTACCTCCCTGTGGATGCGACATCCTTTTTGTGGTTTAATTTGATATCTGTTTTAATTTTTGAATGAGAGCTTTTCCACCACATAAAATACAACAACAAATCATTTTATTACGACTATCTTAATTAAGTGAAAATTTCTCTGTTAGAAGGAGGTTGAAGAAGCTTGCCGAACTGTAAGTCGAAGGTGGCCAGAGGAAGGAAAGAAAAGGGTTTTCAGCCGAAACATGACTAATTTTGACCGTTGGACTTCATGAAGCTTATATAGAGCTCAATTATGAGCTCAAATTGGAAGAATTGCTGCATAGGGTTAGGATTTAGAAATAAGAAAATCTCACATTTTCTTTGAGTTTGCCTAGAAATTCCCCCATGAGTTAGGACTTGAGATATATTTTAAATGGAAGGGGATTTCTTAGTAATCAATCTCTCTAAATTTGGACGGATTTGATTGAGGATTCAAAGAGATCTTGCCAATCAAAGTTGGGTTTAACTCAGTTTATGAGTTATAGGTAGCATGGGGCTTTTTATGAAGAAGATAATAAAGTTAGGGGTCTATTGTTGGAAACAAGAAAGTTAGGGGTCTAGATGTGAATAAAAGAGTTTTTATGGGCTAAAATGCTAACTAGGTCAAGATAGACTTTGATTGGGCCTAAATTATGGTGTAAACCTAATTTGGACCCAAGAAATATAATGACGAACTTGGATTGAGTTTTAACCACATTTGACTTGGTAAATTGCACAGAAGCCCAAATCAAGGCAAATTCCCATCTGAATCTCTATTTTTGGTCAAAATGGGTTTAGATGGTCAAGGTGATGGTACCAAACTTCTTAGAATATTTTTCAATGTTTTTTAGAAGCCTTAGATTGAATTTATTTCAACCAGAACCCTTTTAATTTGAGTGGGGCAGATAATTAGGGTTTTTAGTACTATTTTCTTTCTCAAAATGTGTGAAACCCCAATTCAGTCAATGTAAGATCACTTCTTGGATATTTAAGTTTGTTTGACCATGAATTAACCCCTTGATTAATCTGCATTAATGATGGGATGGTAAAATGATAACTCTACATTTTATGGTGATAATTCTATCAATCAGGGTTTATCTTAAGGGTAACATGCACAAATAACACATCATAAATGGGCATGGGAGAATTACATGCATTGCACATTAAGATTGCTTATAAATCAATGTTAATGGCCATTTTTACAAGTTTATGTCAAAATAGGCCTCAGATGAGCGATTGGAATGCACAGATGGATTCAGAACAACGACCGGAGTCCAACGGACTCAAAATCGACCAAATCTGACATCTGGAGCTGCCGCAACTAGCCCAAGAAGTTCTGACTGTTGATCTGATGATCAATGGAAACAAAGCTGCCACATGGCACGAGATTAGCACGTACAAGCCACTGCCCCACTTCCTCCATCATCCGTAAGATGAATCTTAGTCGTTCGATCTTCGATTGGACGGTCGATAACGTGGAACCCTTGCCCGCATGCATTCCTCACCATGCACCTTCGCAGCCTCACCATCAGATTCTGATTGTTGGATTTTCATCCAACAATTGACACACCCCACACCTGACCTTGTCATTACGACAAACCAAGGCGTGTAGTGCAGCGGTCCACGCCTCGCCCTCATGCTAAGAGGCGAGGGTTCGAATCACGCCGTGCCTCACTCTACGACCTAGCGCACATCGCGGCTAAATCAAGCTACCCGATCAGTCGTGAACAGCGCAGATGGAGGCCATGCGGCGTAGTGGATGCACACAGATTCTCATGCATGTGATAATGTGCAAGGCACGGCCTGCACAAGCACGATCCTCAAGCATGCTCACGTGAAGTCTCAACCATCCGATCTTCGATCGGACGGTGCATAGCGAATGCACACGGATCGCGTAGGAGGAAGAATAGGCATGCGCTAAAGATCGGCAAGCAGGGGCCTTCACCGACATTTCTGGGGTGATTTTAGCAACATTCTGGATGTCGCTAAAGCCCCTACTTAATTTAGAAACCCTTTCTTCCTATATAAACCCCCTCCAACTGCCCATGTAAAGGCATTGAATACACTTGCAATTCTTCTACCCCACTCCTAGCTTCCCTTGGCACACTTTGCACTCACTGGAGTTGATGAGCCACTGATGGAGCCCTCCTCCACCTCCATGGCTGCCTCGTCTTCTTCCCTCTCTCTCTCTCTCCCTTTACTCTAGCTTTACTTTACTTTTGTTTAAGCATTTAGCTATTGTTGTATCTGTAAAACTCAAGTTGTACGTTAAATGATGTTATTTCTCATATAGCTATTGCCTCTCTCTTTTTATCAGGTTTTTCTTATCTTGATTTGCATGAATGCTGTGATCAAAAGACTCTAACCCTACTCTCTCTCTCTCTCTCTTACTCTCTTTTCTCTCCCGCATTTTCTCGTGCGCAAGCAAAACCCACCATTTTTGTGAAAACTAAGTGACAAAAAAAGCTGATTTCACGCCCCCTGTGTTTGACACTCAGACTCACATCCCTTTCTACATTTAAAATCGATGTTGCGAATGCAAGCTACAATGACCTATTTAGACAAATGAATTTGGCTCATGTCATAAAACAACAGAATTAACCCCATTTTCCTATCTTCCTCTCAAATCAGTTCAGTACAGAATTACGATCCTCAGATGATCATTTAGGAGCATTTATCATTTGGATTTGACTAACTTTAGTTAGTATGATGAATGACAGTGTTACCATCATACCCATATAGCTAACTTTTGCCAGTCCCTAGCAAAATCTTTTGTAAAGAACTAGATCTTTAGACTAGAATTTTAGTGTTAGAATGCCTATTTGTGTCACTTCTATAGAAATCAAATTAGAATACCAACAATAGGCCTAGAGGTACTCAAGTACTAGCCAAGATCCAGACCTACCAGCCTCAACCTTGGGTCCACTGCGAAGGTTTCTAAGGCTAGCAAAAACTACCCAGAGGTTTGTTAACCCAAGCGGTTAAAGAACCTGTGTGTATACTAGCAAGTTCTGGTTCAGTTTACTAGTGCATTTATGATAAGAGAGATAGAGAGAGATATTTACTTTGAGAGTTTTCTCTCTTTACTTTTTATATTCCCCTAATTCCAACATCAGATTAGCTCTAAACACGGTTTATATCGAATTCCTTATCCCCACCATCAATCTTCAAAGGGTACCTGTCATTCGATGCTTCATGATAGCATTGCCCATGGCAAGCCTCAGAAATCCTAGTTTTTGACACTTCGTGATAGTGTCGCCCATGGTATTCTATAGCTAAATTTAGACCCTGGCAATCGACATTTCGGGATAAACCCACCCATGGTACCTAAAGAAACACAAGGTGCTTACATGCCCCTGGTAGGATATTTAGATATCCTAGGAGACAAGCACCGAGGAGACGATATGTTATAATGCATCTTTAATGGGAGTATTTTTCATTCCACCTCTCCGCATCGGGAACTCATCCAATCAACTTGTGTCTTTGAGCCTGTCTTAAGTCGAATCTTTGGGAAAACATTTTCAAAATAGAACACTTTTGGCATTATCTTTATTAAGTGCACTGAACCAGACTGGTGTGTGATTTTTGGGTGTTTAGGTTACCAAGTCTCGCAAATGAAAGGGCAGGCAATGAGGCCAAATAATCCCTAAGACTTAGACTTCATACATCAGCCTCGCAACTTCGTCAACCTTTTGAGGAATAGTCTAGATGTTAATAAGTACGTAAGTGTTTAAGCCCTAGAATAGATCTAAGAGGCCTAAGGTCAGTACTCTTTACTTATCTCCTTGTCTCTAGCACCTCAATACTTAATCCTTATTTTGATTTAGTCTAGAACTTAAGTATGATCCATAATCAATTGCTAGGACTATCAAATTTTTTGATTTTTGCTCCTTTGTATTTTCTCCTCTTTTTCCACCTCAAGAAAGATTTTTCAATCATCTTGCAAAGTTTTCCTCCCCTTTTCTCCCTTTTTTTTGTTGTATATATATATATATTTTTTGTGAGAACCCTTCGAAGAATTGAATTTCGCATTTTTTTTGCACTTTAATACACCCCATGCCTAACTTTTGCAATGTCCTCATTGTAAACTAGGTGGGTTCGAATTTAGCTTAGTTCATAGTTGAGAACAAGGTCAAAGGGTGGGTGGATAGGTCGGGATGACTATTGTGAATGATTTCAAGCTCTGATACAAATATCAAAGGTGGAGTCTGTTGTTCTCAAGTTTGAACCCTAAAGTGCAATATGAATGCAGCTCTAAAAGAATCAGAAGGGTCTCAGGATTTTGAAAAGATGGGTTGCCTCTTGTTAAGTGCTAAATTCAATAGGTTCTATTGAGCAGTAGGTGGTCAAGGAGTAGGGGTGGTTAGATTGGAAGAATTTTGTAGAACAAGCACCTTGATGATTAGTCTGGTTAGTCCAACCAGGTACTTGTTCATATTAATTAGCTGATGATGCAGACCAAACCGAATTTCTTTGGTGGGTTGAGAAATGTGAATCAATAGGTGTGGAGACCACCGGATACTTTGTGGCTTAAATAGGTATGGAAATGTGAATCGAGGGTTTGGTTGTATCAGCCCAGCTAGATCAGAGCAAGGGTCCTCAAAAGATAATGGATTCATGAAGAATGTAGGTGTTAATGTGAAATCGTCGAATCTAAGGAAATGCGTTGTAGTACAATTGAGAAATCATGATAAACAAATAAAATTTATAAACTCAAAATCTACAATGGAGCCTGAGGTCGAACACAGGGAGCAAATGTGGAATTCACAATATTAATCTTATTTAGAATTAATTGAGCATTCAAAAAGATATTCAATGAATAATAACCTACTCAAAATTGGTATTCAATCATAAGCATGAGTATTTCAATAGTTCACAATGATAAAAAGAAGTCAAGACAAAATAATGGTGATTTAAATCACCAATTATTAGCCCTAATCAAACATGCATATCAGATATCTCAATTATATCAAATAAATGAATAGTAACTTGAATGCGACAGCGCCCAGATGATAGTTTTTAATCTCAGATGGCTTAAATGATCATTAGTAAGCACAGGCATAAGGCTTTTAAGCCTTTTCTTCCTTATTTCTCTTCTTCTTTAGCTTCTCTTCTGTTCTTCTTCTTTCCTTCTTCAGACCTTCCCTACTTTTCTTCTTCTCGATGCTTCCCCTTCACAAGCATAAGGGAGCCAAGGCCTTGAGTGACTAAGTGTCGCATAGAGTACAAGAGAGCAAAACCCTCCCCCACACTCTCACAATTTCGTTCTTCTTCTCTCTCAGACCCTAAGTCTAATCGGGTCCATATTTGAGTAAATGGATCTCGAACAGTATCCAGGGTCACCGACATGGGTGGTGACCAAGTAGTAGAGATAGGTGGGTTAGCGGGTGAGATGGGTAGTGGGGGACCTGACCCCTCGTGTTATTGAGCTAAGAGCTTAATGCACAAAAATAATATATCTGTTGTTGCCTCTTTATACGTGCATGATGTGGGACTATTACGTCTGGCTTCTTCACTTCCATAATACCACGGCAGTTGCTAAAGAGGTCTCATTCGATTGGTGCATGCTTGCAATGAGAAGCTTTGATCGAGGACTTGGCATGGACCTGGAGGGCTTCTGCGAGGCCTGGAAGTGGATTCAAGGGAAAATGTGGCCAGAGGACTATGGACGTCGTTGGAGATGATGAGCGGTGGCGGTGGACAATGAAGAAGACCAAGAATACAAAGAACAACCTCTCTGCCATGTTAAAACACTTCAGGAGGATTGCCAAGTGTTGGTGAATGTGATGGCGGTGTTTGTGTGCAGTTTGGTGGCATCTAGAGGGTGGATGGTGACGGAGAAGGTGAGCGGGTGTGGGTGTGTTCAGTGGCATGTCGGAGTAGGTTTTCAGTGTCTTTGAATGAGCAATTTTGTGTGGATGGATAGGACGGAGGTTTTGAAGGTGGAGCGGTGGCGTATTGTGTGCTCATGACCTCTCTGGAGCTTAGCCAGGGAGGAGGAAGACCGAGGGGGAGGTCGGTGATCGTGGGTTGAAACTAGAGGATAATGAAGGGGAAAGAGAGTAGAGAGAGGGAGAATGCTAAGGGACCTAAACTAATGGACGAAAAGGTAAGGATGGCGCCAACTTTGATTGGTTGGTGCCGGGGAAGGTGAATACTCTAGTGGAGGTGCGGCAAGGAAGAGGGAGATCTAGGAGACCCTAAGTTGGTCGTTGAGGAGCGGACGAAGGAGGGGAGGAACTTAGCACTCCCAATTTGGCCATTGGGAGGCCATAGGACGACGGAGGGAGAAGCTCGCCGAAGCGAAGGTGGAGCGAGCCGGAGAGAGGAAGAGAAGACTGGTTGTGGCTCAAAACCTTGCTAAGGAAGATGGCCTTACATCAGGTGACCTTTTATAGGCCTCAGGGGTGCATTCCAAGCTTGGAAGCACAGAGCTTTCGTACAAAAGGGAATCCTTGTGTTCAAAGCATTCGCACAAAAGGGAATCCTTGTGTTCAAAGCATTCGCATAAGGTTTTTGGCAAGAATCAGAGCCCAAGATGTAGCTTAGATTGAAGATCTTCTCAGGAGTCCTTCCAATTTTGGAAGAAATTGGGCATGAAGTCAAGGAGAACTCCTTGATTGAAGGTTGACAGTAAGCTATGTTCACACGGCCATGGTGACAGAGACCTAAATATGAAGAAGATGACAAAGTTAGGGGGTTGTTCGCAAGGATTTCAAAAGCTAGGGCCTTGTGCAAGATAGAAAGAGCCTGATTGGATTGAAATGCAAACTAGGTCAAGATGATGTTTGATTGGATCCAAATTTTGTTACAAACCTAATTTTGACCCAAGGAATCTAATGGTGAAGTTGGATTTTGATTTTGACCAAGTTTGATTGGGTAATTTTCTTAGAAATCCAAATTAAGGCAATTGTCCGTCCAAGACTCTATTCTAGGTTAAAATAGGTTCAGATGATCAAATAAAGGTTACCAAACCTTATAGAATATTTTTATATAATTTTTAGAAGGTTTATATGAATTTTATCTTGATCATAACCTCCTTTAATTAAGAGAGTCTAAAATTAGGGTTTTAGGTTACTGTTTATTCTTAAAATGTGTGAAAACCTGTTTCTGTCTATGTGGACCCTCTTATTATCCTTTTATGAACATTTGACCTTAGATAAACCCCTGGTTACTCGGCATTTATGATCTTCCATTAAAATTGCAATTTTAACCCTATTTTAGTGCATTCTTCTTAGAAAGGATATTCAGTAAATTACAACTCTCTGGCGGTTATTTAGGAGCATTTGTTAATTGATTCTAACTAATTAATGCTAGTTATGGCTCATGGTGATGTTATCATCATATCGCCATGCCTAACTTTTGCTAGTCCCTTAGCAAAATTTTTATGGAAAGAACTAGAGTTATAGACCATGCATTGAAGTTCAGATGTCTGATTCTTATTACCTTTTAGAAATTAGGTCAGAATGCTAATAATAGGCCTCAAGGTACTCAAGTATCAATCAAGATACAGACCTGACCAGCTTTAGTCTCACTCTGCCGTGAAGGTTTCTAAGGCCCTCAAAAACTACCCATACGTTCGTTCAACCTAGTGGTTAAAGCACCTGTGCGTAGAATGTAGCATGTCTTGGTTCAATTTGTCAGTGCATTTTTTGTAAGAGAGAGGAATAGAAGTAGATTTTTCATTTGGAGAGTTTTCTCTCTTTTCCTTTTACTTTTCCCTAGATCCAACCTCTAATTGACCCTAAACACAGTTTGCGTCAGATTCCTTGTCCCCATCATCAATCCTAGAAGGGTCCCTGGCTTTTGATGCTTCGGGATAGCATCGCCCATGGCAACCCCCAGAACCCTAGCTTTTGACACTTCGAGATAGTGCAGCATATGGTGTTCTGTAGCTAAATTCAGGCCCTAGCAATCAACATTTTAGAATAATCTCACCCATGGACCTGAACTAGCATAGGGTGCTTACTTGCCCCTGGTATGATATTTGGATATCCTAAGAGACAAGTACCGAGGAGATGATATGTTATTGCGCATCCTCAAGAGGAATTTCCCACCCCTCTACACTGGGAACTCATCCAATCAACTTGTGTTGTCGAGCTGCTCCTAAGCTAGATTTTCGAGATGACTTTTCAGAGCAGAACACTTTTGGTAGATTTTTCTTTGTTAAGCGTACTGAACTAGACTAAGTGTGTGATTTTAGGTGCTTAGGTTACCAAGTCACGCAAACCAAAGGGCAGGCAACGGGGTCGAATAATCCCTAAGCTTTAGACCTAATACATCAGCTTTGCACTTTCCTCAACCTCTTGAGGATTAATCTAGATCTTAACAGATATGTGAATGTTTGAGCCCTGAAACAAGCCTAAGAGGCCTAAGATCAGCACTCATACTATTCTCCTTATCTCTCTATTTTTTTTAGGACTTAATTTTTCTTTTCTTTTGATTAGGTCAAAAACTTAAGTAATCTCCATAATCAAGTACTAATGACTATCAATTTTTGTTCTTGAATGTTTGCTCCTTTTTGACATTTAAACTTTCTCCTCTTTCCCTCCTCAAGAAAGATTTTCAATTTAGTTCACAAAATTTTCCTCCCCTTTCTCCATTTTTCTTTCCTCCTTTTCAATTTCTCCTTTTCTTATCAATTTTTTAATATGTATTTTTTTGTGAGAACCCCTCAAAGAATTGGTTTTTTGTCTATTTGCAGTTTAACATCCCCCCATGCCTAAGTTTTGCAATGTCCTCATTGTAAATTGGAGGGTATGAAATCAGCTTGGTTTAAGGCTTAGAAGAGGATCAAAGGGTGGATGAATGGGTCGAGATAATTGTTGCGAACAATTTCTAGCTTTGATCTCAAAATGATGTGGCAGTGAGAATCGTGGATTTGGCTAAGTCCAATCAGCCTGGTTAGAGTAGGGATCCTAAAAGGAAAATGGCTCCAAGGAGGATGTAGCAACCCTACAGGTGTGATCAGAGAAGGATAGGACGCGATTTGCAGTATGATTAATGTCTGAATACTAATCAAAAGATGGCATAGAATCACATGTGACCAGATTAAAGAGAGGTGAATTGGAGTAAAAGTTTATTTCAGTGGCAGATCGAGGTTGTGATCGGGTTTCGTAAACCTCTGTGTGCAGATTAAAAGGTGGGGCTTCTTTGAGATTTATGTGTGTCGAGGACTCCTCTAGAAAGGATTCAAAGGTAGGTTCATTTAGAGAGTCTTCATGAAGCACATCATGATCAAATGTAAATGCCTAGAGAGTGCTTTAGGGTCATGGAAATCTGAGTCAAGAAAATATTCGAACTTTGGATTGCACATTCTTGGTACTTACTATTTTTTATTCCTCTAGATCATAAAGGAATGATTCCATCGCAATGGAACCTGATTTTGAATTAATGATCTCAGGATCAGGGACCTCAGAGTCAGAGTCAAAGAACAGATCATGCATGCTGAGGTTGTAAATTGGTTCATATTCATTAGGGTACAAGGTTCTCCGAAAGCAAAGTAAGATTCGAAATCATTGGAGAATTTGCGAAGATCGTGTTCTGAACCTGATTCTAGATCGGAAGTTCCACCATGGAGTGAATCATGATGCGAAGAAGCAACAACCTGACTTAGATCTAACCTAATCTCATAATCTGAACTCAAAAAGGTGTCCTTTTTTGGCAGAGGCTTGGGTTTTTTGTTTCTAGGGTAGACTCAATCAATTCCCCACTCATCCAACTCCTCGATTTTTGTATCGTAGATCCGCATGACTTTCGAAAAATCAATTCGTATCTCGGAGGACTCTGGAGAGGTGTAGTCATCAAACATAGGCCCAGAATCGTAGTCCAGATTCAAAATCTGATTCTCATCACATTGGGCCTCATGATTATCCCAAATAGGCTCAAATCCAGATTCTAGGTTAAGGGTAAGGTTTGGATCACTAGAATCTAGGATAGGCTCTATTGGGATGTTAGAGTCAAGCACGAGAATTGCCTTGACAGGACAAGACTCGAGAATTACATTCTCGAGATGTTCTGATTCAAGCTTATCATTACAGGTGTTTGGGAATTCAAGGCTTGGTGAACCAGGTTCTCGATTCTCTAAGGCTGGCTGGAAATCGAGAACACCTACAATTGGATCCTCCCAACCCATCTCAAGATCAGGCGTATCAATCTACACATAATTTGAATCAGATTCCATTTGGGTTGGGGGTCCACAACAACCTCAATTCTTGAACCCAAGATTTGGAAAATCAGATTGATCCTTAGTCTTATTCCAAGATGTCTCATCATCTTATTAAGGAATGTATGGGTATCCTTGACCATTGCTTGCTATAATGTATTTAGCATGTACCCACATTTCTCCACGAGACCTTAATACATCTCCCAAAGTTGTGGATTTGACAAACATTGTATATACTCAATATTGTGTAGTCTCCTCAATTCACTATATTCTGATAAAAGATTGTCCTGTGTTGAACCATGTAAGATTTGTGTAAATAGCATTCCAGCACGGTTCATAATGTCGGTTGTTGTTTCTAGAACATTAACTGAAATCCCCATAATTGGATTTGAGTTTCTCTCATAATCTTCATAATGTTTAAGGGCATCCTCAATCATTCTATCTTTCATGGACATTTGGGATTCAGGTTTTCTAATTGGTCTTCCTAAATTGCCAA
This sequence comes from Thalassia testudinum, assembly GCA_037157565.1. Taxonomy (NCBI): domain Eukaryota; kingdom Viridiplantae; phylum Streptophyta; class Magnoliopsida; order Alismatales; family Hydrocharitaceae; genus Thalassia; species Thalassia testudinum. The sequence goes on along the minus strand of JAZHRO010000071.1, from coordinate 17,329,734 downwards.
GTTGCATTTTCAAATTAAGTGGTGGATGAGGATGAAGAATCAAACTCAGGTTTAGATGGAAGTAATCAGAACAGATCAGAAATCCCGTAGAAGATCTAATGAGGCCTCTTAGGTTACAAACCTAAGGGCCTTCCTGTGTATGTGCTCTAGAGAAAGGATGAGGGACTGGATGTGATTTGGACCCAATCAAGGCATCCAAAGATTTTTGGATGACTAAGGCTTGTTTCGAGGTGGATGATACCTTTGAATAAAAAATCTTCACACCCAAGAATTACCTCGGTAGCCAGGAAGGGAGAGCCCTACAAAGACCCCTACACGATAGAGCGTCCCTATGAGTTAAGGGTTTCCCCCACCTGACCTTTCTTGTCACTACGGTTCCAAGTAGACCGATATGTGAGAATTGAGACCTTAAGTCTACCAATTTTAGCCTAGTTTGTGCCTTGGATTTCACTTGATTAGAAATTGATTTAGTTTGTGACCTAATTTGGAGGTTGATTAACCCACAAAGTAGACCAACTTTACCTAACCTACCCTAAAAGATGCAGAATGAAATCTAAGTCAAGACCCAAAGATCACCCTGAATTGACTCTTAGGTTATTAGGTCCACAATTTTAGGATTCAAGTGAAATTTAGAGCTTGATTTTAGGGTTCTTCTACTTAGATCTTTCAAGCAAGGGTTTGGGTAGCACACAAATGCAGGAAGGTTAATTTCCTTTGATTCAGGCAAGTGTGAACTAACACTTCAAAACCCTAGAGTAGAAACCCTAGTTGGCTCTATTCAAGTCCAATTAAGTCTCAAGATATACACCTTGGACTTCAAACAAGAAGTGCGTAGTCCAAGATGATAAGAAGTAAGCATAAATTCCTAGAGGTGCAGGAAATTAGGGTAGGGATATCTAAGCAGAATCGTCTCAACTTCAATCAGATGTGAATTTTTCACAAATCAAGAAACTTGCCTTTTGAATGAAAATTACTATGAAAATATGGTAGGTGATTCCTAATTGATTTGTTTCCTTTTTCTCTCTTCCAAAGATTAAGAGAATGATTATGGACGAAGAGAGATTACCTGCCTTTGGAGTGGTTGACTTGTGCGAAAGATTTCTTGGTGATGTACCTTGCAAAATCACAATCAAACAAATAGGGCAAGTTAGTGCTTAAATAATAATAGAGAAAGATAAGATCAATGTGTGAATTGCACGTTGCTCCCAGGCAACGGTGTCAAAATGTTAACGCGAAATAGTTGATCTAAGAAAATGCATTGTAGTACAGTCGAGAAATCATGATAAACAAATAAAATTTATAAACTCAGAATCTACAATGGAGTCAGAGGTCGAACACAGGGAGAAAATGTGGAATTCACAACATTAATCGCATTTAGAATTAATTGAGCATTCAAATAGATATTTAATGAATAATAACCTACTCAAAATTGGTATTCAATCATAAGCATAAGTATTTCAATAGTTTACAATGATAAAAATAAGTCAAGATAAAATAATGGTGATTTGAATCACCAATTATTAGCCCTAATCAAACATGCATATCAGATATCTCAATTATATCAAATAAATAAATAGTAACTTTAATGCTACAGTGCCCAGACGACAGTTTTTTATTCTCAGGTGAAATAAATGATCATCAATAAGCATAGGCACAAGGCTTTTAAGCCTTTTCTTCCTTATTTCTCTTCTTCTTTAGCTTCTCTTCTCTTCCTCTTCTTCTTTCCTTTTTCTTCAGACCTTCCCTGCTTTTCTTCTTCTCGATGCTTCTCCTTCACAAGAATAAGGGAACCAAGGCTTTCAATTAGTAAGTGTCTCACAGAGCACAAGAGAACAAAACCCTCCCCTGCTGTCTCATAATTTCCCTCTTCTCTCTCAGTCCCCTAGTCTAATCAGGTCCATATTCAAGTAAATGGGCCTCGAACAATGTCCAGGGTCAGCGGCGTGGGTGGTGACCGAGGAGTGGAGATAGGCGGGTTAGCGGGTGAGAATGGTAGTGAGGGACCCGACCCCTCGTGTTGGGCATGGACCTAGAGGATTTTCGCGAGGCTTGGAAGTGGATCAAGGGAAAATGCAGCCAAAGGACAATGGACGTCCTCAGAGATGATAAGAAGTGGCGGCGGACAACGATGAAGACCTAAAATACAAAGAATGGCCTCTCATCCACGTTAAAACACTTGAGGAGGATCGCTAAGTGTTGGTGAATGTGATGGCAATGTTTGCATGGAGTTTGGCAGCGTGTGGAGGGAAGACGGTGACGGAGAAGGTGAGCAGGTGTGGGTGTGTACAGTGGGGCATCGGGGTAGGTTTTCGGTGTGTTTGAATGATGGGTTTTGTGCGGATGGACGAGGTAGAGGTTTTGAAGGTGGAGCGATGGCGTTTGGTGGCGTATTGTGTGCTCTCAACCTCGCCGGAGCTCAGCCAGAGCAAGGAGGACAGAGGGGGGTCAGTGATCGTGGGTCAAAACAAGAGGATAATGAGGGGGAAAGAGAGTAGAGAGAGGGAGAAAGCTAAGGGACCTAAACTAATGGTCGAAAAGGCAAGGACGACACTAGATTTGATTGGCCGATGCCAGGGAAGGTGAATACTCCGGTGGAGGTGCGGCGAGGAAGAGGGAGATCTAGGAGTCCCTGAGTTGGTCATCGAGGAGCAGATGAAGGAGCCAAGGAATGTAGCACTTGTAATTTGGCCATTGGGAGGTTGTAGGATGATGGAGGGAGAAGCTCACCGGAGTGAAGGTAGAGCGAGTCGGAGAGAGGAGGAGAAGACTTGCAGCTCAAAACCTTGCTAAGGAAGACGGCCTTGCATCAGGGGACCTTTTATAGGCCTCAGGGGGGCATTCCAAGCTTGGAAACAAAGCTTTGAAGCTTGAAGCTTTCACACAAAAGGAAACCCTTGTGTTCAAATCATTTGCATTAAGTTTTGGCAAGAATCAGAGCCAAAGATGCAGCTCAGATTGAAGAGGATCTTCTCAAGAGTCCTTCCAATTTTAGAAGAGATTGGGCATGAAATCAGGGAGAACTCCTTGATTGATGGTGCTGGTAAGTTGTGTTCACACAGCCATGGGGAAGGGACCTAAATGCAAAGTAGATGACAAAGTTGAGGGGCTGTTCGCAAGGATTTCAAAAGGTAGGGGCTTGTGTGAGATAGAAAGAGTTTGATTGGACTGAAATGCAAACTAGGTCAAGAAGATCTTTGATTGGGCCCAAATTTTTGTAAAAACCTAATTTTGACCCAAGGAATATGATGGTGAGGTTGGATTTTGATTTTGACCAAGTTTTATTGGGTAATTTTTGTAGAAATCAAAATTAGGGCAACTGTTCGTCTGAGACTCTATTCTAGGTCAAACTAGGTTCAGATGATCAAATCAAGGTTACCAAACCTTATATAATAATTTTATATGATTTTTAAAAGGTTTAGATGAATTTTATCCTAACCAAAACCTCCATTAATTAAGTGAATCTGAAATTAGGGTTTTAGGTTGCTGTTTATTCTCTAAATATGCGAAAGCCCATTTCTGTTTGTGTGAACCCTCTTGTTAGCCTTTTATGAACATTTGACCTTAGATAAATCCCTGGAAAAACCTGTGGTTACTCTACATTTATGATCTTCTATTAAAATTGCAGTTTTAACCCTATTTTAGTGCATTCTTCTTTGAAAAGATATTTAGTAAATTACAACTCTCTGATGGTTATGTAGGAGCATTTGTCAATTGATTCTGACTAATTAAAGCTAATCAGGGCTTATGATGATGTCATCATCAGTAGGGTTGGAATCAGAGGGGGACAAAAGGTAATTGTCGGTCAGATTATTGTCCCATTTACTATCAAATCGTGGTGGTGAATCATAAGCAACTGGATCAGAAAGAGGTGAGTCATATTAGAAATTGATTTTGGTGGTAGGTCCAGGTTGGGATTGATTTCTGAAGGGCTCTGTCTCAAGAGTAGGAGGTAGGCTACTTCAAGTTTTTCATCATTGGCCTCAGAATCAGAATCAAAGAATGGATCATGGACACTTAGGTCATAAATCAGCTCATAATCATCTGGGAACAAGGATTCTCCAAAATTAGAGTATGGTTCAAAATCATCGAAGAATTTGTGAAAATCATCTTCTAAACTTGATCAAGATCAAGATTTCCACTACACGATAAATCAAGATGCATGGAGTTATCAACTTGACATTGGTCCAACCTAGTCTTGAATTCCAAGCTCGGAGGAATGTCCTTATTAGGAACAAGCTTGGGTTTAGGGCATCTAGGGTAGATCCAATCAAATCCCAACTCTTCCAACTCCTCTGATTCTGTGTCGTAAATTGGTTTGACTTCCAATAAATTGATTTGTTCTTCTGAGGAGTCTAGAGAGGTATAATCATCAAATATAGGCCCAAGATCATACTTCAAGTCTAAAATCTTGTTCTCATCACATTATGCCTCAAGATCATCCCAACTAGGCTAAGATCTAGATTCTAGATTTGGTGTAGGAATTGGGTCACTAGAATCTAGACTTGGTTCTATTGGGATGTCAGAACTACTCTCAAGGAAAACCTTAATAGGATAAGGTGCGAGGTTTACATCCTTGAGAGGTTATGAATTGCACTCATCACAGGTGTTCTGAAAATCTAGACATGATGAACCAGCTTCATAGCTCCCTATTGCTGGCTCATAATCGAGAGCCCCTATATCTAGATCTGCCCAACCCATAGCTTGATCAAGTTTTTCATTCTGCACAAAATCAAAATTTAGTTCCATTTGGTTTGGGGGTCCATAATAATAACCTTGATTTTCGTACTCATGCCCTGGGAAATTATATTGATCCTTAAGATTGCTCCTAAATGCATCATTAGTTTCTAGGTGGGAATTTGGGTACTTTTGATCAATGGCTTGTTGCATCATATTTAGCATATCCTACATTTCTCAATGACATCCTGGTGCATTTCCCAAAGTGGTGGATTTGTCAAACATTGTAGATACTCAGTGTTATGTAATCTCCACAATTCACTGTACTCTGATAAAAGAGCATCCTGGGTTGAACCACATGTCATTTGTGTTATCATCATCTTGGTGCGGTCCATAATTAGATTTGTTGTTTTTGGTACATTAACCTAAACTCTGCTAAATGGATTTGAGGTCCTGTAATATTCTTCACTATGTCTAAGCGCAGCCTCAATCATTTTCTCTTTTATGCTCTTATGGGATTTAGGTTAATTGAACATGTTTCCTATGTTGTCAGGTTGCATCTCCAAATCAAGTGGTGGATCAGGATGAAGAATTAAATTCATGTCCAGATTGATTTGATCAAATCATATCAGACTTTACCTACAAGATCAACTCTAATGGAGGCCTCTTAGTTAGACTTAGGGACCTCTTCATGTGTTTGTGCATTAAAAAGTGATGTGGGACTACATGTGTATTAGACCTAATCAGGGCACCCAAAAATTTTGGATGACCAAGGCTGTTTGAGGCAAATGGACCTTTTGATCAAAAATCCACACACCCGAGAATTACTTGGGCAGCCAGGGAGGGAGAGTCCCACAAAGTCCCCTACCTGGTAGAGCATCCCCACATGTTACAGCATTTCCCCACATGACCTTCCTTGTCACCGCGGTTTCAAGTAGATAGGAATGTACAAATTGAGACCTAAGTCTACCAAGTTTAGCCTTAATTGTGCCTTGATTTTCACTTGATTTAGAAGTTATTTCAAATTGTGACCTAATTTGTAGGTTGATTGATTCACACAGTGAACCAACTTCACCTGACCTATCCTGAGGTTGAGGATGAAATTTGCATCAAAACACCCAAATCACCCTGAGTTGGTTCTCAAACAGGTTATTAGGTCCCAAATTTTAATGATCCAAGTGATTATAGAACCTTGATTTTAAGGTCCACTTGATTAGATGAATTGAAACAAGGGCTTGAGTAGCATACAATGTGGGAATATATTTCCTTTTCAAGCAGGCAAGTGTGTACTAACACTCTAAAACGCTAATGTTTAGCCCTAACTGGCTCTAAGTCCAAGTCCAATTTGAATCCTAATATGACGCATTGGACTCAAATAGGAAAGTGAGTAGTCCTAGATGTTGAGAAATTTTAATGCAAGTTCCTAATAGGTATAGGAAGTATGGATGGGGAATCTCGAATCAAATCGCATTAACTTCAATCTGATTTCAATCAATCTTGCAAATCAGGAAACTCTTTGCCTTTAAATGATATTACTAGGAAAGTAAGGCAAGTGGATCCTAATTGATTTGTTTCCTTTTTATCTTCCTATGATTACAAGAAGATTAGGGAAGAAAAGAAATTTTACCTGCCCCTGGTGTAGCTGATTGCGTGGAAGATCTCTCCATGTCTCACCTCACAACAACAAAACAAAGCGGATAGGGTAAGTTAGAAATCAACTCAATAATGATATGACTAGTGGTGAATTGTACATTACTCCTTGACAATGGAGCCAAAACATTGGTGCGGAAGTCATCATAGTATAGGAAAATGTGTCATAGTATAGTGACGAAAATCGAGTCAACATTTAAAATTTTTAGTGCTAAAAAATTCTTGAGTTTTTGAGGTCGTTCGCCTGGAGCAAGTATTACAATTCAATCACCAATAGCAAATGATATAATAATGAGCACAATATTCAATCAAAACTCAAAAAGATATATTAAATGTGTATCAAAATGTATGCCAGAAGCAATGGTCAAAGAGAATGTAAAGAGAGAGAGATCTATAACCCAAAAAAGATGGTGGTTGGAACCACTAATTAGTTGCTAGACCAACTCTCAAATGCCTCCAAAACTTAGCCAAATTCTCAAATCAACTCCTCAAATTTTCACAAATCAAATGTTTGTGATCACCCACAGATGGCTTAACTATCTCAACTCAAACCACTCAAAAATTTTCCTAAGTCCTTAGGCACAATTTTCGATGGAAAGACCCCCCTCTTCTCTCAGAAAACCCCTCCTTTCTCTCTCCCTCTTTGTAATCGGGTCATTGGGTCAAACCTGTCCCACCCAGGTGTGAGAGGCAGGCGAGGTGTGTGTAGTGGTGTGAGGAGGGACCTGACTGCTACGTATTGAAGGAAGCAAGGCAGTGCACATTTTTCGTTATGTGCACATTTCAAAAGTAAAAGGTGCCAATGTGGGAATATCTGGATGTCTTTCATGTGCAGCTGTAGTAGAGTGGAATTTTCTTAATTGATGCTGCTACTTCTTACTTCTTCAATTGAAGTCTCAAATGGCCTTGTGGGAGTAGTTGATGCGAAAAATTGGAGTGATTTGAAATTAGGGTTTGAAATTGTTGTAACACATCAAATCACAATCACTTTTAAAATTTATAACATATATAGTGGTAATATCTAGGGTCATCCAAGGAGGCAAGTTTGCAAAATTCAAATCTCTTGCTCGAAAAATGGGAAATCAAATTTCTTTTTGATTTTTGAGTATTAAATCTTCTTGGTTTTTGAAATAATGGGTAATGGCAAATTAGAAAATGAGAAAGCAACTACACCTTAGTTACTAGAACTAAAACCTAAGTGACAAGCAATTTCTCTCTCTAAGCTCACTCTAGGTACGTGAAGACTTAAAGTAATTAAGGAGAGAGTGTGTATGCACTAAGGAAAAAGCAACACAATGCAATAAGAATTGCAACAAGAATTTAAAGAAGGCAACTTTTACTAAAGGAAGATGTTGTTTTACAAGTAGAGGAATGCTTCTACTTAAAATTAAAAAAAAAAGACAAAAATAAAAACTCAATATCCTCCTAATGATGATGATGAAGAGGGGAGGGTCCTTGCTCCAACTACGGCTGCTCCCGTAGTTGAAAAGGGTTCCTCCTTCTCCTTCTCCTTGAATTGCTCCTCTAAGGTGTGTCCTCCTCCTAGCAAGCCCTAGATGGGGCATACCTTAGCTCATCCAAAAGTTGATGGTTTCCACCTCAAAAGCTTCTCCAGAGGTGGGCGTGCACCACCGTTAAGACCTTCTCCAAAGGTCTTCCTTGCCTGGCTTCTCCTCTGGCTGGCGTGGCACAAGAGAGAAGAGAAGAGGGGAAGGCACCAAGGGGACAGAGTGCCCTCTTAATCTTCTTCTTCTTCTTCTTCTTCTCTTGGCCATCTATGGAAGGTGGAAGTATGGTAGAAATTATGTAGCCAAAGGTGGATTACTGGTGGTGGGTGTTGGTCTTTTTATAGGAGTGGAAGGGGGTTAAGGGTAGTTAATGGATGGAAGGCTAGGATGGGTTGTAGAGGGTGGGTAGGAGATCCTAGGGTTGTTAATGGGTGGTGCCAAAATGAGGGGATGCTTGGTATTTGGTGCCAACCCTAGGTGGGGACTAGGATTAAGGATAGATGGTGGTAGGGTTAGGTGGCGTGTAGGGTATGTGTAGGGTTAGGATGGTGTTGTAGGGTGGTGGTTGGAGAATGGAGGGTAGATATAAGGTGGTGCCAAAAAGAGGGATGCATGGAGTGGTGGTTTTGGTGGGGTAAGTGATTTTGGTGCCACATTAGCGGTGAAGTGTGGTTTATTTTTCTTTCTTTTTTTTCTTCTTTTTCTTTTTTTTTTTTATTCTAAGTATTTCTTTTTTCTCTTTTTTTCTAAGTAGGTGGCTTCCCTGATCTAAGATTTACCTAAAAGTAGTAGAATGAGTATGGTCATGTAGCTGGGCTCTGGACAATTGGCCAATGGGCTGTTACCCACGACAACTTGCCATCCATACTACCCTAGACAGTTCATTAGCTACCCAATTTTCATAAAACCACTGAAAAGTGAGTCAATGTAAATAGTGTGTAGATACTTAGACTTAAAGTCCCCTCAAATTAGAGGGCAGGTTGATAAGTCATGTACTTATCACACCAATTTATTTACAAATTAAAGTAAAATTGACTTGGAGAGGACTTGAGACCAAGTCCACATTTGAGTGGACACCTGGGCTAATTAATCTTGAAGACCTGAAGACTCTAAGTACTTAGGTCTTATCATATCATTTCCTAAAGTTAATAATGCCTAATGGCTAAGTTCTCTTCTCCTAATTTCTTTTTTTTTAAGAAAATAAAAATGAAAGAATTTCCACGGAGTTAACAAAATGATTTCAGGAATTATTATCCACCCTCCATGCCTAAATGATACAATGTCCTCATTGTAGAAAATAAATACATGAAACGGGCGGAATAACAAAATATCACTTGAGTTTCGTGACAATCTGGTTTGCTCTGTAGAGAGAAGAGAGTATACACACGCTCTAAGTTTAATGCCTTAAGCTAGGCATACATACAAGGAAGAAATTGAGAATTCACAAGTGCAAGTCAAAATCAAAATCAAAAGATTAATCCTCAGACCTGCCAACAGAAGATGTCCACAAATGTGGACTAAGTTGTGGTGCAGACCCATGCCCTAGGGTCGAGTGGTTCTAAGGTTCTAGATGAAAATCACTCAGAACTGAAGATTATTGAGCTTGTGGGGTCAGGCCTGCGGTTTGGTGGTGTGCAACACAAGACTAAAGCGTCGGACAATGCGTAAGTCTAAATCACTATGCCTATTTGTCCATGTGGAATTTGGCTAAAAAGTATAATCAATTAAGCTATGCTTAGGTTGCACATCAAAGACATCATAAGGGTCCTTGTAGAAAGTAGGTAGTTTCAGGTAAACACGAACCCTTAAATCCAAAATCATTTTTCCCTCAAACGTAGCTTCCCAGATTTTAACTTCCAAATTCCTATCCTTTAAAATCAAGTGTTCAGGCTCTGGGGCCTCTAGCATATCATTTATCCCATATGATTTACCCAAGTCCAGAAATCATCGCTGAATCAGAATTGACTTGGGCACAATGATCTCAAAAGTATGATCATTCAGCTCTTCGGGGTGTGGTTGAAGAATAGGGCTACTGATTGAATCTTCTAGTAAATGAGGATTCGGATCCTCCAAGCTAGCCCCAACCAAATCATAATCATCAATAATCGGGCTATCAAAAGGTTCATCATGCTCCTCGAGTCCGATTGTCTCACTAAAATCCTCTTCCTTTAATTCAAGTGAGACTCCATTAAGAGATTCTTCACCCTCAGAGTCAAAGAATTCTTGATCCGCATTTATATATGTCTCAAAATCATATGTCATTTCATAATCCATGGAGACATATTTTTCTTCGTTCCCTGGCTTAGGGATCTCGGGTGAATAAATCAATTCATCCTCAATTGGTTGCTCTAGACTGACTTGGTCATCTCAGGTCTCAGAAAATGTACCCCCCCGACAAGCACCTAAGTGGGTTCAAACATTGGCTCTCCTGAAGGGGGTTTATCTTGCGAATCATCCCAAGATTGGACTAGGGTGATTGCACAACAGTCATAGATCTTAATTGACCTAAATTAGGCTAGGACTTAGCAAAAGTTAGGGTAGTTCATGCATGCATAAGCATTATTTGCATCTTTACTACTTTTCTGTAGCTATGCATAAAATAATGCTATAATGTATTGATTAAATGCATTATATAATTTGCAGGTAATAAGAAGCTAAGGAGCTGGATCTGAGACTTGATCTGAAGCTAGACCTGAAGCTAGAGTTGCAACAAAGTTGGAGCATAAGACCTAGAGTAGATGTAGTAGACAACAACGTAAGGGAGTTGAGGTATGCTATTCTATTAAGTAGGCAAAAAGTAATAAATTGCAAAGAACTTAGGTCCACCCTAGCCCTAAGACAGCCTAGAAGCTTCCCCAAGCCTTAGCCACCCTTAGATTAGGTTATTGCACCTAGAATGCCCTAAAGCCCTAATTCCAACCTATTCTTGGACATCCAAATGAGTTATAGGATGTCCAGGATCCTTAGCCACAACCTACACACCTCAAACCCACATCTACAGCATTATTGGACGTCTAGACACTTGGTCAGACATCTAATTTCTGCAGAATACCCAAGACAGAACCCAGATCCCTCCTGACTCTGATTGGATGTCTGGACAATCAGTTTGGACTTTTGATTTTTCATTATAAGACATCTGATAACTTTATTGGATGTCCAGAACTATTCTCTAGTTCCTGTTTTGGAATTCAAGCCTTGATCTTGAGTTCGTAGGTCCCTAAACCCAATTTTAACCCCTAGGAACCTAAATTAAGGTGCCCTAACCCTAGTACATCACCTCTAGACCTCCCTAAAGACCTAATTAGGTCCTTACTAAACCTAATTGACTTGGATCATAGTCAATTTCATTGGCCTACTCAATTGGACTTAGTGAGTCCAATTGATCCCTGATCTCGACACACACAACCCAATTGGACTTAGTGAAAGTTCAATTGACCTAAACCTAAGTTAATTGAGTTGTTTTACTCTCAATTAGGTTTTCACACACCCAATTAAACTTGTATAAAGTTTAATTGCATTTTACCTTAGTGAATTAGGGTTTGCAACCCTAATTTGAGACCTACATTGACCTAAACCCACAAGAACCTAACCTAATCAACCTAGCCACCTAGGTTTCGATCCACACACACCAACACATACCACCTACACGAAATTAGGCTAGCTGGAGTTCTCTAGAACTCTCTACCATGTGTTGTTGCCTTAGTTGCTAAAAATAGCAACCAAGATGCATTCAATTTTTAGATTTAGTAGATCTAAAAACCACCCATCCACCTTCTCTCTCCCTCTACCAATAGCTCCCACCATAGGCCTCTCTAGAGAATTCCATAATTCTCTAGAGAGCATCCCTTAGGCCTATAAAAAGACCTAAGGGGTGGCCATTTGGTCAATCTTGGCTCTTTGGCTCCATTCCACTCATTCCACCTACACCTCCACCTCCATCTCCACAAGTACACCATGGCCATCACCATCTCCATGCCAAGCGCCTAGATCACCTTCTCCAACCTCTCTCCAAGGGCTGGCCTAAGCACCATTGGCTGCCCCTCTTTCTCCTCTCACCTACTTAAAGGCCATCGGAGCCCACCTCTAAATTCCCTTCGTTCTGTTAGCTAGATAAGTAGCATAGTTCTTCGTAGATTTATTGCTCTATTTACTGCTTAGTAGTGTACCTATCTCTCCCTCCTGTGTGGTGCATGAGCAGTCTCTTGCAGATCCACACGTGCACACATTTTCTGTTAGCTAGATTTAAGTTTCCTTGTACAAGCATTTTGCTGCCTGTGCTGTAACCACCAACATGCCTCAATGAATATATATATATGTTGAAAATCAACATGTGCATGTTTATCATCTTTTGGTATGATTAAAGTTGCATGCTTTCACTTTCTAATATTCTGGCAACAACATGCCTTATATCAATACTTATTTGATATAAATTGACATGCAATTTTGAACAAGTAGAGAGAGTAAGATAGAATTTGAATTTGTATTTCCAAAATGCCTCCTAGAGATGAACGACCGGGACTCCAAGTCTCGTTATTATAAAACTTATTTTTGACGAGTGGATTTTGCGACCATACTACGACGTTGTTTTCCTTAAAATCGCGATTTCCACGCAGTGTCAAATCGCGTCGTTGCCCAAGAGGCAACGCAATTGATTTTCGATCTAAAGCTTTTAGTGACAAATCTTCCTCTGTTTGTTTGTTGGATGTGTAGGAAATAAGGAAAAATGAGATTTGCCCATACATCGAGTGCGAAGAAAAAGATGCAGATGCACATCTCTCCCTTAGCTTAGGATTTTTGTTTGAACTCTAGGTCAGATTATTTTTTTAGCTAGAAATTTCTTTCTGAAAAAAAAAATCTGCATATTTTGAAAAAAAAACAAGAATATCTTTCTTTAGGTTGTTAGATTAGGTTTCCGTTTGAATCTTAGGTTAATTTGAGAAAAATAAAAAATAAAAAATAAAAAAATTTTAAAAAATTTTCCCTCCAAAAAAAAATCTAAATTTTTTGAAAAAAAATATTTGAAAAAAAATAAAAAAATATTTTGGTGAAATTTGAATTTGAATTTCAAACACCTTTTTAAAAGCTTTTCCACCACTTGCTGAAATTCAGCCATACTTCAATTTCTGACTGAAAAATTTATTTGCCAAAAAATTAATGAGTGAAAAATTATGAAATTTGGGAAAGTACTTTATTTTCAAATCATCTTTCAAACGACACCATTTATTTGAAAACATTCCAAGTACAAAATTTTTAAAAATTTGCAAAGTGCAAGGGGGTCAAACTGACCTAGATTTGAAACTTTTCAAAATTCAAAAATCAATTTCGAGCAATCCACAAATTTTTTTTGACCAAAAATGATGGGGTTTGAAAGCTGATCTCATTAGCTTTAATTTTCATATTATTCCTAATTTTTAAAATCATGTAGTACTATTTCAATGCAAAAAATTGACCAAGGGTCAAAATTTCAAATCTAACCCCCTGATAATTAAAAATCCCTATAAATTTAGTTGAAATAGAGAAAATTTTAAAAAAATATTCTTTGAAAAGATAATTGAAAAAGGAATCTACTTACCAAATTTCAATTTATTTGGATTCCAATTTTGTTCATAGAACTATTTTTATTCTTATGTTCTGCTAAAAAGAAAGAAACAAATCATAGAATTGCATGAACCCTTGGTTACACCTTTAGGGTTACACTCTAGAGACCACACACTTAATAGAACCTAGGCTTGGCTAAGTCAAGTGTTTAGCCGGTGAGCTTGGTCACCTTGTGGGCCACTCACCCCAAACCCCAGTGAAGAAAAAAGGGTTAAAATAAATTCTAAAACACAAAATCAACCCGAATTCATTGTCCTACTATTGGGTGTTTCCAAACTCTCTGGCTAAACCTTGTGACTAAGTCTGCAAGGTAGTGTCAAATGACTATGACTTAGGGATCAATGGAACCAGAGGTGCGAGCCGAAGGAAGAACCTTCCCCTTAGTCCCTTCGTAACCAGACTGGCTAAGTTAGCATGAGAGGTAAGAATCACTTTTAATTAGTTCCCAGCAAATTCTTCTTCAAGAATTCGAACCCAAAATGAAAAATCCAGTCATCCAATCATAACGACCATCTGATTGACAAGGCCTTAGCCTTGTCTAGCTGGCTGCACCAACCCAAAGGTTGGTTGGTGTATGCAAGGAAGGAGGTCGCTGAGACCTCAATTGGTTGGACCTTAGGAGCCATTCCTAAGGAGGCGAGTCACCTCACCCAGACCATCTTCTCCCCCACACTCATCTTCTACCCTCTTAGCCGAGATGGCTAACCCTGGACCCCAACCTGATCAGGATCCAGCAAATCTGGACCCGATGGCTCGTTTGGAAGCCCAGGTCGTTGAATCTGAGCAATGGGAGAAACAGAACATAGACCGTATCCTGAACACTTTGAATAGAATGCAGCATCCACTGTGAGGAGAACAACTTTAGGATTTCTATGATCTGGTAGCGTCGATTGTCGCACCTCTAGTCCGAATTCTCACAGGTGGAGACATGCTCAAGCTCAAGCCCAATCTAATTGGGCTAATCCAAAATTACTTTTATGGAAACACGAACGAAGATCCATTCCAGCATCTAGAGGACCTGAGTCGAATAGCGAAAATGGCTCGACCTAGGAACGTAGATCTTGGAATTGTTTTGATGAAGTTTTTTCCATTTTCCCTCAGGGATAAAGCTTCATACTGGTTCAAGACCATCGGGAAGCCGAGTGGAACATGGCTGGAATTACGACGTGAATTCCTATAGAAGCTCTTCCCGATCGGTCAGACGAATGTGATTAGGCGAGCAATCACGACTTTCTCCCAGAGACCTGAGGAGAAGTTGCATGATCCTGGGATCGATTTCAAGATCTCCTGAGAAAATGCTCGCACCATGGTGTGCCCTGATGTCACTTAGCTAAGATCTTTTACCATGGGCTGGATGACACACATCTGTACCTAGCCAATGCATCTAGTGGCAGGAATTTCCTCGCGAAAGACGAAAATAGTGCATTTGAGTTGTTTGAGTCTCTAGCGGAGAATTAAATGAATGCCGCATCAATGAACCAGTTCTAGCAGCCTGGACAGTAGCGAGTTAGTGTCCATGAGGCCCAAGTAGAGTCTGTTCGAGCTAATATGGAAATTATCTCCAAGCAGCTGGGAAAGATGGATTTACTGCGAAAGAAACTCGATGACATAGCTTGAGGTCAACAGGATCTGGCTGGAAATTCTGTTGCCCTGAGACCCTCTTATGCATCCTGAGCCACTCCTGCTCAAGTCAATTTTCTCACTTGGGATGCACCTCCTCTATATTCATGGGATCCCACGTATTAGGATCCTGCGAATAATCTCGATTTGGCACCATATGATCAGGGTTACGCACCACATGATAATTATAATGCGTATTCCCTTGATGGATATACGCCTCAGACGTCGTCAGCCTACGAAGACATCAGTGTTATTCAGGGACACAGACGTAATAACCCATACTCAGAGACGTATAACCCTGGTTGGTGCCAGCATCCAAACTTCTCCTGGTCACGTAACTCAAAGAGACAACATCAAGATCCACACTACCAGACTAGGCAATATGGGAATGCACAGAGCACATACCCTAGGCAGTAGCCATTCTCGTCTCAACGATAGCAATCACGCTCTATCTATCAGCCGCTGCATCAAGTTGCTAGTCACCATCCAAAGTGAGCCGATTTAGAGGAATTGAAAGAGGAGTTGTAAGAATCAATTTGAAAGTCTACACAGGATAGCTTGCAGATAATGAAGGCAATGGCAGACCAGATATAGAACATACAAAACATGAAAAACCAGTTGCTATAGGAGCATAGGACCCAGGGAGCCTTGCCCTACCAACCTGTCCCAAACCCACGATATGTGCAGAACCAGGGCACCCCGCCTAGGTTTCAGGCACCACAAGGACAGGCACACGCCATATTACAGGCATCTCCTATACCACTTGGTTACATTTAAGGCCAGCCGCCTCTGATACAGAACACCGCATACTCTGCCCCTTCTGCTCCTCCACCACCTCATGGACAAGAAGCTGATGCAAATGCTGTTTCATTGAGGAGCAGGAAGAAGACACACGACCCACCACTTAGGTAGGTGGGTCCTGATTTTTGTCATCCTTCACTGCAGAATGGTTTGACTCCTTCTTCATCTCAGGAGCCACCTACGGTAGATAAGGGCAAGAGGCCACTTGACCTTGAGATTCCCATTCCTTTTCCCAAGGCTCTGACACGAACTGTAGTATGGAAAAAGGACACGCGAAATTTTGAGGACCTGAAGTCAATGTCCAAGGAAGTGCATATTCAGGTCCCTCTCCTCGAGGCCATTTATCACATTCCTACTGTCGTGAGGTTCTTTAAGGACTATTGTACCCGAAAGCGACAACCGAGAATAAGACGACAGGCAGTACTGTCGAAGGAGGCTAGTGCCGTGATTCTAGCTGACTTACCATTGAAAAAAAAAGACCCTGGTACCCCACTCATTTTCTGCTTCTTGCAGGATTCTCCATTTGATCGAGCCCTCCTAGATCTCAGTTCGTCCATCAACCTGACTCCCACCGCCGTATATGATCGATTTCGATTTGGGGAGTTAAAACCCACCTCGGTCATGATTCAGCAGCTGATAGATTAGTGAAAACATCGAGCGGGTAGTTGGGAACGTGATCGTGCAAGTCTGTGAATTCTTCTTTCCCACAGACTTTTTCATTCTAGATACGGAGGTTCCTCTTAATCTTTGTGATGCACCAATTATTTTGGGTTGCCCATTTCTAGAGACAGCTCGAGCAAACATTTATTGTGCTTCTGGGTGTATGGAGATAACCCTAGGTAATGAAAAACTTAGGCTTCACATATTCAGGGCATCAAGGAACTTCGACTGTGATCGTATCGTGGAGGATGGTGAAGATGAAGAATCAGAACACTGTGGTAACATTGGGCTCCTTTGTGACAACCAAATGTCTCATTCGTCTGCACTGTCAGGGTTCTTGGACCACAATCCACACAGGATTGAGACTACTACAATGCACATATCTCCCTGAGGATCCGATTATCTGGGGTGTATATCTGACCACAACACCCTCGACTCTGGCTATTTTGATCCACACAATACTGAATCACCCCTGCTGACCCAGGAAGACGTGACGACAACAGACGGGTTTTCCATTAACACAGTCACAATCGACCACTTTACAGGTGGTGAATCAGTAGGAATTCACATTTATCCGGATCATCAGACTTCCACCTCCGATTCTGCTCCTCCCATTCCAACTCCCACCCCCACTTCTGAGTCTGACCCACCCCTAATTGAATTGAAGCCCTTACCTAACTCACTCAAATATGTGTTCCTGGGCAAAAGTGAGACATACCCAGTCATTATCAATGATCACTTGACCAAGGAATAGGAACACCAGTTGATTTCTGTGCTATAAGACCATAGGGCTGCCCTAGGGTGGTGTATTGCTAATCTCTGCGGTATTCTCCCCTCGTATTGCACTCATCACATTTACACAGATGAGGGGATGAAACCTTCGAGACAACCTCAACGATGGCTGAACCCGAACATGCTAGAGGTTGTTAGGAGGGAGATCATCAAATGGCTGGATGCAAGTATTATATACTCAATCTCTGACAACCAATGGGTGAGTCCAATCCAGATAGTACCCAAGAAAGGACTCACCATTGTAAAAAATGATAAGCGCGAATCCATCCTTACCCGCACTACGACATCATGGTAGGCTTGCATAGATTATAGAAAACTGAACACGACTACCTAGAAGGATCACTTTCCTTTACCATTCATTGATCAGATCTTAGAACGGTTAGCCAGATGCAGTTTCTTTTGCTTCTTGGAGGGATACTCCGAGTATAATCAAGTAGCGATTGGCCAGATGATCAAGACAAGACCACTTTCACATGTCCCTTCAGAACATTCACCTTTAAGCAGATGCCCTTCGGCCTTTACAACACACCAGCAACATTTCAGCGTTGTATGATGGCCATCTTCTCTGACATGATAGGGGACTATGTGGAAGTATTCATGTACGACTTCTCTGTCTTTGAAGATGACTTCACGACTTGTCTTGATAACCTCACCAAGATCCTGAAATGATGTATTGAGGTAAACCTAGTACTATCCTAGGAGAAAAGCCATTTCATGGTGAGGGATGGCATTGTACTAGGGCACAGGATCTCTGCTAATGGACTTGAGGTCAACCGAGCTAAATCTAAAGTCATATCCCAATTACCCCCACCTATCTCGGTCAAGCAGATAAGATCATTCTTGGGTCATGTCGGATTTTACCAGAGATTTATACGCGATTTATCAAAAATCGCACAACCTTTGATGAATCTCCTGGTAGCTGATACCCCATTTGAATTTAATACCTCGTGTCTCAAGCCTTCAAGACTTTACAAAGTGCGGTCTCTGATTCCCAGATTCTCCAGCCACCCGACTGGTCTCCTGATTTTGAGATTATGTGCGACGCCTCTGATTTCACCATTGGAGCTATTTTAGGCCAACGTCGGGAGAAACAACCCTTCGTCATATACTATGATAATAAGACGTTGAATGAAGCTTAGCGTAATTATACTATCATTGAAAAGGAACTGCTAGCAATAGTATTCAGGTTGGAGAAGTTTCGATCATATCTTTTAGGGTCTAAGATCATCATATTCGCAGACATGATGGGTTAAAATTCTCAACACAGTTAATTAAGTTATTTAGGCTTAATTAAGTGTAAGAGAAAGTAACTTAGGTCAACTTGATTTAATGTCGGTTGTGTAGTATAGGTTCAAGCTAACCTAACATTTTAGATTTTAAGTTCTTTTTAATTGGTTGAGTCCAGGTTGTTCACTGGGAGGCATAACTTATCTTAATTCACCATTAACTCCTAAACATAAATTACTAAATATTTAATCAATTAGAATTATAATTATATCACTTTAAGTACATGAATCTTGCATAACAAATATTCAATTAAAAGAAAATGCAACATTCCATAAGGAAAAACATATTTACACATGTAATGTTTCATTAAGAACCAAGTAAACATATTTACACTGATTTTAACTTATTTACAAAAGATTAAGGCAAGAAATAGTTATTCAAATGAATACAAGTGCCTTATTACATCAATTAAGCTCAAAAAGACATGTTGTTGGAGTAAAAATACAAAATCAGACATCTTAAAAGTAAACATTAGAAGACTAATTACATTATCAGATGCCTGAAACTCTTTTATTTCCATCTTTTCTTCTTTAATCTTTAGCCCTCAAATCTTTTTCTCTTCTTCTATCTGTTCTGCCATCTCTCTCTCTCTCTCACTCTTTTCCTTTACTCTTTAGTCTTTCTTCTCTGTTTTATCTGTTCTAAGTATATGCTCTTTCGGCTCTTTAACTGTGCAAACTAAACCACACTTAACCATTTAAAACCTTCTTAACTAAGCCCATTAATTTCTTTTTACTCCAAAATTATATTTATTTAATGGGTGGCCTAGCCTTTTGAGGATACACAACACCCCTATCAGGGTGGGACCAGACCCTACTCAGCCAGGCCTAGTTTGGTTATTAGGTGGTTTATTTTCGATTCAGATTCATGCATAGTCTTCGGCCTCCCAGGCCCACACACATGCCCGCTCATGGGCCCACTCTCGTGCCCATAGGCGCACACACACACTTGGGCACGTGCAACGCATGCACCCACACACACACATATGCTCATTGTGTGCCCAGCACTGACGACTGGTAAGCCCTATGCACTTTTTCATTTTATACTAAGGCAGTGCTTCACAAATATCCGATGTGAAACTATGTAAGTCCCCTCCAGGCCAAACTTCAGCTGGCGATTCCTAGTAGCACAGAGCTCCAAATCGAGCAATCAAGGGCTCGTTGGAATGCTCTATAGGTGCTCTACAAGAATTTAGCATCAATTTGATGCTAAGAACAGATCTTGCCCTTCGATTTTAAGGGTGAAAGTGGAAAGTTTTCACGGCCATTCTAGCCTGCAGAGGTTATTCTCAGGTCTAAGCACTTGTAGAGAGGACTTTTGACCTCAAATGAGGTCCTGAACCACCTCAATAGATGATTCCGCACCTAAAGGTGAAGGATAGGGACTCTGAAAGGCTTCAAGAACTGAAAGAAACTCAAGAGCTTTTCTAAGGAGCTTCAGAGCTCCATTTCTAGTTCTGATCAGCTCATCAGAAAGAGAAAAAGCTTATAAAGATTTTGCATAAATTCAAGAGGTTCTAACAAACTAATCTATGTGGAAATTAGGTTAGAATTTCAACAAATAGACTCAAGAACATTTTTGGGTTTGAAAGAACCCAAACTGTGCAGTAATAAGATTTAGCCTGATTCCTCAATAAAACAACTTAAATTTATTCCAATATCATCAGAATCATTCTGTCATTAGATTCAACTCAATAAACATAAAATTTACTCAAGAATTCTCTTCATTAGACCTGAGTTTGACTAGAAGGCTCCAAAAGTTGAATTTTTGAACTAAAGCTTCTCTAAACAAATTAAAGATCTGGAAAGATTCTAAATCACCTCAGAAATTGATTCAAGGTCTCACGATGTAATTTTAATCAAAAATCCTAGGGTTTCAGGACTGTCGCCTGAGATCCTAATTGAGTTTGTTCGACAAAACAAACTATAGCCTTTCTGAGTAAATGATCAACAAGACTAACCTCAAAACACCTTCCTGATGCTTCTAGACCTCTTAAATTAAGCTAAACCCCAATAAATAATCATCTCCAACTCCACCGGAGTTTGAGAAGACAGAGGCCTATGTAGAGCTCCAAACCTCAAGACACCAATTATAATCAAAATAGAATCTGATAACACTGCACAAGGGGGTGATAATTATGTTGAATATGGCCCATCTTAAGAATAAAAGGCACAACATAAGTAGAATGGGAGCATTGCATGCATCATGTACCAAGAGTACTTATAAAACTATATTAATGGCCATTTGTGTAAGCATTTGTCAAAGCAGGCCTCAGATGAGCAATCAGACTGCACAGATAGATTCAGAACGACGAACGGAGTCCAACGGACTCAGGATCAGCCAAATCCGACATCCGAAGCTCCTACAATGGACCCAAGAAGTTCTGACCGTTGATCTGGAGATCAATGGCCCACATTGCGCCACGTCACCCCCGCTCCACCGCACGCCGCCTCTTCATCCAGCCGAGATCCACGTGCCCACCCGTAGTCGCCGCGACAAAGTGCGGGCGTGGCGCAACGGTGAGCGTGCATGCCCGCACGCACGCGACGCGGGTTCGAACCGCGCGGAGCGTGAAATTGAAGATGGAGGTTGTGTGCGGCGAAATTGGGCCGCTCGATCTGCAGCGGGCGGCCGAGATTTCGCCACGCTGCGCGACCATAGCTTACGGGCGCCCACGCGTGCGCGCACGTTGGGCGATGACGCCCGCGCACACGCTCTCTTGAGGCGCGATCCAAGCACAATCGAGAAGAGATCTCAACCATCTGATCTTCGATCGGACGGCTCTCACGCAGCAGTCGTGGATCGCACGAGAAGAAGAAACAGAGCGGGCGGCTGACCGACGGCTGGAGGGCTTCACCGACGCTTTTGGGAGTGGTTTTAGCGACGCCCTGGACGTCGCTAAAGCCCCTTCTTCTTTTAGGAAGCCCTTAACCCTATTTAAACCCCCTCCAACCACTCATTCAAGGCATTCACTCCCCTTGAAACTACTCCACCCCTTTCTTAGCTAGCTTTAGGTCCTCTTGTAATCACCGGAGATGACGAGCCGCCGACGGAGCCTCATCCACCGCCGTGGCTGCCTCGTCGCTCTCCACCCTCTCTCTCTCTCTTTTAAGCTTTCCATTATTTTTGTTTGAAGCTTGTATTTAATGTTGTAAGCTATGAACTACAAGTGCATGATTAATGAGGTTATTTTCTGTTCAATTGTCACTTTAATTTCCGTTCAAGTTGCATGATTAAACAAGGAACATTCTAACCCTAATCTCTCTCCATCTCTCTCTCGTTTTCAAAATTGCATCCTTCGCAAGCAAAACTCCGCACTTTCTGTGATAAGTGATAAGTAAAAATCCGATTTTCACGCCTCCCTGAGATGACACTCGGACTCACCTCCGTTTACTTAGTTTAAAACCGATTATAATGACACTTCTTAACACACGCACAACAACACTTCAATTTTTGGCGCCGTTGACGGGGAGGCAACAGATTTGTTTTGTCACCTCCATTCCACATTCATTCTCACATCGTCTAATGCCCTATTTTCCTTTTTACTTGATGGTTGCAGGAATTCGGCCCGTGGACGGCAAAGCGATGCATCCCACGACGGTAGCAAGGGAGTAGGCACTACGAGGATCGATAGTGAGTAATTTTTCTCTCATGATTGTTTGCTTGTGTGAAAAAACTAAAAAAAATTGTAAAAATTGAAAAAAATTGGCGTGGTGTATGGTTGCTTGACCCACATCCTTAACACATCACCCCACAAAAAAAAATGTACACTCTAACATTCTGAATAAATTCTTGGAGTGTTCTTTTCTTTTTCTTAAGTGGTGTTTGCGAAGCCACCGTGAGTTGACCTGGGCCGCACCACTCAACCCTAAAACTGACTCATCTAATAGAAGCTGCATGATCATTAGGATGAGTACATTAGGGTTTTAGAGCCTCTACAGAATAAAAGGAAATCTACTTTCACCAAGTTGTGTGCAGAACTTGACGTGCCAACTGAAACTTGTTTGAAAACATTAAGACATGTCAACCCTAAAAAGTACTAAAGTAAGGATGAAACACTAAAAGACACATCTTAAAAAAAATCCTTGCTTGGAAACCATGCTTTGCTAGAAGCACACACCTTGAATGTAGAAAATTAAGAGGCACCACCCCAATCAACGCCTCATCACATAACCCTAAGCACAAGCACTATCCTAACCCTTTGAAACTGAATAGACGTGCCCTAGGCAGGACTGAGTTAAGTCTCAAAAGGTGAGGTTTTGTTCACTAGGCACTTGGCTTTCATTCCCTTGGTAGAGGCAGTGTCAAATGATCGCAGTTGTGGGGTCAACGGAACTGGAGGCGCAAGCCAAAGGAAGAACCTTCCCTGCAATCCCCTCGTAATCAACCTGGCCAGATTAGCCTTGGGAAGGGGAGTTCAGTGCTTACGGACTTAATCACCCTTTGTGAGATTTCAAGGTCTCCTAAGGAATACACCATAAGGACTAGGCTTGTGTGCTTGATTGAAACACATTTCTCGCATCTGTCGCCCTCTGCATCCCCTCCTATTCTTCTCTAGTGTATGCACAGGAGATGCTCACTGCATCCCGAGTTGTGTGTTTTGAGGCAGGAATCTAGGCGACGTAATTCTATTGGAAACATGGCTGAACCTAAGGTAGTTGAGGTTGAAGATCAACCCCCACCAGATGCTATGGCCATCATCTAAGCCCAAATTAATGCTAACCATGGGCTTCAACAACAACAAATCCACACCATCATGCAAGCCATACAACGGTTACAGAACCCACAAGAACAACCACCACCACCTTTCCAAGACATACCAGGGCAACCACCACTTGATTTACTGCCATTTCAGGATCAGCTGAGGCCCCTCCGCGATTTCTATAATCCCTCTACTATTAGAGTCGAGCCACACCTTAGGATCCCCGAGGGGGAGACGATTTTGAGCTGAAACCGAATGTCTTAAGTCTGATCCAGAGCCACTTTCATGGAAGCTCAAATGAGGACCCCTTTCAGCACCTAGAGGATCTCGACTGCATAACACAAACTGTGAAACCTAGGAACATTAGCCTTGACATTGTTCTAATCAAGATGTTTCCTTCTCATTAAGAGACAAGGCTTCTCATTGGCTTAGAACCCTAGGTAGACCCATCATCACCTAGGAAGAACTGAGGCATGCATTTTTAAAGAAATTCTTCCCCATAGGAAAAACCAATGCCCTCAGAAGAGCTATCGCTACCTTTACACTCCAGGGTGGGGAATAATTTCATGAGGCGTGGGAAAGATTTAATGAACTTTTGAGGAAATGCCCACACCACGAAGTACCAAGGTGGCAATTGGCCTAGATCTTCTACCACGGTCTGGATAGCAACCTATGGAACTTCGTCGATGCCTCATGCAGGGGAAACTTCCTGAACAAAGACGAGGTGAGCGAGTTTGAGCTCTTTGAGTCTATAAGCGAGAATTCACTCAACAATGCCTCCATGAACTAGTTTAATAGGTCCAGTTAACCCCGTGGTGGGATTTATGAGGTGCAAGAAAATTATGGAATGGTTGACATGGACATCATTGCCAAGAAATTGGATTGAGTGGAATTGGTGGACAAAAAGATTGATGAGCTACTGAACCAGACCAGGAACCCCTTGCAGACTTTCTCCCTAGCAAAGGGAGCACATAATGTTGACCTGGTCCAACCCTTCACCCAACTGAACCTGGAACAACCCCTGACCACGTTCCAGGGAGGGACCTTTGCTGCCTCAACCCTTGATTACTCCCTTCCCTCTCCATCAACATTGGCTATCCTTGAAGATGTGCAAGCTGTCCAAGGTTATGCGAAACCAGACCCTTTCTCCAACACTTACAACACTGGCTGGCGTAACCACCCCAACTTTGGTTGGACAAACCAGAAACCACCACAATCCCAGAACCAGCCCAGGCCAAACCAGCAGCCACACTTGCCCCCCTATCAGCAAGGACCACCAGTTAGACCCCAATATAATCAGAATAGGGTGGCCCCTCCCCCACAAAACCAAATGGATACCCTAATAAAGATGATGGCTGACATGAACCAGAAACATCAAGAGGAAATGGCCTTGGTAAAGGGACAGTTAAGCCAACTCTTGGACTGTAAACAACAAGGATCCCTACCTTCCCAACCACAACCGAACCAGTGCTCCTGGACCTAGTGCTTCCATCAATCTGATTCCAACAACCCTGTACCACCAATTTGGTTTTGGGGAGCTGACACCAACCCCTGTCACCATCCAGCTGGCTGATAGATCAGCGAAAACCCCGATGGGGGTTGTCGAGGACGTGATTGTATGGGTCAGGGAATTCTATTTCCCTGTTGACTTTTTGGTGCTCGACATGGAAGTCCCTGAAAAATTACAGAATGCACCCATAATTTTAGGCTGACCTTTCTTAGCTACGGCTAAGGCAAACATTGATTGTGACACGGGATGTATGGAAATCGCCTTCGGGGATAGGAAAATGCAATTGGATATCTTCCTGGAGACAAAGTCTTTTGATTGCGATTGCATTGAGGAACATGATCCCATGGAAACTCTAATCGAGGAATGCCTCACCCTCAGTTCTGTATCAGACCACCAAACCTGTAGTGACTGTTCTGACCCGTCACCATCATTACCCGTGGACCTCTGTAAGGCTGAGTACCATCACACGACACCATTTGAGGAGATCGATGTTGATCAACTCCCGCCCTTTCCCTTCCCATCAACTATGGTTCCACCCACACCTGAACTTAAACCATTGCCCGAGAATCTCAAGTATGTCTTCCTGGGACCTGACCAGACCTTCCCAGTGATTATTAATTCTCATCTAACCAAGGATCAGGAACTCAGGTTGACTGCGACCCTTTCAGAACATCGGGCCACCATTGGTTGGACCATTTCGAATTTAAGAGGAATTAGCCCCACCTATTGCACCCATAAAATTTACCTGGAATACGGGGCCCGACCTTCCCGCCAGATGTAGATACGTTTAAACCCAAACATGTGAGAGGTCGTTAAAAAAGAAATTATCAAGTGGCTTGACACCGACATCATCTACCCTATCTCCGATAGCCCTTGGGTGAGCCCCACTCAAGTGGTTCCCAAGAAAGCTGGGCTCACCGTTGTCACCAATGATCGTGGCGAATCCATCCCCACCTGCACCACCACCACATGGAGGGTGTGCATTGATTATAGGAAGCTCAATGAAGCCACTAAGAAGGATCATTTCCCCTTGCCATTCATTGACCAAATCCTTGAAGGATTGGTAGGGCAGAAGTATTTTTGCTTCCTGGATGGATATTCAGGATATAACCAAGTCGCAATTGCTCCGAAAGATCAGGAAATGATCACATTCACTTGCCCGTATGGCACGTTTGCATTCCGTTGAATGCTGTTCGGGTTATGCAACACACCTGCGACCTTCCAGCATTGCATGCTAGCCATTTTTTCAGAAATGGTGGGTGAATACTTAGAGGTCGTTATGGATGATTTCTCTATATTCGGGAATTCATTCGACCATTGTCTGAGCAACTTGGAGAAAATCCTGAAATGATGTATCGAGGTTAACTTGGTGTTAAGTTGGAAAAAGAGCCATTTTATGGTTCAAGAAGGAATTGTCCTCGGTCACATCGTATCGCATAGGGGCATCGAGGTAGATCGGGCTAAGGTTGATTTAATTTCCAAACTTCCTCCACCTAGCTCGGTCCGACAGATTCGCTCCTTCCTAGGACATGTTGGCTTTTACCGAAGGTTCATTAAAGACTTTTCCAAGCTTTCCAAACCCTTGACCGACCTTCTAGCCAATGACACCATCTTCCACATGTCTTCTGATTGCATCCAGGCTTATCACACCCTCCGTGACTTAGTCTCCACCACACCTGTACTTCAACCCCCAGACTGGTCCCAAGACTTTGAGATTATGTGTGATGCATCAGATTTTGCCATAGGTGCTGTCCTGGGACAAAGGCAAGACAAGAAGCCCGTGGTGATCTACTACGCGAGCAAAACGTTGGACGAGGCCCAACATAATTATACGGTCACAGAGAAAGAGTTGCTCTCTGTAGTCTTTGGACTTGAAAAGTTCTGATCGTACTTGCTGGGATCCCACGTGACTATTTACACAGACCATTCAGCCATCCGGCACCTGTTGGCCAAAAAGGACGCAAAGCCTAGGCTCATCAGATGGATCCTGCTTTTGCAGGAATTTGACCTGGAAATCCGAGACAAGGCCGAATCGAAGAATGTGGTGGCTGACCACTTGTCTAGACTTCATCCAGACCACATTGGACCCTCCCTACCTCTATCTGATGCCTTCCCTGATGAACACATCCTGGCCATGCAAGATAAGAAAATGCCGTGGTATGTTGACTACGTCAACTACTTGGTTGTAGGACAAACCCCGCACAGCTGGTCCAGACAGCAATGGGATAGGTTCTTGGCTGAGGCCAAGCACTATTTCTGAGATGATCCCATGCTGTTTTTCCTCTGTGCTGACCAGATCATCAGGAGGTGTATCCCCGAAGATGAAGTTCAGAGTGTGCTTTCCTTTTGTCATGACTAGGCTTGTGGCGGCCACTTCTCTGGAAAGAAAACAGCTGCAAAAGTTTTGTAGTCTGGATTTTATTGGCCGTCACTATTTAAGGATGCACACATCTTTGCCAAGACTTGCTCACGCTGCCAAACGCTGGGGACCATGACTAAGAGATATATGATGCCCCTTCAGCCTATTTTGATTATTGAAATCTTTGACATTTGGGGTATCAATTTTATGGGCCCCTTTCCACCATCCAACGGCTTCGAGTACATCCTGGTCTCGGTTGATTATATTTCCAAATGGATTGAAGCCGTCACCACCCGCCAATGCGATCACAGGACTGTCGTGGACTTTGTTAAGAAGAACATCTTTTCCCTGTTTGGAATACCCAAGGCCATGATCAGTGATGGTGGAAGCCATTTTATCCATTCCCAATTCCGTGCCCTACTTAGAAAATACGGGGTGAACCACTGCATTGCTACCTCGTATCATCCACAAACAAATGGGCAGACTGAGGTCTCAAATAGACAAATCAAGAACATTTTACAGAAGACTGTGAGACCTGATAGGAAAGACTGGTCCACACGACTTGATGATGCCCTGTGGGCGTATAGGACCGCTTTTAAGACCCTGATAGGCATGTAGCCTTATCGCCTGGTCTTTGGCAAAGTCTGCCATCTTCCTGTTGAATTGGAACACCGGGCTTACTGGGCTGTCAAGCAATGTAACATGGATCCCCAGTTAGCCGGTGTGCAGAGGACGCTCCAATTATCTGAGCTCAAAGAAATTCGTCGGGATGCCTTTGACAATAGTCGACTGTATAAGGAGAAGACTCATTCATAGAAAAACCTTTGAGCCTAACCAGCAAGTTTGGCTGTTTGACGCACGCCTAAAACTCTTCCCAGGGAAACTCAGGTCCAAATGGACTGGGTCATTTCAGGTTGTTAAGCCCTACTTTAATGGGGCAGTTGAAATCGCTGATCTTAACACTGGGCACACTTTTACAGTTAATGGTCAAAGATTGAAGCATTTCCTGGCCCAGGTTCCCCCAAAGGAAAGTGTCACCCTAGTTGAGGGCTGACACGGAGCACCGCCCAGCTGGAGGCATTAAACTCAACGCTTCCTGGGAGACAACCCAGAGGATTCAGACTAATCCGATAGTTTACGTCACTCAGGTACTATCTTTTTGAACCCCATATGCATCCATGTACTTGTCAATGAGGACATTATCCAACTTCAGCATGGGTGGGTGCTAAATTGCATACTCCTGAGCTCATTTAATCAGTCTAAAATTAAATTTAGGATGAAAAACTTAGGCATTAGAAACTTGTCAATAGTGGGAAATAATACAAAAAGAACTTAAACACTTAGACTTTTCAGGCCTTCAGGCTCAATCAGCCCTGGTGTCCGTTAAAATATGGATTTAGCTTCGAATCCTTGCAACCTTAAGCTATTCTAATACACCTATTAAATCAGGTAATAAGTATACGACTTATCAACTCACCCTCTAACTCAGAAAAACTTTGAGTCTAGGCATCTGCACACATTTTTGCACAGACTCACTTCTCGGAGATTTTGACAGAAATTGGGTAGCTAATGAACTCTTTAGGGTGGTATGGCTGGCAAGTTGTCATGGGTAACAGCCCATTGGTAGGTTGTCTAGAACCCAGCCACAGGTCATTTCTTCTTCATTGCCTCTAGGTACATTTGAGATCAGGGAAGCCACCTACGAAAAAAAAATAATAAAAAAAAAGAAGAAAAGAAAATAAACCACACTTCACCACACAAGTATGGCTGGCAAGTGATCGTGGGTAACAGCCCATTGGTCGGTTGTCCAGAGCCCAGCTCAATAATTGCACAAAAAGACCAAAACACTTAAGGAAGAAGCGGGGAAGTAGTGCAAGCCGGGGAGATATACACTGGAAAAATCCTTGTGTTGACCACAATTAAAACAAACGTAGGGAGAAAGCTACCAATCGAACAAATACACCTTCAGGAAAATTTATTTCCTTTTCCGGTCACCTAGAGGAATAGAAACCCGAAGTCTATCTCAATTACCATTAAGTGTGTCTATCACAACATTCACACCAATATGCTTAGCACTTAGGGTTTTGACCGAGTTTTGGGTGGGTTGGGTAGCCATAAAATGTTACCAACCCACACTGAATTCCGAAAAAATTCTAAATATATATATATATACATATACATATGTAGAGTTATATACATTAAAGTAAGGATTCGGGCGATTCGTATTTTAGCAGACACCCGGGTGCTGCTTAGTCTTTGTGGATTAAGATCTTCGTATATTTCCTCCAATTGACAAGTGACGAAGTGTCTAAGTAATTACTTCTTAAATTCTGAATGGAAATAAAGGCTAGAATAAACCTTACTAGGGACTAGCAAGGAGTAAGCATGGGGGTATGATAACACTGCACAAGGGGGTGATAATTATGTTGAATATGGCCCATCTTCATAATAAAAGGCACAACATAAGTAGAATGGGAGCATTGCATGCATCATGTACCAAGATTGCTTATAAAACTATATTAATAGCCACTTGTGTAAGCATTTGTCAAAGCAGGCCTCAGATGAGCAATCGGACTGCACGGATGGATTCAGAATGACGAACGGAGTCCAACGGACTCAAGATCGGCCAAATCCGACATCTAGAGCTCGTACAATGGGCCCAAGAAGTTCTGACCGTTGATCTGGAGATCAACGGCCCACATTGCGCCACGTCACCCCTGCTCCACCACACGCCGCCTCTTCACCCAACCGAGATCAGATCTCGGCCGTTGATCTTCGATCGAACGACCGAGATCCACGCGCCCGCCTGCAGTCGCCGCGACAAAGCGCGGGCGTGGAGCAACGGTGAGCGTGCACGCCCGCACACACGCGATGCGGGTTCGAATCGCGCGGAGTGTGAAATTGAAGATGGAGGTTGCGCGCGGTGAAATTGGGTCGCCCGATCAGCAGCGGGCGTCCAAGATTTCGCCATGCGGCGCGGCCACAGCTTACGGGCACCCACGCATGCGCGCACGCCGGGCGATGATGCCCGCGCACACGTGCGCCCAAGGTACGATCCAAGCACAGCAGAGAAGAGATCTCAACCGTCCGATCTTCGATCGGACGGCTCTCACGCAGTAGCCGCGGATCGCACGAGAAGAAGAAACAGAGCGGGTGACTGACCGACGGCTGGAGGGCTTCACCGACGCTTTTGGGAGTGGTTTTAGCGATGCCCTGGACGTCGCTAAAGTCTCTTCTTTTAGGAAGCCCTTAACCCTATTTAACCCCCTCCAACCACTCATTCAAGGCATTCACTCCCCTTTTAACTACTCCACCCCTCTCTTAGCTAGCTTTAGGTCCTCTTGTAATCACCGGAGACGATGAGCCACCGACGAAGCCTCCTCCACCGTCGTGGCTGCCTCGTCACTCTCCACCCTCTCTCTCTCTCTTTCTCTTTTAAGCTTTCCATTATTTTTGTTTGAAGCATGTATTTAATGTTGTAAGCTATGAACTACAAGTGCATGATTAATGAAGTTATTTTCCGTTCAGTTGTCACTTTAATTTCCGTTCAAGTTGCATGATCAAACAAGGAACATTCTAACCCTAATCTCTCTCTCTCTATCTATATCTCGCTTTTCAAAATCGCATCCTTCGCAAGCAAAACTTTGCACTTTCCATGACAAGTGATAAGCAAAAATTCAATTTTCACACCTCCCTGAGACCGACACTCGGACTCACCTCCGTTTACTTATTTTAAAATCGATGTTGCAAGTGCGACTATAACGACACTTCTTAACACACACGCACAACAGCAAGTAGGAATCCTTGGATCATTAGTAATCAATCTGGAGCTCCACACAAAGTTCTATGGGTTGAAGACCAATTTCAACTCGTCGGAGCTCGTCGGAGCTTCAGTGAGTTCAGATAATGGCTGACAGTGCATAAGATTCATTGAAACAACCATTAAGGACCTGAAAAGTTTCCTGAGGTTACAAGGAACCTCAGGAACTCATCAATTAGATCAATTGGTGATTAGAACACAAAATATGCAATGAATTCAGAAAGATTGTGATCTGAGTTTGCTGGAATTCAGAAAGATTGTGATCTGAGTTTGCTGGAACTCAGATCGAGTTCTCTTACTCAATTGAGTAGAGAGAACAAGTTAATGGAGTGTGGTGATGGTATTGGACTATTTATTTAAGTGAATAACTCATCTCTGAGCCGCCATTGACAACGAGCTCAGAAATGAGGTGAAATTTAGGCATTTTAGGTGTAAGCAATTATTTATCAAATTAATGTGAAAATCGGGGCACTTAGATGATGACAAGGTGATGGAGGGCCCTAGTGAATGTGAATTACCCTCGGAAACCTCTGCCATGGACAGCGGAGGTCACCAGTGAAGGTGGAGGTGGATTAGGCATTTAAGTGATAAAATCAAGAAATGAATGTGTTAGAAATGATCGTGGAAGATTATGGAGAGTGATCAGTGATTTCAAAAGATAAAAAGATGCCCCAGTCAAGTTCAAAGAGCTCACCAGAGCTGAAGAAGACAATGGAAAGAACTAACATTAAACCTAACTAAACTACCTAATTAACTACTCTAATTACTTTACCTCACCTATCCTACTATTACTTGTAAATAGCTTTGTAAAACCATTGCAAAGACCCCCTGCTTCCTCATCGTTCTTTGCAATTAGGTCCCTCCGCCATTACAGCAGAGGAATCCTACTCCGGTGAGGATTCAAGGGGGAGTTCTCCTTGATTCCTCA
Source organism: Thalassia testudinum (assembly GCA_037157565.1). Lineage (NCBI taxonomy): Eukaryota > Viridiplantae > Streptophyta > Magnoliopsida > Alismatales > Hydrocharitaceae > Thalassia > Thalassia testudinum. Next base: position 17,297,825 of record JAZHRO010000071.1, on the reverse strand, counting down.
GAGACCCTCTCAAATTTGAAAGAGAGATTCTCTGAGGAATTCCTGATCATATGAACACAATTTCAAGCCTTGATTTCCACCTAATCTCTCATGCGAACGCATGAGAGATTTGGGTATCTTTCACCTTCCATGTTTGGCGAGGATGCCCGTGCTTGGAAGCTTACCTTCCAAGCACAAGGCCCTCTGCCTGTGACTATGAAAGACACCCCAAGTCCTCCTGACTATCCTAAGCTTGTTTTGGCCGAAGAATTCCCCAAAATTCCTCTTTTCCCCCTCCGGCCAAAAAGCCCGCAAGCTCCGACGACTCCTCCTCTCCTCATCGCTCTGCCACCATACTAGTGGCAGAGTCATCTTCGCCTCCTTCTTCCACGTCGTGCCAAACCTATGCCCACATCTATCTCCCTCTCATCGTCGCTGCCTCTCCATCTCAGGGTTTTCGTCTCCGGTGATGGCATATACGTGCCATCTGCCCCTCTACCTCCCCCTTCGTCCAGCCACTCATAGATAAGTCTCCTTCCCCTACTCTTTCTTTTCCCCTTATCAATTTCTAGTTTCACCCCTCAACAACCACAAACCACCACCATCGTCTCCATCTTCGACAGACCACCGGCGAGGCGCATCCACCACTCCACACACCCACACGACTCGCCAAACACCTCAGAAGCTCCGCCAGCTTCCACTGCTCACTTTCCCCCTCTCCATTGACCACCACACGTTCCATGCACTGGCCTCGAACAAACCCACCCTCACGACCATAGAATGACCTAGGCACACACACCCATGCCATCCCACACCACACTAGCACACGAGCCACCTTCTCCGTGTCACAACGAAGCTTTCTGAGTGTTTTGATAGGGCCGTGAGGCCATATTTGTGTTGACAGGATCTGACCCCTATCTGCCATTGGTGAAGGAGCGAAGCTTTCTTGCAAGCTTGAATCAGGCAGAACCGCTCTAGGTTCCAGGTTCCAGATGCACGAAACTCCTTTGTGAACGAATTGCGCCCAGCAATTGGAGTCCTAGCATCCATAGCTGCAGTAATTGAGTGCGACATCCCCTGCAGGCATGTACGAAGTAGTAGGTGGAACTTTTAGTCCTACCTCAATAGGTTTGGAGCAGGTTGTGAGGCATAAATTGTAATTGTGTCAGGAGGCCCATGCCCTGGCAGGCATGCACGAAGTAGCAGGTGGAACTTTTAGTCCTACCTCGATAAGTTTGGAGCAAGTTGTGAGGCATAAATTGTAATTGTGTTAGGGGCTTATCGTCTCCTGACATGAGGTGAGGTCCCACACCTCATCCGCGATTCACTCCTCCGTGGACCTGGTAGCCTGACTCAATTACCGTGCACTACTCGCGCACCACCCATGCTGGTGTGCCTGGCCCTAGGCACGTTAACCTGACCTGTTTACCTGAGAAAGGCTTTAGGAGAGTGAGCCTAAGAGAGAAAAGAGAGAGAGTTTGCAGGGGAGGGTAGGGGTAGGTTTTGCACTTATCTTGCAGGGAAAGGAAGAAGGAAGAGGACCCTGAAGGAGAAGATAAGGAAAAGCTAAAGGTAGAGGAAGCTGAAGAGAAGGAGCTGCAGAGGATGCTAAGGCAAAAGGCTAAGGAAGGAGAAAGCACAGTTGAAGAAGAAGAAGAAAGCTGAAGAAAGAAGAGAAGCCAAGAGAAGGAAGAAGAAGACAAAGGAGAAAGAAGTCACAAATAAGGGAAGAACCAAAGCCAAGGAAGAAAAAGAAGAAAGAAAGAAGAAGACATCAGAGGAAAGGAAGAAGAAAAAGAGAAAGCCCAAAGCCAGAAGCATTTGATTTTTACATCTATATTCATATTTTTGAACTTCTATATACATTGAGACTATTGCTTCATAATTTGATTGAACATCTCATTTTATCAAATTGAGGTTGCATTCTTAGTTTTTAAATCCCAATTTGCTCCTCGTGTTCGACCTCGGATTCATAGTTTTTCGAGTAATAAGCTTTCATTTGTTTTTCGAAGCGATTTCAACTATATTGCAACAAAATATTTACAAACCCGATTTCGCTTTCGACATAAACATTTTGGCACCGTTGTTGGGGAGCAACGGGCAATTTTGAAACTTTGATCATAACTTCTGATTCAGCACTAACTTGATCTATTTCTTCTGTTGTGATTGTTTCAGGGGAAGAAAAGAAGATAGCTGCACAACAACCACACCTGGAATAGGTAATTTCTCATTAACCCTTTCTCATAATACCCTTAATTCTAAAAAGGAAAATAAAGAGAAAATCAATCTAGGGCTATCTGCTTTCCATATCTAGTAATTCACCAAAGTTTCCTGATTTTAATTTCAACACATTTTGAATTGTGCGTCCATTTAAGGTAACTAGGGCTAGTGCCTTCTTGATTGAGCCCTAGATACCATCTTTGTGGCAACTAAATTGGACCAATTAGAGCCAACTTAAAGATTCCAATCTAGGGTTTTTAGAGACACATCTTCTCTAAAGTATGAATCAAAATTTTCAAAAAGAGGTGTGCCTAAGCCTTGTTTGAAGAGATTTATCCAAGAGAAACCCTAAAAGAATCAAGCTCTTAAGTCACTTGAACCCTAAAAGAAATGACCTAAAAGCTCTCAAAGGATAAAGAGGCGAAGTTGACCCCTTAGGTCAACCAACCTTGAAATTAGGTCACTTTTTGCACTCAAAAGATCTAAAGTTCAAGTGGAACCCTAAGCACCTTGATCTTAAGTAAAAGTGGTAGACTTAAAGAGGTCAAGGTCCCCATTCTGGTTTACCTGGAATCTCAGTGACAAGAGAGGTTTGGTGGGGGAAACCCTGTAACTCATGGGGATGCTCTACCGTGTAGGGGTCTTTGTGGGACTGTCCCTCTCTGGCTGCCCAGGTATTTCTCAGGTGGACAACCTTTCCGACTAAAGGGTATCATTTGCCCTGAACCTCTATAGTCACCCAAATTTTTTGGGTGTCTCGATTGGGTCCAGCACATTCTAATCTCATCTAATCCTTCAATGCATGTTTGGTAGGAGGTCCTTAAGACCATCCTTAAGACCTCCTTTAGAAATCCACTCCCACCGAGGGCTAGCCTCGATGCCTATGTTTGTGCAGCAATCCCACCACATAGATCTCTCCTCTAATTCATCAGAACCAAGTTCTCCTTCTTCCATCATGGCACAACCAATTGAAGAAGAGAACAACCTTGAACACCAACTTCAGCGCTTGAATGATCTATTCCAAAACTTTGTAAACTTACTGCAGCGTCCTATGATGCGAGATCACTATAATCCTGCTGCGATGGCAATTGAGCCTCGAGTCAAAATCCTGGCTGGAGGTCCTGATTCTGAACACAAGCCTAACATGATTCATTCCATTCCAAAATTCCATGTGTTTAACTCCGAGGATCCCTTCCAGCACATCAAACAACTCAAACATCTGGCCCAGAACTTCGGGTCAGATGTACAAAATCGGGATATTCTGCTCATGAAGATGTTTTCCTTCTCCCTCATGGACAAGGCTGCTCATTGGTATCAGACTCAAACACGTCCGATCAACACATGGGTTGAACTCCAGTTCGAATTTTTGAAAAAGTTCTTCCCCGTTGGCCGAACGAATGCCTTGTGCCACCAGATTACTCACTTCACTCAACAATCGAGAGAACCTCTTCATTAGGCATGGGACCAATTCTTGGATCTCATGTGGAAGTGTCCCCATCACGAAATTCCTAAATGGGAACAAGTCCAGCCTTTTTACCAGGGACTCCATGAAGACATTTGATTATCCGTCAATGCAACCTGTGGAGGAAACATCATGGGTCAACATGAGGACACGGTGTGGGAGATTCTCGAGAATATGTGCGAGAACTCCATTAATAATGACTCCATGGGCTTATTCGACCGGACGAATGCCTGCGCATCGACAAATCCTAGGGGAGCACATGAGATGCAGTGCCTGTCTGCATCCGTCGACTTGGAACTGATGGCCAGTCGGTTGGACAAGGTCTCTATCATAGAAAAGAAGGTGGATGAGCTGACTCGGCATTTGTAGCGAGCCACCTCTGTGCAAAACTCGTTTGCACAGCCACCTCTTGCGAGGGAAACTATGCAGAACATCTATCACCGATCTTCTCAGGGGATGGACCCGTATCCACCCCTGTTTGACTCCAGAATCGGAGGGACCTCCGATCCAGTCTATTCTAGTTGGGGGAACTCTAAACCCTCATACTCTGATTTTCCTAAGGCTCCTCAAACCTACGAGGACCTCAACGCCATCCAGAATGACCCATTCTCCAATACCTATAACCTGGATGGCAAAATCATCCCAACTTCCTTTGGGCAGGAAATTCTCAGAATCAAAGACCACCTTATCAACCCCATCCACAAGCTCCTCGTCCATATTAGCCGCCTCAGCCTTGGCCCAATCCCACCTATCAATCTGGGCCAAACCAAGCAGATCAAATGACTCTTATCCTTCAAACTCTGGCCGACATTTAGAAAATGAATGCGGTAATACAAAAATAGCACAAGGATGAGATCACAGAAGTTCGCAATTAACTCACCCAGATGGCGAATTCCCGCCAACCTGGCAAACTCCCTTTGCAACCTCTGCCAAATCCAAATATCGTGCCGACCCAAAGGCACGTTATGAACCGAAATCCAGGCCACACCCACATGATTTATCAGGCTCCTTCTGTTCCATCACTCGATGGGATGGAAGCTTCGACATCTTATGTGTGATTTCAATAGCAGCGACCTATTTTACCAACCCCAAACCAAAACCAGGCAGGACTAAATTCCGTAACAACCCATAGTGTCAAAGTAACTCAAGACCCACCTTATCCAAACCACTACAAGCCTAGTAGTAACCCAAGCTCTAGGATAGTTATCCAAGATACCCCGATCCCAGATCAAGAACTTGGACCTATTCTAGAGGAACCAACCAAGGTTCCATTTCCCGAGGCCTTGACCAAGGGAAAGAGGATAACCAAACCTGGGGCTCCTGAGGAGGATCTGGTCAAGATCTTTGAACAGGTCTAGATAAATATCCCCTTGATGGATGCAATCCACCACGTATTGGCTTATGCACTATTTCTTAGTTAAGGCAATGGGTTACTCTACCCAAATTGATGCAATGGGTTGATCATCAGTTAGCTTATTGCACCACTTAGTTAAGGCACACAAAAATATTTGACCTATTCAGATTTCTACTCACTTATGTGTGTGTTGAGTTAAGTGTACCAAATCATAGGTCAAATTCTGGTTAAGTGATAGAATTGATGTGATTGTGCATCTTACGGTGAGAAGTTGTGGGTGTTAAGTGTTCAGCCTTCAATTAAATCCCACAGGAGAAGAGTGTTTTTTTTCTTTTAATATATGTAGGTGGGTGAGGTGAGGCAAAGTGACAATCAAACAATCAAATCTATCCTAGAGTTTATGCAAGCACCTAAGTTGATTTGAGTTTGAGTTATTAGGTTATGGAAATCTAGTGGGTGGGTGGGGGGAATAAACTTACAAATGTCTCACCCGCACTTTACTCCAATCTATTGCCTTCAGCTCCTCGATCGGGTTCCTACAAGACAATAAATGGAAGAATAAAGATAGGTTAGAAAAATATATAAGTAATGTAGGAAAATAAGAGAAGAAACAAAAGAGTGTTGCCTCCCCAGCAACGGTGCCAAAATGATGACTCGGATCTGCAAGAGGAAAGGATTGGATTTGGAAACCATGATGGCGGATCCAACAGCTGCCAATGAGCACGTGATTTGAATGCAAGTAAGCACGCACGATCTCCTCGCAATCTCGACCATCCAATTTGAATGCAAGGATTGTTTTCGATTATTCTGCTTCTACTGGTCCATTTGATGTCTAGCTAGGGGAGTAGCGTCAAATGACCACGGTGGGGGGGTATCAAATGAACTAGAGGCGCAAGCCAAAGGAAGAACCTTCTCCCCTACCCCTCCCTCTAACTGGTTGGATTGACTAGATAGAAGTAGACCAAATCATTTATAATCTTAGGATGGGTCCTAGGTGTCTATAGGTCTTTAGGCTACCCACATAAGGATAGGTTTGGTAGATTGTACTGTAGGGCACCTTTCTCTCTTTTATTTTCCCTCCTACTCCACTATGTATTCTTCCACATCACACTCTCATTTCCAATCCTACCCTCCAACTACCACTTATCCCCAAGATGATTACTATGCTGACTTGACTTATGACTACCCATCCACTAGTCGAGACAACTTTGATTAGGGATATGAATCCAGACCTCAGTGTCCAGGGCTTAACCCTGGACAACAAGACTATGATTATCATCCTTCTCACACCTACAATGATTATAGATCTCCACCCTTTGATGATCAACCTAACCCGATCTACAATTAGGAAGGATATGATGATTATAACGCCTGCCCTCCCTAGTATTTCACTGGATATAGTTCACAGCCATTTTTTGAACAACCTGAAATGACCTACTATTAGGGAGGACCTTGAGAACCTCAATATCTTGACTCCCATAGATTTAACCCAAACCCACCCAAACCTAAACCGAACCATTCAGTTCAGGTGAACCAGGTCCAAGATAGGGTGTTGGCTAACTTGAGGAACACCATCCAATCTTTAGAGGCTCAACCAACACCATGCTAATAAACGACAGTTTATCATCATTCTTATGCATTAAAACAAACCTAGCTCTTAGGTTTTGCACCGCAAACGGATTTTGGGGCTATATTTAGCCATTAACTTGGTTAGGCATGCATTGCATTTTCTTTTGTTGTTTTAATGTGTTTTTGTGAGTGTTAAGGATGAACAGATATACAGATCCCTAAAACCCTAGCACTCAAGAAGGTAAATGGTGAAGGAGGAGCTCAGACTAACTGGAACTTAGCTTGATCCAGCTCACCATAGTTGGAATTCAGCTCACCTGAATTAGGGACAACTTAGTCCCACATTGGAAATAGATGAAGCTCCCGCAGAGGATAAATTGAATTTTTGCTGGTGGCTTATCACCTCAACATGCACAGGGGGTGAGGTCCCCACAAGCACGCGTCTCACGCACTCCCTCGCCCGCATTCATGCCTCGTAGGTCTGGGCCTCGGTCTGTTTACCCAGATACCTGGGCCTGTTCTGGTTTGCTTAGTTCTGAGAGTGGAAGAAGAGAAAGAGAGAGGAGAGGGGGGTTTTGCTCTGCTGCCCTCCTCTCAACACTTGTGATCTCTGAGGGAGGCCTTTGCCTCTGCTGGCATTGCTGAGCCTTGTGTTGTGCTTTCTCTAGAGCTTAAGAAGGTAGAAGAGAGAAAGAGGCAAAAGAAGAGAGAAAGAGAAGGAAGAAGAACAAAAGAGAAGAGTAGCCAGAGAAGAGAAAGAAGAAGAAGAGGAGCTAAAGAAGGAGAAAGAAGAACAGTACCTCTGAGCAAAAGTGCACTGTGCACTTATCTTACGTGGATTTAGATTGATTAGTACTATTGAGATATTTGATATAATTGTGAGGGGAAATTGCTGATTCAAATCACCATTTTACCCCATTCTTTTTGCATTATTGACATTTGCTTTCATTTATATATCATTTTTGTTTGGAATTCTATTATAAATTGCTCATATATTTGCTTGAATTGTAATCTTGAGAACTATTTTGCCAATTGCTCCCTATGTTTGACCTTGGACTTCATTTCTGATATTTGAGTATAAATATTATTTGTTTTTCACACTGATTCAATCTATATTGCAACGAATTGATTTTTAAATCTGATTCAGAGCGACTAACATTTTGGCACCGTTGCTGGGGAGCAACGTGCAACTTTGATCTCTTGATTGCAATATCTGATTTGGTACTAACTTGCTCTATCTCTTTTGACTGTGATCTATTTTATGGATTCATTGAAGGAAGATCAGCCGCACATCAGCCACTCCAGGAGCAGGTAAAACACAAATCCAATCTCTCCTAAGCCCCTGATTCTAAAAAGCTAAAAGAACAAATCAATTAAGTCCAACTTGCATTCTGTTTTTAGATTCAATCATAAACAAGTTGCCTAGTTTGGTTCATTTCTAGAAAACACCCAACCCTGATTTGTGCACCTACTTAGGGTTTAAGGCATCTAGGGCTATCACATTCTTGCTTGAGCCCTAGGTACCATATTTTGACGAATTGAATTAGACCAATCAAGAGCCAATTAGGGTTTCCAGTTTAGGGTTTTAGAGACACACTTGCTTAATCAAGAAGTAACCTTCCCAAACAATGTGCGCCTAAGCCTTGGTTGAATTGATCTATTCAAGCAAACCCTAAAAGCAAGCTCTTAATCTCATTTGAACACTAAAAGAGGGACCTAAAATTCTCAAAGGACAAAACAGGTGAAGTTGACCCACCTTATTGAGTTAACCAATCTTCAAATTAGGCCACTTTGCACGAAAACATCTTAAAGTTCAAGTGAAATGATAAACACCCTAGCTCTTAACTTAAAACTGGTAGACTTAAGAGGTCAAGTCCCCATTCTGGTCTACCTAGATCCTTAGTGACAAGAGAGGTCAGGTGGGGGAAACCCTGTAACTCGTGGGGACGCTCTACTGTGTAGGGGTAGTCACGGGACTCTCTCTATCTGGTTGCCCAGGTAATTCTCAGGTGGATGGGTTTCTAACTTAGGGGTATCATCCGCCCCTAACCTCTATAGTCATCTAAAATTTTTTTTGGGTGTCTTGATTGAGTCCATCACCTGCTATCCCTCATCTACTCCATCGGTGCATGTTCAGGAGGAGGTCTCTAAGACCACCCTTGAGGTCTCCATTAGCTATTCACTTTAGTCGAGGCCAAGCCTCGACCTCCCTGTTTGTGTAACAACCCAACCAGATCGATATCTCTTCTAATTCATCTAAACCTAGCTCTCCTTCATCCATCGTCATGGAGCAACTAGCAGAAGAAAACAATCTTGAGAATCAACTTTAGAGCCTTAATGATATATTCCAAGCCTTTGTAAACCCACCACAGCATCCTATGATGTGAGATCATTACAATCCCGTTGTGGTGGCGATCGAACCTCGAGTCCAAATCCCGGTTGGAGGTCCTGATATTGAACACAAGCCCAACATGATTCATGCTATTCCCAAATTACATGGGCGTAATTCTGAGGATCCTTTCCAGCATATCAAGAAACTCAAGCATCTGGCCTAGACCTTCGGGTCAGAAGCTCAAAGTCGGGATGCCTTACTCTTGAAAATGTTCTCCTTCTCTCTCATGGATAAGGCTGCTCACTGGTACCAAACGCTAACGTGTCCAATCAACACATGGGCGGAACTACAATCCGAGTTTCTGAAAAAGTTCTTCCCTGTTGGTCGGACAAATGCTCTACGGCACCAAATCATGCATTTCACATAGTAAGTAGGAGAACCACTTCATGAGGCATGGGATCGTTTTTTGGATCTCACGTGAAAGTGCCCCCACCATGGAGTTCCTAAATGGGAACAAGTCCAGTCTTTTTCTCAGGGACTCCGTGAGGATATTTGATTATTTATCAATGCGATCTGTGGAGGAAACATCATGGGTCAACATGAAGACACCGTGTGAGAGATTCTTGATAACATGTGCAAGAACTACATCAATAATGAATCCAACGGCATGTTCGACCAAACAAATGCTTGTGCATTGATGAATCAAAGGGGAGCACATGAGATGCAAGGCCTATCCTCTTCTGTCAACTTGGAACTGATGGCCAGTCGACTAGACAAGGTCTCTATTATTGAGAAGAAGGTGGATGAGCTGACTCGACACCTACAGCGAGCCACCTCTATGCTAAATCCACTCGCACAACTGCCCTCTGGCAGGGAGGCTGTGCATAATATCTACCATCGATATTCTTAGGGGATGGACCCATATCCACCCTCGTCTGATTTTGGGTTTGGAGGAAACTCTGGACCCGCCTATTCTAGTTGGGGGAACTCTAAACCCTTGTATTTTGACTTTTCTGAGGCTCCTCAGACCTGTGAGGACCTCAATGCCATCTAGAATGATCCATTCTCAAACACCTACAACCCTGGATGGCATAATCATCCTAATTTCACGTGGTCAGGGAACAATCAAAATCAAAGACCTCATTATCAGCCCTGATCATAAGCTTCTCGTCCATATCAGCTGCCTCAGCCTCGACCCAACCCAACTTATCAATCTGGGCCAACTCACGAAGATCAGATGACTCTTATCCTTCAAACTCTGACTGACATTCAGAAAAAGAATGTGGCTATACAAAAATAGTACAAAGATGAGATCATAGATGTTCGCAATCAACTTGCCCAGATGGCAAATCCCCGCCAACCTGGTGTACTTCCTTCGCAACCTCTACCTAACCTAAATAATGTGCCAAACCAGAGGCGCGTTATGAACCCGACTCAGGGCCAAGCTCACTATGTCTATCAGGACCCTTCTTCTACATCACTCGACGGGATGGAGTCTTTGACATCGTACACAGGTTATTAGCAGCAACGACCTCTTTTGTCCTCACCAACCCAGAACAAGGCAGGACTAAATTCATTTACTACCCGTAGTGGCAAAGCAAGACAGGACCCACCTTATCCAAGCCATTCTTAGCTTGGTAATGCAACCCCAAACCCTAGGATAGTCATCCAGGATACCCCTATCCCAGATCAAGAACTTGGACCCATTCTAGAGGAACCTGTAAAGGTTCCATTTTCGGAGGCCTTGACCAAAGGAAAAAGGAAACCCCAACCCATGGCACTTGAGGAGGACTTGGTCAAGCTCTTTGAGCAGGTCCAAATAAACATCCCCTTGATGGATGCTATATGCCACGTACCAGCCTACGTGCGATTCCTAAATGATGTGTGTACACCCAAGCGTAAGCTACGAACCAAAGGTGGGAACCCGGTCGTACTGTCGGAGCAAACAAGCTCCATCATCTTGAGCAAGCTCCCGCCTAAGGCAAACGACCCTGGTACCCCTCTAATTTCATGCAAGATCGGTGATTTAGAATTTGACAAAGCCCTTTTGGACCTAGGAGCTTCCATCAATTTGATACCCACATCCTTACTAGACCACTTTGAGGAATCTGAACTTAAACCGACAGAGATGACTTTGTAGTTAGCTGATCGATCTATTAAGTCACCAAAAGGAGTACTCGAGGATGTCAATGTTAGGGTACATGATTTTTACTTTCCTGTGGATTTCATCGTCTTAGACATGGATGCTCTTGAGAACTTGAAGAATACACCAATCATATTAGGATGACCTTTTCTAGCCACAACTAGGGCCAATATTAATTGTGAGGAGGGGCAAATTGAGTTAAAATTTGAGAGCAAGACATTAAAGATCGACATCTTTAAGGCCCAACAAGGAATTAATTACGGAGTTATTGAGTAAATTTGCGATATCGAGGCCGTGGTTGACAACCCATGTATCGATGAAAACCCGAATATTTTTTATCAACCAGAAGAAGATCAAAACCCACAATTAGAGGAGCCTGAACCTAACCTAGACACACCCATAGCTCCTTCCTTTCCTCCCGATACCCACCCTAAACCACCTGGTGCTGCTGATAACCCAGTTATGGAATTAAAGCCTCTTCTCGATCACATGAAATACATCTTCTTACTTTCCAATTAGATGTTTCCTGTGATTATCAACTCCCAACTCACCTCTGATAAGGAAACACGCTTGATTACTGTCCTCCAGCAACATTGGAGAATCATTTGATGGACTCTTGATAATCTGATTGGCATCAGCCCCCATATTGCACACATCACATCTATATTGAAGAGGGATCACAACCATCCTGCGAAATGTAGAGACGCCTAAATCCAAATATGTAGGATGTCGTGAAAAAGGAGATCATCAAGTGGTTAGATGCAGGGATCATCTACCCGATCTCCGACAGTCGATGGGTGAGTCCAATCCAAGTTGTGCCTAAGAAGGCAGGACTCACCGTGATCACGACTAAAATCGAAGAAACCATATAGACCCATATAGCGAACTCATGGAGAGTCTGCATTGATTACAGAAGAAATTCCTCCACGAAGAAGGATCATTTCCCACTATCGTTCATTGATCAGATACTCGAGAAACTAGTGGGAAATCGATTCTTCTGCTTTTTGGATGGGTACTCCGGTTATAACCAGGTTGCAATCCATCCTGAGGACCAATAGAAGACTACCTTCATCTGCCCCTTTGGAACATACGCATTCCGAAGGATGTCGTTCGATTTCTGCAATGCACCCACTACTTTTCAGCGGTGCGTGCTTGCCATATTTTCAGATATGGTAGGTGAATACTTTGAGGTCTTCATGGATGACTTCTCGGTATTTGGGGAATCTTTTGATGATTGCCTCCTACACTTGGTCCAAATTCTCAGGTGGTGAATCGATGTGAATCTGGTTCTTTCCTAGGAAAAGAGCCATTTCATGGCACCTGAGGGATTGTCCTAGGACATCTCATCTCTAAAACGTCATCTAGGTTGATCGAGCCATGGTGAATCTAATTTTTGAACTCCCTATGCCAAGCTCAGTCAAGGACATCCGTTCATTTCTGGGGCACGTCAATTTTTACCGTCGATTCATTCCTGATTTCTCGAAAATCATGCACCCCCTGACTAATCTTCTCTTAAAGGATGCCCCCTTTGAGATTACCGAGGAGTGCACTTAGGCATTTGAGATCCTGCATGATCGAGTTACCTAAGCACCTAACCTACAGTCCCCTGATTGGTCTCAACCCTTTTGATCATGTACGATGCATCTGATTATGCTGTGGGTGCAGTACTTGGGCAGGAAATAGATGGGAAACCCATGGTCATCTACTACGCTAGTAAGACACTTCACGAGGCTTAGCGTAACTACATAGTTAATGACATGAAGAGCTGCTAGCCATCGTATTTGGCCAAGAAAAATTCAGATCTTATCTTTTAGGTTCCCATGTTATCATATACTCAGATCACACTATAGTGAGACACCTCTTCATGAAGAAGGATGCGAAACCTCGACTAATCCACTAGATCTTGCTATTGCAAGAATTCGATCTTGAGATTCGTGATAAGGTGACAAAGCATAACGTGGTAGCTGACCATTTGTCTCGTCTTTCTTCTTCAGTCATTGACCCATATGGGCTGATCACCGAGCATTTTCTATATGAACACCTCCTATGGTTTGCTGATATTGTAGACTACTTGGTTACGGGGAAAGTTCCACCAGATTGGGCGACTTCCAGGCAAGACAAATTGATTACCGAGGCCAAGTACTATATTTGGGAGGAACCATACCTCTTTCACATTGGCAATGATCAGGTGATCCGGAGATGCATTCCTGATGACAAAGTCAATGACGTGATCTCATTCTGTCACGACCAGGCCTGCAGTGGCCATTTCTCTGAAAGTAAAACTGTAGCAAAAATTCTCCAATGTGGGTTCTTTTGGCCCACTTTATTCAAAGATGCACAGACGTATTGTAGGGCATGTGCTCGTTGTCAGACCCTCGGCAACATGGGCTTGCAGGATATGATGCCCTTGAACCCGATTATTGTGTGTGAAATCTTTGACATATGGGGAATTGATTTCATGGGACCCTTTCCTAGATCTAATGACTTCGAGTACATTCTACTCGCTGTTGATTATGTCTCTAAATGGATCGAACCCGTCCCCACAAGAACTAGTGATCATAAAGTTGTTCTCCGATTTATCCAGGAGAACACCGTTACCAGATTTGGGGTTGCTAAGGCCATCATCAGCGATGGCGGGTCTCATTTTAACAATGTGCACTTCCAGTCCCTGATGAAAAAGTATGGGGTGTCGCATATTATCTCGACTCCTTACCACCCGCAGATTAATGGACTGGCAGAACTGTCGAATTGAGAAATCAAGAAGATCCTTCAAGTCACTATTCAGCCTGATAGGAAGGATTGGCCTACTCGCCTTCCGGAAGCCTTGTGGGCCTATAGGATTGCCCACAAGACCCAATTAGGCATGTCTCCCTTCAGATTAGTGTACATTAAGGCATGTCACCTTCTCGTCGAGATGGAGCACAAGGCTTATTGGGCAGTATGGAAGTGCAATTTGGATCAGATGAAGGCTGGAATAGACCGCCGGTTGCAATTAAGCGAGATCAAGGAATTACGCAATGATGCGCATGAGAACTCGTGTATCTAGAAAGAGTGGGTCAAAGCCTTCCATGACAGGCACATTAGGCACATTGTACAAAAATCTTTCCAGCCTAGTCAAAAGGTCTTACTCTTTGATGCCAAACTCAAATTGTTCCCAAGAAAACTTAGATCAAAATGGATTGGACCATTCTTGGTGAGATGAATCTTTGGAAATGGAGCAGTCGAAATTAGTGAACTCAACCTTGATTCTAAACCTTTTATCGTGAATGGTCAAAGACTCAAACCATTCATCGAACTCACTGACTCCAACTTGGCTATTGTCTCTTTTGATCTCCATTCTCCCTGAGCATTTTGTGGCCAACTAATGGCATTAAACTCAGCACTTAACAGGAGGCAACCCGTCATCTGTTTGAAAAACCTGAAACCCTTCTTGACGCATCCCATGCTGAACTCATATTGCACTTTAGGGTTTGTCCATTAGAACAACCGATCCCACCTCTAGTACCTGTACCAGAGCTTGAAATAGTCCACAACAATCACCTTGACCCATCCACCCCGTCCGGTACCCATACCATCTTTTGGAAGAATTAGACTTGGACATAGAGCAAATCTATGGTTTCCACATTAGGGTTTCCAGGAGTACACACTTGCCTAATTTAAAAGAAAATATATTTCCTGCATCATGTGTTACCCAAGCCCTTGGTTGAATTGATCTAATCAAGTGGACCCTAAAAATCAAGGTTCTAATAATCACTTGGATCATTAAAATTTGGGACCTAATAACCTATTTGCAAACCAATTTAGGGTGATTTGGATTCTTGACCCAACTCATCCTCAACTTTAGGGTAGGTCAGGTGAAGTTGGTTCACTTTGTAGATCAACCAACTTCCAAATTAGGTCATAAAACAAATCAACTTCAAAGTTCAAGTGAAATTCAGGGCACAAGCAGGATTAGAATTGGTAGACTTAGGAGTCAAGCTCACACATTCTGATCTACTTCGAATCTCAATGACAAGGAAGGTCGGGTGGGGGAAACCCTGCAACCCATAGGGAAGCTCTACCGTGTAGGGGTCTTTATGGGACTCTCCCTTCTTGGTTGCCCAAGTGGTTCTCAAGTGGGTGAGTTTTTAATCCAGAAGTACCATCTGCCTCGAACCTTCAAAGTCACCTAGCCTTGTTGGGTGTCTCGATTGGGTCCAATACACATTCTATCCCTCGTATGATTATATAGTGCATGTACGAGAGGAGGTCCTTGAGACCAATCTTGAGGCCTCCATTAGCAGTTTGTTCTCGTTGGGGTCAAGCCCCAACCTAATTGTTTGTGTTCCCATCCGATCAGATTGAGATCTCTTTAGATACTTCCACATCCGTGCCTGGCTCTCCATCATCTACATCCATGGAGAATCAAAAAGAAGTGCCCAATGTTCAGAATCAATTACAAAACCTCACTGATCTATTCCATGCATTCATGAATCCCCCATAGCATCCGCAGATGCGAGATCACTGCAATCCCGCAGTGGTGGCGATTGAACCCAAGGTGCAAATCCTAGTTGAAGGACCTGACACTGAATTAAAGCCAAATCTATTCAATGCAATCCCTAAATTTCACGACTTGAACTCTGAAGATTCATTCCAGTACAACAAAAAGCTGAAACATCTGGCCTAGACCTTTGGACAACCTGTTTAGAACTGGGACATCCTACTCATGAAGATGTTCTCCTTATCTCTTGTGGATAAGCTGCCCATTGGTATCAAACCCTGACTCGACCGATCAGCACATGGGAGGAACTCCAATCTGGATTCTTGAAGAAAATTTTCCCAGTTGGTCACACTAATGCCTTGAGGCACCATATCATGCATTTCACGCAAAATGTGAGAGAACCACTTCATGAGGCATGGGACCACTTTTTGGATCTCATGTGGAAATCCTCCCATCATGGAGTTCCTAAATTGGAACTAGTCTAGTTTTTTACCATGGACTCCGTGAGGACATCAGGTTATTTATCAATGCAACCTGTGGTGGCAACATCATGGGTCAACATGAAGACACTGTTTGGGAGATTCTCGTGAACATGTGTAAGAATTCCATAAACAATGAGTTTATGGGTGTGTTCGACCAGACGACCACCTGCACATTGACAAACACGTGAGGGGTACATGAGACACGAGACCTATCCGCATCCGTCAACCTGGAGTTGGTGGCTAGTCGCCTGCATAAGGTCTCCATCATTTAGAAGAAGGTGGATGAATTGACTTGAATCTACAAAGAGACACCACTTCTTAGCAAAACACGTATGCACAATCGCCCTCAGGTAGGGAGACTGTGCATAACATTCACCACCACACATATCAGGGGATGGACACGTATCCAAACCCGTTTGATGCTGGTTTTGGTGGAAACTCCGGACCATCCTACTCTAGTTAGGGGAACTCTGAACCCTCATACTCTAATTACTCTGGAGTTCCTCAGACCTGTAAGGATCTCCACACCATCCAAAATGATCCATTCTCCAACCCATATAACCCTGGATGACACAATCATCTGAACTTCGCATGGTTGGGAAATAATCAGAACTCGAGACCTCAATTCCAACCCTGACCACAAGCTCTGCAACCATATTAGCCCGCTCAGCCTAGGCCCAACCCAAATTACCAATCCAGGCCTACTAAGGAAGATCAAATGAGCTTGATTTTGCAAGCCTTGGTTGACATCCAAAAGACTAATGCGACTATTTAGAAACAGCACAAAGAAGAGATCATACAGGTTTGAAATCAACTCGCACAAATGGTTGGGACTCGCCAGCCTGGTGCACTCCCTTCCCAACCTCTATCGAATCCAAATAACATGTCGAACCAAAGGCACGTTATGAACCTAAATCAAGACCAAGATCACTATGTCTATCAGCCCCCTTCTACTCCATCACCTGACAGGATGGAAGCTTCCACATCGTATCAATAGCAACCACTACTCTTCCCGACTCCGAACACAAACCAGGCTAGCCTAAATGCTATTACTACACGTAGTGGCAAAACAACACAAGATCCACCTTATCATAGCCACTCTAGCCCTGGTAGTTCAGAGCCTACCCTTAGAATGGTCATCTAGGATACACCTATTCCAAATTCAGAGCTTGAACCAATCCTAGAGAAACAAACAAAGGTTCCATTTCTCGAGGCCCTGGCCAAAGGAAACAAGAAACCCAAACCCATTGCACTCGAGGAAGACTTGGTCAGGCTCTTTGAGCAAGTCCAAATAAACATCCCCTTGATGGATGCAATCCACCACATACTGGCTTACAGACGATTTCTAAAGGACTTGTGCACACCAAAGCGTAAGCCGTGAAAGAAAGATGGAAGTCTGATTGTGTTGTCTGAGCAAGCCAGCTCTATCATCTTAAGCAAGTTCCGCAGAAAGTGAAAGATCTAGGCACCCTTTTGATCTCCTGTAAGATAGGCGACCTAGAGTTCAATCGAGCCTTATTGGATTTAGGATCCTCCATAAATCTAATCCCCACATCTTTACTAGATCATTTTGAGGAAATCAAGCTCAAACAGACTGTGGTGGCCCTACAACTGGCTAATAGATCAATAAAGTCACGAAGAGGATTTCTCAAGGATGTTCTAGTTAGGATACGAGATTTCTACTTCCCAGTGGACTTCATTGTATTAGACATGGATACTCCTGAAAATTTGAGAGACACACCAATCATCTTAGGGAGACCGTTCCTAGCCACAACTAAGGCAAATATCAATTTCGAAGAGGGCCAGATCGAGTTGAAATTCAGGAATAAAACATTGCGGATCGATATCTTTAAAGCCCAGAAAGGAATAAACTGTGGGGTAATCAAAGAAGTTTGCAACATCAATTCCTTGGTTGAGGACTCAATTATAGAGGAAAACCTAATTCTCCCAAAGCCTCAACCACAAGAAGATCTTGACCCACACATTGAGAAGCCCAGAGCTGATCTAGATCTATCCTTAGCTTCCACCCTATCTTCTGAGGCCAATCCCAAACCTCCACCCGCTGCTGATAACCCAGTGCTTGAATTGAAGCCCCTCCCGAATCATCTGAAATACATCTTTTTGGCTTCGAATCAAATGTTTCCTATGATTATCAATTCCCAACTTACTCTGAATTAGGAAACAAACTGATTTCTATCCTCCAGCAGCATCAAAGAGCCATTGGATGGACTCTAGATGACCTGATTGGAATAAGTCCCTTGTATTACACACATCGTATCTATACCGAAGAGGGCTCACAGCCATCTCAAGAAATGTAGAGAAGGCTAAATTTGAATCTACAAGAGGTCATGAAAAAGGAGATTATCAAATGGCATGATGTAAGAATCATCTACCCGATCTTTGACAGTCGCTGGGTGAGCCCCATCTAAGTTGTTGCTAAAAGAATAGGGCTCACCGTGATTATGACTGAATTTGAAGAAACCATCCTGACTCGAATTATGAACTCATGGAGAGTCTGCATAGACTATCGAAAACTGAAAGCCTCCACGAAGAAAGACCATTTCCCCCACCCATTTATTGATCAGATTCTCGAGAAACTAGCGGGAAATCGATTTTTTTGTTTCTTGGATGGGTACTCTGGATACAACCAAGTGGCAATTCATCCTGAACATCAAGAAAAGACCACTTTACCTGCCCCTACGGTATGTACGTGTTCCACATGATGCCATTCAGGCTTTGCAATGCACCTGCCATCTTTTAGCGGTGCATGCTAGCCATATTCTCTGATATGGTAGGCAAATACCTTGAAGTCTTCATGGACAACTTCTCAATTTTTGGTGAATCATTCGATAATTGCCTCTTTCACTTGGTCTAGATCCTCCGAAGATACATCAAAGTGAACCTGGTTCTCTCTTGGGAAAAGAGCCACTATATAGTTTTTAAGGGCAATGTGCTTGGACACCTTGTCTCTGAGAGAGGTATCCAAGTTGACTGAGCTAAGGTGAATTTGATTTCCAAATTACCTATGCCTTCCTTGGTCAAAGTCGTCATATTATTTTTGGAGCATGTCAGTTTTTATCACCGATTCATATTTGATTTTTTCAAAATCACGTGCCTCTTAGCAAATCTTTTCTCAAAGGTCACGCCTTTTGAGATGACAAGTGAGTGCATTCACGCATTTGAAATCCTGCGTGATCGAGTTACCCAAGCTCCAATCCTATAATCCCCTAATTGGTCTCAACCCTTCAAAATCATGTGCAATGCATCTGACTACGCAGTAGGAGCGGTACTAGGGTAGAAAATCGATGGGAGATCAGTCGTAATATATTATGCCAGCAAGACACTGGATAGAGAAAGAGATACTAGTTGTAGATTTGGTCTGGAGAAGTTCATATCATACCTCTTGGGATCCCATGTCATCATTTACTTGGATCACACAATGGTGAGGCACTTGCTTATGAAGAAGGATCAAAACCTAGATTAATCCGATGGATCTTGCTATTGCAAGAATTCAATCTCGAGATTCTCGACAAGGTGGGAAAGCAGAATGTGGTAGCTAACTGTTTGTCTTGCCTTCCTTCTTCGATCATTGACCCATTTGGACCTATCACCGAGCATTTTTCAGATGAACATCTCTTGGACATGAATGGACTTCCCTGGATCACTGATATCGTGAATTACTTGGTTATAGGGAAGTCCCACCTGATTGGACGACCTCCTGGCGGGACAAGCTGATTTCTGATGCTAAGTACTATGTATGGGAAGATCTGTATCTGTTTCACATCGGTAATTACTATGTAATCTGAAGATGCATTCCTAATGATGAGGTCAATGATGTCATCTCATTCTGCCATGACCAGGCCTGCAGTGGCCATTACTCTAGGCATAAAACTGTACCGAAGATCCTCTAGTGTGGGTTTTTTTGGCCCATAATGTTCAAAGATGCACAATCCTACTATAGGGCATGTGCCCATTGTCAAACCCTCGGCAACATAGGCCCGTGTGATATGATGCCCCTGAATCCGATTATCATGTGTGAGATCTTTAACATATGAGGAATTGATTTTATGGGACCCTTTCTAGGATCTAACGGCTTCAAGTACATTTTACTTGCTGTTGACCATGTCTCGAAATGGATTGAAGCAGCACCCACAAGAACAAATGATCATAAAGTTGTTCTCTTGTTCATTCAGGAGAACATCTTTTCCAGATTTGGGGTTCCTAAGGCCATCATCAGCGATGGTGGGTCTCATTTCGTGAATGTGCACTTTAAGTTCCTAATGAAAAAGTATGAAGTGTCTCATCATATCTCAACTCACCATCCGTAGACCAATGGATTGGCTGAGCTATCCAATTAGGTGTTCAAGAAAATCCTTCAGGTCATTGTTCAGCTTGACAGGAAAGATTGGTCCACCCGACTTCTGGAAGCCTTGTGGTCCTATAGGACCACCCATAAGACCTAGTTAGGAATGTCTCCATTCAAGCTCATGTATGGGAAGGCATGTCACCTCCCTATAGAGATGGAGCGTGTTGAAGGCGATCGACTCGATCGTGTTTTAACAGTTAATTACGTCGTAGTATAGGTGATCAAGCGTCGTCAACAAATAAAGATTTTTATTACTCGAAAACCAGAGTATCCGAGGTTGAACACAGGGAGTAATCAGAATTTACTACTAATCTCAAATGTAATTTAACACTCTAATTTACTCAAAACATGAATTCAAATATGAATGTATGCGGTTAAAAAGAAATTATGACTAAAGAGTAAAATTGGACGTCTGATCTTGTGATCAGACGTCTTAAAAATGTTTTCCCTTTTTCTTTTACTTTCTTTCTTTTGCAGTCTTCACTTTGCCTTTCTTCTTCTTTCTCTGCAGTCTCTCTTCCTTCCTTCTCTTCTCTCTTCTACGAAGGCTTCTTCTTTGGTCTCTTCTCTTCTTCCTCTTTTTGTCTGCAGTTCTTCTTCTTGCCTTGATCTTCTTCCTGCCTTTGCTTCTTTTCTTGCAGTCCTTCTTTCTCTCTGCAATCCTTCTTTCTTCCTTCTCTTCTCTACCTCACTCAGCCTCTTCTTCTACTTCTTCGCTTCTTCTTCCTTGCGGCTTAGTCTCTTTTCCTCAACACTCAGCCTGCTTGCACAGAGAGGTGGAAGCAAAACCTACCCTGTCCCTCTACCCGCACGTCTCTCTCTCTCTGCAATTCACTCAAAGGATGCTCTCCCAGAGCTGCGGGTAATCGGGTCGAATTTCACACCCGGGACCAGGTGCACCGGCGTGAGGGTGATGCGCGAGGTGTGCTCAGATAGGGTCGGGTCGGAGCCCACCAGATCTGCCAGGTGAAACCGCAGACTAGGCGAGCGCTAGGTGAGGGACCTCACCCCTGTGCGTTCGGAGGCGATAAGCGTATAACACAAAATCACTTTATACCTCTTCAGCCACTTGTAACTTCACGATGTGGGACTATTAGTCCCGCCTTGCTCTCGCGCGCACCGGCAGAACCTTCGTGCAATTGCCACAGCTGCGGGCTTCGCTGCGCACCTTGCTGGACCAGATGTCTTCGCACTGCTCGCCCGAGTCCGCTGCACCTGAAGGTTGGAGGTCCTGAAGCCTGGAGCTGCTCCGAAGCTGCTTCAACCGTCAATGGCGGCATGGGATGAAATAATGTCAAACACAAAACAAGCCTCTCAGCTTAATCAGACCAGCTGGGGACCTTCGCCGTGGCACGGCGAAGGTCGTGCACGGTGAAGCAGGTCGTGGGACGGCCTAGGCATGCGTGCCTAGGTCGTCCTGTGACCGGAAGTGTGGGGCTGTTCGGGGGGCTGTGGTGGAGGCATAGAGGGATGGTGGATGGGCGGAGAGTGTTCCTTGTGGTGAGGCGGAGCTTATGGGACGGTTGGCGAGGCGTGTGGAGGGACGGAATGATGGGGGCAACTCGCCAAAGGTCGGCCGGTGACGTGGAAGATGAGGGTGGTCAGGCGATGTCGAGGGGCAATCAATTGAAATAAAATCGGGAAAAGAAAGAGGGGAGGTTGTGGAACAATTCTAACCTACTTACAAGGATGAAGGGGACGGAGAGGCGGACAGCAGTACCTGCTGTCGCCGGAGAAGAAGCTGCCCAATGGAGGAAGACGGCAGCGACGACGGGTCTAAGGCAGCGTGCGCGGGTATTGCGCGACGCGGAGGAGAATCAGGAAGGAGTCTCTGCCACTGGTTTTGTGGCAGAGCTAAGAGGAAGGGAAAGAAAGCTCGTCGGAGCTCGCTGGGTACCTTGGCCGGGAAGGAAGAGACGAATCTGAGGTGAAACCCCAGCCAGGTCAAGCTAAAAATGAGCGGCCGAGTTTGGGGGTTCTTTCATAGGCATTGGGCCGTATGTTCAGAGCTTGGAGGGCATGCCTTTCTCTCCGACGGCTCGCCGGAGAAGGAAAGTGGGTGGATACCCAAATCCCTCGTGCGTTCGCACGAGAGATTGGGTTCACACCAGGGATCGTGATTGGCCTTAGATGAAAGGGAATTCCTTAGAGAATCTCCCTTCCATTTCTGGGAGGGGATCTCTGAGGAATCAGAGAGTATTCCCTCTCTAATCCTTGCCGTAGAAGGAATCTGCCCTAATAATGGTGGAAGGACCTGGTTGCAAAGGTGGCGAGGAAATTAGGGGGCTCTCTGCGATGATTTCAAAAGATAGGGACCAAATTATGATTTGGGTGTACTAAATTGTAAAGTAGGTCAAGATGACCTCCCCTTAGGTCCAAATTTTGGTACAAACCTAATTTGGACCTAAGGAATCCAATGGTGAAGTTGGATTTTAGGTTTGACTACGTTTGACTAAGCATTTTGCATAAAAACCCAAATTAGGTTAATTGATGAACTAGGACCCTAATCTAGGTCAAACTAGGTTCCAAAGGCCAAATTAAGTGTTATAAGACATAGGGGATATTTTTCCATGATTTTTAGAGGGTTTACTTGATTTTTGTCCTGACCGGAACCTTGTTGATTTAAGCGGCTCTGTTTTAGGGTTACCAAATGTCATTTAATTCCTAGATTGCACATGAACCCATTTCTGATTGACTCAACCCACTTTTTATCTCATTTAGACCATTTGACCTATGTTTTTCCTCTGAGAAATCCTGTTTATGTACTGCAATGGTAAAATTGCAGTTTTAACCTTTATTTCATGTTTTCTTCTCAGAACGCTTATTCCTTCATTTAGGCCTTCTACTAGGTTATGTAGGAGATTTTATCTTCTTTATTGGGTCAAAATGAGCTAGTTATGGCTCATGATGAGGCTCTCATCATACCCCCATGCCTAGCTTTTGCTAGTCCCTTAGCAAAATTTCAAGGTTTTAACTTCTGTTCTAGACCCTGAGTGTAAGTGCTTTTCTTTTTCTTTTGCGATTAGGTTAGAATGCCGACAATAGGCCTAGAGGTATTCAAGTACCAACCAAAATTCGGACCTGTTCCGCTTTAGCCTCAGTCCTCCGCAAAGGTTTCTAGGGCTCACAGAAACTAACCTAGGGTTTGTTGGACTCCGCGGTTAAAGCACCCGTGCTTGAGACATTCTTAGCCTAAGTTCAGTTTGCAGTGCTTTTTTGTAAGAGAGATAGAGGATTTATTTATTTGGAGAACTTTTCTCTCTCTTTTTTTTTTATTTCTAGCTTCGGATTAACTTCTCAACACGGTCTGTATCGGATTCCTCGTCCCCATCATCAATCCTCAAGGGTCCCTGGCTTTCGAGATTTCGAGATAATCCTACCCATGGCAACCCCCAGAACCCTAGCTTTCAAGATTTTGAGATAATCCCGCCCATGGCGTTCCGTGGCCAAATTCAGACCCTGGCGATCGACATTTCGTGATAATGCCGCCCATGGTAACTGAACCAGCAGAGTGCTTACATGCCCCCAGTCGGATATTTAGATATCCTAAGAGACAAGCACCGAGGAGACGATATGTTGTTATGCATCTTCGAGGGGAATTTTCTACCTCTCCGCGCTGGGAACTCGTCCAAATCAACTTGTGTTGATTGACCGCTCCTAATCTAGGCGACTTTTGTAGAACATTAAACGCTTTTACATGATTTGGATGTTTATGCGCACTAAACCAGACTGTGTGTGAATTTGGGGTGCTTAGGTTACCGAATCCCGCAAACTGGAGGTCAGTTAATGAGGCCGAATACTTCCTAAGCCTTAGACCTAATACTTAAGCTTCGCATTTTCCCCAACCTCTTGAGGATTATCCAGATTTTAGCGGATACGTGAATTTTTAAGCTAAAGAATCTAGTCCAAGGGACCTAAGATCAGCGTTCCCGCTAATCTCTTGTTATGTCTCCTTAGCACTTTTCTTCTATTTCTTTTCTTGATCTGGTCTAGAACTTCAGTTAATTCCTTAATCTTTTACTAATGACTATTTCTTTTTCTTTCTCATTTTGTGCTCCTTTTTGTCATTTTACTCTTTTTCTCCTCCTTATGAATATGTGGCTTACAAAATTTCCTCCCTCCCCCATTTTTTTGTTCTTTTTCATAATTTTTCAATTGTTTTTGTGTTTTTGACATATGTGAATTTTTGTGAGAATCCTTCTGATTTTTTCTTGGTTCTGTATGTATGCACTTTATCACCCCCCCATGCCTAAGTTTTGCAATGTCCTCATTGTAAACAGAGGGTGTGAAATAGTGTTGAGGTCAGGGACTTAGGACAGGATACATCGGGTGTGTGAATAGGTCGAAAATGAATGATGCGAATGATTTCAAGCTTGGATAAGTGTACCAGAGGTGGGATCAACTGTCTAAGGCTGAACTCAAGGTGCAATGGATGTGGAGTACAGACGGATAATCAGACGGGTCTCTGTTTTTGGGATGACGGGTTGCCTCTCGTTAAGTGCTAAATTTAATGCCTTCAGCCGAGTGGAAAATGGGGTGGAGAGGGAGTGGTCAAATCAGCGGAATTTTGTAAAACAAGCACCTTGATTAAGAGCCTGGTTGATCCAATCAGGTGCTTGTTAAGATCAGTAGGTTGATGATGCAGCCCAAACCCAATCAGTCTGGTGGGTTGATAGATGTAGATTAACAAATGCGGAACCCACCATATGCAATGAAGTTCTAATGGATATGGCAGTGAAAACTCAAGTTTAGGCTGAGTCAACTCAGCCTGGTCAAGGTAGGTTTCCGAAAAATAGTCAATGTAAGGTGTGGAATCCCTATAGGGGTGATCACAGAATGACGGCTCCTGTTTTTCGATCTGATCAATGCTCGATACCCAATATAGATATGGAGTTGAATCATCTGCAAATGGCTCAGTGAGAGGTGAATCGGAATAGAAATTGAGTCTGGTTGCCGGTCGGGGTAGAGAATGGGTTTTGATTGGTTCTGTATATGTGGAGCAGGTGGGTTCAAAGAAAATTAGCTTGTTATAATCAGGAAGTAGATTTCCTCCGATGTTATCGTCATATTCGAAATCGTCGGAGAGTTTGCGAAAATCAAAGTCTGAATGAGATTCATGATCATGAGTTCCACCATAGAATGAATCATATGTTGTAGATTCAGCAGCCTGACTGGGGTCTAGCCTAAATGTGAATTCTAAGCTTAAAAGGGTGTCCCTATTTGGTAGAGGCTCAGGTTCAAAGTTAGTAGGGCAAACCCAATCGAAACCCCACTCGTCCAACTCCTCGATTTCTGTATCGTAGATTGGTGTGACTTCCGAAAAATTGATTAGTTCCTCTGAGGATGTTGGCGAGGGATATTCATTAAATCGAGGCCCAAAATCATATTCTTCATTAAAAGATTGATCTTCTTCATATGGGGCCTTGAAATCTTCAAAATAGGTTTCCGATCTAGGTTCTAGGCTTAGGATGTGGGTTGAATTACTAGAATCTAGGTCTGAATAACCTTCGAGGGTCACCTTATTAGAATAAGGGACGGAATTTCCACCCTCGAGAGGTTCAGTTCTACTCTCATTCTTGCAGGAGTTTTGGGATTCTAAAATGGGCTCAACATTGTATTTTCCTGCATTTGGAGCTTCCCAACCTTTTTCAATATCAGGCACATTGTATTCTATTTGGGTTGGGAATCCACAACCATTTTGTGCCTCAAACCCGAGATCAGATTTATCCTCAATGTTGTCCCAAGATGGTTCATCCTCTGTTTGTGGTATATACAGGTACTTCTGGTCAATAACTTGTTTTACTAATCTCATTATCTCTTCCCGTTTTTCAAGACTATGTTGGTGTTGCTTCCAAAGTCGAGGATTTGTCATACATTGAAGATATTCAAGATTGTGTAGTTTTTCTATCTCAATGTATGCAGTAATGATCACGTCACGGGTTGATCCTTTTGTGGCTTCTACTAATAGTACTTGGGCACAAGTTATGATAAAGGTTGTGGTTGTTGGGACATCAACCTAAATGTTTCCTACTGGTGTTGAGGTTTCTTCTTTTTCATAGAATTTCAGGGCATCCTCAATCATTTTATTTCTCATGGATCTCTGATATTCAGGTTTCTTGAATGGTGGTCCTAAGTGGTTTGGCTGCATATTTGGATCAGGTGGTGGAATCAAGATGTAGAATCAGAGTTTGAATCAAGATGTAGTTATGAAGCGATCAGATCTGAATAACGAGTCCCACTAAAAATGTGTATGTGTGCTCTAAAGAGAAAAGATGAGGGACTGGAGATGTTTTTGACCCAATCAAGGCACCCAAAGATGTTTAGATGACTATGGAGGTTCGGGGCAGATGAACCCCTGGATCAGAAGATCGTCCACCTGAGAATTACCTGGGCAGCCAGAGAGGGAGAGTCCCGCAAAGACCCCTACATGGTAGAGCGTCCCCACGGGTTACAGGGTTTCCCCCACTCGACCTCTCTTGTCACTGAGATTCCAGGTAGACCAGAATGGGGACCTTGACCTCTTAAGTCTACCACTTTTATTTCAAAGGTGCTTTAGGGTTCTCACTTGAACTTTAGATGTTTTGATATTGTGACCTAATTTACAGGTTGGTTGACCCAAGGGGTCAACTTTACCTGACCTGTCCTATAGATGGCAGAATGATTCTAGGTTTGGAGCCTAGAGATCACCCTGATTTGACTCCCAGGTTGTTAGGTCCAAAAATTTTAAGATTCAAGTGATTTTAGAGATTCTTTTTTTTCTTAGGGTTTGTCTTGTTTAGATCTCTTCAATCAAGGTCTTGGGTGACACACTGATGCGGGAAGGTTTATTTCCTTTTATGCAGGCATGTGTGACTAACACTCCAAGATCCTACTATAGAAACCCTAATTTGGTTCTATTTTCAATCCTCTTTTTCTTTTTGAACAAAAATTCTCTTTGGACTTTTAAAGCAAGAAATGTGTTGTCCGCAGAGATTAAGCGTGATTTCTATTAGGAACATGAATTTGTGGGATAGAAAAAATCGCTCCAACTTCAGAAGATTTGAAAAATTTTCGCAAAATTAGGAAATGTTTGCCTTGAAGATGGCGATTACTATATAAAGAAGGTAATTGATTCCTAAATTGATTTTCTTCCTTTTGTCTTTTCAGGATTTAGGGAATGGTTTAAGGAAGAAAAGAAATTACCTGCTCTGGAGTGGTTGACTTGCAGGAGGGATTTTCTCATGAAATACTTGCAAGATCAAAACAAAGCAAAGTAGGGCAAGTTAGTGTTCAATATGATAAAAAGAATGTAGAGACTAGTGGGAGCAACGCGCCATTTTGTTGAAGGCGACCGATTCGATCGTGTTTTAACAGTTAATTACGTCATTGTATAGGTGATCAAGCGTCGTCAACAAATAAAGATTTTTATTACTCGAAAATCAGAGTATCCGAGGTCAAACACAGGGAGCGATCAGAATTTACTACTAATCTCAAATGTAATTGAACACTCTAATTTACTCAAAACCTGAATTCAAATATGAATGTATGCGGTTAAAAAGTAATTATGACAAAAGAGTAAAATTGGACGTCTGATCTTGTGATCAGACGTCTTAAAAATGTTTTCCCTTTTTCTTTTGCTTTCTTTCTTCTGCAGTCTTCACTTTTCCTTTCTTCTTCTTTCTCTGCAGTCTCTCTTCCTTCCTTCTCTTCTCTCTTCTGCGAAGGCTTCTTCTTTGGTCTCTTCTCTTCTTCCTCTTTTTGTCAGCAGTTCTTCTTCTTGCCTTGATCTTCTTCCTGCCTTTGCTTCTTTTCTTGCAGTCCTTCTTTCTCTCTGCAATCCTTCTTTCTTCCTTCACTTCTCTGCCTTGCTCAGCCTCTTCTTCTAGTTCTTCGCTTCTTCTTCCTTGTGGCTTAGTCTCTTTTCCTCAATGCTCAGCCTGCTTGCACAGAGAGGTGGAAGCAAAACCTACCCTGTCCCTCTACCCGCATGTCTCTCTCTCTCTGCAATTCACTCAAAGGACGCTCTCCTAGAGCCGCAAGTAATCGGGTCGGATTTCGCACCCGGGACCAGGTGCACCGGCTTGAGGGTGATGCGCGAGGTGTGTTCAGATAGGGTCGGATCGGAGCCCACCAGATCCGCGAGGTGAAACCACGGACGAGGCGAGCGCTAGGTGAGGGGCCTCACCCCTGTGCATTCGGAGGCGATAAGCATATAACACAAAATCACTTTATACCTCTTCAGCCACTTGTAACTTCACGATGTGGGACTATTAGTCCAGCCTTGCTCTCGTGCGCACCCGCAGAACCTTCGTGCAATTGCCACAGCTGCGGGCTTCGCTGCGCTCCTTGCTGGACCAGATGTCTTCGCACTGCTCGCCCGAGTCCGCTGCACCTGAAGGCTGGAGGTCCTGAAGCCTGGAGCTGCTCCGAAGCTGCTTCAACCGTCAATGGCAGCATGGGTTGAAATAATGTCAAACACAAAACAAGCCTCTCGGCTTAATCAGACCAGTTGGGGACCTTCGTCGTGGCACGGCGAAGGTCGTGCACGATGAAGCAGGTCGTGGGATGGCCTAGGCATGTGTGCCTAGGTCATCTTGTGATCGGAAGTGTGGGGCTGTTCGGGGGGCTGTGGTGGAGGCGTAGAGGGATGGTGGATGGGCGGAGAGTGTTCCTTGTGGTGAGGTGGAGCTTATGAGACGGTTGGCGAGGCGTGTGGAGGGACGGAATGATGGGGGTGACTCGCTGAAGGTCGGCCGGTTATGTGGAAGATGAGGGTGGTCAGGCGGTGTCGAGGGGCAATCAATTGAAATAAAATCAGGAAAAGAAAGAGGGGAGGTTGTGGAACAATTCTAACCTACTTACAGGGACGAAGGGGACGGAGAGGCGGACAACAGTACCTGCTGTCGCCGGAGAAGAAGCTGCCTAGTGGAGGAAGACGGCGGCGACGACGGGTCTGAGGCAGCGTGCGCGGGTATTGCGCGACGCGGAGGAGAATTAGGAAGAAGTCTCTACCATTGGTTTTGTGGCAGAGCGAAGAGGAAGGGAAAGAAAGCTCGCCGAAGCTTGCTGGGTACCCTGGCCGGGAAGGAAGAGATGAATCTGAGGTGAAACCCCGGCCAGGTCGAGCTAAAAATGAGCAGCCGGGTTTGGGGGTTCTTTTATAGGCATTGGGTCGTGTGTTCAGAGCTTGGAGGGCACGCCTTTCTCTCCGACGGCTCGCCGGAGAAGGAAAGTGGGTGGATACCCAAATCCCTCGTGTGTTCGCACGAGAGATTGGGTTCACACCAGGGATCGTGATTGGCCTTAGATGGAAGGGAATTCCTCAAAGAATCTCCCTTCCATTTCTGGGAGGGGATCTCTGAGGAATCAGAGAGTATTCCCTCTCTAATCCTCGCTGGAGAAGGAATCTACCCTAACAATGGCGGAAGGACCTGGTTGCAAAGGTGGCGAGGAAATTAGGGGGCTCTCTGCGATGATTTCAAAAGATAGGGACCAAATTATGATTTGGGTGTACTAAATTGCAAAGTAGGTCAAGATGACCTCCCCTTAGGTCCAAATTTTGGTTCAAGCCTAATTTTGACCTAAGGAATCCAATGGCAAAGTTGGATTTTAGGTTTGACTACGTTTGACTGAACATTTTGCATAAAAACCCAAATTAGGTTAATTGATGAATTAGGACCCTAATCTAGGCCAAATTAAGTGTTCTAAGCCCTAGGGGATATTTTTACATGATTTTTAGAAGGTTTAATTGATTTTTATCCTGATCGGAACCTTGTTGATTTAAGAAGATCTGTTTTAGGGTTACCAAATGTCATTTAATTCCTAGATTGCACTTGAACCCATTTCTGATTGAATCAACCCACTTTTTATCTCATTTAGAATATTTGACCTATGTTTTGCCTCTGAGAAATCCCGTTTATGTACTGCAATGGTAAAATTGCAGTTTTAACCTTTATTTCATGTTTTCTTCTCAGAACACTTATTCCTTCATTTAGGTCTTCTACTAGGTTATGTAGGAGCTTTTATCTTCTTTATTGGGTCATAATGAGCTAGTTATAGCTCATGATGAGGCTCTCATCAGAGCGCAAAGCCTACTAAGTAGTATGAAAGTGCAATCTACATCTCATGAAGGCTGAAATCCACCACTGGTTGCAAATGAGCGAGATCGAGGAGTTATGCAATGATGAGTACGAGAACTCGCGTATATATGAAGAGTAGGTTAAAGCCTTCCTTGACAGGCACATATTGCAAAAATCATTCCATCCTGGTCAGTAACTGCTGCTATTTGATGCCAAGTTCAAACTCTTCCCAAGAATGGTAAGATCAAAATGGATTGGACCCTTTGTCATCCAATGAATCTTCGGAAATGAAGCTGTCAAAATCAGTGAACTCAGCCTTGACTCAAAACCACTTATTATGAACAATCAAAGACTAAAACTGTTCCTTGAACTCATCGATTCAAATCTGGCTGTGTTATCTTTTGATCTCCATTCTTCATGAGCCACATTGGGCCCAGCTGATGGCGTTAAACATAGCACTTAACGGGGGGCAACCCATCATTTTGAAAAACCCAAGACCCTTCTGACCTATCTCTGAGCTGAAATCATATTGCACTCTAGGGTTCATCCATTAGAATGACTGACTCCACCTCCGATATTCATATCAGAGCTTAAAATCTTCCACAATAGTTATCTCGACCCGTTTGCCACCCACCAAGCATGTTCTACTGTATGATCTAAGTTGAACTCGAACCCACCAAATTTACAATGAGGACATTGCAAATATTAGGCATGGAGGGGTATTAAAGTGCAAAACACTATGAAATTTGATTCATGTAGGGGTTTCGTTTGGAAAAAACATGGAGAAAAAGGAGGACAATTTTTGAGAGCTGAAATATCTTAATGGAGGAGGAAGAAGGGGAGAAAAGAAAAAATAGAGAAGGAGCAAACAAAAGTAAAGATTGTGATAGTCCCAGTAATTGAGTATGGAACTTACCTAAGTTCTAAGCTGGATTAGATGATGAAGTAAGACCTGAAAAGGCTAAAACTTAGGAGATTAGTGACAGATACCAACCTTAGGCCTCTTGGGCCTATTATAGGGTTTAAACACTCATGTATTTGTTAAGATTCAGATTAATGCTCAAGAGGTTGAGGAAAGTACGAAGATGATGTATTAAGTCTAAGGCTTAGGGATTATTCGACTTTGTTGCCTGCCCTTTGGTTTTAGAGACTTGGTAACCTAGGAACCCAAAAATCACACACCAGTTTGGGGCAGTGCGCTTAATGAAGTATAATGCCAAAAGTGTTCTATTCTGAAAAATATTTTCCTAAAGATCTGGCTTAGGAGAGACTCAAAGACAAAAGTTGATTAGATGAGTTCCTGACGTGGAGAGGTGGAATGAAAAATACTGCACTTGAAGATGCATAATAACATATTGTCTCCTCGATGCTTGTCTCCTAGGATATCTAAATATCCTTCAAGGGCATATAAGCACCTTGTGCTAGTTCAGGTGCCATGGATGGGATTATCCTAAAATGTCGATTTCTAGGGTCAGAAGTTAGCTACAGAATGCCATGGGTAGCACTATCCCGAAGGGTCAAAAGCCAGGGTTCTAGAGGTTGCCATGGGCGATGCTATCACGAAGCATTGAAAGCCAGGGACCCTCCGAGGACTGATGGTAGGGACAAAGAATCTGATACAGACCATGTTTAGAGCCAATCCGATGTATAATTTAAGGGAATAAAAAAAGAAAAGAGAGAAAACTTTCAAAATAAATATCCCTCTCTATGTCTCTTATAAAAAATGCATTGGTAAACTGAACCTGGACTTGCTCTGTATACGCACGATTACTTTAGCTGCTGGGGTCAACAAACCTCTAGACAGTTTTTGTTGGCCTTAGAAACTTTCATCGCGGACCTAAGGTTGAAGCTGGTCAAGTTTGGATCTTGGATGGTACTTGAGTACCTCTAGGCCAATTGTTGGTATTTTGATCTAATTTCTAGAGGTGCGGCTCAGTAAGGTATCATGATGGTTAAAATCAGGCTTAAAGATTTGGTTTGGTCCATAGGATTTTGCTAGGAACTAGCAAAAGCTAGGCATAGGGGTATGATGGTAGTACCATCATGCATCCTAACTAGTCACAATTAGTCAGATTCAAATGATAAATGCTCATAAATGATCATCTGAGGGTCACAATTCCGCACTGAGCTGATTTGAGAAGAAGAAAAGAAAATAGGGTTAATTCTATTATTTTAATAGCACATCACAAATGCATATTAACCATGGGGTTATTCAGGCATTAATTGAAGGTCAAATAAGCATAAAAGATTAAAAAGTGGGTTCACATTGACTGAATTAGGGTTCCACGCATTTCGAGGGTGAAAACAGTACTAAAAACCTTAATTATGAACCCCACTTAAATTGAAAAGGTTTTAGTTAGAATAAAATCAATCCAAACCTCCTAAAAATTATTAAAAAATATTCTCAGAGGTTTGGTTCCTTCACTTTGACCATCTGAACCCATTTTGACCTAGAATAGAGATTCAAATGGAAATTTGCCTTGATTTGGGCTCCTATGCAATTTACCAAGTCAAATGTGGTCAAAACTCAATCTAAGTTTACCATTAGATTCCTTGGATCCATATTAGGTTAACACCATAATTTGGCCCCAATAAAATTCCATCTTGACCTAGTTTGCATTTTAATCATTAAAATCTCTATCCTTCACATTTAGACCCCTAGGTTTTGAGTTTATTGCATATAGGCCCCTAAATTTGTCATTGTCTTCTCATTTTGGTCCTTACCGCCATTGATGTGTAAACACACAGTAGGCTGAGATTCAAGAGAGTATCTCTCTCAAATCAGCACCAAATCCCTCCAAATTTGGAGGGATTAGTGTTTAGACCATGGGGAATCCATTAGACTCAATTTCAAGTCCTAACTCAAATCCTAGAACTTAGGTGAGCTCAAGAAAATTGTGGGATTTTGGTTTCCTAATTCACAACTAATTGATTGAATTTCTCCAATTAGAACTCACAATTGAGCTCTATATAAGCTCTTCATTGCTCCTAAGGTTAGATCAGCCAAGATTGGACTGGAAATACCCCTATTCCTCCTCTGACCACCCTCGTCTTTAGCTCCGACAACCTCCTCCGCCCTCCACTTCTGGCCGACCAATCAACAAATCAGAAGGCCTATGCTCTTCCCCTCTTCTTCGCACGCCTTGCCAACCAAAGCAAGGGTGTCGTCAACCCTTTCTTCATCGTTGATTCCCTCACCATTGTTCCTGTCTTCCTTGTGTTAGGCTAGACAACGTCGGATGTGCCTCACCACCACTGGTCAAGATAAGCCCCTCTTCCTTCTCCTCTACCTTCCTAGACTCTCCTTTGGTCCTTAGAACTTAGGTTAGGCCACTGAATCACTCTCCCTCTATCTTCCCCACGTTCAACATGAGCTCTAGCAACCTCGCACCAGTGCCACACTACACCAAACACATCACCACCACCTCCCACACCTTTGCCATGCCTCACTGAGCAAAAGCCCCATGATGGTGCCTCGTCGACAACAACACCAAAAAGTGATGCGCACGAATTGATAGATAGAAAAAAATGATCATCATAGCTTGAATTGCATGCAACAACTTTTAAAAATATTGAACTTGTAACAGATTAAACTTGGTGTGAGTCTGATCGAACATGGAAATGTTTAGATGTTCACTCTCTCACCAAGTCCTTCTCTTAATTGTTCATCTCTTCTTGTCTCTTTTTTTATTTTTAGAGTTATACAAATTTTTTCTTTTAAATGATAGTTCAAATGATTAGATTGCTAGGAATGACAAGTACTACGAGTGCAGAATGAGGCCACAGAGTGAGCTCACAAGGGGCATGAAGGTCCCAATGTAATCATTCCAAGGATAAGAGAATGCTAATCAACAAATAACTAGAGAGAATCAAATGAAGTAAAAGTGCATTTTATTCAAAAGAGAGAGTATTACATACAAGCTTACTACAATAAAAGAAATGCTAATACTAAGCACTAGAAACGAAGGCTAAGAGATAAGCTCACAAAAGGAAATAGAGTGTCCCTCTTGTAATCACCTAGGGTTGATTACAAGAAAACAAAAAAATGGAATTGAAATAACTAAAGAAATGGAAATGGAGTAGTGCTTGTGCATGGATTCACATGCTTCAAATGCAACCAGTTGGAGCCTTCATGGAGGAGATGAGAGTGTTGATGGTGGGCATGGAGAATGGAGAGTAAGGGAATTGGATGGCAATGGAGAGGAGAATAGTAGAGAAGGGGAGGGGGGTGATGGGGCAAGATGGGCTAAGGAGAGGGGTTTTTATAGAATGGGAGTGGGGTGGCTAGGGTTGGATGGGTGCATGGTTGTGGGGGATCCTAGTATCTTCTAGAATTCTCTAGGAGGTGAGGTGGTGAGTGCACATCCATGGTGGCGAGGTGGAAGTGAGTTGGAGAGGGGTGGTGAGGTGGAATGGTGACTAGGATGATGACATAGAAGAGATTTTGGTGCAATTTTAGGAGAAAGTAAGTGGCGTCTCATGGTGTTTATGGGCATAATTTTAGGCATAGGGTAAACTCTAGAGAGAGGGAGAGAAGAGGAGAAGAAAGGGAGAAGAAATGAGAGGGATGTAATAATAGGTGGGTATGGATGAGTATTTATGGCCTCCAAAATTCCAAATTCGCCACCCCCTTAACACCCATTCCAAATAGGTTTACAACTGAAAATATGCTAAAACAATACGAGAAATCACATTAGGATTGAGTTTTGCTAAATGGAAAGGGCTAAAATCACGTTCTAAGCAGGTAGAGCACACGCTATGCATGCAGCTTGCGCACTGAACCACACTGGACCATTCCCTAGAGAAGGGGTACTGAAGGAAGATGCGCTAGTGCAATGATGGCATGCAGGAATGGGTGATTGACACATGAGGTGTGCTAGTTGGGTACGTAGGCTACTGAGCATCTTTTTTTCCTTCAATTTTCTTCAGTTCCTAATTGTGGCTTGCACGATCATCATTTTTGAAATTTGTTTTCACCGCTAACTTCTTCGTCTCGTGCCCTTTCATATGAGATCAATATTGGGCATATTTTTCTCACTTCTTTTCCTACATTTAAAAATTAAATAAATTTAATTATTTACAAATGCAAAAAATAAAATTATGAAAATACCTAAAAATAGTGAAAAGTAGGCAAAAAATTTATGCAAAATTGTGATGTGATTAGAGTTCATCCTTTAATATGGACTATTATGGAGGTATTACAAAAGGACATATATCGCTCAAGTACAAGGTCATTTAGGGAGTATGAGGTTTCTTTATTTTAAGAGGAGGTACTCCAATCATCTTCGTCGAATCCTCATGTGCCTTTTGTATTGCTTGCAGACACTTCTAAAAGGTTCTTTACAAAAGCTGATCTTATAGTTCTCATTTTTGCTTGTGAGTGAAGCTTGATCGAATAGCCAGAGGGAGGAGGATCGAGAATCTTACCCTTTTGCACCACTTTATCTTGGCATAGCTCACGTGCGCTACTGTAGGTCAACATGTTGTAGGCGATTACATTGCTTTTTTTCTTTTTCTAGAAGACTCCTACTTAGGCAAAAGGGTAGGTCCATTTTGGGTTGGGTCAACAAAGGCCATGATCCCTTCAGCATTCCACACTTGAGACATTATATTTGACACCTCAGGATTAAGGCCCCCTACCATGGGTTGATGGCCCCATTTGGGGTCATCCCATTCCTTTCGCATGGCCAAGATAAGATACTTGGTTTAAGGTGCATGGGGTTATCTCATTCTCTTTTGGAGTGTTGTGCCCTTGGGTTGGGGACTTCACCTTATTTAGGGTGAACAGGATGTTCTCATTTTTCTTCTCAAGGGTTGGGCACTTAGCCTTATTTGCGGTGAACAGGGTTGTCCTATTTTTATTCTTAAGGGTTGTGCCCTTAGATTGGGAACTTAGCCTTATTTACAATGTATGGGGACATCCGAATTTTCTTGTTGAGGGTTGTGCTCTTGCATTGGGAACTTAGCCTTGTTTGAGATAGACGAGGCCACCCTACTTTTCTTCTTAAGGGATATGCCCAAGGTTGTGCCCTTAGATTGGACACAACCACATTTAGGATGGGAGAGGCCATCCCATTTTTCTTCATAAGGGTTGTATCCTTAGGTTGGGCAGTTGGTCATATTTGGCACATACATGGTCATCCTGTTTTTCTTCTTAAGGGTTTTACCCTTGTGTTGGGCACTTAGCCTTATTTGGGACATCGGGACCATCCCGATTTTCTTCTTAAAAGTTGTGCCCTTGGGTTGGGTAGTTGGCCTTGTTTGGGATGGAATGGGTCTCCTTATGTGGTCTTTGGGCATTAGGGTAGTAACCAAGATCCCATTTGAATCTTTTGCACAGTTCCAGCTATTTTCCCCTTGTCAATTCGTATTTTATTTTATTCAAATGGAATTTGTATTTGCCTATTGGTCAACCTAGAGTTTTAGATGTATGATGGACTCTTCTTGGGTGTAATATCTCAGAAGAGTCTTATCTTTTCTCTCTTTTTGAGAGGTACTTGATCTTGTAGCTATCTTACGAAAATGTTATGCATCCATTATCAACCCTAACTAGGGATCTAATGTTCATAAAGACCAAGTTATCAAACTATATATTATGATACTCTAGTATTAAGAAGGATTTTCTTTTTTTTCCAATGAACTATAGAAACTTTAAACTTACACATAATTTCTAGGTGTAAGTTCCCAATTAAAGATGTAACCACTACTAACATTTGTAGTATCAATGAAGTTCAAATTTATGAGAAATATTTCTATATATTTCTATGGTAGTTTTGTCCATTATTTGTAAATATCCCCCTTTTTTGGCATGTGACAATTCACACCACATCGATGATGCACAAATCACTTCAAAGGATAAAAATGGGGTTTTGTACCTAAGGAAGCATTGAATAAGGTGTCCTTACATTGCCTAATGATAATCTTAACCATGTACATTCCTTCTTTGTCCTATTTTCCCCCTCTTCCTTTCTTGAGACTTATAAAGAAAGGATCAATAAGGATGAGGAGGACATGATCTTGTATAAGTTCACATGGGATCATCAACTTAATGGATTTTAGTGACTATTTAAGGGTGTAGTCGGAAAGAAAATTAGGTGAATGAGAAGTTAATATTAGTTGGTAGGGTTTTAACTGTGCAAGTAGTTTAATAGATGAAAAGGGAACTTTTTAACCCTTAATTTTCCTCTCCAATTTGTTATTATTATTTTCTCATCCTCCTTACTATTTCAAATGAAATTTGTAGATTGATTACTTTTTATTTATTACATAGGCCAAACATACACCTTTTTCCTTCTTTCCGATCCCCACCAAACTTTAGCTTTGAATAGTGGAATAGAGCTTACCTTGACAAAAGTGATGCGAATCTCTCCATTAGTTGGCTAATTTACGAGTAGCAATGATGTAGTGGAATAGCTCCACAAAGGACTACTATTTGTAAAGTAGTTTTAGCTCAGTGAGTGTGAGTTAGGTCAACTTCTCTTTGTTATAGCTCAAATGTCTTCATCTCTATAGATTGGCAAACCCACAAGCCTGGGTAGGAAAGATATGTATAATACTCATTTATGCCATGTCCTGCAACTAATAACTTTGTTATTTCCTCATCTAGGCTAGAAGATGGAAACTACTACCCTTCTTTTGCTGTCCACTCCAAGAATCTCCAAGCTTGTTCCTCCTTTTCCTTGATTGCTTGACTAACATTCTTATTTTGGTCTCGTTTCCATATTTTGAAAGGTGAAGAGAGAAAGATGAAAACACCAAGCTGTAGTTGCCTTTGTTTATTGTCTTTCAATTACGGTGTGAATTTCATACGAAATTGGAAGGTTGGGACCTTTATTTTAAAAAATGGCATTAAATTAGAAGGCTTTTGCATAGATGGATGCTAATCTCCATATATTTGTTTCTGGTGAATGTGTATCTTCAAGTTATATCATGATTCTTTCTTGTTGTTAGAATTTTCCTTATGGTAATTGTGTATGGTAGCAATTTCCATTTATTTGTTCCACATTTATAATCTCCAACGTGGTGGCATAGATATAATTTTCCTGTCGTTGAATTATTACCGTTATAAAAGAGAAATTTATTTAAGCCTTTATAGTAACCATGTTGGTAAACGTATGCCATATAAATTTTGCATGGAAACGACATTTACTTTGTATTCATTTTGAAAGTGGTGTATTGATATCACCTTTATTTATTAAATGAATATATATAGTTTTGTCCCCATTTGATGTCATTTCATTGATCAATTTTGATTATACAATTGAATTGGGATGAGTAGTCACAGCATCCAAACAATTCAATTATGTTATAGATTAAGATTATTGGTGATTATTATTAATTATCTTAGAGTGGCCACAACATCTAAGGGTATTAATGACCATAATCACATTAATTGGTGACATTAAATATGCATGGTGATGAAATGAGAAAATAAATTGTCCATTGATATTCTAAATGCCCATAGGTGTAGGATATTTAATGGATTTTGACAAATTTATTTATCTCATTAATTAAACAAATCAGATGCTTGTTGCAATTCCTTAGCCACAACAAGTTTTGTAATGGTGCTTTGATTTTATAAAAATATTAAATAAGATAATATTTTGAATTAAGATTTATGTTTGTGTTAATTGCTTCTATGGAGCCTTATTTGACTTTGAAATAAACTTTGCACATAGTTCAACTTTTATGTCTGCTTAATATAACGTGTTGAATGTCGTTCCTATATTAAATGGGAATAATTTTTGAGTAGAAAGAGAAGATCTTGCTTGCTTTAGGATGCATTGACCTAGACTATGCACTTCACATTGAAGAACCTACGAAGCCTACAAAAGAAAGTAGTCAAGGTGTAAAAGATCTATATGAACGATGGGAGAAATCCATCTGCTTAAGCTTAATGATCATGCAGACTAACATAGCCAAAAATATCAGGGGTTCTATTCTTAAATGAATGACAACAAAAGCTTAGTTGGAAGTTGTTGAAAAGCAATTTAAAAGTTCTAAAAAGGCTATGGCTAGCATGCTCCTAACCAAGTAATCTTCCATGAAATATAACAGCTCCACTGCAATAAAGGAGCATATCATTGGAATGAGCAACAATGCTGCTTAACTTGAGATGCTCAAAATCGACATCTTCGAGCCATTACTTGTCCATTTAACTCTCAAATCATTGCCTTCACAATATGGGCCATTTAAGATTTCGTATAGCACACATAAGGATTTGGACTTTGAATGAGCTCTTAGTGATGCGTGTGAAAGAGAAAGGTTAGCTTAAGCAAGAGAAGGTTGAGAGTGCTTATTTGGTTACTCCTAAGAAGGGAAATAAATTGAAAAAGGAGATAAAGAATCTGGAGAAGAAGCCAACTACTTTTAAGAAGGGAAAGTGGTTCTTCTGTAAGAAACCTAGGAATGCTAAAATGGAATGCACTAAGTTCAAGGAATGGCTCATCAAGAATGGAAACTATCAATGTTATGTATGTCTTGAATCAAATTTAATTGATGTACCTTCATATACATGGTGGATTGACTCCAATACTTCAATCCATGTTGCTAACTCCATGCAGGGCTTTCTGAGCACAAGGAGGTCACAAGGAAATGAGCAAAGAGTCTACTTGGGGAATCACATGTGTTCACATGTTGAGGTAGTTGGAACGCTTAGGCTCATTTTGGATATTGAATATGTACTAGATTTAGAAAATTTTTATTATGTTCCAAACATTTCTAGAAATCTAGTATCAATATCAAGACTTTGTAGACTTGGTTACAAGTTTTCAATTGAAGATTTTAGTTTTCAAATCTTTAAGAATGCAAAGATGATTGGTTTTGGTATCTTGGTGTATGATTTGTACAAAATGCATTTAGATTCATGTATTGAACAAACTCTACTTGTTTGTAATGATGTTGGCAAAAGGTGTAAAAGGGTGAATGATAGGTCATTAAAGCTTTGGTATAAAAGATTAGGACATATGTCCATGAAAATAATAAAAAAGTTAGTGAATGATGGAGTAATAGATGCTCTAGATTTCACCAATTTAAGTGTTCGTGTGGAATTCATAACGGTAAGCAAACCAAAAAACATACTAAAGGATCAAGGAGAAGTACTAATCTTTTAGAGATCGTACATATTGACATATGTGGTCTTTTTCAACCCCATGTCTAGGTGGTCAAAGATATTTCATTACCTTTATTGATTATTTTTGTCGATATATGTATCTTTATCTATTGCTTGAAAATTTTGGAGCATTAAATGCCTTTAAAGAATATCAAACAATGGTAGAGATACAATTAGGAAAGAAAATTAAAATTGTAAGATTTGATAGAGGTGGTGAATATTATTATAGGTATGTAAGAGGAAATCAAAAACCAGGACCATTTGCAGGATTTCTTAAGGATGAAGGTATTGAGCATCAAGTCTCAATGCCAGGTGAACCAGATTAAAATGTTGCTGCTAAAAGAAAAATTGAACGCTTATGGATATGGCTAGAAGTATGATAAGTAACTCTTCCTTACCTTTACCCTTTTAGAGTGAAGCTTTAAAAACCGTTGTGTGTATATTATTAAATAGAGTTCCTACCAAGGTAGTTCCATCAACTCCATTTGAACTTTGGAAGGGTTGGAAGCCTAGGATGGAGCATATGCACATTTGGGGTTGTTATGCTGAAGTTATCATTTATAACTCACAAGAAAAGAAATTTGATATGATGACCTCTAGTGGATACTTCATTGGATATCCTGATGAATCTAAGGGTTATAAATTCTCTTGTCCAAATAGGGAATTGAGTAGTGTAGAGGCAAGGAATGCCATTTTTTTGGAATATGGCAAGGATAGTGGGAGCAAGATGGAACTACATCAACCCATAATATTTGATGAGTTACCTAATCTTGTGATACCACTAGAAAGGGAGGAGCAAATTACTATTGGTTATTAGAACCCCAAGTTGAAACACAACATGAAGGAAATATTGAACATACACCTCAAGATGTTGAAGATCAACCATAGGGTGTTCATTTCGATGAACAAATGATAGTAAATACTCCTCTAGCCGAAAACCAAGGTGAAGCTATGCCTAATATAGAGCAAGACGTTAGAATGACTAGATATGGT
Source organism: Thalassia testudinum (assembly GCA_037157565.1). Taxonomy (NCBI): domain Eukaryota; kingdom Viridiplantae; phylum Streptophyta; class Magnoliopsida; order Alismatales; family Hydrocharitaceae; genus Thalassia; species Thalassia testudinum. Next base: position 17,256,276 of record JAZHRO010000071.1, on the reverse strand, counting down.
CAAGTAGCAAAATCTATAATCTCATCGATTATGTTACATACCTATAAGAATGTGACTATGATGTGGGCATCTCAGAGGACCCAATATCATTTCCATAAGCCATCAGTGGAAGTAATTCCACAAAATGGTATAATGCCATGAGGGAGGAAATGATTTCCATGACTGCAAACCAAGTTTGGGACTTGTTTGAATTACTTAGAGGAGCAAAAGCTATTGGTTGCAAATGGGTTTTCAAAATCAAAAGAGATCCATTAGACAACACAGAGCAATACAAGGCTAAACTTGTGGCAAAATGTTTCACACAAAAGGAAGGTATAGATTACCATGAAACTCTCGCTCAAGGAAGGACTCGTTATGGATAATCATGGCATTAGTAGCTCACTTTGATTTGGAGCTACACCAAAAGGACGTGAAAACAACCTTTCTTAATGGAGATTTGGATGAGCATGTGTACATGCAACAACTTGATGGATTTATTGCAGCTAAAGGCAAGCATCTAGTTTGCAAGTTGAAGAAATCTATATATGGATTAAAAGAAGCATCATGTTAGTGATGTATTAAGCTTAACAATGTTGTAACCTCTTTTGGTATCATTAAGAATATTATTGATAACTGTATATACCTTAAGACAAGTGGGAGTAAATATGCATTCTTAGTCTCGTATGTAGATGATATTTTGCTAGCTAGTAATGACTTGGGAATGTTGAGTGAAATAGAAATTTTTCTCTTTAATAATTTTGAAATGAAAGATATGGACGAAGCTAGTATGTCATTAACATAGAAACTTATAGAGATAGATCCCAAGGATTACTTGGATTGTCTCAAAGGACTATAGTGAAAAAATATTAGGGAGATTTGGCATGAAATATTGCTCTCCTAGTCTTGCACCTATAATAAAAGGTGATAGGGTCTTTTCTTCCAAACACCCCAGCTGGGAGTCTAATGTATCCCCAAACATGCACTAGATCGAATATATGCTTTGCAAATGGGATGTTGGGTAGATATCAAAGCAATCCAGGAATGAACCGTTGGATAGTGGCAAAGAAGGTCATGCAATATATGCAAGGAACTAAGGACTTTGTGTTAACACATCGATAGTCAGACTTCTTAGAAGCCATTGACTATTTGGACTCAAATTAGGAAGGTAGCCAGGAGGATAGAATGTTAATCTCAGGATTTATCTTCCAACTTGCTTATGGTGCAATTTCATGGAGAAGTGTGAAACAAACTATTGTCACATCAAGTACCATGGAGGCAGAGTTTGTGGCTTGTCACGAGGTTACAACACAAGTGATGATAGCGTCATCATCAACCATATCTACCTTTAATTACTCATAATCTAGTGATAAATGCTCCTACATAACTGCCAAAGGACCATAATTCACTACACATCCTTTCTGAGAGTTTAACATGAAACCAGGGTTAAAACTACAATTTTACTATCATATCATGAATTCAGAACAACCACTGGTTTTCTGAAAGGTTTATTAAAGGTCAAATATGCATTAAAGTCTAATAAGAGGGTTCATGTAGATAAAAATGGGCTTTCATGTGTTATGAGATTAACGAACATCTGAAACCCTAAAAATAGACTTGCTTAATTAACTGAGGTTCTGGTCAGAATAAATTCACCTAAACTCTTTAAAAATCATAGAAAAATATTTTCTAGGGTTTAGCATCCTTGATTTGACCATCAAAGCCCATTTTGAGCTAAAACAGAGTCTCAAACAGACAATTGCCCTGATTTATGTTTTTGCATAAATTACCCAATCAAACTTGGTCAAAACCTAAATCTGACTTCACCATCAGATTTCTTGGGTCCAAATTAGGTTTGTACCAATATTTGGGCCTAATCAGAGATCATATTGACCTAGTTTTCATTTCAGTCTAGTCTGACTCTTTTTATCACATACGCACCCCTAGCTTTTTGAATTCCTTACAAATGGGTCCATAATTTTGTCATATTTCTTGCAATCAGGTCCCTCTACCATTATCGTAGAGGAACTCCTACTCCGGCGACCTTCAACTAGGGATTTCTCCCTGATTGATGGGAGGATCCCTTCTAAAATTGGAAGGGAGAATCCTAAAAGATTTCCCTACAATTTGAGCTGCATCTTAAGCTCTAATTCTTGCCAAAATCCTCATGCGAATCATTTGAAAAATTGGGTCTCCTATTTTCGTGAACCTTCGAAGCTTCCAAGCTTGGTTTCTAAGCTTGGGAAGCTCTCTTGTGACCTATATAAGGACCCATGAGGACAAACCGTCCTCTTGAGCTAGGTTTTGGCCTAAAAACCCTCTTCAAACTCCTTCCCCGGCCATCTCCTACTTAGCTCCGGCAAGCTCCTCACTCCGTCATCCTACGATCTCCCAACAGCCAAATTGGGAGTGCTATGTTCCTCCCCTCTTTTGTCTGCTCCTCGACGACCAACTCAAGGGCTCCTGGATCTCCCTCTTCCTTGCCGCACTTCTACCGGAGTTTTAATCTTCCCCAGTATCGACCAATCAAAGCTGGTGCTGTCCTCGCCTTCTTGTCCATTAGTTTAGGACCCTTAGCTTTCTCCCTCTCTCTACTCTCTTTCCCCCTTGTTATCCTCTTGTTTCGACCCATGATCACCGGCCTCCCCCTTCGTCTTCCTTCACTCCGATCGAGCTCCGGTGAGGTCGAGAGCTTGCTACATGCCACCGTTCGCCTTGCCATGTCTCCCATAATCACCGCCGTGCTCCACTAACCAAAACCCCTTAAGAAATTGAGGGGATTGGTCCCTCACTCGCCTCACCAAACACGATTGCCTTCACACAGGCTTCTCACCTATGTTCGACCACCACATGTTTCCACTCGCCTCACAACCACCACCACTGGACTCCACGTCCTCCAATGACACTAGTGAGCTAAACAATTGGGGCTTTTGAGCTTGTATGCTTGTTTCAGGTCATTGTTCTCAACGTTTTTGTGCAGGTTTAAAGCGTATCACGTTGTAGTATAACCGGCAAAACGTTTAAACAAATATAAAGAATTTTATTACTCGAAAGACTAGAGTATCCGAGGTCGAACACGGGGAGCAATCTCAGTACTTGTTAAAACCAAAGAATACAACTGTTAAATGAAAAGGATTGATTCAAAGAGAGAATATTAAAAAGGATTTGTGAAAGAAAAATAGAATTGGACGTCTGATTTCTGTATCAGAGGTCTTAAATGCAATCTCCTTTCTCTCTTCTTCTTCGTGGCTCTTCTCCTTTGTACTTCTTTCTCTTTCTGCACTTCTTCTTGTCTTGCGAAGGCTTCTTCCTGCCTTTGTTTCTTTTCTCTTATTTCTTCTCTTGCATTGCCTTTCTTTTTTTTCTTCTTCTTCTTCTGATCTTTGCAGTCTTCACTTGGGCTCTCTTCGTTCTTCTCTTTCTTCTACCTTGCCTTCCTTCTTCCTTCTCTTTGGTTCTCTACAAAAGCTTCTCCTTCTTCTGCTGCACAGCCTCTTCTTCTTTCTTCTCTTCCTGTTCTGCAGCTGCTAAGTGCTCGCTGCTTCCTTTGCTTCTTCCTTCCTGCACACACCACAGCAAAACCTACCCCCGTCCCTCTACCCGAGCGTCTCTCTCTCTCAAGCAACTCGCTCAAGGACGCTCTCCCAGAGCCACGGGTAATCGGGTCGGGATTCGAACCCAGGACCAGGCGCACCGGCAGGTGGTGATGCGCAAGGAGTGCGTAGGTTTAGGTCGAGTCGGATCTCGCCAGATCCGCTAGGTCAAGCTGCGGACGAGGAGGGTGAGGGCAGGGGAGGGACCTCACCCCTGTGCTTACGGAGGCAATGGGCTTAAAACAGAAAAACAATTTATATGATACATGTGTTTTGCAATCCCACGATGTGGGACTATCTGGTCGGTCCTGCTTTCACGCCCGCAGAGCTTTCGTCGCGCGATTGCTCCAGCTGCTGGCCTCTCTGTGCGACTTGCTAGCCTCACTCACTTCGCGACACTAACGTGAGTCTGCTGCACCTGCAGCCTGGGAGTCCTGGTACCTAAAGCTGCTGCAAGCTCCTTGCTGCTTCTGCTGATAATGGCGGCCGGAGCTTAAACCTGTCACACACAAGAACGGCCTATTGGCCCAATTAGATTGGCTAGAAACCTTCGCCATGGCACGGCGAAGATGATGCGCAGTGCTGCAGGCCGCAGGCCGGCCTAGGCGTGCGTGCCTAGGTCAACCTGTGGCCGGAGATGTTGGGTTGTTCGGGGGGTGATTGTGGAGGTCTGGAGTGGTAGTGGTAGGGTGAAGTGAGTTCCTGGTGGTGAGGCGGAGCTCACGAGGGGGTTGGCGAGCCGTGTGGAGGGGCGGAGTGGTGTGGGCAGCTCGCCAGAGGTCGGTCGGAGGCGAGGACGATGGAGGTGGTTTGGCACTGTCGGGGGGGTAATCAGATAAAATATTAGAGGGAAAAGAGAGAGGAGAGGATGAAGAGGATATCTGGGGTGATCTAGAAGGAAGGGAGACAGCGGAGTGGACGGCACGTAACTGTCGTCGTCGGGGAAGAAGGACCCTGAGGGAGGAAGTGGCGACAAAGATGAGGTCAGGGGCACGCGCGCTTGGTACAGCGCGACGCGGGAGGAAGCGGCGGAGTTGACTCTGCTGCAGGTATGGCAGCAGAGCGACGAGAAGGAGGGGAGGAGGTCGCCGGAGCTTGTGGGTCTTTTGGCCGGAGATGGGAGAGAGGAAATTTAAGGGGATCTCCGTCAAAATTAAGCTTAGGTTCTGCAGCAAGGTATGGGGAGTCTTTTATAGGTGCTGGCTGCACCTACTAGCGCGTGGAGACCCCTCAATCAACTCTGCCGGCTCACCGGAGATGGAAGGAGGGTGGATACCCAAATCTCTCGTGCGTTCGCACGAGAGATTGGGTTCACACCAGGGATCGTGATCTGCTCTAGAAGGAAGGGAATTCCTCAGAGAATCCCCCTTCCATTTCTAGGAGGGAATCTCTGAGGGATTAGAGAGCAATCCCTCTCTAAACCTTGCCGGAGCTTGGTTATGCCCTAACAATGGCGGCAGGACCAGATTGCAAAGGGGTGAAGAACTTAGGTGGCTCTCTGCAAAGATATTCAAAAGATAGGGACCAATTTGTGATTTGGGTGTACTAAATTGCAAAGTAGGTCAAGATGACCTCCCCTTAGGTCCAAATTTTGGTACAAACCTAATTTGGACCTAAGGAATCCAATGGTGAAGTTGGATTTTAGGTTTGACCACGTTTGACTGGATATTTTGTGTAAAAACCCAAATTAGGTTAATTGAAGAGCTAAGACCCTAATCTAGGTCAAACTGGGTTCCAAAGGCCAAATTAAGTGTTCTAAACCCTAGAGAATGTTTTTCCATGATTTTTAGAGGGTTTAATTGATTTTTATTCTGATCGGAACCTTGTTAATTTAAGTGGGTCTATTTTAGGGTTACCAAATGTCATTTAATTCCTAGATTGCACATAAACCCATTTCTGATTGACTCAACCCACTTTTTATATTATTTAGACCATTTGACCTATGTTTTGCCTCTGAGAAATCTCGTTTATGTACTGCAATGGTAAAATTACAGTTTTAACCTTTATTTCATGTTTTATTCATTCAGTTAAGCCTTCTTCTAGGTTATGTAGGAGGTTTTATCTTCTTTATTGGGTCAAAATGAGCTAGTTTTGGCTCATGATGAGGCTCTCATCAGTCATCACTGCCCTTTTCCGCTTCCACCATCATCTCTGATGACGTCCGCTGTCCTCCGACCGCATTCGCCCTCAAAACCACTTCCAGGTTGACCGCAACGGCTCCAGGTGCATGATGTAAACACATTTATTGAGGGTAAAATGCCTATTCATGCATGTTCCTAGGTTTAGATTTGTATTTCATGTTATAAATATTGCATAGCATGCATCATTCTGCATTTAGAGTAGTTGTATATAATTTAGGTTAATTGCATCCTTTTTGTGGTTAGGAGAGAAGGATATTTATTTCGGAGCCTCGGATTGACGATCTGACCACACGGATCTGATCAAGATGACGATCGGAGTCCAACGCCTCTGAAATCGCCTTGATTGGAGTCCCGTAGCACCATATGTAGTCTAAGGAAGATCAACCTCCAAGGGACTAAGAGACATAATTCGGAGCTTCAAATGACAAATCCGACTGCATGGATGGATTCAGGTCGATGATCACAGCCTAACAGTGCAAAAATTGACTCAATCCGACCTCCGTAGTAGCCCCTACAACAAGAAGAAGATGGACGACCCAGACTGTGACACGTGGCGTAGCCCAAGCCGCCTAGCGCACGCATGCGGCACCGCACGTGCGCAGCAGCGCAAGTGCGCGCAGGCGCGCATGCACACAAATCCCGACGTTTATCTTTAACAAATCCTGTACATCTTGTATTTAAACCAACCAATGTCCCATAATCTTTTTTCTCCTCAAAAGATAAAAAATTAGATTTCCTAAAAATTTTATTTTGTAAAAATTAAAGTTTTGCTAAGAGACTAGCAAAAGATAAGCATGGGGGTGTGATAAACGCCAGTTTATCATCATTCTGATGTATTAAAACAAACCTAGCTCTTAGGATTTTGCTCTGCAAATGGGTTTTTTGGGCTGCATGTAGGCATTAATTAGGTTAGGCATGCATTACACTTTCTGTTGTATTTTTAATGTATTTTTTTGAGTGTTAGTGATATACAGATTGCCAAATCCCTAGAACCCTAGCACTCAAGAAGGCAACTGGTGAAGAAGTTCTCACCAACTGGAACTCAGCTTGATCCATCTCACCATAACTGGAATTTAGCTCACCTGAACTAGGGTTAGCTCATCCTAGCTCCATTCATCTCATCTCAAATGAATGGCAGCTCAAGAGAGCTCATCTTAGCTTACCCTAGCTCAAGTCAGCACAGAACCAGCTCAACTTAGCTGAGTCTAGCTCATCCTAGCTCCCATTAGTCCACAGGGAGCTCTAGCTAGCTCAGCTGAGTTGACTGGAGTTCACCCCAGCTCAAGTCCAGCTACATCCAGCTCCACTCAACTCCAGCCAGCTGAAGATGACTTCATTTCAGCTCAGGAAGTTCAAGTCCAGCTCCGGGGATTCAGCTTAGCTCTACTCAGTTGAGTTAAGCTACCTTAGCTACCCCAACCAACTTGATCCTCCCTAGGAGCACCAAACCCAGCTCACCTCAGCTCATTATAGTAGAAGCCAGCTCACTTTAGCTTGGCTTAGCAGCTAGCTAACAACTAGCAAGCTAAGCCAGCTAGTGTACCTCCATGCCACTCTCTTCAGTTGCTGCCAGCTCTAGTTCAAGCTCTAGACTTCTCCTCCACAGCTCCTCTCTTCAAACCCTAGCTCACATTACCTCCTCCTCTACTCTATTACTAGCTAAGCTAGGTTAGCTTAGCTAGACTCTAGCTCCCTTGGCCAACAACGACCTACAACTTAACCCTAGCTAGCTCCACCAACTAAACCCTACCTAAGCTAGCTCCACCCTACTCCAAGTTGGCGCCACCTCTTCACCACTTTTCACCCCTCAACCACCACCAAAGGGCACCAACAAGGTGGCACCAAAACCACCATAACCACCCCTATGTTGGCTCCACCTTTTCCCTCCAAAATCCCCTTCATCTCCACCATAAACCTCTCCCTTAAATCATCTCCACCATCCACCTCACCTACCTTCTAGAAGCCCCATAATTGGCTCCAACCATAGGTGCCTCTTCATGGCCGTAACCACCCTATGGCACCCCCTTGGTTGGCACAAACTAACTTTAGCCCTAGGATCAACCTAACTACCCACAACCACCACCTAAACACATCCTAGCCATCCACATAACCCACACCTACTACCCCCTTCTCCACCTCTATAAATACCCATCATATTCCACCAAAAAAATTCACCATTGGCTACAATTTTCTGCCTATATTTCTACCTACATAGAAGGTCAAGAGAAGAAGAAGAAGAAGATTAAGGGGATACTCTATCCCCTTGGTGCCTTCCCCTCTTCTCTTCTCTTTTATGCCCACACCAGCCAAGGAAGGAAGCCAGGCATTGGAGGACAACGTAGGGTACACGCTTACCCTAGGAAGTGGAGGATTTGATGGTGGTACACTACCACCCTTCGAGGAGGAATCAAAGGTTGTCCACGCCACCTTAGGAGAAGCCTTTGAAGGTGGAATTCTATCCACCTTGGAGGAGTCAAGCACACCCCCCTTGGGCTTGCTAGGAGGAGACTATCTCTGGTTCAAGAAAAAGAGGAGGACCCTTTTTAATTGCGAGAGCAGCTATAGTTGGAGCAAGGAGCATTCCCTCTTCGCCATCATCATCAAGGATTTGTGTTTTAATTTTTGTAGTTTTACTTTTTGTAGTTAAAGCTTTCCTCTACTTTTGTAAAACAAAAATCCACTTAATATTAAGTTTCCTTTTCTACTTGGTGTAGCTTCTTCTTACTTTAGTTTTTTTCTTTAGCACTTTCACTCCCTCTTCTCAATTATCCTAGGCCTTCACGTACCTAGGGTGAGCTTGAGAAGAGGCCTTTCTTGTCACCTAGTAGTTAAACTAGATTAAGTCTTTTTCTACCACCATCTTGCGATTGCCCCTTTATTTCAAAAACCTAAAAAAAAAATACATATATATTTTAAAGGACCAAAAAGAAAGGTGAATTTCATTTCCAAGCAAGAGACGTATTTTGCAAACAAATTGCCTCCTTGGACGACCCTAGATACCCCACTATCTAGGTTAGAAATTTTAAAAGCGACCTAGTTTTTGTGCGTTACAACTATAAAACCCTAATTTTTCAAACCGTGCAAAAATCCGATCAGCTGCATTTAGGCATTTACTTAGGATAGGCATGCAATGCACTTTATTGTCTTTTTGATGAGTTTATTTGAGTGTCAAGGATAAGTAGAGAGTTAGATCCCACATACCTTGGCACTCAAGAAGGTAGAAGATGAAGAAGAAGCTCAATTTAGTTGGATCCCAGCTAGATCCAGCTCATCTCAGAAGAATGATAGCTCAAGCTAGTTCACCTTTGCTCCATTCAACTCACCTCAATTGGATTGTAGTGCAAACTAGCTCAAGATAGTTGATCCTAGCTCCATTCCAGCTCATCCAGCTCAGAAGAGTTCACTGGAAGCTCAACTTGACTATGACTAGCTACTGCCATCAACTAGCTAGTCATAGTCAGCTAAAGAAGTCATCAACCAACTCAAGTCTAGCTCCTGAAGACAACACAGCTCAACTTGGTTGAGCTAAGCTACATAACCTAAGCTAGCTACTCCAACTAGCTAAGTACTCTCTGGGAAGACTAGACCCAACTCACCTCAGCTCAGATTAGAAGAATCCAACTTAGATTAGCTTGGCTTAACTGCAAGTAAAGAACTAGCTACTGAGTTCATATTCAACTCCCTTCAGCAGACATCAACCCCAGTGCAACTCCTTCTAGCTACCTCCAACTCTTCTCCCTCTAAACCCTAGCTCACTCCACCTCTCTACCATACTCCCTACTAGCGAAGCTAGATTAGCTTAGCTAGTCACCTCCTTGGCCACAAAGACCTAACCCTAAGACACCACCTAACTAGTCCACTAAAATAAGCCACCTACCTAGACCTACTCCTATCCAACTTGGTGCCACTGCCACCACACCTCTTCACCCCATAACCTCCACCAAGAGACACCAAAGTTGGCACCAAAAACCACCTCCAACCACTTCCCTTTTTGGTGCCATTTTTCCCTCCAAAAACCCTCTCATCATAACCCTACACCTAAGCCCACAACTAATCCTGACCCCACACCTAATCCACCTTCTAGAAACCCCCAATTTGGCGCCAAAGTAGATGCATCTCTCCACTCATGGACGTCCATCAAGGGGTGGAATCAACCCATAACCACCCCCCTTACATCCTTTAATGTGGCGCCAACTAACCTAAGCCCTAGGATGCCCATAACCACCCATAACCTCCCATAGAATCAATCTTAGCCCTACACATGTCCACATCAACCATCTCCCTCTCCACTTCTTTATATACCCCACCTAACCACCACCTAAATCCCATCTTCTCTATTAGATTATGTTCCACCCATACCACCTTCATCCACACCAAGGAAAAAGAAGAAGATCAATGGGACAACCTACCCGCCCCCTTGGTGCCTTCTTCCTCTCCTTCCCCTCCCTTGTGCCATGCGAAGGAGGAGATCTCCACACTTGAAGGGACGGCCAGGAAAGAGGAGGAGCAAGGTGGTTGATGCCCACCTTGGAGGATTTTTTGGAGGAGGACTACATCAAGAAGCAAAGGAAACCCTTTTCAAGTGTGGGGCAACCACACTTGCAGCAAGGGCTCTCCAGAACTTCTACAGAGGATTCCCCTTCTTCATTATCTTTATTTTTTCCTTGTATTAGCTAGTGTTTCTTTATCTTTCATGTAACAAGCATTCAGGTACATTCATCTACTTTGCTAATAATACAAGTTCTCTTTGCCTTCCAAGTTTATGTCTTTATCTTAGTGTGTTTTTCATGTCATTCTAGTATTGTGCACACCACACTCTCCTCTTCTAATTACCCTAGGTGCACTTGCTTTGGATGAGCTTAGAAGAGATGATTTCATTCCTGTCACTTAGGGTTAGTTGATAGGCATAGCATAATCATCATCTCGTATTCGTGCCCGATTGTTTTGAAAATTATAAAAATAACAAAAATCAAAAGTACAAAAAGATGAGTGCGGATTTGAGAAGAAAGGGAGAGAACCACCTCATGTGATTAATGAATTGGCCTCCTTGGATGACCCTAGATATTCCACTATCTAGGCTTTATAAATTGTAAAAGTTGATTATGGATTTACCCATACAATGCACTATTTTGCATAATTAACAAATCCAATATTTCTCATATCACTTTTTGGTGCTATTGCTGGGGAGGCATGGCTTAGTCACATATTTTATCTCTCTTTCATTGTTATGTCTTCATGAAATTTGTTTTTTGTTTTGTCCAAGTGTGAATCAGGAGCGGGAGCGGGATTCAGATTCTCTTGGAGTGGAAAACTTCAAGTGATCTTGCCTTCCCTCATACTTCAGGTTAGTACCCCAAGCTATCTCTTTTTACAAAAACAAAAATATCTTAAAAAAATATTTAAATTATTAAAAAAATAAAAAACAAGAAAAATTCAGGGTGGTGGAACCCTAAAACTTATTGTGTTGCTTGTTTGCTTCATTTTTCCACCACCTTAGTCTTATTTGTGTTTGATTTTTGAAAATCCATACTTCTATCTTGATTTTCAAAAATTAGGTTCAGGCACCTAGGAGCTTTGTAAAAGCACCAAACATCACCCGGAGAAGTCCATTTGAGTCAGGAACCTTGAGTCCAACTTTCAAGTAATTTTTCTAACACAAAAAATTAAAAAATTCATAGACTGAAGAGGGGTCAAACCTTAATTTTTTATTATTTTCTTACTATCTGTGAATTTTATAAATTTTTATACTCTTCAGATTTGGGTAAAATTTATATTTCTGGAAACCTTGAGAAATTATCTACATCATATAAAATTCTCCAAAATTTTGGAGATCATTCGAGGTTTCTGCAGAATCAATTCCTCGAATCTATCAATTCCGACTCTTGACACCAAAGAGAATAAAATTTCAAAAAAGCATCAAACAATTTCATAAAATCTCAAAAAAAGTATTTTTGGATTCCTTGTTTGATTTTCTATAGCATGGTGGTGTTGTTTGTCTTGTTTGGACCACTACCTAAACAGATTTCAAAATGAGATTTATTTTTAGGAGTTGCATAATGTTGGGAGATCGTAGATCGCATTTTTGATAAAAGTGTTGTAGTATAGCCGCGAAATACGATCCAACAAAGATATTGTTTTGTAAAAATAATGAGACTTTGAGTCCCGGTCGTTCGTCTCTGGGAGACGTTGTTTTTGCTTTTGAAATCGATCTTAAAGCCGTTCTACTTTATTTAAACGACATGCTGGTGCGTAATATATAGGCAATTAACGAACAGGCCCTTAAATCATGAAAATATGATAATCATTCAGCTCGTGGTGATTTCGAACACATAAGAGATATATATATATATAAAGTGAAATTTCATTCATCATTGGAGAGTTGTTGCACAAGGAAATCTAGAGGAAATCTTATACATGAATGCTTAAAAATTAAACCTAACTACCAGAAAACGATTGCATATAAGAATCAACGAGGGGATTTCGCATGCATCATTGGGCGAGAAGTAAGACTACACTACTAAGCAGTAAATGAAAGAAATAAAGATTATGAAGAGCATGATTTAAAGCTAGAAGAATAGAGGGCATTCAGGGGTGGTCCCCGATGGCCTTGGAGTGGTCGAGATAAGGAGGGGCGGCCAATGGAACTTAGGCCGGCCCTTGGAGAGAGGTAGGGTTGATCTATCATCCCGGCATGGTGTCCTCCATGGTGGTGGTAGTGAGCTCGTGGAGGTGGAGTGACTATGGAGGTGGTGTGAATGGCACCAATGGAGTGCAATTGCCAATGAAGTGAATGGGTGCCAATGGCCACCCAAGGGGTCTTTTTATAGACCTAAGGGAAGCTCTCTAGAGAATTATGGAATTCTCTAGAGAGGCCTATGGTGGGAGCTCGTAGGAGAGTGAGAGAGAGAGGGTGGATGGTGATTTTTAGATCCACCAAATGTGGATCTAAAAATTGAATGGCTCTTGGTTGCTATTTTTGGCAACCAAGGCAACCACACATGGTAGAGAGTTCTAGAGAACTCTAGGCTAGATATTTTCGTGTGGATGGTGTGTGTGGGTGTGTGTGGGTAAGTGTGGGTCAAAACTTAGGTGGCTAGGTTGATTAGGTTGGGTTCTAGTGGGTTTAGGTCAAGGTAGGTCTTAAATTAGGGTTATAAACCCTAATTCACTAAGGTAAAGTGCAATTAAACTTAATACAAGTTTAATTGGGTGTGTGGAAACTTAATTGAGAGTAAAACAACTCAATTAAGTCAGGTCAATGTCAAATGGACACTCACTGAGTACAATTGGACAGTGTGTGCTGAGATCAGGGCTCAATTGGACTCAATGAGTCCAATTGAATAGGCTAATGGAATTGACTAAGATCCAAGTCAATTAGGTTTAGTAAGAACCTAATTAGGTCCTTAGGGAGGTCTAGAGGTGATGTACTAGGGTTAGGGCACCTTAATTTAGGTTCCTATGGGTTTGGAATTGGGTTTAGGGACCTAGAGATCCAAGATCAAGGCTTAAATCTCAAAACAGGAATTGGAGAGCAGTATCAGACGTCTAATAATAGAATCAGACATCTTGTACTCAAAAATCAGAAGTCCAGACTTGTTGTCTGGACGTTCAATCAGAGTTAGGAAGGATTTCGGGTTCTGTTTTGGGTATTCTGCAGAAATTGGATGTCTGACGAAGTGTCTGGACGTCCAATAACACTACAGAAGTGGGTTTGAAGTGTGCGGGAGTTGGCTAAGGGTCCTAGACGTCCTAAAACTTATCTGGACGTCCAGATGAGGGTTGGAACTAGGGTTTTAGGGCTTCCTAGGGTGTTGTGACCTAATCTATGGGTGGCAAAGGCTTGGGGAAGTCTTTAGGCTATCCTAGGGCTAGGATGGACCTAAGCTCTTCACATTTTACTGCTTTTTTCCTACTTAATATAATAGCAAACTTTTAACCCCCTTACATTATTATTCCTACATCTAAACTAGGCATTCTGCTCCAGCTCTACTACAACTCCTATTATTCTTGATCCAGCTTCAGATCCAGCTCCTGATCAGCTTATTCCCTTCAATCGACATAATGCACTTAGTCAGCACGTTATAACATTATTTTATGCATAGCTAAAGGAAAGCAATAAAGATGCAGATAATGCGTATGCATGCATGAATAACCCTAACTTATGCTAAGTCCTACCCTAATTTAGGTCAATTAAGACCTATGATTGCTGCGCAATCATACCCCCATGCCTAAATCTTGCTAGTCCCTAGCAAATGCAAGATTAAATTATTTACAGCAAGGGTCCCTAAGGGGCTGGTTATTTTACCAAGTGTTTGCATAGAGATTTTTCTCCTTTTTGTTTTCATCCTATGCTCTAGAAATCCAGACAATCGTGAAGGTGCAGCTATGTAGCTTTTGCAACGGATTCGAGTGAAGACTAATACACCTCTAAAGCCTATACTTGACCCCTAATAAAAATTCTAGCGGGATAGGCAGATTTCTTCCCTCGAAGTATTCAAGATATTCTATGAATTTCACCCCGGCTTTGGCCTTTGGTAGAGAATCTTTGAGGGAAAGGATTATATATTTGGTGGCTCATTCTCACTTAGTGCTACATAGAGACTAGTACTACAGAATCCAGATTCCCGAATTACTAAGTAACTCAACTCAGAGAAAGACGAGAAAAACTATGCTCCCTTTTGATTCCTTTGTATTCATTCTCTCTTGCTCTTTTTCTTTCTTTTTATTAAAGCTCACAACCTCACCAGATTCACACATAGGATTTGTATTTGGTGGTCTCACTAGGCATTAACACTTTAATTGAGTTCTCATAACCCTAACACTAAGTCGGGATTCCTCAGCCAATATTCGGGTGGTCAGAAACACAAAAAAAATAGGTTAAGGCCATATTTGGTGGTGCTCAATTTTATTTGGTGGTATTGCCTTGATAAACACTAAATATTCATTCTTTTCTTCTTTTTTCTTCTTTTTCTAAATTTTTCTTTTTTTCAGTTTTTCTTTCTTTTCATCGTTCTTTTTCTTTTTCTTTTTCTCTTTTTTTTTAATTTTTTTTTTTTAGCATAACACAACTGGCATACATCCATGAACTTTATTAAGGAGGCATTATTGGGGATTGGTGGTACTCAAGAGACATTGGGAGGCTTATTTGGTGGAAGTGCCTACTCATGACATCGGGAGAGATGGATAGGATGGTGTATTTCTGACCTTGACATCAATACCCTCCTTCCGCTGAGGATTCCGTAAAGAATGGTCGTAACCATCCACCTTAGCCCTAGTTTTATGAAAACTCGCTTTCCGCATATTTGCCTTATTCGGTGGCTCTCACAATTTCGCGCAAAAATGTATATGCGGGAACCGAGAGTGAAAACTATGTCTAATCTCAGAGTATCATCACCTAATTATCTAGGATTCCAGATTCCTTGCACTAATCTTAGAGCACCAATACACTCTACTCTCATCTCACACTATTTGGTGGATTTTTGGAGGAAAATCTGCCTGATTCCCAAAACATTGTCCAAGGGTTCAGGAAAAGAAGTACTGCTTCTTCTCGACAAACTAAAGACGTTTATCAGCCTTCACCGTGAATCCATTGCAAATTCTACGTGTGTGTGAAAAGTTGTACTGGATTCCGGATTATAGGAATCAACTAAAGGATAAAATCCCTAATGCATTCTCTTAATAAAATAGTCTTATTCATGAATGCAATATCTATATATGCTATAAACATGTAACCTCATATAATTTGTACTTCGTGAATTTCCCGTATCGGGTTACAATCAGCTTGACCCTAAATTTAGAACAAAAGGTGGGCGGATGAGTCGGAAGTGGCTGTTGCGAACGATTTCTAGCTCCAATGAGAGCATTGGAGGTGGAGTCGGTTGTTCTTTTATTTAAGGTCCTAAAGTACATTTTGAATGTAGCTCCGAGGTTTTCCTAAGTGTTGGCATAAAATTTTTTTTCAGTTTTTCTGTATCTAACCCCCCATGCCTAAGTTCTTGCATGTCCTCATGCATGAATGTAAAAGAAAATAAATGCTGCAGGGAGAGAATGGATAGAAATCACCTGTAATTGCTCCTGAAATTATATTCAGCACCGGCCAACCTATTAACATGCAATATAGAGAAGGGAAATATGCTAAAACAAAAATATGCTATGTATAAAAATGGTTATGTATAGATGATGGTGAAATGGTATTTATACGTGCTGAGTTTAATGCCTCCAGTTGGGCGCACACTTCAAAAAGGATATACCAATACAGTATTGAGAATGGCGAGTAAAATGATAAGAATTTTAGTCTCATTCGCCAACAGCGGACTGCAAATGCGAACTAGTTTTCCATGAATTCCAAGTCCAAATAGTCAGGAAAATATGTAGATGGGGCTTGGGATTATCTGCAGCCAGATGCTACAGAAGAAAGACAGATAAATACGAGTGCCTGGAAGGAATGAAGGTGAAGGCATCCTGAAGAGGTGATGGAGAATGTGGGTGGTAGGGGTATGGGTGGAGTCGTGTGGGGTGAAATCATATGGGTCCTGATAATGGTGATGAATGGAAGGCATGACCCAAGTAGTGTGGTCAGATCTGGAAATCAAGGTCCAGTGATCAGTCTCTGTCTCTACCAAAGATGTTTGGGTCTCATCTTCTTCTTTTATCTCTTCCAAATTGTCCAATGCCAATTCCCAATTATCACATGATTCCCCAAAATTCCTAGCTTCCTCTGATAACTCATCATATGTTATCCCCAATAATCTTTCAATTTCTTGAATATCTATTTCATAAGGGGATATTTCCTTCTTCTCACTTAGATGAAGTTGGGCATTAGATTTAGTAGTGAGTCCCTCCATGAAAGTGGAATGGGCTGAATCATTGATTGAGGAGTTGTTACAGTCTTTTTGATTTTGTTGCTCCGTGTATGAGATCATTTGAATTAATTCATCAATGTCTCCATGGGTATTCTCAAATACAACAAAATTATATTCAGGTCCCTTAATGCTTGGTTCCTCAAAATGAAATGATTGGTACTCAGGCCCTATATCAAGATCAAGATTCTCAAATAAATCTCCATTCTCAGCTTCCATAGGGTTATCAATATCATCCACCTCGGGTGTTTGATCAACAAAATCCTGCATGACCACCACCGAATCGCAAATCGGTTGTGACACACCTGACCCAGATTCAAACATTTCTGGTTTTTGTTGCTCATCCCAGATTCTATGAAGCTCTTTCCTTATATTATCATATTCTCTTGCACTAGCTTCTTTTATTTCATGAATCATTTTGATCAATTGAGTAATCTGGGATTCATTGCAAGGGGCAGTGGTTTGAATTGGGCTAGGTCGATCAAGATAGTCAACCATATTATCAATGATTTAATCTGGTAGGGAGGGTGACTTATGTAATCTAGTGGATTGTTGATTCAGGTCGTGTGGTTCTACCCAGGTGTCAATTGCCATAGTTTCTTCCGAATTACCCTCCGACTCACTTTCCATGTCATCCAGAAAGTACCCTGACTTTGTTTTCTTAGTGGTTGCATACATATCAAAGTGAATCTTCTCATTGCCGCTACTCACCTCCATACATCCTGAGTAACAGTCAATCTGTGCATTGGCCGTAGCCAAGAAAGGTCGACCCAGAATAATGGGTGAATTACTTAGCTTCTCTGATATATTCATGCCCAAGACAATAAAATCGACTGGAAAGCTAAGACCTTGCACTTTAATAATCACATCCTGAACTACCCCCTTCGGTAATTTGATGGAGCCATCTGCCATTTTAATGGTGACAGGTGTGTGGTGCAGATCTCCAAGTTTGGTGCGGTCAAAAAGGGCGGTAGGAATCAAGCTAATGGAAGACCCTAGATCCACAAGGGCTTTGTTGAAGGTGAATCCCTTTATGGCACAAGATATGAAAAGTTTTCCAGGGTCAGTCATTTTGGGTGGCATAGTGCCAGAAACAAATGCACTTATGTTAGCTGATAAAACCACCTCTTTAGGTTTGCAAGTCATTTTTTTCTTTTGTGACTCTTTCTTTAAGGCCTCAGGAAAGGGTAAATAGGTCAAATCAACTTCAGAAGCCTTTTTCTTCTTTTTGTCCCTTGAGTCTGAGTCAGAGCTGGATGTGGGTTTGGTCTTATGATTTTTGGTTGAGCCCAAATTAGGTCGTTTGGGTGAGCTCTTAGCTTTTCTCTTCCTTTTAGAGGCCACAAATTTGACCCCTGCACAAGGGCATGTTTGATAGATTGGAGGAGGGGTCGGAAGAATAGGTGGAGAATAGGAGTGAAAAGGCATTTGCATTCGGCGATAAAGTGATTCTTGAAGTCTCTTGATTTGATCCCCTTGAGATTTCACATGATTTTCGAACTTAGTCAGCCTTTCTTCATTTTTCTTATCAAAGTCCAACAAAATGTTCATGATATCTTCAAGGGTGGTTGCGGGTTGGGCTGGACTAGATTGTTGCCCTAAAGTGGATTGACTGGAGTATTGTGCTGGCCTAGATTGATGTTTAGTCTGAGTCGATCTCTGTGGTGGCCATGAAAGATCAGGATTGTTTCTCCACTCAGGGTTATACGAATTTGGATATGAAGCAAAAGGTGTATCGCCCTGAGTGGGGCTGACTACAGAGGGAGTTGATTGAGAACCTGTTATGTGGTCCTGTACTTGTGATCCATTATTCCAATTCATTAGAGATATCTCATCAGGTACAGGTGTATCAGAAATAGTGCATTCCTTAATTGATCTACCCAAATCATGGATTAGGTCCAAAGGTGCCTTTTGGGTTAGCTGAGTCCAGGATGCCTCCCCATGGTAGCAAGAATCAGTAGAATAGCTAGTGGTTCCAAAATATGGGTCACTAGACCCACTAGGCTGGTTGTTCCAAGTCTCTTGTCCCTAGGAGCAGTGATAATATTGAGATTGTGCCTGAGATCATCTAATTTGCTCCAGAAGGTTGGCACATTGATCTGTATAGTCCTTGTTATATTCCCGAAATTCAGCAACTACGGCTTTCAATTGGTTCTGATCTAGATAAGGGTCAGATCCATGAGATTCAGGTTCTAAATAAGCTGGGGGATAAGGATAATCATATCTCAGCTGGTTAGGATGAGTCTCCCAACCAGGAGGAGTCGAAATCATGGTTGGGTTGGGAGATGGAGGACCCCGAGGGTCAAAAGAATGATATGGGTTCATGGATATTTGAGAGAAGATGCGAATAAAGATAAGAGATAGTCTTCACATCAAATCCCTTCTCATGCAATCACACCCAAATCAGGCTCAAAAAGGTTTGTTTTGAATCTCTAAATTTAAACCCTAATGTGAATTACCTAGGGTTTGTGCTTCTTCTAAAATCTGCAGTCAGACCTTAGTCTGACTTGAAATCACTCCCCAGATCAATAACTGAAGAAAAATAATATGAAATTTGGTAGAGATATTAATTTTTCAATAAATTTTTCAGGGAATATTTTCTTAATATTTTTACTATTTCATGCAATTTTTCACGAATTTTTATGTTCCAGGGGGTCAAATAGACCATATGGACCCCCTGCGACAAGTGTAGTTTGAAACAGTATCAAAAAAAATCCAACAATTCTTGAAAATTCATAGAAAAATCTAGGTTTCAGTGGCTTTCCAACCCCACAAATTTCAAAGATATCTGGTTTATGTAAAGGACAAAATTAATGTTTAAATTTATAAAAAATCAGAGCGCAAACTATTTTGACCCCCTTCTACTGTACGAATTTTTAAAATTTTTATAGTGATAATTTTTAAAATAAAAGGTGGCGCTGGAAATCTAGTTTGGAAACCTAGTACCAGACCAAATCCCAAGATTTTTGGACTCCTAATTTCACAGCAATAAATTTTTGAAAATCGTCAATATTTGCTTACCGAATTTTCAAATCTGATTTTGGTGTGTTTAAATAGTTTCCAAGTTAAAACACACACCAAAGAAAATGATTTTTTTTTTTAATTCAGATCTGAAATTTTGAATTTGAATTTATATATATATATATTTTTTTTCTTCTTCTTTTTTTCTTTTTTTTAACCTAAGGAAGCAATAAACTAGAGGACGAAGAAGATACCTGCGGTCTTCACCACGGGTCGATGTGTGCGCAGATCCTCATCTTGACACCCTACAATCAAAACAAATAGAAGTTAAGAAAGTCCAAATCTAAACTCACATGTTACCTCCCCAGCAATGGCGCCATTTTGTTGGGAGATCATAGATCACATTTTTTATAAAAGCATTGTAGTATAGTTGCGAAATACGATCCAACAAAGATATTGTTTTGTAAAAATAACGAGACTTTGAGTCCCGGTCGTTCGTCTCTGGGAGGCGTTGCTTTTGCTTTTGAAATCGATCTTAAAGCCGCTCTACTTTATTTAAACGACATGCTGGTGCGTAATATATAGGCAATTAAAGAACAAGCACTTAAATCACACAAATATGATAATCATTCAGCTCGTGGTGATTTCGAACACATAAGAGATATATATATATATAAAGTGAAATTTCATTCATCATTGGAGAGTTGTTGCACAAGGAAATCTAGAGGAAAGCTTATACATGAATGCTTAAAAATTAAACCTAACTACCAGAAAACGATTACATACAAGAATCAACGAGGGGATTTCGCATGCATCATTGGGGGAGAAGTAAGACTATACTACTAAGAAGTAAATAAAAGCAATAAAGATTATGAAGATCATGATTTAAAGCTTGAAGAATAGAGGGCATTCAGGGGTGGTCCCCGATGGCCTTGGAGTGGTCGAGAGAAGGAGGGGCGGCCAATGGAACTTAGGCCGGCCCTTGGAGAGAGGTAGGGTTGATCTAGCATCCCGGCATGGTGTCCTCCATGGTGGTGGTAGTGAGCTCGTGGAGGTGGAGTGACTATGGAGGTGGTGTGAATGGCACCAATGGAGTGCAATTGCCAATGAAGTGAATGGGTGCCAATGGCCACCCAAGGGGTTTTTTATAGACCTAAGGGAAGCTCTCTAGAGAATTATGGAATTCTCTAGAGGGGCCTATGGTGGGAGCTCGTAGGAGAGTGAGAGAGAGAGGGTGGATGGTGATTTTTAGATCCACCAAATGTGGATCTAAAAATTGAATGGCTCTTGGTTGCTATTTTTGGCAACCAAGGCAACCACACATGGTAGAGAGTTCTAGAGAACTCTAGGCTAGATATTTTCGTGTGGATGGTGTGTGTGGGTGTGTGTGGGTAAGTGTGGGTCAAAACTTAGGTGGCTAGGTTGATTAGGTTGGGTTCTAGTGGGTTTAGGTCAAGGTAGGTCTTAAATTAGGGTTATAAACCCTAATTCACTAAGGTAAAGTGCAATTAAACCTAATACAAGTTTAATTGGGTGTGTGGAAACTTAATTGAGAGTAAAACAACTCAATTAAGTCAGGTCAATGTCAATTGGACACTCACTGAGTACAATTGGACAGTGTGTGCTGAGATCAGGGCTCAATTGGACTCAATGAGTCCAATTGAATAGGCTGATGGAATTGACTAAGATCCAAGTCAATTAGGTTTAGTGAGAACCTAATTAGGTCCTTAGGGAGGTCTAGAGGTGATGTACTAGGGTTAGGGCACCTTAATTTAGGTTCCTATGGGGTTGGAATTGGGTTTAGGGACCTAGAGATCCAAGATCAAGGCATAAATCTCAAAACAGGAATTGGAGAGCAGTATCAGACGTCTAATAATAGAATCAGACATCTTATACTCAAAAATCAGAAGTCCAGACTTGTTGTCTGGACGTCCAATCAGAGTTAGGAAGGATTTCGGGTTCTGTTTTGGGTATTCTGCAGAAATTGGATGTCTGACGAAGTGTCTGGACGTCCAATAACACTACAGAAGTGGGTTTGAAGTGTGCGGGAGTTGGCTAAGGGTCCTAGACGTCCTAAAACTTATCTGGACATCCAGATGAGGGTTGGAACTAGGGTTTTAGGGCTTCCTAGGGTGTTGTGACCTAATGTATGGGTGGCAAAGGCTTGGGGAAGTCTTTAGGCTATCCTAGGGCTAGGATGGACCTAAGCTCTTCACATTTTACTGCATTTTTCCTACTTAATAGAATAGCAAACTTTTAACCCCCTTACATTATTATTCCTACATCTAAACTAAGCATTCTGCTCCAGCTCTGCTACAACTCCTGTTATTCCTGATCCAGCTTCAGATCCAGCTCCTGATCAGCTTATTCCCTGCAATTGACATAATGCACTTAATCAGCACATTATAACATTATTTTATGCATAGCTAAAGGAAAGCAGTAAAGATGCAGATAATGCATATGCATGCATGAATAACCCTAACTTGTGCTAAGTCCTACCCTAATTTAGGTCAATTAAGACCTATGATTGCTGTGCAATTACATAACTAGAATTCTGACTTTAGGGTTTTTTATTTTCTCTCTTAGTTACATCAATTTTAAAGGAATTGACTTCCACCAACAACAACTTGTTTGTTACTATTTTGTGGAATATCAAAACCTTGTGTGGATCATTAATAAGAGAGAATCTTAAAAGGCATTAGATTTTAATTAAAACCCTAAAACACTTCAACCAAAAAATTCCTTGTTTGCATACCCTTTTGATTTGCCGTGGCCACCACTTCTCACCTAATTCGAACACACACAAAAAAAGAAATAATTGGGCATTACCCCAACTAACGCTCATCACACTCCTTATGCACTTTAGCCTCCTAGACCTAATTAAAATTTTGTAGCAATGACCCCTAACGTTTCATCAAAATTAAGCCTGCTATCTACGTCTTAAATTTTCTTTAGTTGGTATCAATTCCTTCATCTATATTTGGTTCCAGGCTGAGGGGCTGTGTCAAACGACTAGGCATGGGTTTATACAAGCCCTTAGTGGTTTTCCTGGGACATGTTTGGGCCCAACCCTCCCCTTATTCAACCTAACCAGAATTGTTGAGGGAAAGGATATCCACTATTGATTTCTTATTTCCTAGGTAGACCAAGTCTTAGGTTAATTTTTAGGGAGCAACATTTAAGTTAGGTCTAGAATTTTGTTTGCTTGATTGCATACTTTCTCTCATCTCTCCATCCTCTCCTCCCCATTTCTTCCATTTTTGCATGGGCAGCGGTTCCAAACTCCACACTTGGAGGGACCACTTGATTTTTGCCTCCCCCACGCAATGACCTCTTTTCCTGCTTTCTTCCTCTTCTTTGCATTCAAAAAAAAATGGAAAAACAAAATAGATCCTCTAATCCACATGCTAATTTTTTCATCCCCCATCTATCCACCTTAGAGCTACCTAATCAAGCCCCCCCACCTTATCTCTACTCCATGATAGCTGAGCAAGTGGCTCAGCTACAAGCTAATCAACAACTGTTGACTAGGGCTATAACAAACCTAGCCAACCACAGGAGACTTGCCAAACCTACCCAAGCTCCACAAGTTCCACATCTAACCCCATCTAACATCCCAAGGAAAGAAAATTTACATACTTTTAACACTACCCCTGCTGAGTATAATCAATATTCTAAGGCTTCTTATGGCTTACCGAAGAATTACACATATCGAAATCATAGCCCCACGAAAAATATCTCCATCCTCCAAGGGCAATTTAAAAATTCCTCTAATTAGAGGAATTACCTGACTCACTCCTAGACAAATCCGGTTCCTCATGAAAAACAAAATCCGTTTGGAGGGTATGGTTCAAATCATATCTTTTATCAACTTGGGCCATCTCAAGAAGACATCAATGCCAAGTTGACGAAAACTCTATAGGAAATGCAAAGCAAAATGACGGAAGTAACTTGTGTTATTAACAGTCTCCATAATCAAGTTGTGGTTACTCAGACCTAGAGACCTGTAGGACATTTACCATCCCAACCCATACCAAACCCTATCAATCAAATGAACCAATATCCAGGTGGAAATCAACATCAAAACCACACTAATCAACCTCCCATTAACCCGATACCTCAACGCCAATGCGATTTCTATCAACAACAAGCCCCCCCCACCTCCTTCCAGGCATAACCAAACTACATATGTAGATTCATTGAGGTGTGAGGAAACCACCACTGATTCAGGGCCTTCACATCAAACTAATGAAACCCACTGTCAACCTATGCAAATTGACTCTCCTAACCGCAATTAGGAAGAAGAAAAAGACACACCAAAAACACAAGATTCAAATCCTCTTCCTTACCCTCAAGCTCTGCAATCCAATCCTTCTAAGAAAAAAAAATCAGAGCCCTCTCACCAAGATCTTTTGGACTTATTTGGGCAAGTCGAGACTAACATCCCCTTCCTAGATGCCACCCCTGGCAATGCTCATTTATTGAAAGAAATATGTACTCCAAAATGGCTGATCCAAAATCTAGTAAGGGTGGTCCTTTCTAAGACAGTGAGCTCAGTTGTCCAGAGCAAGCTACCTCTCAAGAAAATGAACTCAAGTGCATCACTCATTTCGATTGTCATTAATGACACCACCTTTTATCATGCCCCTCTTGACTTAGGTGCCTCTATTAATCTCATCGCAATGGTCTTATTCGAGGAATGATTCGGTGAATTAAAACCTACTAATGTGCAATTTCCTTTGGCAGACCAATCTACCATTCAACCATAGGGATAGTATTGTCAAGGTCCGAAATTGTCTATTTCTAGTTGATTTTCTGGTCCTTGACATAGAGGATCCTGAAGCTCTCAGAAATGTCCCTGTTGTCCGTGGAAGACCTTTTCTGATTACCGCACAAGCTAATGTCAATTATCATTCCAGAAAAATGGATGTAAGTTGCGGTAACGATACTATCGTATTAGATATTTTCCAAGCTTCCAAGAAGTCCATTGATTATGAATTTTTTGAAGATGCTAATAATAAAATGGAAGCAGTAATTGAGAAATTTAGGTTGATCAACTCCTACTTTGCTTTGACCTCTATTGATCCAAATTCTATTGATTCATATTCTGAATATGATTATGTGGTCAAAGACATTTCAAATCAATTAGGGTTTGACTTTCATTCTTCAACTCTACCTAATTTTCCACTTGACCGATCCGCACTAACTTCACCCACCCTACATCACATTGACTTCTCTCCCCCTCCCTTTCCATTGGACCTACCACCCAACCCATCCACGTTTCGCTTCCATCATGAACTCAAACCATGGCCAGACTTGGGTCATTCTTACACTTTTCCATTTCATTTTGATCCTTATATCTTTACCAATCATCTTTTAAGGGATCCTGAGGAAGACACCTTTCTTGAGGACGTTCAAGTGTCCAATTATTTACATGAATGTCCATCTTCTGTGCATCACTTCACGCCTGGCTGAATGACATAAAAGATAGCACTGGATGGGTGTTAACCCATCATTTTTCCCTACTTTCCTTTTTCTTTTCTTTTCCCAGGTTTTGACCATCTTGAAACCGATCAGCTCTCACTAAGGTGATCCCTTTCGCTTTTAATGCATGAGTACATTGCATATCATAAGTATGGGGGGTTGTTTTCAAGTTTTGATGATCGAATTAGGATTTTCAAAACCTAAAAATATGCAATTTTTCTTTCACATGCATCTCACTATAGAAAATCATAAAACTCTTTGAGGAAAATTTTGAAAAGTGGGATCAAGGTTGAAAGATTCATTTTAAGGCACAATGGGATTTAATCTTTAACAAATTAGGGATAAGAATACAGATCAGATAATTGGAATTTTTGGGTCCATTTTTAAACTAGATCAAGTATCCTCCTCTAAATTCCACCTGAACTCATGATGATTCAGGTGACTTTGATATCTTTTCGTGACCTGGAAATTACCTGGCTTAGTTTTCAAACCAAAAACTTGTCTCTTGTGAAATTCTTGTGTCAAATTTTACACACAAGCCAACACCTAAAAAAATAATTAGAAAAATTAGAAAAACCCTTGTTTAGTCTAAGTGAAATCTGAAGTAGATCATTGGTTTGAGTTCCTACTGTCGAGAAGGAGGAAAATGCCTCCTTTGAGGATGAGATGTCAACATGTTACCACCTCAGGGCTGCTCTATATCAATATTTCATATCTTTAGATGAAGCATTAAGGCACAATTTTGTAGCTCAAGTGTCTTGGACGGTGCTCTACCCATAGCATCAGAGCAAGAGCTTGAGTTTGCTTGGAGCGCCCCTTTACACCTCAATGTGTTTTGGGGTTGTGAGTTCCTGGGTGGTGTCTTGGACAGTACTATCTCAAAGTGCTGGCACCAGAGCCCCCTCGAGAATTGGTAACAGGAATGATGATCACGATACATCTATTGTAGGATTAAGCTAAGAGTAAGCATGGGGGAAGACAAAAAAAAAAATGTTCCAAAACACTACATTATAAATATCCTAATAAACGTTGTCATTCACAAAGCAAAGACATAAGGTTTTAAAAGAATTATGCAAGTTACGAGTCGGATTCAAGAGCTAAGGAAATCCTAATTGCGAAATGGTTTCGGGTCATTTGAATTAACAATGAGTTAATTTGTGAATTTTGAAAGATACATTGATCCCGATTCTTCTAACTCTTGGATCCAAAGATGAATCCTAATGTTTTATCTTTAACAAATCCCATGCCTTCCATGTTTTCAATCAACCAAGGCCCTGTAATCTTTCTCTCCCCAAAAGTAAAAAAAAAATTAGTCTTCCCAAAAATCTATTTTCTGAAAATAATTTTGCTAAGAGACAAGCGAAAGATAAGCATGGGGGTGTGATAAATGCCAATTTATCATCATTTTTATGCCCTAAAACTGATCTAGCTCATAGGGTTTTAACTCCGCAAATGGGTTTTTATGAAACATTTAGTCATTTACTTAGGATACACATGCATTGCGTTTTATTATCTTTTTGATGACTTTAATTGAGTGTCAAGGATAAATAGAGAGTCAGATCCCACATACCGTGACACTCAGGAAAGCAAAAGACGAAGAAGAAGCACCATTCAGTTGGATCCCAGCTAGATTCAGGTCATCCCAACTGGATCCTTGCTGGATCAACTCATCCTTAGCTCCATTTAGCTCTTATCAGCTGAATAGTAGCTCAAGCTAGTTCACCTTAGCTCCATTCAGCTCACCTCAGCTGGATGGCAACTCAAACTAGCTCAAGATAGTTGATCCTAGCTCCATTCCAACTCCTCTAGCTCAAAAGAGTTCACTGGAAAATCAACCTGACTAGGACTAGCTACTGCCATCAACTAGCTAGACCTAGTCAGCTGAAGAAATCATCAACCAGCTCAGGCCAGCTCAAGTCTAGCTCCTAGAGACCTAACTTAGCTCAACTTGGTTGAGCTGAGCTACTTGACCTAAGCTAGCTGCTCCAGCTAGCTAGGTACTCTCCGAGAAGACCAGACCTAGCTCACCTTAGCTCAGATTAGAAGAATCCAGCACATATTAGCTTGGCTTAGCTAGCTCAGATTAGAAGAATCCAGCTCATATTAGCTTGGCTTAGCTGCTAGCAAAGAACTAGCTAGCTAAGCTAACTACTGATCTCTACTTCAGCTCCCTTCAGTAGACATCAACTCCAATGCAGCTCCTTTCAGCTACCTCCAGTTGTTCTCCTTCTAAACCCTAGCTTACTCCACCTCTCTACCATACTCCCTACTAGCTAACCTAGCTTAGCTTAGCTAGTCACCTCCTTGGCCACAAAAACCTAACCCTAAAACACTACCTAACTAGTCCACCAAAGTAAGACACCTACCTACACCTACTACTCCAAATTGGCACCACCGCCACCACACCTCTTCACCCCATAACCTCCACCAAGAGACACCAAATTTGGCGCCAAAAGAAACCTCCAACCACCTCCCTTTTTGGTGCCATTTTTCCCCCAAAAACCCTCTCATCACAACCCTACACCTAATCCATCTTCTAGAAACCCCCAATTTGGCACCAAAGTGGAGGCATCTCTCCACTCATGGACGTCCACCAAGGGGTGGAATCAACCCATAACTGCCCCCCTTGCATCCTTTATTGTGGTGCCAACTAACCTAGGCCCTAGGATCCCCATAGCCACCCATAACCTCCCTTAGAATCAATCCTAGCCCTACACATGTCCACGTCAACCATCTCCCTCTACACTTCTGTACCCCACCTAACCACCACCTAAATCCCATCTTCTCCATTATATTAGGTTCCACCCATACCACCTTCATCCACGCCAAGGAAGAAGAAGAAGATCAAGGGGGTAACCTACCCACCCCCTTGGTGCCTTCTTCCTCTCCTTCCGCTCCCTTATGGCACACCAAGGAGGAGATCTTCACACTTGAAGGGATGCCCAGGCAAGAGGAGGAGCAAGGTGGTTGATGCCCACCTTGGAGGATTTCTTGGAGGAGGACTACATCAAGAAGAAGCAAAGGAAACCCTTTTCAAGTGTGGGGCAACCACACTTGGAGCAAGGGCTCTCTAGAACTTCTACAGAGGATTCCCCTTCATTATCTTTATTTTTTCCTTGTATTAGCTAGTGTTTCCTTATCTTTCATGTAACAAGCATTCAGGTACATTTCATCGACTTTGCTAGTAATACAAGTTCTCTTTGCCTTCCAAATGTATGTCTTTATCTTAGTGTGTTTTTCATGGTATTCTAGTGTAGTGCACACCACACTCTCTTTTTCTAATTACCTTAGGTGCACTTGCCTAGGATGAGCTTATAAGAGAGGGTTTCATTCCTGTCACTTAGGGTTAGTTGATAAAAGTAGCATAATCATCATCTCCTATTCCATTTTTTGATTGTTTTGAAAAATTATAAACAACAAAAATCAAAAATACAAAAAGACAACTGCAGATTTGAGAGGTGAGAGAGAGAACCATCTCATGTGATTAATGAATTGGCCTCCTTGGACCATCTTAGATACTCCACTATCTAGGTTTTATAAATTGTAAAAGTTTATTGTGGATTTACATGTGCAATGACACAATTTTGTATAATTAACAAACCGTGTATTTCTCATATCAAGAACCCGTCGGACGTTGGACCGTGGAGGCACCATTCGGGGCCTAAGTGAAGGTTACTCCTTTATGGAGGATCGATGCTTCTACAACTCTGCCCGGCTCTTTTCGTAACTCCACAAGGGTGGGACAAGAGGTGCTGCTGCCGGCAACTCCTGTGGCGGGAGTCTATTTACCCGAGAAAATGTGGGGTAGAGCTCAACAGGGGTGTTGGCAGGAGCGGGTTCTTTTGGTCAGAGAGTGGTCTTAGCGCCTGCCTAGGCAGTTGAGCTCAACCGATTATCCTCTATGGAATGGCTTGGTGAAGGCCTTATGGCATCGACTAAGTGGGGTACCTCATTGATAAATTGGAGGGTACTCTGCACGTCTGATCCACTTTGCTTGCCTTGGGCAACTGTCATGGCTATCCAAGACTTGCCGGTCCACCAGTGGTCTCCTCATTCAGCCATTCTTCATTTGAAGATGAGACTGGGGAGGTCATCCCACCGATTGCAGGAGGTTTGCTGGGGACATTGACAGATGGTGTTAAATGGGAAGAGACAGATCTTAGCTGGGGATCTGTCTAAAGCGAGTATTCGAGAGGCTATAGGGTCTGCCAATCTTGTTGCTACACTAACACCTGTGTTGCTGAGGGTAGGCAAGCTCGAAGACTTAGGGCGGGGCTACTAAGTCTTGATGAATGGTGTTGCCGAAAAATTGTAGTGACTTGTTTCTTTTCAGCTATAATTTAGCTGGAGACAATAATCCTGAGGAATGTAACAGTCAATATTTATAAAGGAAGAGAATTTTTTATTCCTTGCTTCTTCTCTTTCCTTCCCATGGTGACACTGTTAGTGGCACAAGAAGGGGGGTTGAATTGTGAAATAATATTAAGTAGAAACAAACCACAAACAATCGCAACAAATAACACAAGTATTTAGAGAGGAAACCCTTGTGGGAAAAGCCTCTACCTAGATCTCTCGATTTAAGATTTTGCCCCTAATTCAATGGGAATTACTAAACCACACCACTAAATCGAGGGTAGTGTTCCTCAAAACAATTCTCCACTTCTGGACAACCCCCAAGGAGAGTTTAGACCCTCTACTAAGAGGAAACGGGAAACCCATAGCTCAGGCACCTAAACAAACTAATAAAACAAAATAATATAAACAATCCTAAGAGCCTTAAATGATGTGAAATAGAAAGGAGGCTAAGATACTCCCTTTGCAAACCTAATTGATGCAGAAAATAAGAGTGGGAGTGGTGTTACTCTCATGAATCTCTAAGAATAAAAGAGCACAATGGGGCACAATAGCTTTTGAAAGCTTAGAATAGGATAATGGAAAGTATTTAGCACTATAATATTTCTTTTCTTTTTGTGTAGGCTTAAAGCAACCCTTGGTGGGTATATATAGGTGTAGGAGGTCAGATTTAAGACTAGGTAGTCATTGTGATTTGAATTGGAATGGAATAAATTAAGGTAGAATGGCTACAAAGCAATTACTCAAAGTCTGATTGGATCAGACATCTGAAAAGGCAAGATAGACATTTGAAGGAGTCACTTCAGATGTCTGAGAATAAAGTCGGATGTCTAAAAAACTTCAGTAAGAAAGTAGTCATTACTGGATTACACAAAATCAAGATCAGAGATGTCTGAACAAAGAGGTAGACATCTGAACAGATAGTTTCAGATGTCTAAGAATAAAACAGGATGTCTGAAAAAGCCTCAGGGTCAAAGTGATCTTTCCTGGAGTGAGGTTGGATCTAAATAGGGATCTAAAGACAAATGGTTAGATGTCTTACTGGATGTCTGGTCAAAAGTTTAGACGTCTTAAAAAGAATTATTAGACGTCTGGATAAATGCAAGGACATCTAATGGACTACAACAGTCCATAAACAAAGAGAAACTGACATAGTCAAATGAGGTCAATTTGATCGTTGGATAGAAAGTGAATGTCGGTCATTTCCGGACGTCTCAAAAAGATAATAGATGTCTGAAAAACACCATAGATTATGACCATTGTTATATTTAGTTAAGGAAATATCAAAAGCTCAAGGAGGTGTCTGAAAGACATTATTAGACGTCTAAAGTGGATCACAGGCATTTGAAATCCTAGATGACATATGTCAAGAATTCTGGACAAGAATCTAGGTTTTGGACAGAAGCCTAGATGTCTGATAAGGTAGATCAGACATCTAAAGGAATCATAGGATGTTTGAAAAATCAATCAGAAACAAGGTCTTGTATGCTGAATTAGAAGAATGAGGATAAGAAGGTTCTATAGGTATCCTAAGGATAATTCAAGGCTCATTTACATTCTAAAAATGAAACAAAACTAATCTAACTACATCTCAAATCCTTGATGCTCATCTCCTTCTATCTTCATCTCCTCATTTCCTTGATGCTCATCTCCTTCTATCTTCCATAGAACTTGATCTTAAGCTTTCATCAAGCTTCTTCCAACCTTAAGCCTAAAACATTCATCTCCAAATACAATGTTAAATATAACATGTTTTGTTATCATTAAAATCAATGATCGTGGTGCTTTATCACCAACAATCTCCCCCTTTTTGATGATAACAAAACCATATAAATCAAAAAGAATTTCTCCCCCTTTTTGGCATTATCAAAAAGGTGTAATTATAATCATTCTTCTTCTTTTAATTAAAAATTTAGCTAGTCAATTTCAAATAACTCCCCTTAACACCAAGCATCTATTTTCTACCTTTTTTAATATATATATATATATATTTTTATATATTTAATCCCTATAAACTTCCCTATCAAAATCAATGAAATAGACTAAAAATTTACCTCCAAACTTACTAAATGCAAGTGTCACCAAGTGCTTGAATTAGTGCCATTGATATGGATTCCACCCTCCATGTCCATTTGATTCTCCAAGTACCTTGATCCATCCTTGATGAAGTCCATATAGATAAAGACTTGGATCTATGCAATCATTAGCAAAACAAGAATAAACCAAAGATCTAGTTACCCATATTTTCTTGGGTCCTTTAGGGTTAGCATTTCTCATCCAAGAGTATTTATTTCTTGGATTCCATCCTCTTGGCTTTGGTGCACAAAAATCTTTCGTAGTGTTTGATAGAGTTTTTAGGAGTTTTTAGTGTTACGTCATTGTAGCAAAATCTCTTAAATAGCTCAATAAACAGATACAATTTATAACTCAAAACCTAAAAGAAGAGTCTATGGTTGATCACAGGGAGCAAGTATTGCAATTCATGTGCTAATTGAGGTGAATATATAAATGAGTACAGGAAATCAAGCCAATAATGATATTCAATTAATAATATCTACTCAAAACTAATCTTTAATGTAAAATATGAGTATATCAAGAGTTTGACAAAGAAAAAAGATATCTAAGATAAAATAATAGTGATTTGAATCACCAATTATTAGTTTAGACACATGTATACCAATTACTTAATAACTCAAATAAACAAACAATAACTAGAACCAATTATGCCAAATGTCCACGAAGGCAAATAAATGCACAGTGTTGTGCTTAGAGGGTTATCAGACGACAGGCCCTCAAATTAGACAACTTAAACATCACCTGCTATAGTGCTCTTTTCTTCTCTTCTTCTTGTCTTTTCTTCCATGCATAGGCCCTTTTCTTCTCCTCTTTTCCTTCAGCTCTTCTGCTTTCTCATGACTAAGTGTTGAACCTTTGCTATGAAGTGCAAAAACCATCCCCCCTCCTATCACAAATTTCTTCTTCCTCCTCTCTCAAACCCAGGCTTAATCGGGTATACGGATCTGGGTATGGGTTTATGCAGTATCGGGTCAAAGCTCACCGAGGGTGGTGATGAGCGAAGAGTTGGGGCTATGAATGGGAAACCTCACCCCCCGTGTGCTTGAGGCAACAAGCCTTATGCACTTTTGCCTTTTATACCGCACAAGTGATTTTTCCCTCTACGATGTGGGACTAAGAAGTCCCACTTCCTTCACATATTCGCAATGAGGCTACTGCAGCTTGTTGCATCTAATTGAGATCGAGGAATGCTCTTTCAGCAACAATTGGTGACCTGAAGCGAGCCCTGTGTCTTGTCCTCAATTCCTAGAGGTGGAACCTAGGGCTTGCGTGGCTTGGAACACGAAGAACGAAGGTAGCGACAATGGTGGTGGCGGAAAAGTATGGCGAACACCTACAGGTCAAGAACATGGCTTCTTGGCCCAATTAAAATTGCTCAGGAGCATCATTGTAGTATGGCGAGGGTGGCATTGGTGGTATCTTGTCGCAAGAGGGTGTGAGGTGATGGGACAAGGTCAAAGGAGATGAACGGAAGTGGGTTTGTTCAGTGGGACTTTGGAATGGGCGATAGGGTGGAATAAAAGAGAGGTTTTAGTCGGAGGTGCATGGTGGAGGTTTTGGGAGTGGTGGAGAGGTGTTTGGAGGTGCGTGGTGATCAGAAGACCTCGCCGTAGATGTGGCCGGAGATGGGAACGAAGGTGGATGGCAGTAGTGTCGATGGTAGATTTGGAGTTTGAAAGAGAGAACTATAACCTAGGGAGAAAGAGAGACCTAACTAACCTAATCTAAATGGACGAAAGGGAGGTTGCACGTTGGTTTTGTCAGGCCAATGACAGAGAAGACAAATTCTCCAGTGGTGAAGGAACGACGAGGAATATAGGGAAAGGGGCATTCGTTGGTATTGCGTGATGCGAATGAAGACATGGAAGAAGAATCCACCTGCTATTGTTTGTGAGGGTGGACGAGGAAGGTGGTCGGAGGGCTCACCGGAGTTGCTGGAGATGGAGGTTGAGGAGAAGGGAAGAGGGGATATCCAACCTCCAAACCAAGCTAAGGAGGTGAGGAACTTGATCAGGGTTCTTTTATAGGCATTAGGAGGGCCTTCCAAGATTGGGACTTACATACAAAAGGGGAACCTGAACCTTTGAAAGGTTCACATGAGCTTTTGGGAAGGAGAAAGGATTCTTGGCCAGCCTTAATTTGAAGAGAATTCCTCAAGGAATCTCTAGTTCAAATTTGGGATTGATTGGTTAATAATCGAGTGAGAAATCCTCGCTCGAATCTCAACAATGAGCTGTAGCTACTCTTAATGGCAGCAGGGACCTAGATGTGAATGTGATGACAAAGTTAGGGGGGTCTTTGCAATATATTTCAAAACCTGATGGGCCATTTGAGAGAAGAAGAATCAGACTAGACCAAAATGTAAACTAGGTCAAGATGATCTTTGATTGGACCCAAATTTTGGTAAAACCTAATTTGGACCCAAGGAATCTGATGGTGAAGTCTGATTTTGGTTTTAACCAAGTTTGGCTGGGTAATTTATGCAGAAACCTGAATTAGGGAAACTTCCTTCTAAGACTGTTTTAGGTCAAAATTGGTTCCAATGGTTAAATCAAGGTACCAAACCTTATATAATATTTGTCTAAGATTTTTAGATGGTTTAGGTGAATTTTATCCTAATTAGAGTCATAGTTATTTAAGCAGGTCTGTTTTAAGGGTTTCAGATGTCCATTAATTCTCGAAACACGTGAAAACCTGTTTCTGACTGCAAGAACCCTCTTATTAGTCATTAATGATCATTTTACCTTTAATAAACCCCTGGAATTCCCTGTGATTGTTCTGTAATTAGGATATATTGTTAAAACTACATAATTACGCTAATTTATTGCTTTTCTCTTAGAATGAATATGCACTAAATTATGGCCTTTCAACGGTTATGTAAGAGCATTTGTCTGTTGGTTATGACTAATTAAAGCTAGTTGTGGCTGATGATGTTGCTATCAACAGTTAGTGTGTGCTAGATTATCATTTATTAACTAGCTTATTTCACATGACACGTAGTATGACCATGTCGACGTGGGGTGGGGTTGACGGGCGAATGCCGAGATTGGCGTGAGCTCTCCAGGAGAAGGGTGGTGCCTTGTGTGTACTTGGAACTTGTCCTTTGCAAAGCGGCTAGGCTAAGAGCAGTTGCTCTGTGTTGATGGCAGATAACTACGCGTTCGCAATTGAATTTGAAAACCCATCGTAGTTCGAGTTGCGAAGAAATCCGTTCAACAAATAAAATTTATACTGAAAAGTTGTAAAGAAATTCCAGGTCGAACACAGGAAGGCTACGTCGATCTCAAAATTTGCAATTATATTTTTTTAAAGGGAGAAATAATCACAATGGAAGCAATATAAACAATAAGAGAGAGAGAGAAAAAAAAGAATAATCACTCTAGAAAGAGAAAAAAGAAGGGAGAGAGAAGTTATCCTCCTCAACGATCGCTTGGAGGATGAGCCGGACGGGACAACGCCTGGAAGACAAGGAACGGAGCGGGAAGAAGGAGGACGAGAAAGGAGGAACGGGAATGAAGCAGCACGTCATCGTCGTCGCGGGATCTACTTCTAGAACGGTGGTGAAAACTTGGTTTTAGCTCTTGAGGAGCATCTTGGGTGTGGGACAAGCTTTTCTTAAGCTTTAGAGAGGGAGATAGGAGAAGGAAGGGATAAGAAATTCATAGTGGGGGCATTTTGGACATTTCAACATAAAAAACTTTAATTCAGAACCTTTAGTGATGGATAAATCCGTCACTAAAGGCCTGAACATGGTTGACATGCACACGCTGCACGCGTCCGCTCACCTTCAGCGCCACAAATGTATGCGCACGTCGTGCACACTCAGCCATCCGATCAAGAGGATGGACACTTAAACCATTCCTCCCCATCGTCGCACGCCCACGTGTGATTGTGCATTCGCACTACACATTTGATCATGCATTGGCACTATCGGTTGATTCGCATCGCTCGATGTGAATTGCACGGTTCCGATTGCATGCCTGTGTGCTCGCTTGTCTTGATTTGGAGGCTGGGCAGGATTCGATCGCGTACCCCTCAGAATTCGTAGGGTGCTGGACCAACGTGTTGCGGGGGCATCTTGGCCTTATTTAGGAATTAGGCGTGCACGATCTGCGATCGTTGGATGGAGATCCAATGGCCCAGATCATCGACGCCTTTGCCTTCAGACATTGAATGGAGGGGGGTGGCCGATGCTGGGCAGCTATGATGGTGCCACGTGGCGCCATCTAAGCCGTTCATCTTCTGAGTGTTGTAGATGGTGCTACGGGTGTCGGATTGTATCGATTTTCGTGCCGTTAGGCTGCAATCGTCGATCCGAACCCATCCGTGCGGTCGGATTTGTCATCTGAGGTGTAGATTAACATCATCTTGGCCCTTAATCTTTAGGGTTCCTCGATCTCTATCTGGTGCTACAGATGTTCGATTAGGACGATCTTGGAGTTGTTGAATTCCAATCGTCGCCTTGATCAGATTTGTACGGTTTGATCTTTGATCCGAGGCCCCGATAAAAGATTGCCCTATCCTTGACCATAAAAGGAGATAATTACTATACAATTTATACAACTTGACCTAAATGCATGATTATGCATGTTATGCAATATTTACAATGTATAATGCTAATGTGACACTAAGAAGATGCATTAATAGACATTTTAGGTTAATCAGATGTATGCACATCACATCACCATGCCTATCTTTTGCTAGTCCCTAGAGAAAACTGCATGCTATTTGTAAAAGAATTAGGTTGGATTACTCGGGCATAAATCATTTTCAACATTAAGAAATTTTTACTTAGGACCTAAACTTTCTAAGACACAACAGTGCTCAGGTATCTGCCAAAATGCAGACCGCCTCAAGCCCTCGCCTTATTCAAGGAAAGATCTCTTTTTCTCTTTTTCTTCTTTTCTAATTCTTTTGGATTTTTGAGTTCGGGGTTATAGAGCGGCTTTCTATGGCCACTCAACCTGCCCAAGACTTGATGAAAACCCTAAATTCTAAGCATCCTTTTGTGAAAGTGATAGACTCGTTGATCGTCAGTCAGAATGGGCTTTGGGTTTCTATGCCCCTAGGTCACCTTAAAAAGAAATCTGCCTCAAGGTGTATCTATATGACTGGTAGCTTTCTCCCTACTTTTATTTTTTATGCGGCCAACAAAAGGGTGAGTCCAGTGTATATCTCCTCGGCTTATTCTACTTTTCTGCTTCTTCCTAAGTGTTTAAGGAATTTTTATGTGCATTTCTTGAGATGGGTTCTGGACAATCGGTCGATGAGCTGTTACCACCAACAACTTGCCAACCATACTCGTGTGGCGAAGTGTGTCTTATTTCTTTTATTTCTTTTTCTTTCTTTTCTCCGTTTTCTTTTTCTTATTCTTTTCCTTTTGACTTTCTTTTTTTTTTATGTAGGTGGCTTCTCTGGTCTAATATTTACCTAAAGGCAGCAAGAAGAGAGTGGTTTTGTGACTAGGCTCTAGACAACCTACCTATGGGTTGTTACCAATGATAACTTGCCAGCCATATCACCCTAGAAGGTTCATTAGCTACCTAATTTTCATTAAAACTGCCGAACAACGAGTCAGTGACGGATAGTGTGTAGATGCTTAGACTTATAGTTCCCTCAAATCAGAGGGTAGGTTGATAAGTCGTGTACTTATCACCCAAACTTATTTAATCAAATTAAGATAGAATTCAGAATGGCGAGGACTCGATAAACAAATCCACATTTTAGTGGATACCTAGGCTGATTAAGCCTAAAGACCTGAAGGATCCTAGTGTTCAGATCCTACTATAATATTTCCTAAGATTGAAAGGTCTTAATGTCCAAGTATTCCTTCCTAATTCAATATTTTTTTTTATTTATATATGAGAAAATAGGTAGAATTTACAAAAATTCCATAGAGCTGACAAAATGATTCAGAAATGAATCCACCCCCCATGCCAAGCTAATGCAATGTCCACATTGAGGATAAAAGACATGAAAGGAAAGGTAGAATGCAGAAGATATCACCTGAATATGAAGCTCGGGTTAGCTTTGAGTCAGACTGTACAACTACTAAGTTTAATGCCGTCAGCTAGGTGAAGTCCAGCTAAAGAAGTCACATCATGGCTAGAGAAACTGTGTCTGAGATGGGTTTTGGAATAGTACGGTCAATAATAGGTTTCAGATGTTGACCGTTGACTTTGAATGAATTACCCATCTTCGGGTTATAGATTTGAAAAGCTCCGTTTGGAAATATTTGATCGATAATGAATGGGCCGTTCCATTTCGACCTAAGTTTGCCGGGAAAGAGCTTAAGTCGAGAATCAAAGAGCCAGACCCTTTGGTTCGGCTCAAAGCTCTTTTGGGAAATCAATTGACCATGAAGAGCTTTGGTCCAAGCCTTGTAAATCTTGACATTCTCATGCGCGTCATTTCTAAGCTCCTCCAACTCATATAGTTGGAGTTTCCTGGTCTTCCCAGCTAAACTTAGATCTAGATTGCACTACTTGATTGCCCAGAATGCCCTATGTTCAATTTCTACGGGTAAGTGGCACGCCTTTCCATACACTAGACGAAACAGAGACATGCCGATGGCCATTTTATACGCCGTACGGTAGGTGCAAGGAGCGTCCTCAAGCTTTTGAGTCCAGTCTTTGCGATCAGGCCTAACCATTTTCTGCAGAATATTCTTGATCTCCCGATTGGAGATCTCGGCTTGTCCATTTGTCTGAGGATGGTAAGGTGTAGAGATTTTGTGATTAACCCCGTATTTTGCCAGCAAATTTTGAAACTGGGCATTAGTGAAATGAGTGCCACCATCGCTGATGATGGTCCTCGGAATCCCAAACCGACTGAAAATGTTCTTCTTGACAAAATCTATGACCACCTTGTGGTCATTGGTTTGGGTGGGAATGGTCTTGATCCACTTGGACACATATCAACAGCGACGATAATGTATTGATGTCCAAATGAAGGGAGAAAGGGTCCCATGAAGTCGATGCCCCAAACATCAAAGATTTTGACAGGAAGAATTAGGTTTAGGGGCATCATGTCTCTCTTGGTTATGCTTCCAAGTGCCTGGCATCGGAAACATGACCTCGAGAATTTCTGGGCATCCTTGAATAAAGACGGCCAATAGAATCCAGATTGCAAAATTTTTGCAGCTGTCTTTTTCTCGAAGAAGTGTCCACCACACGCAGATGCATGGCAGAACTCGAGTATACTCTTAAATTTGTTCTCCAGAATGCATTGGCAAATAATCTGATCAGAGTCGATGTGGTACAGTTCAGGGTCCTCCCAGAAGTAATATTTGGCCTCAGATTTGAGTCTACCCCGTTGTCACTTGGTCCAATCCTGGGGGATTTATAGTATAATGGTGAGTATTCCCTCCTGTCATGCAGGTGACTTGGGTTCAATCCCCAGCAACAGTGCCAAAATTTTGATGGCGGATGACTAAGCGTTCGCAATTGGATTTGAAAACTCGTCGTTGTAGTTCGAGTCGCAAAGAAATCCATTCAACAAATAAAATTTATACCGAAAAGTTGTAAAGAAATTCTAGGTCGAACATAGGGAGGCTACGTCGATCTCAAAATCCGCAGTTATATTTGTTGAAAGGGTGAAATAATCATAATGAAAGCAATATAAGCAATAAGAGAGAGAGAGAAGAGCAATCACTTGATATTCAATAATGTTTTTACAACTAAGAAAGCAAGAAATGATTACACTAGGAAGTGGGAAATTGTTACAACTAGAAAGTAGGTAAATTCTACTCTAGAAAGCGAAAAAAGAAGGGAGAGAGAAGTTATCCACCTCGAAGATCTCTTGGAGGATGACCCAGATGGGACAACGCCTGGAAGACGGGGAACGAAGCAGGAAGAAGGAGGACGAGGTAGGAGGAATGGGAACGAAGCAGCACGTCGTCGTCGTCGCGGGATCCGCTTCCAGAATGGGGGTGAAAACTTGGTTTTAGCTCTTGAGGAGCATCCCGGTGTGGGACAAGCTTTTCTTAAGCTTTGGAGAGGGATAGAAGAGAAGGAAGGAATGAGAAATTTGTAGGGTATGGGTCTCCTTTTATAGTTGCAAGGAGTAGGGGCATTTTGGACATTTCAACATAAAAAACATTAATTCAAGACCTTTAGTGACAGATAAATTCGTCACTAAAGCCCTGAACATGGTCGACTTGCGTGCGCTCGCTCACCTTCAGCGCCTCAAGCGTATGCGCATGTTCGTGCATGCTCAGCCGTCCGATCAAGAGATCGGATAGCTTAAACCGCTCCTCGCCAGCGCCGCGGGCCTACGTGCGATTGGGCATTCGCGCTACACATCTGATTGCACATGGGCGCTATCTGCTGATCTGCACTGCTCGGTGCGAATCGTACAGCTCTGATTGTGCATCCGCATGCTCTCTTGTCTTGATATGGAGGTCGGGTAGGATTCGAATGCACGCCCATCAGAATTCGTTAGGCGCTAGACCAACATGCTGCGGGGGCGTCTTTGCCCCATTTAGGAATTAGATGTGCGCGATCTGTGACCGTTGGATGGAGATCCAACGGCCCAAATCATCCATGCATTTGCCTTCAGACATTGAACGAAGGGGGGGCAGCCGGTGCTGGGCAGCTATGATGGCGCCATCTAAGACATCCATCTTCTAAGTGTTGTAGATGGTGCCACGTATGTCGGATAGGACCGATTTTCGTGCCATTAGGCTATGATCGTCGATCCAAACTCATCCGTGCGGTCAGATTTGTCGTCTAAGCTGCAGATTAACACCATCTTGGCCCTTGATCTTTAGGGTTCCTCGGTCTCTATCTGGTGCTACGGATGTCCGATCAGGGCGATCTTCGAGTTGTTGAACTCCAATCGTCACCCTGATCAGATCCATACTGTTGGATCTTTGATCTGAGGCCTCAATAAAAATTCATCTTGTCCC
Organism: Thalassia testudinum; assembly: GCA_037157565.1. Classification (NCBI taxonomy): domain Eukaryota; kingdom Viridiplantae; phylum Streptophyta; class Magnoliopsida; order Alismatales; family Hydrocharitaceae; genus Thalassia; species Thalassia testudinum. The sequence goes on along the minus strand of JAZHRO010000071.1, from coordinate 17,215,925 downwards.
TGACCATAAAAGGAGATAATTACTATACAATTTATACAACTTGAGCTAAATGCATGATTATGCATGTTATGCAATATTTACAATGTATATTGCTAATGTGACACTAAGAACATGCATTAATAGACATTTTAGGTTAATCAGATGTATGCACATCACTCTGCATGCTTTGATTTGAAAGGCTCTCCTAGTGAGGTAGGAAAAAGGAGGGGACGGGAAATCCCTGCTTGCTTTGCTACCTTTCAAGTAGGTTGCCTCGTCCGTTGCATACTCTCTGGAGTCGGTTGCTGACGGGGTTTCCTAGGGCAGAGTAGAAAGGGGTGTTCAGGCTCTGCCTGTTGATAAACATCAGTTTACCATCATTCTTTTGTCTTAAAACACACGTAGCTCTTAGGGTTTTAACTTCAAAAATGAGTTTTTAGACTACCTTTAGGCATTTACTTAGGTTAGGCATGCATTGCATTTTATTTGTATTTTTAATGTGTTTATCTAAGTGTTAGGGATAGACAGAAAGTCAGATCCCACATTCCTTGGCACTCAGGAAGGTAGAAGATGAAGGAGAAGCCCATATCAGGTGGATCATAGCAAGATCCAACTCATCTTAGCAGGATCCCATCTCTTTTTAGCTAGATCAACTCATCCTTAGCTCTATTCAGCTCATCCCAGCTAAATGGTAGCTCCAGCTAGCTCATCTCTAGCTACATTCATCTTATCTCAGATGAATGCTAGCTCTAGCTAGTTCACCTCAACTCCATTTAACTCACCTTAACTATATGGCAACTCAAACAAGCTCAAGACAATTGATCCGAGCTCCATTCCAGCTCCTTTAGCTCAAAAAAGTTCACTGCAAGCTCAACCTGACTAGAACTAGCTACTGCCATCAACTAACTATACCTAATCAGCTGAAGATGACCTTTACCAGCATAGGCCAGCTCAAGTCCAACTCCAGGAAACTCAACTCAACTCAACCTAGTTGAGCTGAGCTACTTGACCTAAGCTAGCTACTCCAGCTAGCTAGGTAATCTCCGAGAAGACCAGACCCAGCTCACCTTTACTCATTTTAGCAGAAGCCAACTCATCTTAGCTTGGCTTAGCAGCTAGCAAAGAACTAACAAGATAAGCCAACTAAGGTAGCTCCTTGTAGTTCTCTTCAGTAGTCACCTACTCTAGTGCAATTCCTTCCATCTACTTCTAGCTCCTCACCTCCAAAACCCTAGTTCCCTTTACCTCTTTCCACTACTCACCTACTACTTAAGCTAACTTAGCTAGCTTAGTTTAGCTAGGTCTACCTCCATGGCACCAAAACCTAACCCTAAAACACCACCTAACTAGTCCACCAAGTAAGCTACCCACCTACACCTACTCCTACTCCAACTTGGCATCACCACCACCACACCTCTTCACCCTACTAACACCACCAAAAGGGCACCTACTAATTGGCACCAAAATCACCTCCAACCCTTCCTCTTTTGGTGCCAACTTTTTCCCTCCAAAACCCTTCAAATCCGACCCTACACCTACCCCTTCAAGCCATCTCCACCATTCACCTAACTCCCTTCTAGAAGCCCCCATAGTTGTCTCCAAAACCATGGCACCCTTCCATGGTTGGCACGAAATTATGGTGACTCTCAACCACCACATCCCTTAAGGTGGCACCACTCCATCCTAACCCTAGGATCCCCATAACCACCCTTAAACCTAATCCTAGCCATCCATCTATCCCAACGCCAACCACCATCTTTCCATCCCTATAAAAACACCACTAACCACCCACATTGAAACCATCCTCTCTTAGTTTAATTTCTACCTATATCCACCTACACCTAAGGCCAAGGAAGAAGAAGAGAAGAAGATCAAGGGGGCAACCTACTTGCCCCCTTGGTGCCTTCTTCCTTTCCCTTCCTCTCCCTTGGGCCACGCTAAGGAGGAGGAAACTTTCATCTAGGAAGGATAACCAAGCAAGAGGAGGACCAAGGTGGTTGACACCCACCTTGGAGGAAGGCTTGGAGGAATATCAACTTGAAGGCAAGGAGGAGGTCTTTTCAAGCAGAGGAGCTATTGTGCTTGGAGCAAGGCCTACCTCTTCATTCATCATCTTTGGAGGACACTTTTCTTCTTCTTTATCTTTTTTAATTCTTATATTAGCTACTGTTGTACTTATTTTTATGTAGCAAGCATTCCGCTACACTTCATTTAGTTGCTAGTAATACAAGTTTTCAACTTTGCCATCCAATTTCATGTTTTATGTTTGGTGTGTTTTTCATGCTATTAGAATTTTAGTGCACCACACTCTTCTCTTCTAATTATCCTAGGCACACTTCCTTAGGGTGAGCTTAGAAGTGAGGGTTTCATTCTTTCACTTTAAAATAGTTGATAGGTGTAATTTTAGCGTAGTTTGTCTTCACTTTCAAGTGCCCGATTGTTTTGAAAACCCTAAAAAGAATAAAATTGAAAATACAAAAAGACAATTGTAGATTTGAGAGGAGACAAAGAATCAGTTCATGTGATTAACAATTTGGCCTTCTTGGACGACCCTAGATACTCATCCTACCTAGGTATTATAAATTTTAAGAGTTGATTGATTTTACGCATTTCATTAACAAAAACGCACATTTATAAAATCGCATAAAATCCATATCACCAATGCTGCCCGGGCCTTTTCTCTTGGTGCCTGAGGGTGAAGGGGCTATGGCCACCTTGACTATGTCATCCGCCTGTCTCTCTATTGGAGGTTGAGGAGCCTTGGAGTCCCTCGTATTTGGGCATGCCCCTTTGTCGGAGAGCTACTCACCTGGGTTTCTTGGGAAACTCATTGGCCATGGTAGGGTCGATTTTGGTAGTACTCGCTATGCGTCTCATGTAGGGGTTGGGCAAAGGTGCATATCACAAGAGTCCTTCGGTGCCCACTACTGATAATGGAGCCTTGGGGTAGGCTTTGTTGGTGGAGTCTGTAGGCGTGCCTCGTTTAGTGCCACCGCCTTCTTTATGAGTCATGCCCGACACAAGCTTTAATAGAATTAGCTTGGAGAAGCTCCCTTACCTCAGCTCTGGGTTCTTTGGCTGAGTTATAATCGCTTGAATGGGTGGATCCTTTTCCTAGACGAGCTAAGCAGTGTCGTCAGGGTAGGATCGAGTAGCCACAACTGAAGAGCTTGGCTAAATTCCCATAAGTGCTAGTTCAAATCTGATTGTTCAATCGTGAACCATTACCTTGGCTCTTTGTAGAGATAAGAGCCTAGACATTGGTTGCCAGGCGGTTGCTTGTGTCCACAAAGGTGATCGTTATCCCGACAATTTTTGGACGTGGCCCTTCTACTATTGGGCCCATCCTTTTCATATGCAAAAGAGCGGTGACTTTGTTAATGCGATCACAAGGTGTAGTTCGGTCTCATGTTACCCCACCTAGTTGTGCCCTTGGACAAAGAAAGCATAGGGGGAGATTTGTGGAAGTCGACCCCTGGGGATGATCGTAAATAAGAGCCTACCTTAAGAGAAGGCAATGAAAGGAGGCTAACCTTGGAAGGTGGCAACGGGATCTGAGAGTCGATGCTAGGACTTTCTTAGCTTGGAGTCTGAGCGTGCACTAGGTGGGACTTGGGGTGCAATGGCCCAAGCTAGCATCATTGTTGTGATGTGAAGTTGCATCGTGTCGTCCAGAACGTAGGGTGCTAAAGCCCCAGTCCCTACCATTCTTGGTGATTGGTGTACTATCCTTGGGCAAGGTGGCCTAGATTCTTGTGATCTATTCATGTTAACTGATGCCTCTAAGAGTGAAGCAACTGAAATTCCACCAGTGGGAGGTATCAGTGCATGCAGAACTTAAGGGTGTAGAGGCCTAAGTTCCTACCAGCCGGAGGGGCTATTATTCTACTTGTTGGGATCTGGGGTGTGGGTGCCCCAGTACTAGCTACCCTCAAGAAGTGGTCTGCTTCTTTTAAGAGGGGATGATACAGGAGAATGTCGGGCACATCCGCCTAAGTTTCGACTAACCTTAAGAGTTGGCCTGTCGGCCATAAGAGGCAGTTCATCAACCTTAAGAGGCAACGATACAAGGGAACATCGAGCGAGTTCTAGCCGACCTTATGAGGTGGCCTATTGGCCTTAAGAGGTGGCATGTCGGCCATAAAAGGTGACAATAAAGGGGAATGCCAGTCATGTCCGCCTGAGTTCCGGCCGACCTTATGAGGAGGCCAGTTGGCCTTAAGAGGCGATTTGTCAGCCTTAGGTAGCGATGATACAGAGGAATGTTGGGCACGTCTGCCCGAGTTTTGGTCGACCTTATGAGGTGTCCTACCAGCCTTAAGAGGTGACGATACAAGGGAACGTCGTGCACGTCCACCCAAGTTCCAACCGACCTTAAGAGGTGACCTGCTAGCCTTAAAAGGTGGCTTATTAGACTTAAGAGGCAATGATACAAGGAAATGTCGGGTGCGTCCACCCGAGTTTTGGCTAACCATATTGGGTGGCCTACCAGCCTTAAGGGGCGGCTGGTCAACCTTAAGAGGCGACGATACAAGAGAACGTCGAGAGTGTCAGCCCGAGTTCCAGCCAACCTTATGAGGTGGCCTATCGGCCTTAAGAGGCGACTCATCAGCCTTAAAAGGTAGCGATATAAGGGAATGCCAGGTGCATCCGCACGAGTTTCGGCCAACCTTAAGAGGCAGCTTGTCAACCATAAGAGGGGATGATACAAGTGAACGCCAAGTGTGTGATCAGGTTTTTACACGATTTGTAATATGTGGGTTTTATAAGTCATTGTAACTTGCAAAAATCGAGAAATAGGAAATCAAGTTTCTTTTTGAGTTTTTCAATATAAGATTTTTTTGGTTATTTTTTTGAAATAATAGGCAATCACACTTTAAAGAGGGAAAGAGACTAACACCTATAAGCTAACCCTAAGGTGACAAGGCTAGCCTTTCTCTAAGCTCATTCTAGGCACGTGGAGGCCTAGAGTAATTAGGGAGAGGGAGTGAAAAGTGCTAAAACAACAGTTATAAAAAATGTGACAAAATTGAAAAGAACGCAATTTTGATTGAATAGAATTTATGTTTTACAAAAGCATGTAGAGGAATGCTTCTACAAGAAATTGAAGATACAGTAATAGTAAAATCATAAATCATCTTGATAGTATTGGTGAAGAATGGAGTCCTTGCTCCAAGCCTAGCTGCTTCTTGTATTGAAAATATCTCCTTCTCCTTCCTTGCAATGCTCCTCCAAGTTGGTGTCTTCCACTTTGGCGCACCCTAGGTGGGGTGGATGCTCTCCACCGCAATTGTCTCCTCCAACGATGGGCATGCACCACCCTCAAAATACTCCTAGGGTAGGTGTGTACGCTAGGTCTTCTCCCTTGCCTGGCTTCTCCCTTTAGCTGGCATGGGCACAAGAGAGAAGAGAAGAGGGGAAGGCACCAAGGGGATAGAGTGTCTCCTTAATCTTCTTCTTCTTCTCTTGGCAGTCTATGGATGGTGGAAGTATGGTGTATTAATGGTAGAGCATAAGAATGATGATAAACTGGCATTTATCAGCGTGTCCACCCAAGTTTCGACTGACCTTATGAGATGGCCTGTTGGCCTTAAGAGGTGACAATACAAGGGAATGCTGGCTGCGTCTACCCGAGTTCCGGCCAACCTTATGAAATGGCATGCTGGCCTTAAGAGGTGGCTTGTCGGCCGTAAGAGGAGACGATACAAGGGAATGCCGACCGCGTCCGCCCGAGTTTCGACCGACCTTATGAGGTGGCCTGCGGAGGGGTCATAAGCAGGTCAACGCCTAGGCCTGCTATCCTCATGTGGTAGCTTGCTGAATGAGAATGCAGCGTGGGCGTTAGCTTTTGTGAGTGTTGTCCGGCTGTCGGGGAGATAGGCCTTTGCCCTTGCTAGGACAGGGCTACCCATCATCCACCATGGCGATGAGGCGAGAGTCTCAGACGTCAAGGGTGGCTTTGATAGGATTTTTCCCTTTATACGATAGGCAGAGCTCATGTAAGGGTCACTCAACATGGGCCACCCTTAAGGGGTTAGCCCGCCATTGCAGGGAGGCAAGGGAATGGTTTCCCTTGGACCTTAGAATGACTAAGGTTCCCTTTGAGGTAATTTCGTGAGGGAAAAAGAGAGAAGGGAGATTACCATGACTGGAGAGCCTAGTTGTGGTTCCAAAGCCGCTTGGCAGGTTCGCCAAGTTTGACCCTTTTTGGATTACGCAAACTTGGTTCCCCCTTTTTTTGTTAGGGCTTCTCAGGTCATTCCGGTTCAATCTTGAGGGATTTACGCTAGGTTGTTGTGCACTATTTTCATCATTTGATGAGGCCGAGCATGTATCAGGAAGATCTGGCGACAAGCATATACTGGGGGTCAGTGGCTAGGCTACCCCACGCTACCGTCAACTTGGCCAGCTTAAGGTGGTCATTTGGTTGAGGTGTTGTCCTCGTCAAAGCTAGATGGAGGAGGATCGCTCCCTCCCTTTCGCCTCTCCTCTTGATTGCCAAAAGGTCCAAGGCCAGAATGGCCGATAGGGGGAGAGCGTAGCATCATCACCAAAGTGGTGAAGGCATTATGGGCACACTGACTCGGAAGGGGTGGCCTGTTAGATCTGGAGGCTAACCCATCCTTTGTATCTAGAGGTGAGTGTCTTCGAGTAATGCAGGCATTGCCGTTAGAGGTTAATTATGCAAGTTGTCAACCTACCTTGGGCGACGCTGCTCCCGGAGGTTGCCTTGACCTCGACACTAACGCGTCTGGTCAGATGGAGGTAAGGACCTCGAATAATGCGTGTTTCAGCCAACATTTTTGCCTGGTCCATGGCTAGAGGAGTGTGTATCCTCAAAAGAATTTGGATCAGAGCTACCTCGATGGGGGGAGCTTCATCGAAGCAATCTCGGGCACCCCGCTGGATCTGGAGAGGAGGCTGTTGCCTGGGAGATCCAATTCAGAAGGAATGCTTATCTACCTAGGGCAACGTCGACCCCAAGGTTACCTTGACCTCTATGCTGATGCACTCATGTGATAGAAGGAGAGGGCCTCGGGTAACGCGAGCACCACAACTAGGATTTGGTGGCGGTGTCCGTTCGATGAGGGGCCAAGTTGGCACCGCCTGTAATTCCCTACTTGGAGGGGGTGAGACATGCGTGACGTAAAAAGATGCGGAATAAAAATATAACAATCTCACAAAATGAGCAATCACACAATAGGCACAAGTATTTTTAGGTGGAAACCCAAATCAAGTGAAAATCACCACCTAACCCTCTCGAGTTAGGATTTCCCGATCGACAAAGTCGATCAAGTTCACTAAACCCAGTCACTTGAACGAGGGTGACTGAACCTCAATTACAACAGCACTACTTAAACCGAGGGTAGTGTACCTCAAAACCCCTTCTCTTCACAAGAAGGATTTTGTCTCACGAAGGAGATGAGAATTTGCAACGCGAATACCCAACAAAATAACAAAGTAAAAATTACAACAACCTAAAGAGCCCTAAAATAAACCTAGCTACTATAGGTAAAGAGACTTCCCTTTGCTTGGAAGTGCGTCGGCTTGACGCGGGTGCGTAAACCACGCTTTGGCACAACAACGCTCTCGTAACATCGGCGGGAGAGCAGGTGCACAGCAAGATGAAGCTCTTAGATGTGGAATGAGTGCTTGGAGAGCTAGAGCTTCTTCTATTTGATCATCTACTTCTTTTTGACACAAGAGAGTGAAAATATTCTTGCAAGGTGTGTTTTTGTGTGGCAAGGGTTCTCCACTATTTATAGAGGGACTAGGAAGGCTTTGGAAGGCCTTGGAAGGCTTCCATAGCCATTGGGTGCAAATCCAAGGAAAATCAAGTCAGAATCAAGATCAATCATGACTCTATCAGGATTATCAGACATCTGGTCCAGGCATTAGATGTATGGAAAACCTTTTTAAGATGCCAGGGAACTAAGTCAGATGTCTGATTCTAAGCGGGTTTCTGAATGCGCAGCGATCACAGGTCTTAACTGACCAAATTAGTCTAGGACTAAGCATAAGTTAGGGTAATTCATGCATGAATAAGCATTATATGCATCTTTACTGCTTTCCTTTAGCTATGCATAAAATAATGTTTTAATGTGCTGATTAAGTGCATTATGTCAATTACAGGTAATAAGTTGGATCTGAAGTTGGATCTAGAGCTGGATCTGAAGCTGGATCAGAGCTAGATCAGAAATAATGGGTGTTGCAGCAGAGCTGGAGCAGAAGACTTAGATTAGATGTAGTAGATAATAATGTAAGGGAGTTAAGGTATCTACTCTATTAAGTAGGAATAAAGCAGTAAAATATGAAGAGCTTAGGTCCATCCTAGCCTTAGGATAGCCTAGAGACTTCCCCAAGTCGTAGCAACCCTTAGATTAGGTTACCTCACCCTAGGAAACCTTAATTCCAACCTTTATCTAGACATCCAGATGAATTATAGGACGTCCAAAACCCTTAGCCAACTCCCGCACACCTTAAACCCACTTCTGCAATGTTATTGGACGTCGAAACACTTGGTCAGAAGTCTAATTTCTGCAGAATACCCAAGACAAAACCTTGAATCCTTCCTGACTTTGATTGGACATCCAGACAACAAGTCTGGACTTCTGATTTTTGAGTATAAGACGTCTGACGCTTTTATTAGACGTCTGGAACAGCTCTCCAATTCCTATTTTGAGATTCAAGCCTTGATCTTGGATCTCTAGCTCCCTAAACCCAATTCTAACCCCATAGGAACCTAAATTAAGGTGCCCTAACCCTAGTACATCACCTCTAGACCTCCCTAAGGACCTAATTAGGTCCTCACTAAACCTAATTGACTTGGATCTTAGTCAATTCTATCAGCCTATTCAATTGGGCTCATTGAGTCCAACTGAGCCCTGATCTCAGCACACACTATCCAATTGGACTCAGTGAGAGTCCAATTGACCTAGACCTGACTTAATTGAGTCCTTTTACCCTCAATTAAATTTTCACACATCCAATTAAACTTGTATTAAGTTTAATTGCACTTTACCTTAGTGAATTAGGGTTTACAACCCTAATTTGAGACCTACCTTGACCTAAACCCACTAGAACCTAACCTAATCAACCTAGCCACCTAAGTTTCGGCCCACACACACCCACACACACCATATACATGAAAATACCTAGCCTAGAGTTCTCTAGAACTCTCTACCACGTGTTGTTGCCTTGCTAAAATTAGCAACAAAGAGCCAACCAAGAGCCATTCAATTTTTTGATCCACATTTGGTGGATCTAAAAACCACCATCCACCCTTTCTCTCTCACTCTCCCACAAGCTCCCACTATAGGCCTCTCTAGAGAATTCCATAATTCTCTAGAGTGATTCCCTTCGGTCTATAAAAAAACCTAAGGGGTGGCCATTTGCACCCATCCCATTCTTGGCACTCATCCATCTAGGTTAGCTACATCTCCACCTCCACTCTACCTTCACGAGGAGAACCACCATGGAAGCCACCATCTCCACGCCAGGATGCTGGATCATCTCCCCAACCTCTTTGCAAGGGTCGGCCTAAGCACTATTGGCCGCCCCTCCTCCTCTTAGCCACTCAAAGGCCATCGGAGGCCACCACTGAATGCCCTTCTTTTCTACTAGATTAGTAACTTAGCTCTTCATAGTTTTACTGCTTTCATTTACTGCTTAGTAGTGTAGCTCTTATTCTCCCCAAATGATGCATGCAAAATCCTCCTATAGATTCCTGTATGCGATCATTTTCTGCTAGCTAGATTTATGGTTTAAGCTTTCCTCTAGTTCCTTGTTGCAAACACCTTCCTCAATGAATGAAAGAAATTTTTCTATATATATATGTCTATGTGTTGAGAATCACCATGAGCTTATTGCAATATATTTTGTGTGATTGAAGTTGCCTGCTTTTAATTCCTGATATTCTTACAACTAAGCATGTCGTGCTTAAATACGTAATAACCATAAACCACCATGTGATTTTTAAGCAAGTGGAGCGATAAAAGATCGATTTCAAATTTGCATAAATGCCTCCCAGAGATGAATGACGAGGTCTCAAAGTCTCGTTATCTTTTTGTAAATATTTTTGTTTGATCGTATTGCGCACTATACTACGATGCCTTTTCCTATCAAAACACGCTCTACGGCTGCCAAACAAATGGCGCCGTTGCCGGGGAGGCAACGTCATTTTTTTCTTGATTTCGATCTTTTAAACTATCATTGACAAATCTACCTCTACTTTGTTTTTGGATGTGTAGGACAACATAGAAGGAAAAATAGGATCTACGCACACAATAAGCACGGAAAAGAAATCAGGTGCACATCTCTTCTTAGACTAGGCTTTCTTCTGAACCCTAGGATTAGATTTGCTTCCAATAATTTCTTTTGAAATTAAAAAAAAAAATTTATTCATTTTCGTGAAAAATAAAAAAATTCAAAAAAAATCAAGATTAGGTTTCTTTTTGAATCCTAGGCTAGTTTGAAAAAGCAAAAAATATATATATATATTTTTGAAAATCCTTTGAGAAAAAAAATATGTTTTAAAAAAAAATTGCAAAATTTAAAAAAAAAAAAAAATATTTTGGTGGAAAGTTTGGATTTCAAAACTCAAACTCTTTAAAGCTTCTCCACCATTCTCTGATTTTCAGCGAAGGTTCAAAATCTATTTTAAAAATTTGATTACTGAAAAATTAGTGAACAAAAAAAATCTGAATTTCCGGCTAGATCTTCATTTTCAAACCATCTTTCAAACGACACCATTCTTTTGAAAAAATTCCAAGTATAAAATTTTTAAAAATTCGCGAAGTGTAAGGGGGTCAGGCTGACCCAGATTCGAGATTTTTCAAAATTCAAAAAGCAATTTCGAGCAATCCGCAAATTTATTTTGAATAAAAACAATGGGGTTTGAAAGCTGATCTCATTGGCTTTATTCTCCATATTTTTTTTGAATTTTTGAAAGCCATTTGATACTGTTTTAAAGTGAAAAACCGACCAGAGGTCAAAATTCCTGACATTCAAAAATCCCTAAAACTTTTGTTGAAACAGTAAAAATTTCAAAAAAATATTCTCTGAAAAGATAATTGAAAAAGGAATCTACTCGCCAAATTTCAAGTTAATTGGATTCCAAATTTTGCTAGAGAACTGATTGTAACTTTGGTGGTCTGCTGAAGACAAAAGAATAAAACCCTAGAATTGCATGAACCCTAGGTTAGACCTTTAGGGTTACAACTTAGAGACCACATTTGGGTTAACCTAGACTTAGTCAAATCTAGTACTTAGCCGGTGAGCTTGGTCACTGATTGCACTACAAAAATACTCCTGCAATTGTGTCGTCTTGTGCTATTTCCTAGCATTACCAATGCATATTAGGGTTGCATAGTCGCATTTGTAAATATAGACGCATGCATGCATTTAATTGAGAGGGAAGGAGAGTGAAATAAGTGGCCTCGCAATTCACGTTTTCCTCAAGTGCTGCTTCGCAAAATTTCCATCTTCATTTTTTATTTCTTTTGGATTTTTTAAAACTCTTCCCGTGGCTGTATGGAACAACTTCTCGCGCCATTCCCTGCTCAGGCCCTTCCCCTACGGCAGCCTCTCCCTACCAAGCCATGCGCAAGCATGCACAGCCAGGGCATGGCTATGCATGCTCTCCTCTTCTTTAAAAAGAGCTCGGCTGCCTTTTTGCAAAGCAGCCTGGTCCCCAGCCAAAAACACTACAGCTCCACTTCTCCTTCCATGCCACCATCTCCTCCCTCTCCCTCCATACACAAGACCTCCTCCTCATAGGAGACACCCTGCAGGCAGGAGTTATCATTGTGGTGCACACCCACCACAGTGAGACCACCACCACCCAGCTCTTCAAAGAGCTGGTGGGCGTGGTGGCCTTCGTTTCCCAGTTTGAACGACCACGCCACTTTAGCCATTTGAGCGGAAGCTTCAAGTTTGAGGCTCAAAGCTCCAGCAGCAGCGGCAAGGTGGCAGCACGCAGCAAGGTAGCAAAGCCGCCCCAGCCCTTTCCGCGCACGCCTGCAGGCCGCCTCAGGCCTTCCAGCGTGCGCCTGCAGGCCGCCTCAGGCCTTCCAGCGTGCGCCTGCAGGCACCATCACCTCCCACTTCTTCACCCTGCCACGCTCTCTCCTTCGCCCGCAACCAACCACTGCGTGCCTCTGCAGCAGCCGACCAAGCTTCCCACGCACCCCATCCAACACCCGCAGGCCACCGCGTGTCCTATCGCGCTCCTTCGCCCGCAACACAGCCCTCACTGCGTGCTCTATCGCAACCTTCCACCCGTAAGCCACAAGCTGGCGCACCCTTCCATGTGCGTGCTACCCCGTGTGCGCCAGCCGCAAGCCGCCCACACTCACAACACCTACAGCAAGCGGTTGTGCGGCTCACCTGGCCACTGTAGCCACTATTCACGCGTTTCTACAGAACACTATGGCTACAGTGGGGTGACCGGAAAGCTTCACACTTATCCGGTCACCCGGCACGCAGCTACCAGCCACTGCCCGCGCACGCATTCAGCCCCGCGCCTGCTCCAGCTCCCGCCCGCGCGTCTGCGTGCGTCCACATCGCCCGCACCATCCCGCTCCTTCGCCCGCTCCCTTCGCTCACGTGTGCCTACGAGCGCCCGCTCCAGCCTCTCCTCTCCCCGCACTCTCTCCCTTCCAACGCGACCCTCTCCGCACGCATATGTGCTTGCGCGCGCGCGTGAAGCTCCAGGCGGTGCGTAGAACCTTCAGTCAACGCCGGACTACCTCAGACGACTTAACTGCAGCTTCCTTTACTCCAGTAGGAAGCGCGCGGCTGCTCTCTCTCTCTCTCTCTCACAACACTCTCTCACTCTCTTCACCGACACTTACACACCTACACTCACACTTTCATACACACACACAGACACCTATACACTATTATATATATATATATACGTTTACATATATATATTGATATATATGCATATATTTATATACATATACATACATATATATATATACTTATATCTATGTATATAGCAGTATGTATATAACTAAGTATTAGTATACATATATATATATACATATATCTATATACTTATATATATATATATATATAAGTATATAGATATATGTATATATATATATGTATACTAATACTTAGTTATATACATACTGCTATATACATAGATATAAGTGTATATATATATATATATCTATATATATATATATACATATATTAGTACTTATATAACTTTGTATTAGTCTATATACATATATATATATATATATATATACACATATATACACACCTACTTGTACATATATATATATATAAATATACATACATATATACATATATATACATATCTAGCTACATATATATATACACACACACAGACATATATATATATATATACATCTATACATATATCTATCTATACATATAGCTACATACATATATACATATACTTATATATATATATATATATACATATATATATACACACACACACACACACACATATATATATACCTATATATTTATAACCATATATACATATAGCTATGTTTACATATATACATACATATATATATATTTTTTCACATTATTTACCATACGTAGTATCGTGCGAATATCTGCACCAGTTGCTGATATTCCTCGATACACGCATACAAAAAGCGTGTTCTCATTCATCTTCCACCAATCCACCTTACACGCAGCACTTCGTCCTGTTGGTTGCGTCTTTCTAGACGATGACCAACTCGACACCGTGCTACACTCTATCTCCACCTCCACCCCCACCCCTTTATACAAATATAATATATACCTATATATATAGACTATATTTACTTTATTTCTTCTTCTCTTTCATGCCAATAAAAAGATAAAAAATATATATAAAAGAGAAAAGATAATCTTTGACTTACAGGTACTCCGTCTTGCGAATAGCAAGACCTGTTTTGGAACCCTGATTTGGCTCAAGGCCAATAACCTAATTTTGAGGGTGTGCCTCAAGGACAAAGATTATCAGAAAAAAATCTAAATGGAAAAACACCAAAAACACAATAAACGAATGGAAGGGATTCGTTGTAGGAAAGGCGTAGAAACTTGACTTGTAACCCCACTTCCCTGAGTTCGACCCTGGGCCTAAAAGTGACCAAGATAAAATCAAGTAGGCCAGGTTAAAATTTTTTTAAAGAGATGGTTAGGTCCGATTTAGGTTAACCACTATACACACTTCAATGATAAAATCACCATATTAACAACCTAACCGGGTCTAACACCATACCTTTTCTGGCACCGTTGCCGGGGAAGTGCACCTTCAAGTAAGTTTTTACTCCGTTCCTGTAATTTTTTCTCTTCTCTCTTCATGGGTGTCTCTGTTTTTGGTGTGCAGGTGAACCTGTTGCAAGGAGAAGGCAGGCAGACGAAGTCGGAGACGTGGGCAGGTCCAAGGCAAGAACGAGAGCATGAAGACGTCGACACCGCATTGGAGCTCCGCACACGTCGCTGCACATGTAGGTCTTTCTTTCTTAGCAACCTAGGTTAACTTGTCACCCTAATAATAAAAAAAAACTAAAAAAACTAAAAACTAGAAAAACTTCTTGGGATCTCTTGGGGCAAGTGGATTAAAATTCACTTGATTGATTGATTGCCTTTACTCCCACCACCCCAGGATTTCTCGCCTTACTTCGCATAGTGAAAATCCAAGAATCTTAATTCTTGAATTTTTTGCCGTGTGAAGTATTCTTTGAGGCAAACATAAAAGGATTGATTGCACCCCTCTTTGCCTCACTTATCTACAAATTTGGGATCACATTTTTTGGTTGGGAGACTTGGAATTCAGTTGATTCCAACCCCACCACAACTTTTCAACTTGCCTAAGATTCTATCCCGAATACTTCAACCCCAACAAATTGATTTTCTTCATCTTTTGGTTGAAGCCTTGTGTGTGGAAATCATTTTTGGTGATTGGGAGCACTTGAATTGAAGTGCTTTGGCTCCCTTTCACATTAATCTAAAACTGATTCGTGCATCCACACATAGAAATCTCCATCTAGGGAAGCCCATTGCATTGTAGCATGCATTAACCAACTGATATTGAAGAAGGGTTTGTTGGGCTTAGAAGAAAACCTGTATTCTCTCAAAACCCAGAGATTGGTTGAATTGGTATTTCAGCGAAATCCTAAAATTCAAACTACTTAAGGCTGAACTCTAAAAACCATTCACCAATTAAAAACTTCAATTCAGGGAGATTTCCCCATTGCATGCTTGTTTTACACAATTGGAAAATCAATCACTTTGGCAATACCCATAAACAATGCCCTTCACATTCCAAAAGCACTTGATCCTAAGCCTCTAACTAAAACTGGTAGTCACTTGACCCTTCTTAAGGATTGGTGGTCTAACTACCTGCGTGTAGCGTCTACATGCTGGTGAGGGTTCCTGCGTGCTATCGGGTGTCTAAGACTGGGGCAAACGGCCTTTCAATCTGGCTCAGTGGTTCCGCAGTGCTCGCATTCGGTTCCGTAGTTCGTGATAGTAAGTAACTTAGATCTTTAGGTTTAAGGGCACACTGTAGAGGTTAGGAATTTGATTGTATTGATTTGTTATCAAGTGTACCTTTGTGGCGTCATTTCTCTCATCTCTTTTCCCTTCTCATCTCCCCAATTCTTCCTGCGGTAGTGCATGTTTGGAAGGAGGTCACAAAACCCTGAACTATGTGAATTGCCTGAGAAATCTAGAAAAGAAGCTGAATCATCCTCCTCCTCCACAAACATGGCTACACGCCCACCCCCAAATCCCGAGGGAGGAAACTGCCCTCAAAACCCACCAGGTGGTGGAGCCTTAGATCCCATAACTTGCCTCCAAGCCTAAATGGAATGTATAATGAATGAATTGAAGCCATTCGGGAAACATTGGAGGAAATGCAGAACCCTCCTGAACGGGAGGAGCCTAGGTCTCTTAGCTCTTATCAGAATCCCGTTGCTATAGAGACCATAGGACAAATTCAGGTCCCCATGGGCGGGGACGACTTTTAATTGAAACCAAACATAATTGGCCTAATAAATTTCCATTTCCATGGTCTTGCAAGTGAAGATCCTTTTCTCCACTTGGAAGACTTAACCCGATTGGCTGAAACTGTCAAACCAAGAAATATCGGGTTACATATAGTCCTCATGAGAATGTTTTCGTTTTCATTGCGAGATAAAGCATCGCAGTGGTTATGCACCCTTGGGAGAACCATCCACTCTTGGGAAGAGATGCGAACAGCGTTTCTCAAGAAGTTCTTCCCAATCGGGCGAACCAATGCGCTTCACCGTGCTATCACTTCATTTACGCAACAAAATGGTGAACAATTTCATGAGGCATGGGAGAGGTATAATGACCTCCTCAGGAAGTGTTCGCACCACGGTCTACCTAAGTGGCATATAGCCCAGATTTTCTACTATGGGCTAAATGAGACTTTGAAGCAGATTGCAGACGCTTCCTGCGGAGGGAACTTTATGAATAAAGACGAGAATGGAGCATTTGAATTGTTTGAAAATATGAGTGAAAACTCAATGAACAATGCTTCCATTGTCTCCTTTAATCGTACCAGCCAGCCTCGAAATGTCCACGAAGTTGACACGGGACCCTCCCATTCATCCACTGATCTCAACCTTATTGCACAAAAATTGGATGAAGTCTCCGTCGTGCACAAGAAGCTGGACGAGCTACTGGCCAACCCCGCCCGTTCTATGGCAAACACCCCCACCTCACCACTTCATCACAATCCAATTCTTCCAACACCAGGCTTATCCCGAGAAACCCCGTAAGACCTTCCTTACCGAGTGTCGTGCCAAGCAACTCGGTAAGTCATGTGGAACTGGCTTCTGCGAGCCAGTATTTCGACATGGAGGACCAAGCCTCCGTGTGCTCGGAAGCATATTTACATGTGGACGTGTCTTCTGGCATAGAAGATGCTTGCGCCCTGGGGAACAACCCGTTCTCTACCACTTATAACCCAGGGTGGAGAAATCATCCAAACTTTGCATGGTCCAACAACCCGCAATGCCAAAACCCCGCAGGTGGACCAATGTGACCGTCTGCATCCAAGGGCCTAGTCTAATCCTATGGCGAATCCTCCATCAGGCCCTTGCGTACCGCAAGCAGAACACGCATCAAGTCCTCTTGATAAATTGATGCGAATGATGACGGATATGTCAAAGTGCCATGAAGAGAACATGACCTCTCTTCAGCACCAATTGGCGCAGCAGAATGTTAAGATCAGTCAACTACGCATGGCGACTCGATCTCAGGGCACTCTTCCCGCCCAACCTGTTCCAAACCTGTGCAACTTCGTACCCCGTGGTCCGCAACCACAGGTACAACCTTCTCAGGGATAGGTTGATCAAATTTTGCAAGCTCCGAGCATTCCACCGGGATTTCAGGCTAATCCCGCTGCAGCACCACACTCTTATGTCCCCATTGCAAACCCTCCTCCGCCATATGATCCCACTGGACCTGCATCGTCCAATGCTATCTCTACGAGGAGCGGTAAGCAGACTGTCTATCCGCCTTGACCTGAACCTGGCTCGCCTTCTTCATCACCCTCTCATTCGGGATGCTCATCGCATTTTCGAGAGGACGATACACCCAAATTGGTGCCAGAATCAGTTCCATTCCCTGAGGCTCTTCTAAGGGAGCCAAAAGGCAAGAAGAAAGACACGCAGGCCTTTGATAGCCTGTGTAATTTGTTCAGGGATGTCGAAATCAAGGTACCCTTGCTCGAGGCTATCGATCACATACCTACTGTCGCCCGATTTTTCAAAGACTACACAACACCCAGGCGACAGTCAAAGAAAACTAAGAATCCGATGGTTCTCTTGCCTCATGCGAGTTGTGCTATACTGTCAAATCTACCATCGAAGCAGAAAGATTCGGGCACACCGCTTATTTCCTGTAGCATCCAAGGCTGCAATTTTAACCTTGCCCTGCTTGATCTAGGATCTTCCATAAATCTCATACCGACCATCAAGCTCGAAAATTTTTCCTTGGAAAATCTGAAACCCACCCCTGTCACGTTACAGTTGGCAGATCGTTCTGTCAAAATCCTGAAGGGTGTGATGGAAGACGTGGTGGTTAGGGTCAATAGTGTCTGTTTTCCTGTTGACTTTCTTGTTTTAGATATGGAAGTTCCTAGCTCACTTTTTGATTGTCCGATCATCCTTGGTCGACCTTTCTTGGCCATAGCCTACGCCCTTATCGAGTGCGAGTCGGGCTGTATTGAGATTACCGTTGGATCTGAAAAGATCAAGCTTAACATCTTCAAGGCAGCCAAGAACTTTGATTGTGATTGCATCGAGGATGACATGTCTGACAAGGACATGACCGTCAGTGCGTGTATCGGACTATTTGGGACCTATTCGAACTGTTGCGGATTACTTGTAAACACTGACGATTGCCTGACCATCACATATTGTGACGTTCCCCCATCCCTCCCTTGTCCCGTACCTTCTCCTGGCCAGACTTCTAACGAGGTTTTCTCCGCTTCCCATACCTCGTGGTCTGAGTCATCCGGGCTACTCACTGTCGGTTCACACTCTTGAAGACTGGATTGCCCTTTCTTTCCCGCCAAATTAGGCGGATTTGCAACTCCACACTGGGACCTTGAGCCCACATCCTACTCACTGGGGCTATTCCTTTTTGGGTCCATCGATCCAAGAAGCAAATCTGAGGGCCAACTTCTTCTTCCCGACTTGTTCTCCGATCCGCCTGGGACACTCTCATCCCATGAAATGCCAGACCCTTCACCATCCACCATCACTTTTCACGCCACTATCACGATCACTTTACTTTTCACTTCACCGCCCACCATCCACCCACCCTACCACCCTACTGTATACCCTGCACTTCAGCTCTCCTTACCCGATCTTTCGTCCTTCCTCTACCCTACCCTGCATGCATATGAGGACATAGCATCGTTTGGCATGGGGGGGTGGATAGGCATCCATAGGATCTGGGTATTTTATCATATCATGCAGTTTCCACCTATTTATAAATATGCAAGAAAAAGAAAAAGAAAAAGAAAAAAATATATATATATAGTGTTTAGTAATGATCTGATGGTTGAAGAAAAAATACAATAAGTATTTATGGATATTCAACCTCTGTTTTGAAGACTTTCCAGGCCACAGAAGCTTGATTCGCTCAGGCTCGGCTTAATTCACTTGAGCATTGACAAGATAGATCGGAATCTCTCCTAACTAAGGACGTGTTCTTGTACCTGAGCCATCAGTACAGGATTCGTTGGTTTGCTTCTACTCGAGAGCATAAGTAATCTTGGTTCACACTACACATATCAAGAAAGACCAGGTGAACATAAGATCCAACCCTAGTGTTCATTAGGGAAGGTGGAGTCCTTACCTGTGCGCGCAGGTAGACTTTTTATCCCAAGCTTTAGTCTTGTGTTTACGAGCAACTCTTTCCACCAAAAAGAAAATTGTGCTCCTCCAAATAATGTTGTAATAGATATACTGACACATGTTTCAAAAAAAAAAAAAGATGCAAATAAGTCAGTATATCTCACAAATATCTGTAAAGTCTCTACCCTAACTTCAGGGCAAGTAGCAAATACCCTATTTTCCTGTGAGCCACAAATGTCAGAAAATGGGAGTTGAGTTTCCATCATCTTTTAAGGGTCAATCCGAAAACACAAGCTGAAACTGGGACTAACCTGTACTTAAAAATTCGTGAAACCCTGGGCTTGAGTCTTAATATTCATCTGGTCAGTCTTGACCCTTCACTAAGCACAAGCCATAACCTCTTGAGCTCTTGAGTACGGCAAAAACCTCTTGGATCCTGGAAACTGTACTTAAGGTTTAAATATCAAGAGTCTTGGTTAGTCGAGAGATGATCTATGTCATGTGAGACTTAAAGTACTGGTAGTCTTCTCTACAATTGGTTCTCACAATATTCAGAAATAAACACACCTATGTTGCCTAAGGAGAAAATCTTCAGATTAAAGATCGTTTCTAAATACATTACAAAAATGTTTTGCTAGGGACTAGCAAAAGATAGGCATGGGGGTATGATTGCACTGCAAAAATACACCTGCAATTGTACTGTCTTGTGCTATTTCCTAGCATTACCAATGCATATTAGGGTTCCATAGTCGCATTTGTAAATATAGACGCATGCATGCATTTAATTGAGAGGGGAGGAGAGTGAAATAAGTGGCCTTGCAATTCATGTTTTCCTCAAGTGCTGCTTTACAAAATTTCCATCTTCATTTTTTATTTCCTTTTTATTTTTTAAAACTCTCCCCACGGCTGCATGGAACAACTTCTTCTCCTCGCACCATTCCCTGCTCAGGCCCTTCCCCTGTGGCAGCCTCTCCCTACCAAGCCATGCGCAAGCATGCACAGCCAGGGCATGGCTGTGCATGCTCTCCTCTTCTTTAAAAAGAGCTCGGCTGCCTTCTTGCAAAGCAGCCTGGTCCCCAGCCAAAAACGCTGCAGCTCCACTTCTCCTTCCAGGCCACCATCTCCTCCCTCTCCCTCCATACGTAGGACCTCCTCCTCAGAGGAGACACCTTGCGGGTAGGAGTTATCATTGTGGTGCACACCTACCACAGCGAGACCACCACCGCCCAGCTTTTCAAAGAGCCGGTGGGCGTGGTGGCCTTCTTTTCCCTATTTGAACGACCACGTCACTTTAGCCATTGGAGCGGAAGCTTCAAGCTTGAAGCTCAAAGCTCCAGCAATGGCAGCAAGGCGGCAGCACGTAGCAAGGCATAGCAGCCGCCCCAGCCCTTTCTGCGCATGCCTGCAAGCCGCCCCAACCCTTCCAGTGCGCTCCTGCAGGCACCATCGCCTCCCGCTTCTTCGCCCTGTCGCGCTCTCTCTTCCGCCAGCAACCGGCCACTGTGTGCCTCTGCAGCGGCCGGCCAAGCTTCCCGTGCACTCCAGCCAACACCCGCAGGCCACCACATGCCCTGTCGCGCCCCTTCGCCCGCAACCCAGCCCTCACCGTGCACTCTATCGCGACCTTCCGCCTGCAAGCCACAGGCCGGCGCAACCCTTCCACGCGCGTGCCAGCCCGCGTGTACCAGCCGCAAGCCGCTTGCACTCACAACACTTGCAGTAAGCGGTTGCACGACTCGCTCGGCCACTGTAGCCACTGTTCACGCATTTCTGCAGAATACTGTGGCTACAGTGGGGTGACTGGAAAGCTTCTCACTTATCCGGTCACCTGGCGTGCCGCTACCAGCCACTGCCCGTGCACGCGTTCAGCCCCACGCCCGCTCCCGTGCCTGCCAGGGCGTTTGCGTGCGTCCGCATTTCCTGCACCCGCTTGCTCCTTCACCCGCTCCCTTCGCCTATGTGTGCCTGCGACCGCCTGCTCCAGCCTCTCCTCTCCCCGTGCTCTCTCCCTTCTAGCGCGACCCTCTACGCGCGCAAACACACTTGCACGCGCGCGTGAAGCTCTAGATGGCGCGTAGAAATATCAGACAACGCCGGGCTGCCTCAGACGACTTGACTACAACTTCACTCCGGCAAGAAGCGCGCAGCTGCTCTCTCTCTCTCTCTCACAACACTCTCTCACTCTCTTCACCGACACTTGCACACCTACACTCACACTTTCATACACACACACTATACACTGTTATTTACATATATATATATATATATACACACTTATATCTATATATATAGTAGTATGTGTATAACTAAGTATTAGTATACATATATATATATATATATATACATATATCTATATACTTAAATATATATATGTATATATACATATATATTTACATATATACATATACTTACATACATATATATATATATACACATATATCTATACATATATTAGTACATATATAACTATGTATTAGTCTATATACATATATCTATATACTTATATATATATATTTATACACATATATACTTACCTATATACATATATATATATACATATCTAGCTGCATATAGCTATATATACATATATTACTATATATATATATACATATATATATATAACTATATATACATATATACATATATATATACATATCTAGCTACATATAGCTATATATACATATATTACTATATATATATATATATATATACATATATCTATCTATGCATATAGCTACATACATATATACATATATATATACACATATATATATACATATATATATACCTATATATTTATAACCACATATATATATATAGATATATTTACATATATACATACATATATATATATTTTCACATTATTTACCATACGTGGTATCACGGGAATATCTGCACCAGTTGCTGATATTTCCCGATACACGCGTCCAAAAAGCGTGCTCGCATTCATCTTCCACCAATCCACCTTACACGTGGCACTTCGTCCTACTGGTTGCGTCTTTCTAGACGATGACTGACTCGACACCGTGCTACACTCCATCTCCGCCTCCACCCTCACCCCTTTATACATATATAATATATACCTATATATATAGACTATATTTACTTTATTTCTACTTCTCTTTCATGCCAATAAAAGGATAAAAAAATATATAAAAGAGAAAAGATAATCCTTGACTTGCAGGTACTCCGTCTTGCGAATAGCAAGACCTATTTTGGAACCCTGATTTGGCTCAAGGACAAGAACCTAATTTTGAGGGTGTGCCTCAAGGACAAAGATTATCAGGAAAAAATATAAATAGAAAAATACCAAAAACACAATAAACGAACGGAAGGGAAACGTTGTAGGAAAGGCGTAGAAACTTGACTTGTAACCCCACTTCCCTGAGTTCAACCCTGGGCCTAAAAGTGACCAAGATAAAATCAAGTAGGCCAAGTTAAAAATTTTGTAAAGAGATGGTTAGGTCCGATTTAGGTTAACCACTTTACACACTTTAATGATAAAATCACCATATCAACAACCTAACCGGGTCCGACACCAGTCACCTTCTGGGCCACTCACTAAAAACCCCAACTGAAGAAAAACAGGCTAAAATTGATTTTAAAATACAAATTAAACCTGAATTCGTTGTCGTACTACTGGGTGCTTTCAATCTCTTGGCTGGGTTAGCTAGGAGGCGGAAATCACTTCCAGTTGGTTGTACGACGAATTTTCTTTAGGAATTAGAACTTAAAATGAAAAATCTGGTCATCTGATTCATAAGAACCATCTGATTGACAGGGTCTTAGCACCAACCCAGGGGTTGGGCAGTGCATGCAAGGATGAAGGTCACTTAGACCTTAATTGGTTGGACCTTGGGAGCCGCTCCCAAGGAGGTGGGTCACCTCACCATGACCATCTTCTCCCCCCACTTCTTCTACTCTCGTAGCCACAATGACTAATCCTAGACCTAGACCTAGACCGGGTCAGGATATTGATAATCTGGACCCAATGGCTCATCTGGAAGCCTGGGTGGTCAAATCTGAGGAGCAGCATTAACAAAGCAAGGAACGCATTTTGACGGCGCTTGACAGAATGCAGCATCCGCCGCAAGGAGAACAACTATAGGATTTCTGTGATCCAGCTGCACCAATCGTTGCACCCTTAGTCAGGATTCCCGCAGGCGGAGATGCATTCGAGCTCAAACCTAACGTGATCGGTTTGATCAGCACTCACTTCTATGGAAACTCAAGCGAAGATCAGTTTCAGCACCTAGAGGACCTAAGTCGACTCACAGAAATGATTTAACCTAGGAACATTGATCATGGAATTATTCTAATGAAGCTTTTACCATTTTCTCTGAGGGACAAAGCTACATACTGGTTCAAGACCATTGGGAAGCCAATTGGAACCTGGTTGAAATTACGATGTGAATTCTTGCAAAAGTTCTTCCCAATCAATCGAACAAATGTGATGAGACACGCAATCACGACTTTCTCCTAAGGAGTTGGGGAGAAGTTGCATGAAGCCTGGGATCGATTTCATGACCTTCTCTGGAAATGCCCACACCATGGTATACCCAGATGGCATCTAGCTCAAATCTTTTACCATGGGTTGGATGACATACATTGGTATCTGGCCAATGCATCTAATGGCAGGAAGTTCCTCGCAAAAGACGAGAATAGTGCATTTGAGTTGTTCGAATCCTTGGTAGAGAATTCGATGAATGCCACATCCATGAAACAGTTCCAGCGGCCTGGTCAGTAGCAAGTGTCCATGAGGCTCACACCGAGTCTATTCGAGCCGACATGGATATCATCGTCAAGCAGCTAGATAGAATAAGCCTAATTGAGAAGAAGATTGACCAGATTAGTCAGGGTCAATCTGACATGAACTCTGCCTCTTCAAGACCCTCCTATGCACCCCGAGCCCCTCCTATTCGAGTTAATCTACTCACTCGGGATGCATCTTCTCCTTATTTACGAGACCCTACATATCAGGATCCCATAAACAATCCTGATCTGGCACCATACGACCTGGGTTACGCACCACCCGTAGATTATAATGTGTATCCCCTTGACGGATATACGTCTCAGACATCTTCAGCCTACGAGGACGTCAATGCTATCCAAGGATACAGGCGTAATAACCCATATTCAGAGACGTATAACCCTGGTTGGCGCCAGCATCTGAACTTCTTTTGGTCTGGTAATTCACAGAGACAACAGCAAGATCCACACTACTGACTCGTCGATCTTTCGCTTTTAAGTCGTTTGCAGTTTAATGCGGTGGAAAAAATCGACTGATCAATATTTAAGAAGAAATAACCACTCACAGAGGAGCGGATCGTATCCACAGGGAGGCAATGATGTATTAAAATTCACACCAATTAAAAACGTTCGTTCATAGTTAGTTTGAACAAGAATCAAGCCAAGATTGCCTTTAGATTAAGGTTTAAGCAAGAAACAATGCTGAAATGGCAATTATGAGAAACTAGAGGATATTTTCCGCAATGCAGAATCAATAAAATATGATTAAAAAGTGACAATGGCAGAAAATGTAATTTCTAATTGATGATTTATTGTAGCAAAATAGGGGAATTTTTCCCCTTTGTGTTGCACGATAAGGAGCGGATGGCCGAGCGCGGGAAGCTTAAAGGAAGTCCCTTGGACCAAGGGCTTCGAATCGGTGGTGGCGGCGAGTCGCGCGGTGGCCAGAGGTGGCCGGACGAGCTCCGGCGGAGGTGTTGCAGCCGGTGAGCGTGCGCGGCCTGTTGGCGTGAGAACTGCCGCGCGCTGCTGCTGGCGGCTCTACAGGCGCGGGCGAAGGGTGCTACAGGCGTAGGCGTGGTTGCTGCTGGTGGCGGGCGCGCGGGAAGAGCGGTTGGCATTCTGCAGCTGCGTGCGGTTCTGCAAGCGCTGGAGAAGAGCGCGGCAGGCTGAGGAGGGCGTGCGTGGTTGGCGAAGGCTGATGGTGGGTGCGGGTGTGCTGCAGGCTGATGGGAGAGGGGAAGGTGGCTTGGGCTGGTCTGCAGGCGTTGTTGGAGGATGCTGTGGGAGAGGGAGCATGTGCGTTTGGAGGGTGCAGCAGGCTGAGGAAGGCGTTGCGTGGAGAGCAGGTGCGGGTGGACTGCAGATGGGTACGCAGGCGAGTGGGTGGAGGTGAGTGGGTAGCTTCAGATGTCTGGGAAATTTCCCGGACGTCTTAAGTTACTTAAAGGGTGGCTGAATCAGTAGCTCGGTGGTGGTGGTCGGCGACGACGGCGAGGGAGATGCACGCTAAGGTGCTCACGGTGATGCGGACGAGCTCCGGATGGTGGTGTGGCCTGTCACACCACACGCCCACGGTGGTGGAGACTCGCCGCCACAGTAGAGGTCGGTAGTATGGAGTAGAAGAGAGAAGGTCTCTCGGCACAGTGGTGGGTCGGTGGTGGAGGCCTCCCGAGCTCGACTGCCTCCCTCCTCCTTTTGTAGTGGCCTGCACACATTTGAAATCATCCGCCCGACCAGATCCACCACATCCGCTCTCCCTTGAATGGGTTCTTCACTGCGGCCGTTCGGCGGTGGAGCGGCAGCCATCTGTTCCTGCAAGAAGAAGAATAAAGAAAATAATGTTAAAATATTAGGGCCATTTATATACAGACCCTCAACTTTTATGTTAATAAAAATAATGTACCTAATTGGTTATCTAATTAGATAAATGTCATTTTAAGCTAATTCTAAATGCACTTAAAATATGAATGTAATGCATGGATTATGTAATTAAATTAAAACTATGAATTAATCTATTTACATCCTAATTTATACTAAATAAATGTTAGAATTAACCTAATGTGTAGGCACTTAAATACTTAAATAGCCCACAACTATGGGCTAATCAACTACCAGACTAGGTAATATGGGAATGCGCAAAACACGTACCCTAGGCAGCAGCCATTCCCGTCTCAGCAGTAGCAACCCCGTTCTTCATACCAACCACTGCACCAAGCTGCCAGTCACCCTCCAAAGCAGACTAACCCTTTGGAGGCACTGAAAGAGGAGCTACAAGAATCGATGAGGAAATCTACACAGGATAGCTTGCAGATAATGAAGGTGATGGCTGACCAGATACAGACTATACAGAACATGCAAAACCAATTATTGCAGGAGCATAGGACTAAGGGAGCCTTGCCCTCCCAACCCGTCCCGAACCCTCGGTATGTGCAGAACCAAGGAGCCCAGCCTAGGATTCAGGCACCACAAGGACAGGCACACGCCATATTATAGGCGCCTCCTACACCACCTGGTTTTGCCTAAGGCCAGTTACCTTTGTAGAACCCTACATACTCTGCCCCTTCCGCTCCCCCACCACCTCATGGACAGCAAGCCGATGCAAATGCTGTCTCATTAAGGAGCGGAAGGAAGACATTCGACCCACCACATAGGTAGGCGGGTCCTGATTTTTCTCACCCTTCGCCGCAGGTGGGTTAGACTCCTTCATCTCACGAGCCACCTACGGGAGATAAGGGTAAGAGGCTACTTTACCCTGAGATTCTCGTCCCTTTTCCTGAGGCTCTAACACGAAATGTAGTATGGAGAAAGGACATGCGGAATTTTGACCTGAAGTCAATGTTTAAGGAAGTACATATTTAGGTCCCCCTCCTCAAGGCAATTGATCACATCCCCGCTGTCGCTAGGTTCTTTAAGGACTATTGTACCCAGAAGCAACAACCTAGAATTGGACGACAGGCGGTATTGTCAAAAGAGGCTAGCACCGTGATTCTAGCCGACTTGCTGCCGAAAAAGAAAGACCCTGGTACCCCACTCAAATCCTGCTTCTTGCAGGATTCTCCATTTGATTGGGCCCTTTTAGATCTGGGTTCGTCCATCAACCTAACTCCCACTACTGTATTTGATCGATTTCGATTTGGGGAGTTAAAGCCCACCTCGGTCACGATTCAGCTGGCTGATAGATCTGTAAAAACACCGAGGGGGGTGGTTGAGAACGTGATTGTAAAAGTCCGCAGATTCTGCTTTCCCACAGAATTTTTCATTCTCGATATGGAAGTTCCTCCTAATCTCTGAGATGCACCAATTATTTTGGGTCACCCATTTCTAGCGACAGCTCGAGCGAACATTGATTGTGCATTTGGGTGTATGGAGATAGCCCTAGGCAATGAGTGACTTTGACTTGACATATTCAAGACATCAAAGAATTTTGACTATGATCGTGTAGAGGAGGATGGTGAAGACGAAGATTTGGCATACTATGGTAACGTTGGGCTCCTTTGTGACGACCAAATGTCTCATTCATCTGCACTATCAGGGTTCTTAGACCTCGATCCACACAGGACTGAGACCACTGCACTACACATATCTCCCCGAGGATCTGACTGTTTAGGGTGTGCTTCTGACCACAGCACCCCTAAATTCAGCTATCCTGAGCCACACATTGTTGAATCGCCCCTGTTATTGCAGGAAGACATGAACACAGCTAACGGGTTTCCTGTTAACGCAGTCACAACCGATTATCTCACAGGAAGTGAATCAGCGGGAATTCACATGCATACAGACCAACAGATTCCCACCCTCGAGTTTGCTCCTCCCACTCCCATTCCTGACTCTGACCCACCCATGATTGAATTGAAGCCCTTACCTGACTCACTTAAGTATGTGTTCTTGGGCGAAAGTGAGACATACCCAGTCATTGTTAATGCCCACTTAACCCAAGAATAGGAGCATCAATTGATTTCTACGCTACAAGAACATAGGGCTGCTATAGGGTGGAGTATTGCTGATCTCTGCGGTATCCACCCCTCGTATTGCACTCATCACATTTACACGGATGAGGGGGTGAAACCTTCGAGACAACCTCAAAGATGACTTAACCAGAATGTGCTGGAGGTTGTTAAGAAGGAGATTGTCAAATGGCTGGATGTAGGTATTATATACCCAATCTCAAACAGCCAGTGGGTGAGTCCAATCCAGATAGTGCCCAAGAAAGTAGGACTCACCGTAGTAAAAAATGATAAGGGCGAATCCATCCCGACCCGCACTGTGACATCTTGGCGGGTCTGCATCGACTATAGGAAACTGAATTCGGCTACCTAGAAGGATCACTTTCCTTTGCTTTTCATTGATCAGATCTTGGAACAGTTAGTCGGATGCAGTTTCTTTTGCTTTCTGGATGGATACTCTGGGTATAATCAAGTAGCGATTAGCTCGGAAGATCAAGACAAGACCACATTCACATGCCCCTTTGGAACATTCGCTTTCAAGCAGATGCCCTTTGGCCGCTGCAATGCACCAGCGACATTTCAGCATTATATGATGGCCATCTTCTCTGACATGATTGGGGACTATGTGGAGGTATTCATGGATGACTTCTCCATCTTTGGAGATGATTTTGCATCTTGTCTTGATAACCTCACCAAGATCCTAAAATGGTGTATTGAGGTAAACCTGGTACTATCCTGGGAGAAAAGCCATTTCATGGCAAGGAATGGCATAGTACTAGGGCACAAGATCTCTAAAAGTGGACTCAAGGTCGATCGAGCTAAATCTGAGATTATTTCCCACTTACCACCACCTAGCTCTGTCAAGCAGATCAGATCATTCTTGGGTCATGTCGGCTTCTATTGGAGATTTATACGTGATTGCTCAAAAATTACATGACCTTTGACGAATCTCCTTGTTGCCGATGTCCCATTTGAATTTGACACCTCATGTCTCAGCACCTTCGAGACTTTATGAAGCACTGTCTCTGATTCCCCAATTCTCC
Source organism: Thalassia testudinum (assembly GCA_037157565.1). Lineage (NCBI taxonomy): Eukaryota > Viridiplantae > Streptophyta > Magnoliopsida > Alismatales > Hydrocharitaceae > Thalassia > Thalassia testudinum. The sequence goes on along the minus strand of JAZHRO010000071.1, from coordinate 17,186,831 downwards.
AACCACCCAACTAGTCGCTTGATTTCGAGATGATGTGCGACGCTTATGATTTTGCTGTCGGTGCTATTTTAGGCCAGCGTCGGGAAAAACAACCTTTTGTCATATACTATGCTAGCAAGATGCTGAATGAGGCTCAACACAATTATACTATCACCGAAAAAGAACTGCTAGCAATAGATACGGGTTGGAGAAATTCAAATCATATTTATTAGGGTCCAAAGTCATCACCTTCACCGACCACTCCGCCCTTCGGCATTTGTTGGCAAAGAAGATGCCAAACATCAGCTCATTAGATGGATCCTTCTATTGCAAGAATTTGATATTGAAATCCATGACAAAGTCGGAAAATAGAATGTTGTGGCGGATCACCTATCCAGACTGGACCCAGGACACATTCCCTATTCCCTGCCTATCCACAAGCAATTTCTAGATGAATCTCTTTTGGTAGTTCACTTTGTTAAGTTCCCCTAGTACACGGATATCGAGAACTACCTTGCCGTAGGCAAGATTCCCACGAACCTATCCAAGGACTAGAAACTCAAATTCACTGCGGAGGCCAAATTCTACCTCTAGGATGACCCACTTCTCTTTTGCATTGTAGCGGATCAGATTATTCAAAGATGCATCCCAAATTTTGAGATCCCCAGTGTGTTATCTTTTTGCCATAATGATGCTTGTGGTGGTCATTTCTCAGGATGGGAAACTGCTGCAAAAATTTTTCAGTTGGGATTTTTCTGGCCAACTATTTCTAGAGATACACACGAATACACCCAGCATTGCAATTGATGCCAGTCGGTTAGTTCTATGACCAGGAGAGACATGATGCCACTCCAGCCCATCATGGTTGTAGAAGTGTTCGACGTCTAGGGCATCGATTTTATGGGCCCTTTTTCAAACTCTCATGGCTTTGAGTACATATTATTAGCCGTCGACTATGTCTCGAAGTGGTTCGAGGCCATCCCGGTGAGACGGGCTGATCATAAGACCATCATTTCCTTCGTACGGCAATACATCTTCGTGAGATTCGGAATACCCCACGCTCTGATTAGTGACGGGGGAAACCACTTCATCCACGCCCATTTCAGGTCATTATTAAAGAAATATGGGGTACATCACCATATAGCCACCCCGTGTCACCCGTAGACCAATGGGCAGGTTGAAGTGTCTAACCATCAAATCAAGCTGATTCTCCAGAAGATGATTAGACCAGATAGGAAGGACTGGTCTGATAAATTAATTGATGCACTCTGGATAAATCGGACCGCGTATAAGGCCCCACTCAGAATGTCACCATATCTCATGGTATATGGCAAGGCCTGTCACCTTCCTGTAGAGTTGGAACACCGCGCCTTTTGGGCGGTGTGAAAATGTAACCTTGACCTCGATGTAGGAGGTCAAGAACGGAAACTCCAGCTCAGCAAATTAGAAGAGATCCAGTGGGAGGCCTATGAGAACGCATTGATATAGAAGGACAAGACCAAGGCCTTTCATGACCGCCACATCCAGAGAAAAACATTCACGCCCAACCAGCAAGTCTGGTTCTTCGATTAGTGATTGAAACTTTTCGCAGGGAAGCTGAAGTATAAGTAGACTGGCCCGTATGTTGTGATTCGCCCATATCTTAATGGGGTGGTCCAGATCAGGGACTCAAAATCTGGGCGTATATGTATGGTAAATGGCCATCACCTCAAGACATTTTTGGCCCAGGAACCTCCTCCACCTGACGAGATTATTTATCTTATTGAGGACGTATGATTGAGTTTTCGCCCAGCTAGAGGCGTTAAACTCAGCACGTATAGATAGCATATCCCACATTCCACCATCATCTATACATAACCATTTTTATACAGAGCATATTTTTCCTTTTAGCATATTTTCGTTCTATATATTGCATACTGACAGGTTGGCCGGTGCTGAATGTATAATTTCAGGAGCAATTACAGGTGATTTCTACCCATTTTCTCCCTGTTGTATTTATTTTCGTTTATACTCATGCATGAGGACATGCAAGAACTTAGGCATTGGGGGGGGGGGGGGGGTAAATACAACAAAACTGAAAATTTTTATGCCAACATTTAGGAAAACCTCGGAGTTGCATGTGAAACGTACTTTAGGACCCTAAATGAAAGAACAACCAACTCTACCTCCAATGCTTGCATTGGAGCTAAAAATCATTCGCAACAGCCATTTCCAACTCACCTGCTCACCTCTTATTCTAAATTTAGGGTCAAGCTGAATGTAACCCGAAAGGGAAATTTCATGAAGTATGAATATAAGAGGTTAATTGTTTATAACATATATACATATTGCACTTATGAATAAGATTATTTTATTAAGAGAATGCATTAGGGATTTTATCCTCTAGTTGATTCCTATAATTTGAAACCTAGTACAATTTTCACATACACGTAGAATTTGTAATGGATTCATGGTGAAGGCTGATAAACGTCATTAGTCTGTCGAGAAGAAGCAGTGCTTCTTTTCTTGAACCCTTGGATAGTGTTTTGGGAGCTAGGTGGATTTTCCTCCAAAAATCGACCAAATAGTGTGAGATGAGAGTAGAGTGTACTGGTGCTCTAAGATTAGTGCAAGAAATCCAGATTCTTAGATAATTAGGTAATGATACTCTGAGATAAGGCACAGTTTTCACGCTTGGTTCTTGCGTATACATTTTGTGTGAAGTTTTGAGAGCCACCAAATAAGGCAAATACACGGAGAGCGAGTTTTCATAAAACAAGGGCTAAGGTGGATCGTTACGACCATTCTTTACGGAATCCTCGAGTGAACGAGGGTATTGATGTCAAGGTCAAACATACACCGTCCTATCCGTCTCTCCCGATGCCGTGAGTAGGCACTTCCACCAAATAAGCCACCCATTATCTCTTGAGTACCACTGATTGTGCAGCAATCATAGGTCTTAATTGACCTAGATTAAGCTAGGACTTAGCGTAAGTTAGGGTTATTCATGCATACATACGCATTATCTGCATCTTTACTACTTTACTTTAGCTATGCATATAATGTTATAATGTGCTGATTAAGTGCATTATGTCAATTGCAGGCAATATGCAGATCTGGAGCAGGATCTGGAGTAGGATCTGAAGCTGGATCAAGAATAACAAGAGTTGTAGCAGAGCTGGAGCAGAAGGCTTAGTTTAGATATAGGAACAATAATGTAAGGGGGTTAAAAGTTTGCTATTCTATTAAGTAGGAATAAAGCAGTAAAATGTGAAAAGCTTAGGTCCATCCTAGCCTTAGGATAGCCTAGAGACTTCCCTAAGCCTTAGCCACCCTTAGATTAGGGCACAACACCCTAGGAAGCCTTAAAACCCTAGTTCCAACCCTTACTTGGACGTCCAGATAAGTTACAGGACGTCCAGGACCCTTAGCCATCTCTTGCACACCTTAAACCCACTTCTGCATTGTTATTAGACGTCTAGACACTTTGTCAGACATCCAATTTCTGCAGAGTACCCAAAACAGAACCTTAATTTCCCCCTGACTCAAATTGGACGTCCAGAACTGAAGTTTGGACTTTTGATTTTTGAGTATAAGTCGTCTGATCCTATTATTGGACGTATGAAACTGGTCTCCAGTCCCTGTTTTGAGATTCAAGCCTTGATCTTGGATCTCTAGCTCCCTATACCTAATCCCAACCCCATAGGAAGCGAAATTAAGGTGTCCTAACCCTAGTACATCACCTATAGACCTACCTAAGGACCTAATTAGGTCCTCACCAAGCCCAATTAACTTAGATCAAGTCAATTACCTTCACCTAAGTCAATTGGACTCATTGAGTCCAATTGAGCTTAAATCTCAACCCACACAAGTTCGATTGGACTTAGTGAGAGTCCAATTGGCCTAAACCCAACCTGATTAAGTTATGTTACCCTCAATTAGGGTCACACTCATTCAATTAAACTTATGTTAAGTTTAATTGCATTTTCACCTTAGTAATTTGGGTTTGTAACCCTAAAATCAAGACCTACACCTACACAAACCCCTTAGGACCTATCCTAAGCCACCTAGCCAAATAAAGCACGACCACACACACACACACCAATTCACGCACACACTTCTATAGAATTCTCTAGAGCTCTCTTGAGATGGCACCACCTCTTGGTTGCCAAATTTAGCAACCAGGAGGCATTCAAATTGAGTTCCACAATTTTTGGATCTCAAAGACCACCTCCACCCACATGTGGCCGACCACTCTTGAACTCTCTCTAGAGAGTTCCACACCTCTCTAGAGAGAAGCCATTGGGTCTATAAAAAGACCCCATGGGCGGCCAAGTGCACCCATTCACATCCCTTGGCTTCATTGGCACCACTCACCTCATTAGCTCCATACATGCCCACCTTCACTTAGGTTAGCTACTCCACCTCCACGGGCTCACCACCATCATGGAGGACATCATGCCGGGATGCTGGATCAATCCTCTCTCTCTCCAAGGGTCGGCCTAAGCTACAATCGTTACCCCTCATTCTCCTCTCGACCACTCCAAGGCCATCGGGGACCACCCCTGAATGCCCTCTATTCTTCTAGATTTAATTCATGCTCTTCATACTTTTATTGCTTTTATTACTACTTAATAGCGTAGTCTTACTTCTCCCTGAATGATGCATGCGAAATCCCCCCCATTGATTCTTGTATGCAAACATTTTCTAGTAGGTAGGTTTAATTTTCAAGCATTTATGTACAAGCTTTCCTCTAGATTCCTTATGCAAACAACTCCCCAACGAATGAAAATGCATTTATATATATATATATATATCTTTATGTGTTTGAAATCACCACAAGCTTAATAATTATCGTATTTGCGTGATTTAAGTGCCTTCTCTTTAACTGTCTATCTATTACGCACCAGCATGTCTTTTCCTGGGGATATTGAAAATCTAACAATAGACGCTTTCTCCATAAATAGTCACCACCTCACTAGAATCGTGCACACAGAAACTCACACATTCACCTTCGTAATTTATTTGACTCATGCGCATATGATCCGAGTTAATAATAAAAAAGAAGTGGTGAAGTTTTAGTTAGGAGATTGAAAATCGGTGTGCATCTTTAAACGAAGTAGAGTAGTAAAATGATCGATTTTAAAAGTGAAAGTAATGCCTCCCAGAGACGAACGACCAGGACTCAAGTCTCATTATCTTTAGAAATCATATTTTGATGAACGTTTTGGCATGATTATACTACGATTCGGACAACTTTCAAAACACGTGAAAACACTTTCTGTCAACCACCAATCCCTAATAATGACTCAATAAAGTTCATGGTTATATGCTAGTTGTGATGTGTTGGAAAAAAAATGAAAAAAAAAAAAATAAATAAAAAAAAATTAGAAAAAGAAGAAAAAGCAAGAAAAAAAAAGAGTTTGTGAATATTTAGTGTTTATTTCAATTGCATTGAGGCAATACCACCAAATAAATTTGAGATCCACCAAATATGGCTTTAACCTATTTTTCTGTGTTTCTGACTGCCCGAATACTGGCTGAGGAATTATAACTTAGTGTTAGAGTTATGGGAACTCAATTAAAGTGTTAATGCCAAGTGAGACCACTAAATAAAAATCGTATGTGTGAATCTAGTGAGATTGTGACTCTAAGAAAAAGAGAAAAAAAAGAAAAGATATAAAGGAACCAAAAGAGAGCATAGTTTTTCTCATCTTTCTATGAGATGAGTCACTTATTAATCTGGGAATCTAGATTCTCTATCACTAATCTCTATGTAGCACCAAGTGAGAGTGAGCCACCAAATAAACACCCGTATCCCTCAAACATCCTCTACCTCAGCCTAAAGCCGGGGTGGAATTCGTAGAATATCTTGAATACCCCCAGGGAAGAAGTCCTCCTATCCCACTAGAATTTTACTAGGGGTCAAGTATAAGCTTTAGAGGTGAATTAGTTTTTCACTTCAATCCATTACAAAAGCTACATAGCTACAATTTCACGATTGTTTGGATTTCTAGAGCATAGGATGAAAACAAAAAGGAGAAAAATCTCTAGGCATACACTTGATAAAATAATCAATCATTTAGGAACCCTTCTGTAAATAATTTAGTTTTGCATTTGCTAGGGACTAGCAAGATTTAGGCATGGGGGTATGATTGTGCAGCAATCGTAGGTCTTAATTGACCTAAATTAGGCCAGGACTTAGCATAAGTTAGGGTAATTCATGCATGCATAAGCATTATATGCATCTTTACTGCTTTCATTTAGCTATGCATAAAATAATATTATAATGTGCTGATTAAGTGCATTATGTCAATTACAGGTAATAAGTTGGATCTGAAGCTAGATCTAGAGCTGGATCTGAAGCTGGATCTAGAATAATGGGTGTTGCAGCAGAGTTGGAGCAAAAGACTTAGATTAGATGTAGTAGATAATAATGTAAGGGAGTTAAGGTATGCTGCTCTATTAAGTAGGAATAAAGCAGTAAAATTTGAAGATCATAGGTTCATCCTAGCCTTAGGATAGCCTAGAGACTTTCCCAAGCCTTAGCCACCCATAGATTTGGTCACCGCACCCTAGGAAACCCTAATTCCAACCTTTATTTGGGCGTCCAGATGAATTATAGGACGTCCAGAACCCTTAGCCAACTCCCGCACACCTTAAACCCACTACTGTAGTGTTATTGGATGTACAGACACTTGGTCAGACGTCCAATTTCTCCAGAATACCCAAGACAAAACCTTGAATCCTTCTTGACTCTGATTGGATGTATAGACAACAAGTCTGGACTTCTGATTTTTGAGTTAAGACGTCTGTCACTTTTATTGGACATCTGGAACTGCTCTCCAGTTCCTGTTTTGAGATTCAAGCCTTGATCTTGGATCTCTAGCTCCCTAAACCCAATTCCAACCCCATAGGAACATAAATTAAGGTGCCATAATCCTAGTACATCACCTTTAGACCTCCCTAAGGACCTGATTAGGTCCTCACTAAACCTAATTGACTTGGATCTTAGTCAATTCCATCATCCTATTCAATTGGACTCACTGAGTCCAATTGAGCCCTGATCTCAGCACACACTATCCAATTGGACTCAATGAGAGTCCAATTGACCTAGACCTAACTTAATTGAGTTCTTTTACTCTCAATTAAGTTTTTACACACCCAATTAAACTTGTATTAAGTTTAATTGCACTTTACCTTAGTGAATTAGGGTTTACAACCCTAATTTGAGACCTACCTTGACCTAAACCCACTAGAACCTAACCTAATCAACCTAGCCACCTAAGTTTCGACCCAAACACACCCACACACACCATCCACACGAAAATACCTAGCCTAGAGTTCTCTAGAACTCTCTACCATGTGTTGTTGCCTTGGTTGCTAAATTAGCAACCAAGAGCCAACCAAGAGCCTTTCAATTTTTAGATCCACATTTGGTGGATCTAAAAACAACCATCCACCGTCTCTCTCTCACTCTCCCACGAGCTCCCACCATAGGCCTCTTTAGAAAATTCCATAAGTCTCTAGAGAGCTTCCCTTAGGCCTATAGAAAGACCTAAGGGGTGGCCATTTGCACCCATCCCATTCTTGGCACTCATCCATCTAGGTTAGCTACATCTCCACCTCCACTCTACCTCCATGAGGAGAACCACCATGGAAGCCACCATCTCCACACTAAGATGCTGGATCATCTCCCCAACCTCTCTCCAAGGGCCGACCTAAGCACCATTGGCCACCCCTCCTCCTCTCAGCCACTCAAAGGCCATCGATGCCCACCTCCGAATGCCTTTCTTTTTTCCTAGATCAGTAACTTAGCACTTCATAATTTTACTGCTTTCATTTACTGCTTAGTAGTGTAGCTCTTATTCTCCCCCAATGATGCATGCAAATCCCCCCATAGATTCCTGTATGAGATCATTTTCTGCTAGCTAGATTTATGTTTTAAGCTTTCCACTATAAGCTTTCCTCTAGTTCCATGTTGCAAACACCTTCCTGAATGAATGAAAGAAATTTTTCTATATATATATATGTTTATGTGTTGAGAATCACCATGAACTTATTGCAATATATTTTGTGTGATTGAAGTTGTCTACTTTTAATTCCTGATATTCATGCAACTAAGCATGTCGTACTTGAGTATGTAATAACCATAAACTACCATGTGATTTTTAAGCAAGTGGTGCTATAAAAGACCGATTTCAAATTTGCATAAACGCCTCCCATAGACAAACGACCGAGACTTAAAGTCTCATTTATTTTTACAAAATCATTTTTTGACGAACGTTTTAGCACGACTATACTGCGATTTCTGATGACTTTAAAATGCACAAAAATGGGCTTCTGTCAGTTTCATTCCTGACTTGAAATAGACCAAAACAAGTTTCTAGTGTATGGCCATCAAATGACACATAGGATGTCTGGCACTAAGTGTGGACGTCTGGAAACCTATTTGATATGTGGATATGGATTCCCAAGGAAGTACAACAGCTAGAAAATCTCTGAAAGGAGATTTTGGGTCAGCTGAGGCAAAACGGTCACATATCAGATGTCTAGGGTCCTCTACGGATGTCTGATATAAGGCTAACAGTCATTTCTTCAATGTTTACGTAGGCAGCCAACGTTCCACTAATTGGATGTCTGCCAAAGGTATCAGACGTCTTCTAAGACGTCTGGACTAATGTTTGGACAACAGATTCTATCAGACAGAACCTATTAAGTCCAGCCTAAATGTTTTGGACGTCTAATCAAACAGTCAGACATCTTAAAAGTCAATATCAGACGTCTGATTTCTAGATTGGACATCTGATAAGGCTGTCTGAACCCTATTTTGATTTTCTAAGTTCTTTACAGAAAACCTAAGTATTCTAGGGTGGTGCAGGTGGTCCTAGGACTACTTTAAGGGTCTTTAAGGCTCTTTAACATAAGATCTATGGCAGAAATAAAGAGCAAAGCAAAGAAACAAAATTACAAAGAACAAGATAAAAGGAAGTCTATCATATTCTTAATCTCCTTCCTTCTTCAAGCTTTCGCTCCTCGCGAAACTCCTCCGCCTCTGTCCAGCTCCTCCAATCTGCCATGGATACGAGCTCGAACTCTATCTAAACACCTGTCTCCATTTGCAATTTGACTTAAAAACTAGGACTCAAAAGCAAATGTTAAAAGACATGTGTTTTATTATCATCAAAATAAACGATCGTGGTGCTCTAGCACCAACACCTCCTACTTGCATGGGCGAGGTGCCAATTAGCCTGACCCTTGGTTTGTAAGGAAGACCATGTCAGTTGCCTGCAATCGTCGGAGCTCTTCCTTGAGGTGGTCTTCTAGGTCTTTCATAGGCCCTTTATCCTCTCTGTTGGAGGGTCTTAGGGAAGCGGGTCCTTGCCCATGGACCGATTCCCTTCAAGCAAGTTTTCCTGGTTCATGGCCAGGGGAGCGTATTTCTCAAGGGACTCCCTCCTTGTGTAGCGGGGTCTGTAACAGTGACCTTTAGTGGGTTGGTTCCTTTCAAGCACATCCGCTTGGTTCATGGCCAAGGGAGTGCATTCGAGAAAACCCCTTTCTGGCTGATGAGACCCGTAATAGGGACCTTCAGTGGGTCGACTTCTATCTTTGGGAACAGTGACTCTTCACCTGTGGAAGGAGCCACTCCGCAGACGAGCATTAGGGCATGTCTACCCAGAGGTCTTCTCACATTCTACGAGGCGGGCATTACTACCGCTTCTCTTAGCTAACCTACCAAAGGAACGGAAGGAGTTGCCTCACTCCACAATCCTTATGGATTTGCTCAGAGCCCCACTGGGTGCTTCAGTGCCTGTTTAATGACGTCATGCCTGAGCTCTCGAGCCGAACAGTCCAACTTGGGGTGTCGAGGAATCGTCGCCTCACTGGGCCTTCATTGTTATGAGGGATAGAGCCTCGAATTGATTTGGGTAGGATCGGAGGGGCCTAGTCTTCCAACGCTTGACTCCCGACAATCTCTCATGGATGCCTTTAATTCTTCAGTGGTTGGCAAAGTGCTCCCAGGACTTGCCCGCCACACCTTAGGGAGTGGACGACCTATCTGGCGGCTGGTCAAGGATCGTAGGTGGGCCCTTGTCGAGTAGGTACAATCGAAAGTGCCTAGTGGGGTCTCCTAATAGGGTGGCTATGTGCTAGCCTCACTTGGGGTTGCCTCCCAAAGGCATGGTTTGGGTCCACCTTCCCTCCGCGCCAGTCTTGACTAGTTTGCTTATATCCAGAGGTTGCCATTACCCCCTTTTGAAATGGGCAGGCGGTACTCACAGGGGCTATGCCCAAGGCCGCTGACCTCAGCTTCATATCTCCCTTTTCTGGCCTATGCTATCGGGAAAGGGGTTTGTTTCAGGACCTTAAGCTATCAGCTGAGGCACTCTTTCTTCCCTTTACTGGGATCGGCACACCAAGAGTGTTATCAGGGCGTGGAGACGCCAAATCCCGACCAGGCTCTCCCTTGAGGATGGAGGTGCTGCGAGTGGGGTCGCAAGTGATTAAGAGCATTGCAGAAGTTCTCACCTAGGGAGGTTGAGGTAGGGCTCCGGATGGGTGCTCCCTCCTAGTAACGGGATGCTCAGAAGAGCGATGGCAATTTTGTTGACACTTCTGTTAACGGGTGAGATTGATGTTTTAAAGGATGTAATCGTCATAGAAAGTTGAAATCACTCAAAAACAGATAAAATTTATAAACTCAAAATCTACAATGGAGTCTAAGGTCGAACACAAAGAGCAAATGTGGAATTCACAGTAATAATCGCATTTAGAATAAATGAGCATGAGTAATTAAGCATTCAAATAGATATTCAATGAATAAGAATATATTCAAATGATATTCAATACTAAGCATGAGTATCTCAATAGTTTATAATGATAAAAAGAAGCTAAGACAAAATGATGGTGATTTGAATCACCAATTATTAGCCTTAATTAAGCATATATATCAACTACTCAATATACTCAAATGTATGAATAGTGTTATCAATCAGATATGCCACATCAGATTAGTGGCCAAATTAATCCACAGCCTTAATCCCTTAGGGTTTCAGAATTCAGACGATAGAACAAGCACCAAAGCCTTGTTCTTTATTTCTCTTCTTCTTCTACCTTCGTTCTTCTTTTCGAGTCTTCTCCTTCTTCTTCTCAACTTCTCTTCTCTTCTTTTTCTTTAGTCTTCTCCTTCTTCTCAGACCTTCTTTCTTGCAGAGCTTCTCCTTCACAACACAGAGGATCAACTTCCTCAGCGACTAAGTGTCGCACAGGGCACGACAACAGAGCAAAACCCCCCCACCCTCTTCTTCTTCTCCATCACAGACCCAGCGTAACTAGATCCAAACTTGGGTTATTGGATCATGCATAAAGTCCCCAAGCCTGTGTGCACAGGTCGTAGGCGAAGAGTGAAGTAGGCAGATTTCTGGGTGAATGGGGTAGGATGGAATTGATCCCTTGTGTTACTAGGCGATAAGCACAGAACACAAAAATAATTTATGCATCACTTCTAGTCTTGAATCCCATGATGTGTGACTAAACTCATGGCTTCTTCGCACAAAGGCTATAGGAGGATATGCTACTCAATTAGAGCTGCTGATGCCCTCACGAGTCCAATTGATGCTACAGCTTGCTACGTAGGTGGAATCTACACTGCCTGGAAGTGGAAGCAAGACTCGAGCTCGTCAGAGGACTGCGAGCAAGGGCTAGATATGATAGTAGTGATGGAGAAGTACAGTGAACACCTAAAACACGAAGGATGGCCTCATCGCCACATAAAATACTTCAGGAGCTTCGCCAAGTGTTTACGAATGTGATGGTAGAGTTTGCGAGATGTAAGAGGGCGTGTGGTGGTCAGGCAAGGTCAATGGAGCTCTTGTGACAGTCAGTTGGTCAGGGGAGTGTTTGAGTGGATGGAAGAGGGAATTAGGAGAGGGCTTTCATTCAAGTGGATGAGGTGAAGGTTATGAAGGTGTTTGCGAGGCATTTGGTGGATGCAGAGGCCTCGCCAAAGGTGTGGCTGGAGATGAGGAAGACAACAAGAGAACGGTGGTGTCGTGGTTTAAATCTAGAGTTTAGATAGAGGAAAAGAGAGTTGAGGGAGAGAGAAACCTAACTAACCTAATCTAATGGACGAAAGGGGAGAGAGGGTGCTAGGTATGGTATGGTCGGCACCGTGGAAGGTGAACTCTCTGTTGAGGGAGAACAACGAGGAAGAGGGAGGAAGACGACGCCTGCTGGTATTGCGAGATGCGGAGGAGCTTAAGGAAGAGAAACCGACCAACTATAGTCTATGGCGGCCAGTGAAGAATGTGGATGGAGGAGCTCGCTGAAGCTTGCAGAGGATTCGGCCGAAGAGAAGGGAAGGAGGGAAATCAGCCAAAAACAAGTTAAGGAGGTGAGGTTTGCATCAGGGGATCTTTTATAGGGTTCAGGGGGTCGTTCCAAGCTTGGAAGCTTGGAGCTTTCGCACAAAAGGAAACCCTTAATTTGAAATGGTTCGCATCAACTTTTGGGCAAGAATCAGAGCCCAAGATGTGGCTCAGATTGAAGAGGATCTTCTCAAGAGTCCTTCCAATTTTGGAAGAGATAGAGTGTGAAATAAGGGAGAACTCCTTGATTGAAGGTAGGTGGCAACTGTGTTTACACAGCCATGGTGGTAGGGACCTAAATGCAAAGAAGATACAAAGTTAGGGGGCAGTTCACAAAGATTTCCAAAGCTAGGGGCTTGTCTGTAATAGAAAAAGTCTGACTAAACTGAAATGCAAACTAGGTCAAGATGATCTCTAATTGGGTTCAATTTCGATACAAACCTATTTTGGACCCAAGGAATCTGATGGTGAAGTCAAATTTTGGTTTTAACCAAGTTTGTCTGGGCAATTTATGTAAAAACCCAAATTAGGGCAACTTCCTATCTAAGACTCTATTTTAGCTCAAAATGGGTTCCAATGGTCAAATCAAGGATACCAAACCATATGGAATATTCTTCTATGGTTTTTAGAAGGTTTAGGTGAATTTTATCCTAACTAGAACCTCTACTAATTAAGTTGGTCTGAAATTAGGATTTCGGGTGTCCGTTATTCTCGAAATGTGTGAAAACTCATTTTTGTTTGCATGAACCCTCTTATTAGTCATTTATGAACATTTGACCTTCAGTTCACCCTTGGGAAAGCCCATGATTACTCTGCATTTATGATCTTCTGTTAAAACTTCAGACTTATCCCTGTTTTAATGCATGTCTCTCAAAATGGATATGCAATGAATAACGACTCTCCGATGATTATGTAGGAGCATTTGTTAATTAATTCTGACTAATTAAAGCTAGTTATGGTTGATGATGACTTATCATTGATGATCCCATATTTATGGGCTAATTAGTTACTTAAGTGCCTAGGCATTAGATTAATATTAGCATATACATAGCATGCATTAAGATATAAATAATTTAGTTTATATATATTTGCTTGTATGCATTCCATATTTAAATTATTTAGCATGCATTAGAATAACATGCATTAGTCTTTAGGTTACATTATATGCATATATTAGAATTAACATTTTATTGAGGGTTTGTACAAAAATAAACCAATATTTTCATTATTTATTTTTATTCTCTTCTTCTTCTCTGCAGCATCGACCTCCGAACAATGAAGGAGCACCTTAATGGCCGAAGAAAGTGGATCTTGTGCGACGTCGACGCTCCATCTTCTCCACGTTCTTGCAAACATAAAAGAAGGGCTCCTGTGTCCTTAGTACAGTAGGCCATCACCCTCAATCCACTATTGCGCAGAGATCAAATTCTCCTCCATTCCACCACCACCGGTCTCCTATAGTGTGCGCAACTCCACACCACTGCAGGCAAGTAGGGTGACAGACTGCTGCACCACCATTGGACTATGCAGATTACCGTGAGCACCTCAGCGTGCATTGCCACCGTCACCAACATCAGCAACTATTGCAACTCCACGCCCTACACCTTCATCTCCCCCACCAGTTAAGATGTCTGAGAAGTTTCCTGGACGTCTGACGCTCCCTCGCTGCACCTCCGCACAACTCTTCCGCAGCCTTCGCCCGCAGCGCACGTCCATCTCCTCCACGCTCCAGCTGCGCTGAATGCTACACCCCCAGCAGCTTCCACCGTGCCTCACCACGTGCACAGGCAATGCCCAGCCACTATCCTCGTGCACCTTTCAGCCAAATCTCGTGCGCCTCTTGATTCGAGAGACCAATGCACGCCACCCCTTCCACGCACGCACAGCAACAGCATGCACACCTCACCACTTACCTCCGCGTCTTGCTCGCACTCAACTGCCGCACACACCACCAATAGTAGCTCTGCCTGCATGCTACAAAGTGTTGTGCCCCCACCTGTGCCTCCCGTTCCGTGCGTAGCAGAGCCATCGCACGTGTGCACCTGCACGGCTTGTGCAACCCCCTCGCTGTGCCTCCACCACGCCCGCAGCAGCAGCACCAGCTGCGCTACACCAAAAGCTTCTTCTTGTTCTTGTTCTTCTTCATTTCTACACTTCTTCCATGCCACAAACAAAAGAACCCAAAGCAGTAGCCACCAATCTGCGTTGCTGCCCATCTCTGGCTGCCCAATCTCTCTGCCAACACCACCGAGGATCTCCATGAAACTCACCGGCCTCTTCTTCGTCGATTGCCCCCATGTGCGCATCCACCACCGCGAGAGACTTCCTCCTCGTCGACGAAAACTCCAACCACCACCGACCACCATTCGCCACGCCATGACCATCATCGAGAAGCCCTCGACCGACTTATCCTCCACCGCAAACCTCGTGGTCAACGAGGTTTCCTTGCGTGAGCACAAGCCTCTCCACAAAATCCCCTGTTTTGCTTCATTTTAAAATTTACATTGCTTTCCATTGCAAGAGAGGGATTTTTTATTAAACAATATTATATGTTGTTGATTTTGTGAGAACTCCCTCCTATTTGAGGTAAATGCCATTTCAACATTATCTCTCATTGCTTTCTTAATTTAAAAGGTGAATTTGGCTTAAGTTTTTGGGAAATCAAAATTGAACATCTGTTTTTAACCCGTGTGAGTCTTAATAGGCCACTGCCTCCCTGTGGATACGACTCACTCTCCTGTGAGTAGTTAATTTCAATTCAATACCTTGATTAGTCAATTTTTCCACCACTTAGAAATATAACGACAAATAATTTTAATCATTTTCGAAAGCAAAAGTTGACATGTCAAATGGCACCGTTGCCGGGGAGGCAATAGGCTTAATTAACTTGCAATTATTCATTTGTTCATGTTGATTTAAATTGAGGAATATTTAACTTGTTTTATCTGATTTGGTGCGAGGTACGCTTATTACATACGAGTTGTCGCATCGGCCTCAGCAACGCCGTGGTGGACTTTATTTCCACCACTTGGAGGAGGGACTGAGCTTCGCATCTTGGTGGACCTTGCGGCCACCTCTGAGATAATCACAGGAGCTTGTGGGCCTTGACCCCACATGCATAGAGTCACATGGAGGACCATCTAGAAGGAGTCTTCCTCTTAGAATTTTCATTTAGCATTTTAGAACAGACTCTTTAGGTTTAGTTTAGTTGTTTGTTTTCTTGCCCTTGTACTCTGGGGCTAGTTTTAGGGGTTCGCTCCCTGATTTTATTTTAGGCCCATGTTGGGTAATTTTTGCGAGTCTGTTCCCTCTTTCTTTAGATTTAGGTTTTTACTTTCTTTTGTGGATTGATTTTATTTTTTCTTGATTCTGCATAAGTAGCTAAAAAAAAAACAAAAAAACAAAAACACGAGTTGCTTGCTAGAAGCTGCCTACCCTTAAGACAAACCATTCAGGTCTGTATGGGCAGCCTCTAGATTTATTTCCCTGCATTGCATGCATTTTTGCATCATTGATTGCTGGAAGCAAGGTACACATTCTCTTACTTTGCATCCATATTTTAATCACGCATTTGCATTTGGACTTAATTCTAAGATCACATAAGTTGTCTTGAAATGACTTAACAAGTGGTCACATTTTCTGAAAAAAGACTAATTAAAGGAGGAACATATAAAACCCAAGGAGTTGATTTGAGACATTGTGCTATGGTTCAAAATTTCAAACTTTTACGGTGAATGCACACGTGCATGACTGCGCACTAAAGCACACAATTAGACACTCCTAGGTTTTGAGCTACCAGGAAAGAACTCTCCTACCATTGGATATCAAAGTGCTTGAAACTTAAGTTCAAAAATTTTGTAACTCCAAGAAGGGGGATACCCTGTCACGGATTTTTGAGGGTAGTTAGGAAGCATCGCGAAAGCACAGCTTCAAAGGAAGGCTTAGGCCTACTTGCATCCCTTGATCTTCTGTCCTTGGAGTACTTTACCAGTTGAACTTTAGGGTAGAGCACCTAAGTTCCAATTAGGTCTTTATTAAGGCATTTTGTAGGTCGACAATAGGCACGTAATTGATTGGGCAATTTGAATTGTCACCTACAACTGGACTAAAATCTCAAAGGCCTTAATTGATTAAAGACATAAATGTCCTTTGGAATTGTGTTCATTTGTGTATGCTTGGTAGGCAGTCTTTGAGGAGACAACTTGTGTTTAATTCAGAA
Organism: Thalassia testudinum; assembly: GCA_037157565.1. Taxonomy (NCBI): domain Eukaryota; kingdom Viridiplantae; phylum Streptophyta; class Magnoliopsida; order Alismatales; family Hydrocharitaceae; genus Thalassia; species Thalassia testudinum. The sequence continues at coordinate 17,170,283 of JAZHRO010000071.1, read as the reverse complement.
CCTAAAAGTATCCTTAGGAGAGCCAACCAAGAGAGAAGTGAGATGGCCGAGGAAGGAGAAAATAGAATTGTGGAGAACCAATGATCTTTAAGAGATTATTTTATCCCTACCAACCAACCTAGCCATACACTAAGTAGACCTGGGGGGGAACAATCCATATGAAATCAAGATTAGTACCATATCTCTGTTGCCCTCATTCTATGGTACTTCTAGGGAGGACCCCTACAAGCATCTTGAGGAATTCACTGAGGTCTGTTCCACAGTGAGATTGCAGGTTGTTACTGATGATGCCCAAATGCGAACCCTTTTCCCTTTCTCCCTCAAGGATAAGGCGAAGCATTGGTATCACACTCTAGATGGTAGAGTGGATACTTGGGATGCCTTGAAGAGAGAGTTTTTCAAAAAATACTTCCCAATGAGAAAGACTAATCACTATAGGAGGGAAATCATAGGTTTTGCTCAACAAGATGGGGAACAATTTCCTGATGCATGGGAGAGGTTCAAAGATTTGTTATGCTTATGTCCCCATCATCAAGTGCCAAGATGGCAACTTGTAGAAAGGTTCTACATAGGATTAAATGACAAGCACAGGCAAATAGTGGATGGAGCCTGTGCAGGAACCTCTCTTACAAAAATTGAAGATGAGGGTTGGGATCTTTTTGAGACCTTTAGTAAGAATTCTATCCATCTAAATTCTGCCAATTTGGATAAGAAACCCACTCTTATGCAGCAAAAGATTGAGGCAAATGAGGCTAGGGATACCCAGAATATGGCCTTCCAAATTCAATTGTTGAACCAAAACATGGAAAGGCTTATGACAAACCCTAGCCAACTCATGCCAAATGCCTCTGCTTCCCAAGGTTCTGAATGCTCCATTTGCAAAGGCAATACGCATGCTACAGTGGATTGTCATTTGTCTCCCAATTCCCTAACCTTGTATAGGCGAATCTAAATGCCACCCAAGGGTTTCGTCCCAGACCTCGTAATGACCCTTTTTCCAACACATATAACGAGGGATGGAGGAACCACCCCATTTTTTCATGGAGACAGGGGAATGTCTCTAATTCAGGGAATTACAGACCCCAACCCTTTAGAACTCAATGGAATAATCAACCTCCTATGCCCTCCCAACCATCCAAGACTTCTGAGATGGATGAGCTTAAAGCCATGCAGGAGAATCAAAGCATGATCATCCAATCTCATGACATGGCAATCAATGAGATGAAATCACAAATTGGACACCTTGTTGAGGCCATGAGTAAAAGGGAGACTGGGAAGCTTCCCAGTTCATCTGAGGAGAACCCTAAAGGGAAAGGGATTATTTTTAGGGAGCATGCCCAAGCAGTGACTATTTTGAGGAGTGGGAAAGAAATTTCCAAACCTGATGCTCCTATGGTCCCACCTTCTGAAAACCCATCCACCTCGACTTTCACCCCCACCGGGGAAGAGCCGCCCAACTCTTCTTCACTTGAAATCACCTCACCGGAAGAGGTTGTCCCCGTTCCCCCAGTTACCTGACATGACAACCATTCCACCTAGAGACCAAGAGTGCCCTTTCCAGAGTGCTTATCTGACTCTAGGCAGACTTCTGCTGGCTCATCTGGAGTGAAAGATAGGACGAACGAAATCATGGAGACTTTCAAACAAGTGCAAATTAACCTGCCTTTGCTTGAAGCTATCAGGCAGATTCCATCCTATGCCTGCTTTCTAAAGGACCTGTGCACGAAAAAGAAGTAATCAAGGAAATAGGTCCAATCAAAAGTTGTCCTACCTGATTCTGTTAGCTCAATTATACAACACGGGACACCCTCGAAACTTAAGGACCGAGGAGCCCCATACATCTCAGTGATCGTTGGCAACCTACAAATAGATGAGGCTCTGCTTGATCTGGGAGCGGGGTTAAACATCCTTCCAAGCTATGTATATGAACAACTTGGAGGAGGCAATTTGAAGCCTTCCCCTATAATCCTCCAAGTTGCAGACCATTCTTTGAAGACACCACGAGGCTTGCTGGAAGATGTCCTCGTGAGAGTGAAGGATTTCTTCTTCCCCGTTGACTTTCTAGTACTGAACACTGACCCTACCAACAAACCAACCAAGCCTTCCATCATCTTGGGCCACCCTTTTCTTGCGACTTCTAACGCTTCAATTAATTGTCACACTGGGGCATAAAAAATGGGCTTTGGGAACAAGAAAATTCGGCTGAATGTGTTTGATGCTTATCAACAAGCTGGATTTGAGGATTGTTCCCAAGTTGAGGTGGTAGATGACCTGATTGAAGAGACAACTCTTGCAATTTTATGTGATGAGCCCCTTCAGCATGTCATGCTTAATGAGCATTCCCATCTCTTGGAGGAATGTGAAGGGGATGTGCTAAAACTTGAGGAATTGCTTGGAGTTTCTACTGAGTCTCTCTCCCCATCATGTCCGCCTAAGGTAGATCTACTACCTGAGATGGGGACTTCTATTTTGAAACCCTCAACCATCCAAGCCCCCGACCTTGAACTGAAACCCCTCCTAGACTCTCTCAAGTATGTATTCCTTGGGACAAATGATACGCTCCCTATAATCATCTCATCTGCACTATCTGAAGTGCAAGAGGGAGCCTTGCTAGACTATTTATCAAGGCACAAGGAATTCATAGCTTGGATGATTGCTGATATTAAGGATATAGACTCTACTCTCTGCATGCATCACATTTATAATGATGATTCCATCAAACCCTTTCGAGACATGTAGAGACGTCTTAACCCCAACATGAGGGAGGTCGTTAAAAAGGAGATTCTGAAGTGGTCGGACGTTGGGATCATTTATCCCATTGTAGATAGTAAATGGGTTAGTCCAATCCATGTGGTGCCAAAGAAGGCAGGCATCACGGTGGAAACAAATGACCAGGGTGAACAAGTGGTGACCAGACCCTCAACTGGTTGGAGGGTCTACATTGACTACTGCAAGCTGAACACCGCTACCCAGAAGGATCACTTTCCCTTACCTTTTATTGATTAGATCCTAGAGAGATTGGCAGGGAACAAGTATTTCAATTTTTTAGATGGATATTTTGGGTACAACCAGGTTGCAGTCTTCCCTGATGATCAGGATAAGACAACTTTCACTAGATCTTACGGCACTTTTGCGTTCAGGCGTATGCCATTTGGATTATGTAATGCACTAGCAACTTGTCAGTGGTGTATGATGTCCATTTTCTCGGACATGATTGTCGAGTGTGTCGAGGTTTTTATGGATGACTTCTCCATTTATGGCTCGTCTTTTGACCAATGTCTCCTGCACTTAGAGAATGTGTTGAAGAGATGTAAGGAGACTGGTTTAGTCCTCAGTTGGGAGAAAAGCCATTTCATGGTACAGAAAAGCACTATACGTGGGCATGTTGTGTCTAAAAGGGGCTTGGAAGTAGATAAGTCTAAAGTTGATTCTATTTCCAATCTCCCATTGCCAACGAATGTCAAACAGATTAGATCCTTTCCGGGCCATGCAGGCTTTTATAGGAGATTCATTAAGAATTTTAGCAAAATTTCTAGGCCACTTTGCGACTTATTGGTTATGGAATCTTCTTTCGATTTTGATTCAAAGTGTGCCAAGGCTTTTCATATGCTGAAGGAGTCCTTGACCTCTGTGCCTATTCTCCAAGCTCTTGATTGGACACTCCCATTTGAGCTGATGTGTGATGCTTCATATTATGGAGTGGGAGCCATTCTTGGACAGAGGGTTGAGGGAAGACCACATGTGTTTCACTATGCTAGCAAGACTTTAACTGAATCACAACAAAACTACACAGTCACTGAAAAGGAATTACTTGCTGTAGTTTTTGCTTTGGAGAAGTTTAGGTCTTATCTTCTTGGATCCAAGGTGGTCATTTTTACTGATCATGTGGCAGTGAAACATCTCATTGCCAAGAAAGACTCTAAGCCACGTTTAATTAGGTGGATTCTACTCCTTTAAGAGTTTGACTTGGAAATTCGTGAAAAGAAAGGAGTGGAAAATGTAGTGGCTGACCACCTGTCTCGCCTTCCCCTTGATGACTCTCAATCTGGAGACATCCGTGTGACATTTCCCGATGAAACCCTTATGGCAGTAACACCAACTTCACCCTAGTATGTGAATACAGTTAATTACTTGGTCACTGAGAAACCCCTGGCTCTTGGGATGCACAAAAATGGAAGCGATTCATTTCCCAAGCTAGATTCTTTCATTGGGAAGAGCTAGAATTATTTCATATTAGACAAGACCAAGTTTGGAGACGATGTGTGCCTGAAGAAGAGCAACAGAGTGTGTTGAGATTTTGCCATGAACTTCATTGTGGAGGACACTTTGGTGCTAAGGAAATAGTTTTGAAGGTTCTCCAGTCTGATTTTTGGTGTCCTTTATTTAAGGATTCCCATTAGTTTGTTAAGGTCTATCCTAGATGTCAACGGACTGGAACGATTGGGAAGCGGAATGAGATGCCCCAACACCCTATCCAACCTGTGGAAATTTTTGATGTTTGTGGGATAGAATTCATGGGCCCCTTCCCTTCATCCTATGGATTCGAATATATCTTGGTGGCAGTGGATTACGTCTCCAAGTGGATAGAGGCCATTCCTACGTGCACAAATGACCACTCTGTGGTCTTGAAATTTGTGAAGGCCAATATCATATCTCGCTTTGGCTGCCCCAAGGCGATTATAAGTGATGAGGGACCTCATTTTCAGAACCATCACTTCAATCGGCTACTCAGGAGTCTTGGAGTAACTCACAAGATTACTACCCCTTATCATCCTCAGACAAGTGGCTAGGTTGAAGTGTCAAATAGGGAGCTCAAGAACATTTTAGAAAAGACTGTTAGGCCAGATAGGAAGGACTGGTCCCAAAAGCTCGATGACGCTTTATGGGCTTATCGAACGGCTTACAAAACTCCTTTGGGTATGTCTCCCTTCCGGATTGTGTACGGAAAAGCATGCCACTTACCCATTGAACTTCAACATAGGGCACTCTAGGCTATCCAAAGTGTCAACTTGGATTTAGAGCAAGTTGGTAAAGCATGTTTACTAGAGTTGACTAAGCTTGAGGAGTTGAGGAATGAGGTTTATGACACCTCTCAAGCTTATAAAGAGAGAACTAAGGTCTTGCATGATAAGTACATCCTTAGAAAGACCTTTAAGCCCAACCAACAAGTCTAGCTTTTTGGCCGTGTCGTGTTTCGCGTGTTAGAAATCGAGGTTACAAGTAACCTGTTGTCGTAGTTGCAAAACATGTTGATCATATAAAATTTATACCGAAACTCCAAGGGAGTCCCAGGTCGAACACAGGGAGGCGACGTTTACTTTACATGAAAATCGTGCTTTGTTTCGTTTCTTTTTGATATTTTAGTGTTTTGATATTTTTTTTTGTATTTTTGAAATAAAAGAAATCAAGAAAACATATCACAAGATAGAGATCTGGAGCAAATATGATATATATATTACTTCTAATGTCAATTACAAGAAACTATGAAAGCATATAAAGAGAGGGAGGTGAGAGGAAATCTTCGGAATCGGCTGTTCGGCGAGACGACGGCACCTGGCGGAAGCTCGGACGAAGGAGGTGAGGAGCGGGACAACATAGGTGAGATGCTGGAGGACGCCGGGTTAAGGAAAACTTCGACATAGCTCCGGAATGGAGGTGAGAAGATGGAGTTGATCTACTACCAGAATGGAGGTGAGAGGACTACTCCAAGGTGACTTATGAAGGGAGATGGGAAGTTGGAGGAGTATTTGGTGGGGCAGAGGTTTGCTACACTAATAGGCACCTTGGGAGCTTGAGAACAAGCTGTAATGGAGCGTTGGTAGGCTTGCTTGAGCTTGGGAGTAGGTGGGAGTAGAGTAGGTAGAGATGTCTTGGAAGGGAGGGGGTGTAGGCCCTTTTATAGTGGTGGAGAAGAGGTAAAAATCAATATGGGACAATTAGTGACACCTAGGACGTCGCTGGAAACATCACTGTAGGCAGCTCATGCCTGCTAGTGCCCACAATTGGCTCTGCTGGCATGCGATGAATTATCGACAGCTGTAAGCATTGCTGTAAGTCTAGCTCATGTGTCGCTGTAGTCCACCTCACGCTACGCTGGTGCCGCTCCTGCTTTGCCACGCGAGCCCACACATTGGCACTGCGCGCATGCTCGCCTATGCGCCCTCGCACGCACCTGCACTGCTACGCGTGTGCGATGCTGCGTGCGTGCACTGGCGGCCTGGGCAACGCCACGTGGTGCAGTTTGGGCCATCCATCTTCTTCTTGTTGTAGGGGCTGCTACAGGGGTCGGATTGAGTCGATTTTCACGCCATCAGGCTGCGATCGTTGACTCGAATCCATCCACGCAGTCGGATTTATCATTTGAAGCTCTAAATTATTTCTCCTAGTCCCTTGGCCGTTGATCTTCGTCGGATTGCATATGGTGCTATGGAACTCCGATTGAGGCGATTTCAGAGGCGTTGGACTTCGATTGTCATCTTGATCAGATCCGTATGGTCAGATCATCAATTCAAGGCTCAAAAATAAATATCCTTCTCTCCTAACCACAAAAAAGATGCAATTAACCTAAATTATATACAACTATTCTAAATACAGAATGATACATGCTATGCAATATTTATAACATGAAATGCAAATCTAAGCCTAGGAACATGCATGAATAGGCATTTTACCCTCAATAAATGTGTTTACATCACTTTTCAATTCCAGACTTAAGTTGTTTCCAAGAAAATTGAAATCATGTTGGGATGGGCCTTATATTATCACCAAAGTATTTCTGCATGGGGCTGTGGAAATCAAGAGCCCTTCTTCTTCAGTAGCACCCTTTACCATCAACGGCCAACAATTAAAACCTTATGTTACTTTGGATGGCCATCTGGTTGACGAGGTCACTCTTAAGGAACCTTAGCTCCTTTCTTTCTCGCCTCAAGTAACATCTTCCCTTGCCCATTTTATTTTCAATGAGGACATTGTTTGAAGCAGGCATGGGAGGATAGGACTTGAGGCATCTGTACATAGCATTCATGCATTGCATTTTCATTTTGCATTGTTAAAAGAAAAACAGAGAGAAAGAAAAACATTTTGCATTATTGAGCTTAACTGGCTGGGCCCTGCATTCTTAGGCAAACCAGAACTTTAGGTTAGACTAAGTTGACTCTAGGGTTTGACTTGGAAGCTAAGTTGAGCTACTAGCTTTAGACCTTTAGGGTCCTTTGTGGACTTGAAAAAAGTTAAGTTGCAGACCATTCCTCAAGAGGTTGAGGAAGGAAAGTTAGGGATTGAGTTAAAGGCTGGGTAGTACTTGATGTCTTTTTCTACCTTTTGGTTTATGGGTCCTCGTAACCTAAGCATCCACATTTCACACACACTTGGTCTTGTGTAAATAATGATAACCTTAATTCATTTCTTGGAGAAAAAATTTGGTTCTCTTAGTTCTGACTTAGGAGAAGCTTGAAAACATAAGTTGATTGGAAGAGTTCCTACCGCATGAAAGGTGGAGTATATACTTACCTTGCGGATGCGATGATAACATGTCACCTCCTCGACGCTTGTCTCTTAGGATGTCCATCCTACTCGGGGCATGTAAGCGCATTGTGTGATTCAGGTACCATGGGTGGCCCTATCTCGAAGTGACGATTTCCACAGGCCTGAATTCGCTTTAGAAATCCATGGGTGATACTATCTTGAACTGTCGATTGCTAGGAGTTCTTGGGGTCACTATGGGTGGTGCTATCTTGAAGCATCGAAAGCCAGGCACCCTTCGAGGTTTGGTGATGGGGACAATGAATCCGACACAGACCGTGTTGATAGCTGATCCAAGGTTAGACTTAGAAGAATAAAATATATATATATGAGCAAAAAAAAAATCCTCTTTTTAGGTTGGCAAAAATACCAACCTCAAATAAATCAGACCATTGCACATGCACGAATGCTTTAATCTCCGGGACCAATAGACCTTAGGGTAGAGTTAGAAATTAGGGAAACCTGCGCCTACAACTCATTCTTAGGCGACCTAGTTTGTAACTTAGCAACTACTTGGGAACCTTAGGTCTAAAGTCTAAACTTAACATGTTTCTAAAGGAAGACCGATTGGGTTGGCTGGTTCACTTGGAGAGCTGGGTTATTGCTTAAATTCGCTAGAGACTAGCAAAAACTAGGCATGGGAGCATTTGATGAGCCTATATTTGTGGGCTAATTAGTTACTTAAGTGCCTAGGAATTAGATTAATATTAGCATATACATATAATGCATTATGATATAAATAATTTAGTTTATATATATTTGCTTGTATTCATTCCATATTTAAATTATTTAGCATGCATTAGAATAACATGCATTAGTCTTTAGGTTACATAATATGCATATATTAGAATTAGCATTTTGTTGAGGGTTTGTACATATATAAACCAATATTTTTATTATTTATTTTATTCTCTTATTCTTCTCTACAGCAACGGTCTTCGAACAATGAAGGAGCACCTTAATGGCCGAAGAAAGTGGATCTTGCACGTCATCGTTACTCCATCTTCTCCACGTTCCTGTAAACATAAAAGAAGGGCTCCTGCGTTCTTAGCACAGCAGGCCATCACCCTCAATCCACTAATGCACAGAGATCAAATTCTCCATTCCACCACTACTGGCATCCTACCATGTGTGCAACTCCATACCACCACAGGCAAGCAAGGTGATAGACTGTTGTGCCATCGTTGGATTGTGTAGATTACCGTGAGCACCTTAGCGTGCGTTGCCACCATCACCAACATCAGCAACTACTGCAACTCCACACCCTACACCTTCATCTCCCCTGCCAGTTAAGACGTCCGGGAAGTTTCTCAGACATCTAACGCCCCCTCGCTGCACCTCCGCACAGCACCTCCGCAACCTTCGCCCGTAGTGCACGTCCATCTCCTCCACGCTCCAGCTGCGTTGAACGCTACACCTCCAGCAGCTTCCACCGTGCCTCACCATGTGCGCAGGCAGTGCCCAGCCACTATCCTCATGCACCTTTCGGCCAAATCTCACGTGCCTCTCGGTTCGGGCGACCAATGCACTCCACCCATTCCACGCACGCACAGCAGCACCGTGCATGCCTCACCGCTTGCCTCCGCATCCTACATAGGCTCAGATGCCGCATGCACCACCAGCAGCAGCATCGCTTGCATGCTACAGAGTGCTGCACCTCCCCCTATGCCTCCCGTGTCGTGAGCAGTAGAGCCATCCCATCGCGCATCCACATGGCCTATGCAACCCCCTCTCTACGCCTTCGCTACGCCTGCAGGAGTAGCATCAGCCACCCTCCACCAACAGCTTCTTCTTCTTCATTTCCACACTTCTTCCCCGCCACGAACAAAAGAACCCAAAGCAGCAGCCACCAATCTACACTGCTGCCCATCTCCAGCTGCCCAATCTTTCCGCCAACACCATCGACATTCCCCACGTAACTCGTCGGCCTCTTCTTCGTAGATTGCCACCACGCTCATCCACCACCACCAGCAACTTCTTCCTCACCGGCGATAACTCCAACTATTGTTGGCCACCATTCACCACGCCACAATCATCATTGAGAAGCCCTTGACTGACTTATCCTCCATCATGAACCTCGTGGCCAGTGAGGCTTCCTTGTGTGAGCACAAGCCTCTCTACGAAATACCCTATTTTGCTTCATATTAAAATTTACATTGCTTACCATTGCAAGAGAGGGATTTTTGATTAAACAATATTATATGTGGTTGATTATGTCAGAACTCCCTCCTCTTTCAGGTAAATGCCATTTCAACATTATCTCTCATTGCTTTCTTAATTTAAAAGGCGGATTTGGTTTAAGTTTTTGGGAAATCAAAAGTGAACATCTGTTTTTAACCCATGCATGTTTTAATAGGCCACTACCTCTCTGTGGATACGACTCGCTCTCCTGTGAGTGGTTAATTTCAACTCAATACCTTGATTAGTCAATTTTTCCACCACTTAGAAATACAACGACAAATCATTTTAATCATTTTCAAAAGCAAAAATCGACATGTCAGTCATCATATCCCCATGCCTAACTTTTGCTAGTCCCTTAACAAAATCTTATGAAAACAACTAGAGTTCTAGACCATGCATTGAAGTTCAAATGCCTGATTCTTATTACTTTTTAGAAATTATGTCAGAATGCTAATAGTAGGCCTAGAGGTACTCAAGTATCAATCAAGATCCAGACCTGACTAGCTTTAGCTTGAGTATGTCGCAAAGGTTTCTAAGGCCCGCAAAGACTACCCAGTGGTTCGTTGAACCCAGCGGTTAAAGCACCCATGCATAATCATAACAGGTCTAGGTTCAGTTTGCCGGTGCATTTTTTGTAAGAGAGGGATAAAAGTAGATTTTTCATTTGGAGAGTTATCTATCTCTTTTCTTTCTGGATTTCTCTAGATCCAGCTTCGAATTGGCCCTAAACACAGTCTGTATTGGATTCCTTGTCCCTATCGTCAAACCTCGAAGGGTCCCTAGCTTTTGATGCTTTGAGATAGCACCACCCATGACAACCCCTGAAACCCTGGCTTTCAACACTTCGAGATAGTGCTGGCCATGGCATTTTGTAGCTAAATTTAGGCTCTGGCAATCAACATTTCAGGATAATCCTACCCATGGCACCTGAACCAGCACAAGGTACTTACATGCCCCCAGTAGAATATTTTGATATCCTAGGGGAAAAGCACCTAGGAGATGATATGTTATTACGCATCTTCGAGGGGAATTTCCCAACTCTCCGTATCGGGAGCTCATCCAATCAACTTATGTTATTGAGCCACTCCTCAGCTAGATCTTTGAGATGATTTTTGGGAACAAAACACTTTTGGCAAATTTTTTTTTATTAAGCGCACTGAACCAGACTAACTGTGTGATTTTGGGTGCTTAAGTTACCCAGTCCTACAAACCAAAGGGCAAGCAATGGGGCTAAATAATCCTTATGCCTTAGACCTAATACATCAGCCTTGCACTTTCCTCAACCTCTTAAGGACTAGTCTGGATCTTAACAGATACATGAATGTTTAAGCCCTAAAACAAGCCCAAGAGGCTTAAGATCAATACTCATACTAATCTCCTTATCTTTCTGTTATTTTGAGGACTTAATTTTTCCTTTGAGTAGGTCTAGAACTTCAGTAATCTCCATAATCAAGTGCTAATGACTATCAATTTTTTTTCTTGAATGTTTCTCCTTTTTGACATTTAAACTCTCTCCTCTTTTCCTCCTCATGAATGATATGCAATCAATTCTTAGAATTTTCCTCCCCTTTCTTCATGTTTTTGTTCTTTTTCATTTTTTTTATTTTTTTGGTTGTTGATATGCATATTTTTTGTGAAAACCCCTCAAAGAATTTGAATTTTTATATGTCTGCACCTTAACACCCCCCCATGCCTAAGTTTTGCAATGTCATTGTAAACTGAGGGTATGAAATCATCTTGGTTCGAGGGTTAGAACAGGGTCTAAGGGTGGGTGAAAGGGTCGGGATGACTATTGCAAATGATTTCAAGCTTTGATATAAGTGCCAAAGGTGGAGTCGGCTATTCTAAAGTTGAACTCAGAAGTGCAATAAGAGTGTAGCTCAAAAAGATGATCAGACGGGTCTCGGGTTTTTGGAATGATGGGTTGCCTCCCGTTAAGTGATAAATTCAATACCTTCATTCAAGCAAAAAGTGGTCTAGGAGAAGGGGTGGTCAAATCAGATGAGTGTTGTAGAACAAGCACCTTAATCAATAGCTTGGTTGGTCCAACTAGGTGCTTGTTTAGATCTACAGGCTGGTGATGCAGCCCAAACCCAATCAGTCTGGTGGGTTGATGGATGTGAATCAATAGATGTGGAGCCCACTAAATACTTTGAGGCTTATACACATATGGAAATTAAAATTCAGGGTTTGGCTGAGTCTATTCAGCTTGGTCAGAGTAGGGATCCTCAAAAGAAAATAGAGTTGAAAAGAATGTAGGAACCCTACTGGTAGGATCAGAAAAGGATGGGGAGTGATTATCGATCTGATCACTGTCTGAAACCCGATCAATAGATGGAGGAGAATCATATGCAATTGGATCTGTGAGAGGTGAATCTGAGTAGCGGGTCAAGGTTGAGATCAGATTTTGGAAAGCTCTCTATGTGCGGATTAGAAGATGAGGCTTCTATGAGATCTATGTATGTTGAGAGCTCCTCTAGAAAAGATTCAGAGGTAGGTTCGTCTAGAGAGTCTTCATGATGCTCATCAAATCAAAGGTAAATGCTTAGAGAATGCTTCTAGGATCATGGAAATCTGAGTAAATAAAAGATTCGAATTCTGCATTGCAGACACTCTCAGCACTTACTATTTCTGATTCCTGAAGATAAAAAAGGAATGATTCTATCTCAATGGAATCTAATTTTGAATCAATGATCTCAGCATCAATGACCTCAGATTCAAAGTCAAAAAATGGATCAAGGATACTAAGGTCGTAAATTGGTTCATAATTGTCAGGAAACAAAGGCTCTCCGAAATCAGAGTATGATTCGAAATCATCGGAGAATTTGCGAAGATCAGTTTCTGAACATGATTCCTGATCGGAAGTTCCACCACGGAGTGAATCAAAATGTGTATAATTAGCAACCTAATTAGCCTTGGGCTCAGGTTCTTGATTCCTAGGATAAACCTAATCAATTCCTAACTCATCCAACTCCTCGATTTCTATATCATAGATCAACGTGACTTTCAAAAAATCAATCTGTATTTCTAAGGAGGATGGAGAGGTGTAATCATCAAATATAGGCCCAAAATCATAATCTAGATTCAAAATCTGATTCTCATCACATTGGGCCTCATGATTATCCCAAATAAGCTCGCATCCAAATTCTAGGTTAAGGGTAAGGATTGGATCACTAGAATCTAGGCTGGGCTCTATTGGGATGTCAGAATCATTCTCAAAACTACTTTAATAGGATAAGGCTCGGGAATTACATTCACGAGATGATCTACTTTAAGCTCATCATTACAGGTGTTTGGGAATTCAAGGCTTGGTGAACTAGGTTTATGATTTTCTGGGTTGGTTTGCAACCAAGAACACCTACAATTTGATCCTCCCAACCCATCTCAAGATCAGGTGTGTCATTATGTATATAATTTGTATCTCACTCCATTTGGGTTGGGGGTCCACAACAATTCTGAGTGTCTAACCCAGGCTTTGAAGAAGCTCTATAATCACTCCAAGATGTCTCATAAATGGCTTGTCGCAATAGAATTAGAATATTTGCATGTTGCTCAATGATATCTTGCTGTATCTCCCAGGGTTATGGATTTTAAAAGAAATGTAAACCCTTCATGCTATGCAATTCGTAAACTTCTTTAAATTCTGGTATGAGGGCCACCTAGGTTGAACCATTTCTTAGTTGAGTAAGCAGTAGACTAGAACAGTTCAAAATGAATTTTGTTGGTTTTGGGATATTAACCTGAATAATGCTCGCTGGATATTCTTCAAAATATTTAAGGGCAGCCTCAATCACTTTGTCTTTATGATCATTTGGGGTTCAGGTTTCCTAATTGGTCTTCCTAAATTGCCAAGTTGCATTTTCAAATTAGGTGGTGGATCAGAATGTAGAATCAAACTCAGGTTCAAATTGAAGTAATTAGATTATATCAGAAATCCCCATAGAAGATCTACTAAAGCCTCATAGGTCAAAAGCCTAAGGACCTTCCTATGTATGTGCTTTAGAGAAAGGATGAGGGATTGGATGTGAACTGGATCCAATCAAGGTACCCCAAGATTTTTGGATGACTAAGGTTGTTTCGAGGTGGATGATACCTCTGAATCAGAAATCTACACACCCAAGAATTACCTGGGTAGCCAGGAAGGGAAAGCCCCACAAAGACCCCTAGACGATAGAGTGTCCCCACAGGTTACAGGGTTTCCTCCACCCGACCATCCTTGTCACTGCAGTTCCAAGAAGATTGGTATGTGTGAATTGAGACCTTAAGTCTAACAATTTTATTCCTAATTTGTGCCTTGGATTTCACTTGATTAGAAGCTGATTTGATTTGTGATCTAATTTGGCGGTTGGTTGGCCTACAAAGTAGACCAACTTCACCTGACCTACCCTAAAAGATGCAGAATGGGCTCTGGATTAAGACCCGAAGACCACCCAGAATTGACTCTCAGGTTATTAGGTCCAAAATTTTAGAGTTCAAGTGAAATTTAGAGCCTGATTTTAGGGTTCTTCTTAATTAGATCTTTTCAATCAGGGGCGTGGGTAGTACACAAATGCGGGAGGGTACATTTCTTTTTAATTTGAGCAAGTGTGAACTAACAATTCAAAACACTAGAGTAGAAACTCTAATTGGATTTATTCAAGTCCAATTTCATCTTTAGGTGTACACCTTGGATTTCAAACAAGAAGTGCGTAGTCCTAGATGATTAGAAATTAGGCATAATCCCTAGTAGGTACTGGAAATCAGGGTAGGAGTCTCTAAGTAAAATCATCTCAACTTCAATCAGATGTGAATTTTTTTGCAAATAAGGAAAGTTGCCTTTTGAATGAAAATTACAATGAAAATAAGGCAGGTGATTCCTAATTGATTTGTTTCCTTTTTCTCTCTTCCAGTGATTAAGGGAATGATTATGGAAGAAGAGAGATTACCTACCATGGGAGTGGTTGACTTGCATGGAAGATTTCTTCGTGGTGTACCTCGCAAAATTACAATCAAATCAAACAAGGCAAGTTAGTGCTCAGATAAACAATCAAGAAAGACAAGATCAATGTGTGAATTGCGCATTGCTCCCTGGCAACGATGCCAAAATGTTTATCGGGCATGATCGATGTTTTAAAGGATGTAATCGTCATAGCATGTCGAAATCGCTCAACAGTAGATAAAATTTATAAACTCAGAATCTATAATGGAGTCTAAGGTCAAACACAGGGAGCAAATGTGGAATTCACAACATTAATCACATTTAGAAAAAATGAGCACAAGTAATTGAGCATTCAAATAGATATCCAATGAATAATAATATACTCAAATGATATTCAATACTAAGCACGAGTATCTTAATGGTTCATAATGATAAAAAGAAGTTAAGATAAAATAACGGTGACTTGAATCAGTAATTATTAGCCTTAATTAAGCATATATATCAACTACACAATATACTGAAATGTATGAATAGTGTTATCAATCACATATGCCACGTTAGATAAGTGGCCAAATTAATCCATAGCCTTAATCTCTCAAGGTTTCCAAATTCAGATGACAGAATCAAGCACCAGACAACTTAAGTGATCAAGACTCTCAAAGCCTTGCTCTTTATTTCTCTTCTTCTTCTTCCTTCCTTCGTCTTCTTGAGTCTTCTCCTTCTTCTTCTCAACTTCTCTTCTCTTCTTCTTCTTTAGTCATCTCCTTCTTCTCAAGCCTTCTCCTTCTCAGACCTTCTTTTCTGGAGAGCTTCTCCTTCACAACATAGAGGATCAACTTCCTCAGTGACTAGGTGTTGCACAGGGAACAACAACAGAGAGCAAAACCCCCCATTCTCTCATAAATGCCTCCTTTTCTTCTCTATCATAGGCCCAGTGTAATCGGATCCATACTCGAGTTATCGGATAATGCACAATGTCTAGGCCTGCCTGTGTGGGTAGCAGGTGAGGAGTGAAGTAGGCAGGTTATCGAGTGAATGAGGTAGGAGGGACCCAACCCCTCATGTTACTGGGCGATAAGCACAGAGTAGAAAAATAATTTATGCACCGCTTTTAGTCTTGAATCCCAAGATGTGGGATTAAACTCGTGGCTTCTTTGCGTAAAGGCTACAGGAGAAGATGGTGCTCGATTGGGGCTACTGAGGGCATCGTGAGTCCAGTTGGTGCTGCAGCTTGCTACCTACGCGGAATCCACACTTCGTGGAAGTGGAAGCAAGCGTAGAGCTCGGTGGAGGACTACGAGCAAGGGCCAGGGATGATGACGGTGATGGCCAAGTACGACGAACACCTGAAACATGAAGGACGACCTCACAGCCACATTAAAATACTTCGGAAGCTTCACCAAGTGTTGGCGAATGTGATGGTGGTGTTTGCAAGATGTGAGAGGGTGTGTAGTGGGCAAGAGAGGTAGGTGGAGCTTGTATGATAGTGGGTTGGTCGGAGGAGCATTTGAGCGGATGGAAGAGGAAATTAGGAGAGGGCTTTAGTTCAGGTGGATGAGGTGAAGGTTAAGAAGATGTTGGTGAGGCATTTAGTAGATTGTGGGGGTGCAGAGGCCTTGCCATAGGTGTGACCAGAGAGAAGGAAGATGACGGGAGAACGATGGCGTCGTGGTTTGAATCTAGAGTTTAGATAGAGGAAAAGAGAGTAGAGAGAAGGAGAAACCTAACTGATGGTAGCGAATCTCATCGCGAAAAGGGTTCAGGCTTGCAAAACTCGTCATCTAGTTCGATTCATGAGAAAATCTATCGATCAGATAAAATTTATAACCGAAACTCGAAAAGTGAGTCCCAGGTCAAACACGGGGCAACGAACATTTGGTTTTGAAAAATAGTGTTTCGCTTTTATTTGTTTTTGTCATTTTTGTCTTTTCTATTTTTTTTTTGGTATTTTTAGCAAGCAAGAGATTAGGTCAATGAATTCTTATCTAACTAATCTACTTGCAAAATATAAGAGAGAGAGACATAGAGAGAGAAACAATCATTTATTTTTATAATCAAATGTTTATTACAGCTAGGAACGTGGGAAATCTATACTACGAAAGCAATAAAGATAGAGATAGGTAAGAGAAATCCCCCTCAACGGTCGCTTGGTGGACGACTCACTCTGACGTCACCTGGAGGAAAGTGGTGAGAAGCGGGATGAACGAGGATGAGGGCAAGGCAGGATGGCATTGCCGCGAGGATCTACTTCCCGAAGTAGGTGAGAAGATGGCCACAGGATGCTCCACGAATGGGGATGAGGGGAGGGAAAAATATTTGGTTTTCTACTCTTGAGGAGCATACTGGGCTTGGGACAAGCTCTTTCTAGAGCCTTAGAGGTGGTGAGAGGAAGAAAGGAAGAGATGTTGAAGAATGAAGGTGTAGGGGTTCTTTTATAGTGGAGGGAAGAGGAAGAAATTCATGCAGAGGGCTGGAGTGACAGTTGCAAGAATCGCTGAAGATCTACCCAACTGTCGCTGAAGATCCGTGCCAACTCACGCCCGCTGCTGCTGTGCTTGCACGCCCATCACATGCTGTGTCGCAACCACACGCGGTGGCGTTGTGCTGCTGTGCTGATGTTGTGATGCGGGTGCGTGGGCTGGTGAGCGTGCGTCTGTGCATGTGCGCTGGCCGGTGAGCCCCAACTGCAGATTTGGGAGGTTCGTAGGTCTCAAACCCGCCCTCCTTTGCAAGCCAAGTGCTCAACCGTTGAGGCAAGGCTGTGTTTGAGTCACGTGGAGCGCATGGATGCTGAGAGCATGGAGGAACCTCAACCGTTGGATCTTGATCCAACAACTATGGTGCGAGATCTTTGATGATGATGGGGTACCTTTAGTCATTGCTGGCTAGTGTGGGGTAGCCTAGATGGTGCCACGTGGTGCCATCTAGGTCGTCCATCTTCTTTCTATTGCAGAGGGTGTCACGGTTCTTAGATTGAGATGATTCTTGCATTATCGGATTGCGATCGTCGATCTGGATTCATCCATATGATCAAATTTTTAATCTAAAGCCTGTAAGAATGTCGCATTACCCCTGGCCATTGACCTTCTTCAGACATCATATGGTGCCACGGGATTTTGATCTAGACGATTTCGGAGGCATTAGACTCTGATTGTCATCCTGATCAGATCCGTACGGTCAGATCATCCATCCAAGGCCCTGAAATAAATCTCCTTCCCTCTTGGCCGTAAGAAGGACGTAATTAACCTAAAATATACACAACTACGCTAAATGCAGGATGATGCATGTTATGCAATGTTTATAACATGACATGCAAATCTAAGCTTAGGAACATTCATGAATATGCATTTTAACCTAATTAAATGTGTCTACATCACTAAATAAACTAATCTAATGGATGAAAGGGGAGAGAGGGCACCGGGTATAGTATGGCCAGCACCGTGGAAGGTGAACTCTCTGTTGAGGGAGAATGACAAGGAAGAGGGAGGAAGACAGTGCCTCCTGGTATTACGAGACGTGGAGGAGCTTGGGGAAGAGAAATTGGCCGACTATAGTCTATGGTGGCCGACGAAGAATGTGGATGGAGGAGCTCACCGGAGCTTGCAGAGGATTTGATCAGAGAGAACAGAAGGAGGGAAACCAACCAAAAACAAGCTAAGGAGGTGAGGTTTCCATCAGAGATCTTTTATAGGGTTCAGGGGGTCATTCCAAACTTGAAAACCAACCTTGGAAGCTTAGAGCTTTCGTATCAAAGGAAACCTTTAATTTCAAATGGTTTGCATCAACTTTTGGGCAAGAATCAGAGCCCAAGATGTGGCTCAGATTGAAGAGGATCTTCTCAAGAGTCCTTCCAATTATGGAAGAGATTGAGCATGAAATCTAGGAGAACTCCTTGATTGAAGGTTGGTGGCAGCTGTGTTCACATGGCCATGGTAGCAGGGATCTAAATGTGAAGAAGATGATAAAGTTAGGGGCCTGTTCGCAAGGATTTCAAAAGCTAGGCGCTTGTGTGAGATAGAAAGAGTTTGATTGGACTGAAATTCAGACTAGGTCAAGATGATCTCTGATTGGGCCCAAATTTTGGTACAAACCTAATTTGGACCCAAGGAATCTGATAGTGAAGTTAGATTTTGATTTTAACCAAGTTTGATTGGAAAATTTGCATAGAAACCCAAATTAGGGCAACTTCCTGTATGAGACTCTATTTTAGGTCAACATGGATTCTAATAGTCAAATCAAGGATACCAAACATTACGGAATATGTTTTTATAATTTTGAGAAGGTTTAGGTGAATTTTATCCTGACCAGGACCTCTGTTAATTAAGTAAGTCTGAAATTAGGGTTTTGGGTGTCCGTTAATTCTCGAAATGCATGAAAAACTAATTTTGTCTACATGAACCCTCTTATTAGTCATTTATGAACATTTGACCTTCAGTTCACCTCTGGGAAATCCCATGATTACTCTGTATTTATGTTCTATTAAAACTGCAGATTTATCCCTATTTTAATGCATGTCTCTCAGAATGGATATGCAAGGAATTACGACTCTCCAGTGATTATGTAGGAGCATTTGTCAATTGATTCTGACTAATTGAAGCTAGTTATAGCTGATGATGATGTCATCATCAACTTCCCATAGACGACACCATTAGATGGGACTCTGATGGCCACCAAAAGATTTTTAAGGGTTGGGAGCACTACATATCCATATGCATCCATTATAAGGAAGGCATGGTCGAGCCTCCATTGTGATGGGAGGACTCGATCAGATGAACATTGAGCAATCAAATGGGGTGCAAGGGGATTTACTGACCTAGTTCACCACAAGGGGCATACGTTTGGGGGGAGGATGATACTCCCAACTATGCACTATAATTTGAGAGTTTACAAGATTTCTCTCTCTCTCTCTCTTGCCTTGAGCATGCGTGAGAGCTTGCCCGAAGGTCTCTCCTCACTATTTATAACATGGAAAGAGGTATAACATAGGGGTCTCTAGCACCCTTATTGACAAATGGCATGCCCACTATCAGGATGCAAGTGGTCGCTTCCATCTTGTTATATCCTTGATCTTGTCTGCGTCGAATCCTTTTTTCAGATTCGGTAGATCCTGGTTTTGGTCCACCTTGTCGTAGGTAAGACAGGTGATACCGGTCCCACCTGCTTACCCTGTAATTGGGTAACTAGATCCTCTATGGGGTTGTATGTAGAGTTTTGGGTTCGACGGTGATTTTTGCCCCTCATCAATATCCAAGACTATAAAATCCACTGAAAAGTAGAAATCTTGTACCCTAACTAGAACATCCACGAGAACTCCTTGTGGTGACTTAATTGATCTGTCAACCAACTACAAAGTCACCTCAGTTGGTTTGAGCTCAATCTCCCCAAAGTGGTCTAGTAGGGAGGTGGGAATCAGGATTATGGAGGCTCCTAAATCTAATAAAGCTTAATCAAACTCTAAATTCCCTATCTCGCAGTTATTCGCTCTAAATCCAAAATGTTATTCACTCTGAATCGGGTTTTAAAATTTTCGCGTTGTAGTATAGGTCGAATCAGTGAGAAAAATAGATAAAATTTATACTCGAATATCAGAAATGAAGTCCAAGGTCGAACATAGGGAGCAATTGGCAAAAATAGTTGTCAAGATTGCAATTCAACACAATATAAGCAGTTTATAATAGAACTCCAAATAATAATGATATAAATGAAAGTGAATGTTAGATAATGCAAAAGGAATAGTGTAAAAATGGTGATTTGAATCACCAATTACACCTCACAATTATATCGAATATTTCAATGGTACTAATCAATCTAAATTCCATGTAGGATGAGTGCACAATGCACTCCCTTCAGAGATCAGCCAATGAAACTCTAAGTGCTAAGGCACTCTTCCACTTCTTTTCTTCTTCCTTCTCTTCTCTGGTTACTCTTCTCTTCTTCTTCTTCCTTCCCTTTCTCACTTCTCCTGCCTCCTTAAGCTTTAGAGAAAGCACAGCACAGGGCTCAGCAATGCTAGTAGAGGCAAAGGCCTCCCTCAGATTTCACAAGTGTTGAGAGGAGGGCGGCAGAGAAAAACCCCCCCCCTCTCCTCCCTTTTTCTCTTCTTCTTCTCTCAGAACCAGCAAACCCTAACAGACCTAGGCATCCAAGTAAACAGACCGAGACCAGATCCGCGAGGCATGAGCGTAGGCGAGGGTATGCATATGCACGTGTGTGCGGGGACCTCACCCCTTGTGCGTGCCGAGGCAACAAGGCAGAAGCAGAAATTCAATATAAATCACTCGAGGACTTTGGCGTTTTTCAATGTGGGACTATCCCACAAGCTCTCCTCTTCACACACGGCCATGGGCTACTAGATGGTTGATTCATCGAATTGGGGTAGAAGATGTGGTCAATAGCCTCAATTGACTGACTGCGTATGAACTTGACCCAAGTCCGCTTTTCCTGGGTGTAAGACCTAGAGCTGGCGACTGAAGATGAAGCTTTGAGCTTGCTTGAAGCTCCTTCGTTAATGCGATGTGGGCTCGAGACCTCAAAAAGACGAATACGGGCTAAGTGCCCCAATCAGTAAGTTCAAGAGCTTTGCCTTGGTGAGGCGAAGTCAATGGCGGTGGCTACGTAGTGTGGCGTGGTGTGTGTGGGTAGAGCGAGGTCGAAGGTGTGCATGGAGTGCTGTGTTCCAAGGGGTGTTCAAGAGGCCAATCCCCTCAATTACTTGAGGGGTTTTGGTCGTGAGGACACGGTGGAGGTGTGTAACATGGAAGTGGTGTAGTTGGGCATTTGTGGAAGCCGCTAGGGCTCGCCGGAGGTTTTCCAGAGCGGAAGGAGATGAAGAGGGTGCAGGTGATGCAGCGAGTGTGAGTGAGTTGTAAGTGCTGAAAAGGAGTAGAGTGAGAGAGAGAATGACAGAGGGACTTAGCTAGGAGCGAGAGAGAGACGGAGGCGGCCAATTTTGGTTGACCGATGTCGGAGAAGGAGGAGAGAACGATGAGACAGTGACGACAAAGTAGGCAGAGATACACCCTTCCTTTTGATGGGAAGGGTCGTGACGAAGAGCGGAGTCGAGGGAGCCAACCAATTTGGTCATTGGACGGCAGGAGGAGGAGGATCGAAGAGGGTCATTGGAGCAATGGTTTTGGTGGCTGGAGGAGGAGGATCAAAGAGGGTTGACTCACCAAAATTTGCTGAGGGAATGCGCAAGACCACGGCGGTCCTTTTATAGGGCTCTAGACGGAGTTCCAAGCTTGGAAAACAAGCTTAGAAACTTCGAGCTCTTTGCGGGAGATGGATACCCAATCAATCAAAACGTTCGCATTAGGATTCTAAGGAGATTTAGGATCCCTGGATGGGCCCAATTGGAAGGCAATTACTTGACGAGTTTCCCTTTCAATTTTGAGAGGGATTCATTAAGAAATCATAAAGATCTTGCCCTTTAATGGTCACTGGAGTTTGTAGGATTAGGATTTCATGGTGGTAGAGACCTTTTTGCAAATATGATGAGAAAGTTAGGGACTGAAATGCAAATAACTCAAAAGTTAGGGTCATATGTGTGAGATAAAAGAGTTAGATAGGACCAAATTGCAAACTAGGCTACGATGATTTCAAATTGGGCCCAAATTTTGGTGAAAACCTAATTTGGACCTAAGGAATCCAATGGTAAAGTTGGATTTTGGTTTTGACCTATTTTGACTGGGTAATGTATGCAAAAAACCAAATTAGGGCATACGTCTGTCTGAGACTTTGTTTTTGGTCAAGATAGATTACAATGGTCAAATTGAAGGTTCCAAGTCCTAGATAATATTTTTTGATGAATTTTAGAGGGTTTAGGTAAATTTTATCCTGACTAGAACCTCATTTAATTAATCAGGTTTATTTTTAAGGTTTCAGAAGTCATTTAATTCTCAAAACACGCGAAAACCCTTTATGTCTGTTCTAACCCACTTGTTAGACTTTTAAGATCATTTGACCTTTATCTAACCCCTAAGAAAACCCGTGGTTGTTCTACATTCAAGATATGATGGTAAAATTATAGTTTTAACCTTGGTTTCTTATATCTTTCTGAAGGGATTTACAATTAATTATAGCCTTCTGATGGTTATGTAGGAGCATTTAATGACTTAATCAGATCAAATTGAACTAGTTATGGCTCATTATGGTGTTCCCATCATACGCCCATGCCTAGCTTTCGCTAGTCTCTTAGCAAAATCTCATGGAATTAACTTAGATTCTAGACCATGCTTTTTTTTGCTCAGATTTCTGTTGTGTGCATTCTTTTGTAGATTAGGTCAGAATGCCAATAGTAGGCCTAGAGGTACTCATGTACCAACCAAGATCCGGACCTAACTAGCTTTAGCCTCAGTCCTCCATGAAGATTTCCAAGGCCCACATGAATTAACCTAAGGTTCGTTGAACTTCATGAATAAAGCACCTGTGCTTAAAACATATTTAGTCTCGATTCAATTTGCAGTGCGTTTCTGTAAGAAAGAGACAGAAGATTTTTTTTGTTTTTGGAGAGTTTTCTCTCTTTTTTTTTCTTTATTTCTAGCTTCAGATTGGCTGTACAACACGGTCTGTATCGAATTCCTATTTCTTACCATCAATCCTCGCAGGGTTCCTGGCAATCGATGCTTCAAGATAGCATCGCCCATGGCAACCCCCAGAATCCTGGCTTTCGAGATTTCGGGATAATCCCACCCATGGCATTCTGTAACTAAATCCAGACCCTAGCAATCAACATTTCGTGATAATGCCACCCATGGCATTTGAACCAGCACAAGGTGCTTACATGTCCCCAATAGGATATTTAGATATCCTAGGAAACAAGCACCGAGGAGACGGTATGTTATTTTGCATCTTCGAGGGGAATTTCCCACCTCTCCGCATCGGGAACTCTTTCAAATCAACTTGTGTTGATAAACCACTCCTAATCTTGTAGCTTTTCTGAATTAACGCATTTGCGTGATTTTGATAATTAAGCGCACTGAACCAAACTGTGTGTGGATTAGCGTGCTTAAGTTACCAAGTCCCGCAAACTAGAGGTCAGTTAATGAGGCCGAATAATCCCTAAGCCTTAGACCTAGTAGTTAAGCTTCGCATTTTCCCCAACCTTTTCAGGATTATCTAGATCTTAACTAATACTTGAATTTTTAAGCCTTAAAACACAGCCCAGGAGGCCTAAGATCGGTGTTCATACTAATCTCTTTTTGTCTCTTAGCACTTTTTGTCTTTTATTTATTTCTTTTGATTTGGCCTAGAACTAAGTAGATTCCTTAATCTTTTACTAATGACTATCTCTTTTTATTTCAAATTGTTGCTCCTTTTTGACATTTATATCAACTCCCCTTTTCCTCCTCAAAAATGATATGCAAATTGATCTTTCTCAAAATTTCCTACCTTCTTGATTTTTTTTTTATTCTTTTTCAATTTTTTATTTTTTTGGTTTTTTTGGAATTTGTAATTTTTTTGATGAAGCCCTTTCTTGTGAAGTGATTCTCCCAGCATTTTGCACTTTAATACCCCCCCATGCCTACGATTTGCAATGTCATTGTAAATTAGGTGGGTCCAAATTTAGCTTAGATCGTACATTAGAACATGTTTTGGGTGAGTGGATGGGTCTGGGTGACTGTTGTGGACGATTTTAAGCTCTGGTATGGGTACAAGAGGTGGGGTTGACTATTCTAATGGATGAACCCTAAAGTGCAATATGAGTTCAGCATGGGATGCATGGGATGTGTTAAGAAGGGTTTTAGGTTTTCAAGAAAGATGACGGGTTGCCTCCCATTAAGCGCTGAGTTTAACTCCATCAGTCGGGCATAATAGACTCTAGGACATGATGGCTGAGATTTGGATGGCCATAGATAAGTATCAAAGCATGGTGGAGAGTCATTCCAGAATGTCTCAGATATAAGTCAGGCTGATTCATTTCTGGATGATCTTTCTTAAGTTTTTGTGGAGGAACTAGTTGGAAGGTATAGTGATCATAGGATTCTGTAGTAGGATTGTGGTGATTCCAAGGCTCAATAGAAATGGGTCTAGTTAGTGTATCCTAGATGTGTGGTTCCTCTCGTGCCCTGTGACCTAATAGATCAATCCTCAGTGAGTCAATGTGATTGTCTTTTGCTGAATGTGAGATTGTCTCTTTAAGATATGACTCATAACTCGGGTCTTCCAGTGACTACTATAAATCTCCTTCCAGTCAATAGTGAATGTTTGAAAAGTGCCCTTGGATCATGTAGCTCAAATTATGTAAAGGATTCATATTCCGTGTGGAGGCTACTCTCAGTATCTTCCAAGCTTGATTCTAGGAGATCCTTAAAATGAAAAGTTTCCATATCCATGGACTTTGAATTTGGTTTGTCACCATGTTTCCTAACATTCCTAGGTATATCTCCAAGTTCAAATGCGAAAACCTCCATTGTGCTCATGTCATTATGTTTGACTAGATCATCATCTTGGATGTGAAAGGTTTCCAATTCAGGTTCTAGGTTTCCTACTAAGGATATGGTCATGATATCCTGTATAAAACCTTGTTCTATCAAGCATTTTCTTTTTGTTGCCTCAAAAATATTAATCTCAGCATGTTGATTTCCGGAGGCAATTGTCATATGCCCTGATTCACAATTGATTATGGCTCTTGCAGTGGCCAAGAATGGTCTTCCCAAAATCACGGGCATGTCCTGTACCTGTTGTGGTGTCTCCATGTCAAGAATTAGGAAATCTGCTAGGTAGTTGAAATCCTTAACTTTAATTACCACATCCTCTATCATACCAATTGGTGTGATCAAGGTTTGGTCAGCTAGTTGCAAAGTGACATGAGAGGGTTTTAGTTGTCCAATCTACAATTTTTCAAATAGGTTGGTAGGGATGAGGTTGACTGAGGCACCTAAATCCGGCATAGCCCGCTTGAAGTTTGTATCACTACTATTGCAAGGATTTAGTGGGGTGCCTGGATCAGATTTCTTAGGAGGTAGACTATTTTGGATTATGGCACTTATATTTTTAGACAGTACTACCTTTCCTAGTGTTTGTTTCCTCACTTCTTTTCTGGGTAAGTCTGGTGCGGTTGGGTTGAGAGTGAGGATGTCAAGTAGTGGAATCGTGACTTGTGCATTCCTCAAAGGTCTAGTTATATCAATTTCTGACAATCCTTTAGTGTGGAGGTGAGATATGACCTGGGATAGGGGAATGGACTGGTTATCTTTAGGGGTGAGTTTCTATTCTTTTTAAATATTGATCATAGCACAATCATGGTGGGTTGGGTAAGTCATGGTGTGTTTTGGCTCAACTGAAGTGGATGGAGAAAACACGCTGGTATGAGTCGCTGGACCGGGTTGGGTATAACATGTTTGTCCTTGGATTTGGTTTACAATGTGTTTTTGGGTCAACTTGTTGTTAGGATTTGGCAGAGGTTGGGAAGGAAGTGTGCCAAGATGGCGGGGATTTGCCATCTGGGCGAGTTATTGCGAACCTCTGTGATCTCATCTTTATGTTGTTTTTGCATAGCCGCATTCGTTTTCTGAATGTCGACCAGAGTATGAAGGATAAGAGTCATCTGATCCTCGTGAGTTGGCCCGAATTGATAAGTTGGGTTGGGCCGAGGCTGAGGCTGAGGCTGAGGTAGCTGATATGGACGAGAGGCTTGTGGTTGGGGCTGATATTGAGGTCTCTAATTTTGATTGTTCCCTGACTACATGAAATTAGGATGATTACACCATCCACGGTTGTAGGTTGATGTAAACATGTTTATAATACATAAAATGTCTATTTATGAATGTTCTTAAGCATAGAACTACATTACATACTATAAATATTGCATAGCATGCATCATCTTGCATTTAGATTAATTTGAATAAAATGCAGGTTAATTGTATCCTTTTATGGTCAGGGACAGGGTGACTTTTTATTGGGGCCTCAGATCGAACATCGAACCATACGGATCTGATCAGGGCGACGATTAGAGTTCAACGACTCCAAGATCGCCCTACTCGGATATCCGTAGCACCAGATAGAGATCGAGGAACCCTAAAGATCAAGGGCTAAGATGGTATTAATCTGCACCTCAGATGACAAATCTGACCGCATGGATGGATTCAAATCGACGATCGTAGCCTAACGGCACAAAAATCGATCCAATCCGACATACATGGCACCATCTACAACTAATAGAAGATGGACGGTCCAGATGATGCCACGTGGCACCATCCAGACCCTCCAAATCACTCGCTGCCCTACCTTCTCATCCAATGGCTGAGAGTTGATTAGGTTGCCACCCTTAAGCCACATTTCATAGGAGAGGAATTCCACATCTAATCTCAACCATCAAATCAAAATCCAACGGTTAGCATTAAATGGCACTTGAATGCTCTTCTTATCTATCCACGCACGCAATGTAATGGATAAGATCTTGCGCGTGTGAGGATGCGGGGTCGAAACTTGCTGCTCCTTCAAATCAAGAATTAAAGCGCGGGTGCGGGAAAAATTCCACCCCTGGATTTTGATCATGCTGCAACGGGCGCGCCACATGGGGTGACAGATGAGGTGCTTGGCCATAGGTGTGCGCAGTGGCTGAAACTCGAAGCGATGTAGATGCAATATAAGCCATCCAATCGTGCAATCGGACGGCTGATATGGGAAGAACGTGGATATGCGTTGAGGTAGCCGGAGATGATGAGGCAGGGGTGCACAGATCTTTAGCCCACGTTCAGGCCTTTAGTGATGGATTTATCCGTCACTAAAGGTCCTGAATTAATGTTTTTCAAAATGTAATGACCAAAATGCCCCTACTCCTTGCAACTATAAAAGGAGACCCCCTCCATACAAATTTCTCATCCCTTCTCTCCTCTCCCTCTCCAAAGCTCAAGAGAAGCTTGTCCCACTCCCGGGATGCTCCTCAGGAGATAAAGTCAAATTTTTGCCCCATTTCGGAAGCGGATCCTGCGACGATGACGACGTGCTGCCCTGCTCTTGTTCTTCCTGCCTCGACCTCCTTCTTCCTGCTCCATCCTTCGTCTTCCAGGTGTCGTCCCGTCTGACTCATCCTCCAAGTGATCGTCGAGAAGGATAACTTCTCCTCCCATTCCTTTTTCCTACTTTCTAGAGTAGAATTTTCCTGCTTTTTAGTGTAATTTCTCGCTTGCTTAATAGTATAAACATTTTGAAGTATTAAGTGAATGTTTTCTCTCTCTCTCTTATGCTGATTGTTTATAGTGCTTCATTGTAATTAGTCCACTTTTTAACAAAAACCTGAAGAAAAATGTAATTGCGAATTTAGATCGTCGTAGCCTCCCTTAGTTTGACTCGGGATTTCTATTCCAGTATAAATTTTATTTGTTGAACACAAGTTCTTCGCTTTCAAACTACAACGACAGGTTTTCAAAACCAAATATGACAGCGTAGTAACCCGTAGCTTCAACATTTTGGCACCATTGCCAGGGAGGCAACGATTTTCGATCTTTTTTTTGCATTTCACGCACTTTATTATCTTCTAACTTGCTTTCTCTTGTGTCTATTGTTTTGCAGAGACCTCCATTAGGGAATCGTCAAGCGGTAGGTCGAAGTAAAGTGCAGTTGAAGACAACTGTAAGTGCTCCCCATTCTTCCCCCTCTATAGATTTCATTTGTCACATTAAATTCAAATTCCAATTAACCTAGTTGTTTGCATAAATTCTAGGATTAGTTTGGTTGTTTGGATTTTCACTCACACTCATTCCACCCTTGCTTATAAAAAAAATAAAAAGATAATTTTGTGGGGTAATTTTCCATAGACACAAAACATACACCCACATTCAAGGCACTTAACCAACTTGATTTGCTTCTACTCAACTGGTTTCTGATATATGGACCGGTACACACAAAGCAACACATAAAAGAGTAGAAATCATTCTAGGTTAACCATTTTTGTGTGCCTAACCTAGTGGTGCAGTTGTGGCTAGTTATTTGAGTTGTTTGGGCCGCACCACTTAACCTAAAATCAACTCAAGTAGCTTCTTCTTAGGGTTTTCAATCTAGGTTTATACCAGGCAATCCACTTTACTTCTGGCTTTAAAGGAAAGCAATCTTCACCCGTACTTGAAAACCTGGTTTGCCTCAAACTTGATTGAAATCAACCTAATTTTAAACCCTAAAAGCTACTTAAGCAAGATTTGAACATTAAAATCTACACATCACAAATAATCTTACTTGAAAACCCTGGTTGTGCATGCACTTACTCAGTCAATCATTAAGGGCACAACCCATTTTAAGGGCCGATCACATTTCATAAGCACTACAATCTCGGGCCTTAATAAAATCGAGTAGACGTTGGCCTTAAGGACTGATTCGCTCTTGGAGGCCTAGTTTGAGATTGTTTATGATTAACCTACTTGTACTGATTAATCTGATGTCAAGCTAGGGGAGTAGCATCAAACGACCATGGCTGGGGGTACACTAGGAACCGGAGGTGCAAGCCGAAGGAAGAGCCTTCTCCCTAGTCCCTCCTTCTAACTGGTTGGATTGAGCATTCAAAAGTAGAGTAAATCATTTACAATCTTAAGGTGGGTTTTGGGAGTCTGTAGATCCTTAGGCTACCCCACTTAAGGACAGGCTTGTTTTGTTGTGCTGTAGGGTCCTTATCCCCAGTCCTTCTGACCTTTTTCTAGTTTATGCTAGGAAGATGAACATTGAATCCCCGATTGGAAGGACCACTAGAGTATTCTAGCAAGCGTAAATTGGATTTTGGTCAAATTGATCCCATGGCCGATCCCACAGCCTCCTCTTCCTCGGGATCCACAGGAGGAATTCCAAAGGCAGCTGGAACAAATGCAGAGAATGTAGGAATGGTTCTAGAGATTGCAGGGTGCTCATCCCTAGAAGGATTTTTATGATCCTTCAAATTACAGGGAACGTCTCGGCATCCAGATTCTGGCCAAAGACATAGAAATCAAGCCTCAGGTGTTAAGCCTGATCAAACATTACCATGGGCTTGGCTCCAATGACCCGTTTCAGCACTTGGAGGACTTGACCACTTTGGTCTAGACCACTAAGGCACGAAACGTGAATGAGGAGGAAATGATCATGAGGCTCTTCCCCTACTCTCTTAGGGATAAAGCTGCTCATTGGTACAGGACTATAGGAAGACCAATTACAACTTGGAATGAGTTGAAATCAACCTTTCTAAAGAAATTCTTCCCTGTCGGATGTACCAATGCCTTGAGATGGGTAATCACTACCTTTACCCAGTGGCCTGGGGAGCAGTTTCATGTGGCCTGGAGCGATTCCAGGACCTATTGCGGAGGTGTCCACACCACGAGGTGTCGAAATGGCAACTCGTGCAGATCTTCTACCACGGGTTGACTGAGCAACTTAGAAATCACGTGGACGTTTCTTGCAGAGGCAATTTCCTCAAAGACGTAGATAGTGCACACGATTTATTCGAGGAAATGAGCGAGAATTCAATCAATCATGCCTCCAAGGATACTTTTAATCGGTCCCAGCAGCCTAGATCAAATGTTAATGAAGTCCATGACTCTCATTCATTTGATATGGACTTGATTTGTAACAAACATGATATGGTGGACTTGGTTGCTAAGAGAATGGAAGAGTGGATGGCTGGAAATTCTATGAAGAACTCTCGATCCACTCAATCCCAAAATTCAGGATTCCATTCATCCTGAGCTCCTTCTGGATGGGAGTTCGTGAATCAACTCGATGCGGCTCAACCTGTGAGTCAGCATTATTCGGAACCCCACGGGTTCCAAACTGGGGCCCTTGATCCCAGTTTTTCTGATCCTTCCCTTTCTTTCTCTCCATCCTCACCCTATGAGGATGTCTGTGTTGTACAGGAGAACGTTAGATCCAACCCCTACTCTAATGCTTATAATCCGGGTTGGAGAAGCCACCCTAACTTCTCTTGGAAAAACCCAAGGCAATAGACCCAATTTTGACCCAGCAACTATGCTCTGCAATGACCAATGGGTCAGGGTCATGTGTATACTCAGCTTCCCCCAAATCAGGTCAATCAGCCAACTTGGAATGCTCGTCAACCCGTAGGGCAGATTGATTTGAACCAGAAAATGGTAGAGATGCAAGGATCCATGCTCCAGCTCTTGCAGCAAATGAAAACCTCACTGGACAACTTGTATACCATGCTCATAGCTAACTCTCGTCAACCTGGATCTCTACCATCCCAACCCGTACCCAACCCACGAAATATTCTGAATCCGGGCGACCAAGCCCATGGGTACGGAAATCAGAGGGACCCACACGCACATATTCAGGTGGTTGAGCAGGGTCCTTCCTCTTCTTCTTCTTCTTCTACACATCAACAATTCTTGGCTAATCAAGCCCCTCCAATCTTTCCTAACCCTCCCCAAGACCCAAACTCTTATGCTTCTGCAAATTTTGTTACCTTGAGGAGTTGCAAACAAACTCAAGATCCACAACCACACTATTCTGATTTACCTAATCCTGAAGAACCTGAGGAGAGAAAGGAGAATTCTTGAGAAGAAATCAAGGCTCAGGAACCCGATTCCAAAGATCTGACTCATGTTCCTTTTCCTGAAGCCTTGATCAAATCAAAGAAGAAGAAGTCAGTTGATAGCAATGAGGTGCTTCTAAATATTTTCAAGAATGTTGAGATCAATATACCGCTCCTCGATGCTATCAAGCATATACCAGCTTACGCAAGATTTTTAAAGGATTTATGTACACAAAAGCATAAGTCGAGAGAATCTATTCTGAGGAAGGTGGTACTCTCCGAGCAGGCTAGTTTTATTATCCTACACCCCTCCCTCAGAGAAAGAGAGATCTAGGTGCTCCGTTGATTTCTTGTGTCATCGGAGATTACACTTTTGATAGAGCACTTCTGGATCTGGGTGCATCCATTAACCTAATTCTGACTTCTCTTTACGAGAAAATTGGATTAGGTGAACTTCGACCGACTTCAGTAACGGTACAGTTAGCGGACCATTCAATCACAAATCTGTGAGGTGTTTTTGAAGATGTTATAGTTAAGGTCAAGGATTTCTATTTTCCTGTAGATTTCCTTGTTCTTGACATGGATGTACCAGAAAATCTGAGGAACACGCCCATCATTCTGGGGTGTCTGTTCCTAGCTACCGCTAAGGCCAACATTAACTGTGAAAGCGGTAGCATGGAAATCACCTTTAGGGATCAACGAATGAAATTGGATATTTTTAAGGCGATTAATAAATTTGAGGATTGTGGATTTATTGAGGAACTTGAGGAGGATAATGTTAACATTGAAACTTGTTTGATGGTTTCTTCAATTGAAAGTTCCTCCTTTGAAGATGAATTGGACCCGCAACCCTCTATGGCAGACCTACCATCTTCTGAAGAGGTTATTGATTTTGTTCACTCTCAACCTCTTCCTCTTGATGAGTCTTCAGCATCTTCCTTACCTTCAATCATCAGTCCGCCCCAGTTTGAACTTAAACCATTGCCTGAGAATTTGAAATATCAATTTTTAGGACCACAGAAGACGCTCCCTGTGATTATCAGTGCTAAATTAACAAAGGAGTAAGAGATTAAATTAATCAAGGTCCAGAAGGAACACAAGGAGGAAATTGGTTGGACCATTCATGACCTTAAGGGGATTGAGCCATCTTACTGCAATCATAGAATATTCTTGAAAGATGGATCTTGCCCTTCTCGCTAGATGTAGAGGAGATTAAATCCAAATATGCGAGAAGTGGTCGAAAAGGAAATCAGTAAGTGGCTCGATGCAGGACTTATTTATCCAATCTCTGATAGTCCTTGGGTAAGTCCCGTGTAGATTGTTCTCAAGAAAGCCAGGATTACCATTGTGACTAATGAGAGAGGAGAATCTGTCACAACTCGTTCAGCTTCCTCTTGGAGGGTTTGTATCAATTACATGAAGCTGAACACTACCACAAAAAAGGATCATTTCCCTCTGCCTTTCATTAATCAAATCTTGAAAAGATTAGCCAGGCAGAAGTATTATTTTCTTGATGGCTACTCGGGATACAACCAAGTTCCTATCCATCCTGAGGATCAGAAAAAACTACTTTCACCTGTCCCTATGGAACCTTTGCTTTCCGTAGGATGCCTTTCAGTTTATGCAATGCACCTGCAACTTTTCAAAGGTGTATGTTAGCCATATTCTCAGACATGGTGGGAGAGTTTTTTCATGGACAATTTCTCCATTTTTGGAGAATCATTTACTCTTGTCTGGCTAATCTAGAAATGATTCTTAAACAATGCATCAAAACACGATTGGTTCTTAGCTGGGAAAAGAGTCATTTCATGACACAAGAAGGCATCGTCTTGGGTCATGTAATCTTTGAATGGGGAATTGAAGTGGATAAAGATAAGGTTGATGCTATCGCTAAACTTCCACCTCCCACATCTGTTAAACAAATTCGATCATTTCTTGGTTATGTAGGATTCTACAGAAGATTCATCAAGGATTTCTCAAAGGTTGCTCGTCCTCTGAGCAATCTTCTCACCAAGGAAATGCCGTTTGTTTTCGACGAATCATGTCGTAAGGCAATTGATTTCCTGAAAATGGCAGTCACTTGTGCTCCGGTGTTGCAACCACTGATTTGGACAGCCCCTTTTGAGATCATGACCGATGCTTCTGATTACGCAGTTGGGGCTATTTTGGGTCAGAAAGTTGACAGGAAACCCTCTGTCATCTACTACACTAGTAAAATTCTGGATGAAGCCCAGAGGAATTACACTGTTACTGAAAAAGAATTTCTAACCGTAGTATTTGCTTTGGAAAAATTCAAGGCTTATCTCTTAGGGTCTCAAGTCATCATTTATACCAACCACTCGGCCTTAAGACATCTTTTGGCCAAAAAGGATGCCAAACCCCGGCTTATTCATTGGAATCTTCTGCTTCAAGAATTTGATCTTGAAATCAAGGATAAAATCAGGGTACAAAATGTGGTGGCAGATCATTTGTCGAGACTTCTATGTGATTCTTCTCACCTGGATGTCCCAATTGCTGATACTTTTCTGGATGAAGCTATCCTTGCAATTTCAGGTATCCAAACCCCGTGGTTTGCTGACATTGTTAATTATTTGGCCGTTGGTCAAATCCCCCAGGATTGGACAAAGCAACAATGTGATAGACTTAAATCTGAGGCCAAATACTACTTCTGGGAGGACCCTCAACTGTACCGCATCGGCTCTAATCAGATTATTCGCCGATGTGTTCCGGAGAATGAATTCAATAGTATACTCGAGTTCTGCCATGCATGTGCGTGTAGTGGACACTTCTCTGGAAAAAAGATGACTGCAAAGATTTTGCAATCTGGATTCTATTGGCCGTCTTTATCCAAGGATGCCCAGGATTTCTCAAGGTCATGTTCTCGATGTCAGGCACTCGAGAGCATAACTAAGAGAGATATGATGCCCCTAAACCCAATTCGTCCTGTCGAAATCTTCGATGTTTGGGGCATCGATTTCATGGGACCCTTTCTCCTTTCATTTGGACATCAGTACATTCTTATTGCTATTGATTATGTGTCGAAAAGGATTGAGGCAATTCCCACTTGAACCAATGACCATAAGGTGGGCATCGATTTTGTCAAGAAAAATATCTTCAACAGGTTCGGGATTCTGAGGGTCATCATCCGTGATGGTGGCACTCATTTTATTAATGCTTAGTTTCGTAATTTGTTGGCCAAATACGAGGTTAATCACCGAATCTCCACACCTTACCATCCCCATACGAATGGACAGGACGAGATCTCCAATCGGGAGATCAAGAATATTCTGCAGAAAATGGTTAGGCCTGATTGTAAAGACTGGACTTAAAAGCTTGAGGATGCTCTTTGGGCCTACCGTACGGCATATAAAATGCCCATCGGCATGTCTTCATTTCATTTGGTGTATGGAAAGGCGTGTCATCTACCCGTAGAGATTGAACATAGGGCATTTTGGGCAATCAAGCAATGTAATTTAGATCTGAATTTAGCTGGGAATACCAGGAAACTCCAACTATCTGAGTTGGAAGAGCTTAGAAATGATGCATATGAGAATGCCAAATTATACAATGCTCAGACCAAAGCTCTACATGATCAATTGATTTCCCGCAAGAGCTTTGAGCTAAATCAAAAGGTCTGGTTATTCGATTCTCGACTTAAGCTCTTTCCCAACAAACTTAGATCTAAATGGAACAACCCATTCATTATCGACCAGATTTTTCCAAATGAAGCTATTCAGATCTCTGACCCAAAGATGGGTAACACATTTAAAGTCAACGGTCAACGTCTAAAGCCTGTTATTGGCTGACTGAACCCAGACTAACCCAGAGAATCGTTGAGTTTGTGCCTTGTTGGAGCAGGGTGCATTCACACCAATGGCGATAGGGACCAATTTGTAAAGAAGGAGATGAAGTTACGGGGGTTAACTCAAATACTTTTGAAAGCTAGGGATACGGGTGAGAGAGAAAGAATCAGACTGAACTGAAATGCAAACTAGGTCAAGATGATCTCATATTAGGCCTAAACTTTTGTACAAACCTAATTTGGACCCAAGGAATCCAATGGTGAAGTTATATTTATGTTTTGACCAAGTTTGACTAGGTAAATTGCATAGTTACCCAAATTAGGGCAACTTTCCATCTCTGACCCAGTTTTAGGTAAAAATAGGTTCTGATGGTCAATTCAAGGATGCTAAACCCTAGAGAATATTTGTCTATGAATTTTAGAGGGTTTAGGTGAATTTTATCCTAACCATAACCTTAGTAGATTAAGTAGGTCTATTTTTAGGGTTTCAGATGTCATTTAATTCCTAAAATGCACGAAAACTCATTTATGTATGCACGGACCCTCTTGTTAGACATTTAAGACCATTTGACCTTTAATTAACCCTTGAGAAATCTCGTGATTGTTCTGCAATTGAGACGTGCTGTTAAAACTATAGTTTTACCCCTATTTTCTTGTTATTCTCTCAGAATGGATTTGCATTGAATTAGGGCTCTCTGACGGTTATGTATTAGCATTTGTTCTTTGATTATGACTAATTAAAGCTAGATATGGCTGATGATGATGTTATCATGATGCACATCCGCCCACAGGGAAGGAGGTTGTGCATAACATTCACCAACACCCATATCAAGGGATGGATGCATATCCACCCCCATCTGATCCTAGTTTCTAAGGAAACTCCAAGCCATCATGCTCTAGTTGGGAGATCTCTGAACCCCCATATTCTGATTACACAAGAGCTACTCAACCCTACGAGGAGGTCCACGCCATCCATAATGATCCATTCTCCAACTTTTACAACCCTGGATGGCGTAATCATCCGAATTTTGTGTGTTGGGGAAATAATTAGAACTCTAGACCTCAATTTCAACCTCGACCATGAAATCGACGTCCATAAGCCCACTCATTTTAGGCCCAACTTGAACTTTCAAACTGGGCCTAGAAAGGAACACCATATGAACCTGATTTTACAGACTCTGACTAATGCTGCCATGCAGAGGTAGCATAATGCAAAAATTACAAGGGTTCTCAAACAACTCACACAAATGGCTAGGACTCGCTAGCCTGGTGCACTTCCTTCCCAACCTCTACCAAATCCGAATAGCGTGCCGAACTAGAGGCATGTTGTGCACCTAAATTAAGACCAAGCTCATTTCATTTATCAAGTCCCATCTACACCTCAACCTGACGGGTCTGAGGCTTCGACTTCATATACAGGATATCAGCACCAACCTCCTCTTCTGCCAACTCCAAATCCAAACCAGGCAGGTCTAAACTCTATCACTACACATAGTAGCAAAACTACCCAAGACCCACCTTATCCTAATCAATCTGGTCTGAGTACTTCAAGACCTAAACCCAGGGTAGCTATCAAGGAAAAACACACCCTTGACCCACAGCCTGAACCAATCTTGGAGAAACCTACAGATATTCCATTTCTTGAGGCCTTTGCTTTCATAAAATTAGGGTTTTGAGTCGTTGCAACATGCAAGTTTGCAATCGCTTTTAAATTTATAAAACCTAGATAGTGGAGTATCTAGGGTTGACCAAGGAGGCAAGTTTGCAATTTTAACACTCTTGCTTGAAATCAGGAAATCAACTTTCTTTTTGTAATTTTAATTTTTTGTTGCTTTCATAATTATCAAAACAATCGGGCAACGGAATATGAGATGATGATTAAACTACAACTATCAACTAACCCTAAGTGACAATAATGAAGCCTTCTCCTCTAAGCTCACTCTAGGCAAGTGCACCTAAGGTAATTAGAAGCGAAGGGATGTGGTGCACTAAGCTACTTAAAAGCAAGAAAAACACACTATGATTGAAATATGAGCTTGGAAGGCAAATATGACTTGTATTACTAGCAAAGTAGATGACAAGTAGCTAAATGCTTCTACAACAAATAGAGAAACTAAACTAGCTAATATAAGAACATGGAAAGATAAATAAGAAGGGGGGGATTCTTTGGTAGAAGGTTCGGATGGCCCTTGCTCCAAGTGTGGTTGCCCCACACTTGAAAAGAGTACTTCTCTTCCTTCTTCAATTGGCCTTCCTTCAAGCTCTCCTCCAAGGTAGGCGTCAACCACCTTGTTGGCTCCTCCTTTGGTTGGCTGTCCCCTCAATGTAGAGAGCTCCTCCTCCTTGGCATGGCTAAGGGAGAAGGAAGTGGAGGAAGAAGGCACCAAGGGGGCAGGTAGGTTGCCCCCTTGATCTTCTTCTCTCCTTCCTCCTCCTTGGCATGAATGGAAAGGTTATGGTGGAATATAAAACTAAGGAAAGGAGATGAGATTATGGTGGTGGTTAAGGGGGTAGATATACGAATGGAGGAGGGGGTTGTCATGGCCTTTGGATGTAGGGTTAGGATTGAATGGTGGAGGTAGTTAGGTGATCCTCTGGCCACGAAGAGTTTGCACCATCTCAAGGGATGTGGGAGGTGGTGGTTATGGGTGGAATCCACCCTTTGGTGGATGTTCATGTGTGTAAGGGTGCTTCCATTTTGGTGCCAAAAGTAGGGTTTCTAGAAGGGTAGGTTTTGGAGGGAAATTTGGATGGTGGAGATTGGGTTGAAGGATATGTGTATGGTTGAGATGGAGGGGTTTTTGGATGGAAATTGTGGGGTGGTTATAAGTGATTTTCTGGCACCAAAAATGGAAACTTTTGGTGGTAGTTGAGGGGCCAAGGGGTGTCTATTGCTGGCGACAAAAATAGGTTAGGAGTACGGAAGCTTTGGTGGACTAGTTGGTGGAGCTTAGTAGGGTTGTTAGGTGGAATTAAGTTGAGCAAGTTAGGGTTAGATTTTTGGTGCCATGGAGGTGGTCTTAGCTATGCTAAGCTAGCTTAGCTAGCAGGGAGTAGGGTTGGAGGCAGAGGGAGCTAGGATTTTGAGGGAGAAGAGATGAAGGAAGTAGTCTTGAGCTGCACTAGAGCTGGTGGCTACTGAAGAGAACTATAGGGGGCTACCTTACCTGGCTTAGCTTGCTAGTTCTTTGCCAGCTGCTAAGCCAAGCTAAGATGAGCTGGCTTATGCTGAAATGAGCTGGCTTATGCTGAAATGAGCTGAGGTGAGCTGGGTGTGGTCTTCCTAGAGTATACCTAGCTAGTTGGAGTAGCTAGCTTAGGCGAAGTAGCTCAGCTCAACTATGTTGAGCTGAGTTAAGCCTCCGGGAGCTGGATTTGAGCTAGCTTGTGCTGGTTGATGACTTCTTCAGCTAACTAGGTCTAGCTAATTGATAGCAGTAGCTATTCCTAGTCAGGTTGATCTCCTAGTGAACTCATTTGAGTTGGAGGAGCTGGAATGGAGTTGGGATCAACTAACTTGAGCTGGTTTGAGCTGCTATCTAGCTAAGATAAGCTGAATGGAGCTAAGGTGAACTAGCTAGAGCTACCATTCAACTGAGATGAGCTGAATGGAGCTAGGGATGAGTTGATCTAGCCAGAATGAGCAAGGAACCAGCTGAGATGAGTTGGATCTAACTGGAATCTAGCTGATATGAGCTTCTTCTTCCTCTTCTACCTTCCCTTGTGCTAAGGTATGCAAGATTTGTCTTTCTATCTATCCTTGACACTCAAGTAAATGCATCAAAAAAGATAATAAAATGCAATGTGTGCCTATCCTAAGTAAATGCCTAATTGTAGGCCGAAAACCCATTTGCGGAGTTCAAATCCTAAGAGCTAGATTAGTTTTAGGGCATAGGAATGATGATAAGTTGGCATTTATCACACCCCAATGCTTATCTTTTGTTAATCTCTTTGTAAAACTATTTTCACAAAATTGATTTCTAGGAAAGACTATTTTTTATTTTTTTACTTTTGAGGAGAAAAAGATTTCGAGGCCTTAGTTGATTGAAAACATGAAAGGCATGAGATTTGTTAAAGATAAAACATTGAGATTCGTCTTTAGATCCAAAAATTAGATGAATTAGGATCAATGTATCCTTTAAAAATTCACAAGTTAACTCGTTAATTCAAAAGACCTAAAATTATTTTGTATTTAGGATTTCCTTAGCTTTTAAATCCAACTCGCTACTTGCATAATCCTTTAAAACCTTGTGTCAATGCTTTGTGAATGCTAACATTTATAAGGTCATGTTTTCGAAACATTTTTTTCCCCATGCTTATTCCTAGGTTAATTCTACAACAGATGTGTCGGGATCATCATTCCCATTACCAATTCTCAATGGGGCTCTGCTGCCAGCAGCTCAAGATAGTACTATCTAAGACATCACCCAAGAGCTCACAACCCCAAAACATAATGCGGTATAAAGGAGTGCTCCAAGCAAACTCAAGTTCTTGCTCCGATGCTATGGGTAGAGTACCATCCAAGACACTTGAACTGCAAAATTGCACCTTAATGCTCCATCTAAAGATATAGAAAATAAATATAGAGAAGCGCCAAGGTGGTAACATGTTGACATCGCATCCTCGAAGGAGGCATTTTCCTCCTTCTTGGCGGTGGGAACTTAAACCAATGATTTACTTTAGATTTCACTAAGGCCAAATGAGGGGTTTTTCTAATTTCTGAATGTTTTTTAGGTGTTGGCTTGTGTGTGAAATTGGACACAAGAATTCTGCAAGAGATGCAAGTTTTTGGATTGAAAACTAAGCCAGGTAATTTCCAGGTCACAAAAGGAGATCAAGTCACCTGAACCATCACAAGTTCAGGTGGAATTAAGAGGGGGATACTTGATCTAGTCTGAAAATTGACCTATAAATTCTAATAGTTAGATTTGTATCCTTATCCCTAGTTTGCTAAAGATTAAATCCTATTGTGCCTTAAAATGAATCTTTCAACCTTAATCCTGTTTTTCAAAATTTTCCTTAAAGAGTTTTATGATTTTTCTATAATGAGATGCATGCGAAAGAAAATTTGCATATTTTTAGGTTTTGAAAATTTTGAATCGATCGTCAAAATTTAAAAACACCTCCCATGCTTAGGATATGCAATGTCCTCATGCATTAGGAGGGAAAAGAGATCACCTTAGTGAAAAGCAGCTAGGTTCAGGATGGTCAAGACTAGGAAAAGGAAAGAGAAAAGGAAAGCAGGAAAAATGATGGGTTACCTCCCATCCAGTGCTATCTTTTGTGCCTATTCAGCCGGGCATGAAGTGATGCATGGAAGTTGGATGTAAATAGTTGAACACATGAATGCCCTAAAGAAAAAGGTCTTCCTCTGGATCCCTTAAAAGATGATTGGTAAAAATATAGGGATCGAAATGAGATGGAAAAGGGGAAGAATGGCTGGAGTTTGGCCATGGTTTGAGTTCATGATTACCATACTTGATCGGGTTTGATGGTAGGTCTAATGGAATGGGAGTAAGAGAGAAATGATGAGGGTTGGGTGAGGTTGGTTTGCAAGGGTGGGGTGAAATTAGAGTGGTTGGGTCAGGTGGATAGTCAGGAAAAGATTTTAAGGGAAGATAAGGCTCCAAGTCATAGATTTTGCTAACCACTGATTCAGAGTTAGAGTCCTCGAAAAAATTATGGCCGGGAAGGGTTCTATTAACATTGTTTCCTCCACAAAATTAGATATTTTTGTGTCTGAGTCCTCAAAAAATTCATCATTATCATGGAATCTCCTAGAGGTTTTGAAAGTATCAATAGTGATAGTTTGGCCCATGCAAATGATATCCATTTTTCCTATATGGAAATTTATATTGGCTTCTGCAATGGCCAAAAAGGGTCATCCAAGAATTATTGGGCCATTAATTAGAGATTTAGGTAACTCAATGTCAAGGACCAAAAAGTCTATAAGGAAGACACGATTCTAGACTTTGGCAAGGACATCCTCGATAATCTAATAGGGTTTGATTGCAGATTGGTCGGCTAATTGTAGGGTAACCTCAATGGGTTTTAAATCGCCGATCTTGAATTCTTCGAATAAAACTATGGGAATGATATTGACTTAGGCACCGAGATCAAGAAGGATGCGTTTGAAAGTGGTATCATCAATAGTTACTGCAATCAAAGGCATGCCTAGGTCTTTCATCTTAGGAGGCAGTTGGTTTTGTATGATGGAACTTATTGTCTCCGAAAGATGCACTCTACTTAGATTTTTCATCTGCCTTTTAGGAGTACAAATATCTTTTAAAAATTTGGCATAGGTAGGTATATACTTGATTGCATCTAGGAGAGGGATATTGATCTAAACTTGCCAAAATAAATCCATGAGTTCTTCAGTTATAGGCTCAGATTTCTCCTTTTTTTTGGCGGTGAAGTGGAGAGCTTGGGGAAATGGGACAGAAGATGTGTCAAGTGATTTTTGTGTTTCTTTTTCTTCCTGAGTGGAGGGTTGAGGGTCAATTTGCATAGGAATGATAGGGTTTCATTAGGTTATTGTGAAGGCCCATGATCAGTGGTGGTTTTCCCACTCCTCAATGTAACTGCATGTGCAATTGGATTACTATTTTGAGGTTGTAGGGAGGCTTGTTGTTGCGGAAACCTTGATGGCTGCTGAGGCACAGGGTTAATGGGAGGCTGATTATAGTGTTTTTGAATTTGATTTGTACCCTGATAATGGTTTTGTTGATTATTAGGGTTGGGCATGGGTTGGGACTGTAAATGTCTTGTAGGTCTCTGAGTTGGAGTAACCCCAATCTGATTATTCAGATCTATAATAGCACAGGTTACTTTTGTCATTTTGCCTTGCATTTCCTGTAGGGTTTTCATCATCTGGCATTGATGTCTTCTTGAGATGGCCTAGGTTGATAAAAGGTCTGATTCGACCCATACCCTCCAAATTGATTTGATTTTTGGGGGGAATCGGGATGGTCCACGGGTGGTTTGGGTAGTTCTTTCAGTTGGAAGAATTTCTACATTGCTCCTAGAGGGTAGAGATATTTTTATTGTGGTTGGGATTTGGATATGTGTAATTCCCCAGTGAACCATAAAAAGCCTCAGAATATTGATTATATTCATCAGAGGTAGCGTTTTATGCAAATTTTCTCTCTGTGGAATGTTAGGCAGGGTTAGATGTGGAGCCTATGGAGCTTGGATGTGTGTGGGAAGCCTTTCCTCGAATTTCTTTTGATTTATTTGCATTTGGTCGAGTCGTTGGGCAATCATTTGTAGATCATCTTGGGTGACGAGAATAGATTGAGTTCCTATTTCATGAACACTGAACTGTGGGTCGAAAATTCTACCAAAGGTGTTCATGGATGCCTAATTGAAGGAGTTTTCACTTAATTCCTCGAATAAATCATAGGCACTTTCAGCATCCTTATCTAAGAAGTTACCACCACACGAGGCAACAACAAATTGTCAAAATTAATCTTTTAATCCATGATAGAAGATCTGCACGAGCTACAATAAGGGAATCTCATGGTGCAGGCAATTTCTTAAGAGATCTTGGAATCGTTTCCAAGAATCATAAAGAGTTTCGCTAGATTTTTGTTGAAAGGTCGTAATAGATCTTCGTAGGGAATTAGTACGACCTATGGGAAAGAACTTCTTGAGGAAAGCACTCTTGAGTTGAGGCCATGTGGTAATAGGTCTGTCGTTGTTTTTGAACCAATAAGCGGCCTTATCTTTGAGCGATAATGGGAATAGCTGCATCAGCCAAAGATCTTCTTGCACATTGTGGGAATGAGTTGTTTGTGCAAGGAGAGTGAGTTCTTCAAGGTGGCTAAATGGGTCTTCCCTAGGAAGGCCACAAAAGTGCTTAATCAGGTTCAGAACTATCGATTTGATCTCCAAGTCCCCTTCTAGAATTACCACCCCTGGTCTATCCTCATAGCGAGAAAGATCATAGAAATCCTTTAGAGAAACGACAGGCTGCTGACGGGGTGGCAGGTTTTGCCCTTGGTTGGATAGGTTTTTTATAGTCCTAGTCAGCTATTGTTGATTAGCTTGTAGTTGAGCCAGTTGCTCAACTATCATGGAGTAGAGATTAGGCAGGGAGCTTGTTGTTGAGGTTGTGGCATCTCAGCATTAGGTAGCTCTAGGTTTGGTAGATGAGGGAGGGGCAAGTCAAAGATGGAGGGGTTAGTTTGTGTGGAACGGTCAAAGGTGGGATTAGAGGTGGATGTGGATGGGTTAGTGAACCTATCTTTTTGATTTTCCATTCTTTTAGAATGCATAGGACAATGAGGGAAAGGGGGTCTTTTTATGCGGGGGGCAAAATCAAGTGGTCCCTCTAAGTGTGGAATTTGGGATCGCCGCCCGTGCATACATTGGAAGAACAAGGAGAAGAGGAGGGAATGATGAGAAGAAGTGTTCAACCAAGCAACAAAATTCTAAGCCTAGTCTTAAGGTTGACTCCTAAAAACCTAAAACTTGGGAATCCAGAAAAGTAAGAAACCACTAATTGAACCCCCTACCCAAAATCAACCTGGTTAGACTAAAGAGGTGGCTTGGGCCCAAGCATGTCCTGGGAAACTCACCAGGGGCTTGTGTAAACCCTACTCATCATTTGACTTCCCTCTTAGTCTAACACCACGTTTAATTAAGGGGATTGGGATAATTAGAGGTAACTTAAATTTCAGATATCAAGCCTAAGATGAAATGAAGTCCTTAGTGGTCAAATGACTACCAATTTTAATTTAGGCTTAAGAGCTTAAGTGCACAAGGAATGTGATGGGCATTAATTTGGATAATGCTCGATTATTTCTTTTTTTGGTGTGTGTGCGTGAATTGGACGGAGTGAGTCCAATGCCAAATAAAGTTGTCACACAAAATTTGTTGTTTGTCTGCTTTTAGGATTTGATTTAGATTAATGTCTTTTAGGATTTTCTTTTGATGAATTCAAACAAGTTTGAGTTCCACAATAAAAGAGAAATCAAGTTGTATTGGTGAATGCAGATTTCCTTTAGAAAGTGGGACTAGAAAAATGAAAAGAAAACCCTAATTGATTTGAATCCCTAAGAAGAAATGTTACTAT
Organism: Thalassia testudinum; assembly: GCA_037157565.1. Classification (NCBI taxonomy): domain Eukaryota; kingdom Viridiplantae; phylum Streptophyta; class Magnoliopsida; order Alismatales; family Hydrocharitaceae; genus Thalassia; species Thalassia testudinum. The sequence continues at coordinate 17,126,335 of JAZHRO010000071.1, read as the reverse complement.
CAATGAATTGTTTCAAGCTTTTCTTATTAAGTAGTATCCAAATAGAGCAAAAAGCACCACTACTGAAAAGCAAATCAAACAAGGATTCCAAAAATTATTTTTTTATGATTTTAGGAATTCGTTTGATATTTTTTTGAGATTTTTATTTGTGTTGGTGTCAAAGTCCAGAAACGATACCCGAGGGTATTTTGGACCTTTCAATAGCACCACCGGCCACAAAATTTTTTTGTGATTTTATGTGTTGTGAAGAATTTTACAAGGATTCCAAAAAGATAAATTTCAAAGAAATTAGATAAGTAAAAGCACTCCTAAAATTAATAGACACTAACAAAATAATGAAATTAGTGAAGATGACCACCCTGTGGTCCGTTAATTTTTAAAATTTCTCTACAACTCTAAATGCTATAAAATTTGAAACAAATGTTCCTAACTTGAGTTAGAATCTTTGGGGGAAATTCAAGATTTTAGGAGACCTGTGGTGTCAAGAATTGATTTTTGAAGTCTAAACATACGTTTGGACCCGAAAATCAGAACACTAACACTTAGGGTAAAGTGGTGTTAAATGATTCAAACAAGCAAACAATGATTTTAATGAATCACCACTTTACCAAATTTAGATGTTCTTGATCTTGAAAGCCTGATTTAGTATTTTTTTGATAGTTTTTAGGTTTAATGTGACAAGTAAGAAGACACTAACCTCGAATACGTTGGAAGACAATGACTTTAAGCTTTCGCTTCAAAAAATCCCACCTTCTTCTTGTAGTGCCTGCACACAAGAGAGAAAGAAAGAGAAGGGGATGAGATCTACGTATTAAGAAAGAGAAATAAGATAATGCAAAGCTATGCCTCCCTGGCAACGGTGCCAAAAAGTGATGTCGAAAAAGCATGATTTGATAAAATTAGGGTTTTGAGTCGTTGCAACACGCAAGTTCACAATCGCTTTTAAATTTATAAAACTGAGATAGTGGAGTATCTAGGATAGTCTAAAGAGGCAAGTTTGCAAATTTAACACTCTTGCTTGAAATCAGGAAATCAGCTTTCTTTTTGTAATTTTAATTTTTTGTTGCTTTTATAATTTTCAAAACAATTGGGCAACGGAATATGTGATGATGATTAAACCACACCTATCAACTAACCCTAAGTGACAATAATGAAGCCTTCTCCTCTAATTGAAGAGAAGGGATGTGGTGCACTAAGTTACATAAAAGCAAGAAAAACACACTAAGATTGAAACATGAGCTTGGAAGGCAAATATGACTTGTATTACTAGCAAAGTAGATGACAAGTAGCTAAATGTTTCTACAACAAAGAAAGAAACTAAACTAGCTAATACAAGAACATGGAAAGATAAAGAAGAATGGGGGGATTCTCTGGTAGAAGATTCGGATGGCCGTCGCTCCAAGTGTGGTTGCCCCACACTTGAAAAGAGTATTCCTTCTCTCCTTCTTCACTTGGCTTCCTTCAAGCTCTCCTCCAAGGTCTGTGTCAACCACTTGGCTCCTCCTTTGCCTGGTCATCCCCTTAATGTAGAGAGCTCCTCCTCCTTGATGTGGCTAAGGGAGAAGGAAGTAGAGGAAGAAGGTACCAACGGGGTGAGTAGGTTGCCCCCTTGATCTTCTTCTCTCCTTCCTCTTCCTTGGCGTGAATGGAAAGTTTATGGTGGATTCTAAAACTAAGGAAAGGAGATGAAATTATGGTGGTTTATGGGTGTAAGGGTACTTCCATTTTGGCACCAAAACTAGGGTTTCTAGAAGGGTAGGTTTTGGAGGGCAATTTGGATGGTGGAGATTGGGTTGAAGGGTATGTGTGTGGTTGAGATGGAGGGGTTTTTGGAGGGAAATTGTGAGGTGGTTATACGTGATTTTCTGGCACCAAAAAATGGTGTCTTTCTGTGGTGGTTGAGGGGCCAAGGGATGTCTATTATTGACACCAAAAATAGGTTAGGAGTAGGGAAGCTTTGGTGGACTAGTTGGTGGAGCTTAGTAGGGTTGTGAGGTGGAGTTAAGTTAGGCGAGTTAGGGTTAGATTTTTGGTGCCATGGAGGTGGTCTTGGCTAAGCTAAGCTAGCTTAGCTAGTAGAGAGTAGGGTTGGAGGCAGAGGAAGCTAGGATTTTGAGGGAGAAGAGCTGGAGGAAGTAGTTTTGATCTGCATTGGAGCTGGTGGTTGCTGAAGAGAATTACAGGGAGCTACCTTACCTGGTTAAACTTGCTAGTTCCTTGCTAGCTACTAAGCCAAGCTAAGATGAGTTGGCTTCTCCTAAAATGAGCTGAGTTGAGCTAATTCTGGTCTTCCTGGAGTATACCTAGCTAGTTGGAGTACCTAGCTTAGATCAAGTAGCTTAGCTCAACTAAGTTGAGCTGAGTTAAGCCTTCAGGAGCTAGACTTGAGCTAGCCTGAGCTGGTTGATGACTACTTCAGCTAACAAGTCTAGATAATTGATGGCAGTAGCTATTCCTAGTCAGGTTGATCTCCCACTGAACTCTTTTGAGCTGGAGCAGTTGGAATGGGGCTGGGATCAATTGATTTGAGCTAGTTTGAGCATCTATCTAGATAAGGTGAGCTGAATGGAGCTAAGATGAACTAGCTTGAGCTAGCATTTAGCTGAGATGAACTGAATGGAGCTAGGGATGAGTTGACCTAACTTGAATGAGCTAGGAATTAGTTGGGATGAGCTAGATATACTTGGGATCCAGCTAATATGAGCATCTTCATTTTCTGCCTTCCCGAGTGCTAAGGTATGCAGTATCTGTCTTTCTATCTATCCCTAATAATCAACTAAATGCATAAAAAGACAATAAAATGCAATCCATGCCTATCCTTAGTAAATGCCTAAATGTTGCCTGAAAACCCATTTGCAAAGTTAAAATCCTAAGTGCTAGATCTATTTTAGGGCATAAGAATGATGATAAACTGGTGTTTATCAGGCCTTAGCCAAAGGGAATAAGAAATCTAAACCTGTGGCACCTAAGGAGGGCTTGGTCAAGCTCTTTGAGCAAGTCCAAATAAGCATTCCCTTGATGGATGCGATCCACCACGTACTGGCTTACACATGATTTCTGAAGGATTTGTGTACACCAAAGCGTATGCTGCGAAACAAAGACGGGAGTCCAATTGTACTGTCAGAGCAAGTAAGCTCTATAATTTTAAGTAAACTCTTGTAAAAGGCAAAGGATCCTAGTGATGTCGAGAAAACACGTTAGGTTAAATTGTTCGTTGTAGCACGTTTTACGACATCAATTTTAATTAGAAATGATCGAACGTGAATCCAAGATTGTTTTATCACTTAAGGGTGTCACAAAAAAACATCTTTTGATTGACTTGTGAAAATAGAGAGAAAGGGAGAGAGATAGGGAAAGAGAGAGAGAGTGAGTGAGTGAGACAGAGAGAACGAGAGAGTAGGGTTAGAAATTTGTGATGATGATGCGATTGTGGCGAGCTATGAAAGAAACATAGACATGATGATAAAAGATAATATATTTCATAAGCGGAATAGTTTTACAACTATAACCATAGATGAAAGCTTGAAACAACAAAAATATTAAACTAAAGAAAATAGCAGCTAAACAGAGAGGCGAGGCAGCCACGGCGGTGGAGGGGCTTCCGTCGATGACTCGGCATCTTTGTGACCTGGATTGGATGCTCTATGGAGTGGTGGAGTTTCTTGGTAGAAGATGGTGCAAAAGTGGAGGATGGGCCATTTTATAATGGAGGAAGAAGGCAAAAAATAATCTTTGGGTCAACAACGACATTAAAGACGTCACTAAAAGTCCACCTCAAATGTCATTCAAGACCAGCTCACCTTTACCCTTCGCGCACGAGCTTTGCTGCGCTAGCTCCGAGCTGACCACACACACGCGCGTGCTACTGCCACTTCCATTGAGCAATTTGGGGGGGGTGGCGGGGCTCAAACCTGTGCCCCTCCATTGGGTATGCTCTCGTCGATCGATGAGCCACGCCCACAAAGTTATCACAAGGAGGATCCAAGGGTGTGCGGTGGAGACACCTTCTTAACCATTGGATCAAGATCCAACGGTTGGGGATAGATGATGCGGATGAAGAGGAGCCAGTGGTCGGGCTGTTGGCCAGTGTTGGGCAGCCTAGATGGTGCCACATGGCACCATCGGGGCCGTCCATCTTCTTTTTGTTGTAGATGATGCCACGGTGCTCAGACCGAGATGATTTCCACGTTGCCGAACTACGATCGTCGCTTTGGATCCATCCGTATGGTCAGATTTTTCATCCGAAGCCTGTAAGTATGTCACATTGCCTCCTAGCCATTAATCTTCCTCGAACTTGTTGTAGGGTCTACAAAGGTCAGATCGAGGTGATTTTTGAGTCCGTTGGACTCTGTTCGTCGATCCGGATCCATTTGTTTGGTTCGATTGCTCATTTGAGACCTGTTTTAATACATACTTGTGCACAAGGTCATTAAACATTGATTCTAAGCAATCTTAATGTAAAGTAATGCAAAATGCATGTAATGCACCCAAACCCACTATCATATGACATTAGTGCACATGTGCCCTCAAAATTGACTCTAATTGATAATATTAACATAAATAATTGTAGAGTCATCACCTAACACCCCTTTGATCTCCTACGAGTGATGGGAACACCATCATGAGCCATAACTAGCTCAATTTGATTTGAATAAGTCATTAAATGCTTCTACATAACCATCAGAAGGCCATAATTTACTGCAAATCCCTTCAGAGAGAAACACAGGAAACTAGGGTTAAAACTGTAATTTTACCATCATAGCTCGAATGCGTAACAACCATGGGTTTTCTTAAGGGTTAGCTAAAGGTCAAATGGTCTTAAAAGTCTTACAAGTGGGTTAGAATAGACATAAAAGGGTTTTTGCGTGTTTTGAGAATTAAATGACTTTCGAAACCCTAAAAGCAGACCCACTTAATTAAATTAAGTTCTGCTTAATATAAAATTTACCTAAACCCTCTAAAATTTATATAAAAATATTATCTAGGATTTGGTACCTTCAATTTGACCATTGGAACCCATCTTGACCTAAAATAGAGTCTTAGACAGACCTATGCCCTAATTTGGGTTTTTGCATAAATTATCCAATCAAACTAGGTCAAAACCAAAATCCAACTTCACCATTGGATTACTCAGGTTGAAATTAGGTTTGTACCAAAATTTGAGCCCAATCTGAAATCATCTTAACCTAGTTTACAATTTGGTCTTGTCTGACTCTTTTATATCACACATATGCCCTTAACTTTTGAATTTTTTGCATTTCAGTCCCTAACTTTATCATCATATTCACAAAAAGGTTCCTACTGCCATTAAATCCTAATCCTACAAACTTTGGCGACCTTTAAAGGGCAAGATCTTTGTGATTTCTTGATGAATCCCTCTCAAAATTAAAAGGGAAACTTGTCAAGTAATTGCCTTTCAATTGAGTCCATACAGGGTTCCTAAATCTCCCTAGAATCCTAATGAGAACATTTTGATTGATTGGGTATCCATCTCCAGCGAAGAGCTCAGAGTTTCTAAGCTTGTTTTCCAAGCTTGGAACTCCGTCTAGAGCCATAGAAATGGACCCCTGTGTCCTTGCGCATTCCCTCAGCAAATTTTGGTGAGTCAACCCTCTTCGATCCTCCTCCTCCAAACACCAAAACCCTTGCTCTGGCGACCCTCTTCGATCCTCCTACTCTTGCCATCCAATGACCAAATTGGTCGACTCCCTCGACTCCTCTCTTCGTCGCGACCCTCCCCAACCAAAGGAAGGGTGTATCTCTCGCTACTTCGTCGTCGTCATCTCATTGTTCTCTCCTTCTCTAGCACCAATCGACCAAAATCGACTGCCTCTGTCTCACTCTCTCCTAGCTAAGTCCCTATATCATTCTCTCTCTCACTCTACTTCTCTTTTCCAGCACTTACAACACACTCACACTCGCTGCATCACCTACACCCTCTTCATCTCCTTCCGCTCTGGCGAACCTCTAGTGAGCCTTAGTGGCTTCCACAAATGCCCAACCGCATTGCTTCCACGTTCCTCACCTCCACCGTGTCCTCACGACCAAAACCACTCAAGTAATTGAGGGGATTGACCTCTTGAACACCCCCTCAGACACAGCACTCCACGCATACCTTCTTCGACCTCACTCTGCCCACACACACCACGCCACACCACACAGCCACCGCCATTGACTTCGCCTCACCAAGGCGAAGCTCTTGAATGTACTGACTAGGGCATTTAGCCTATATTCATCTTTCTTAGGTCTCAAGCCCATTGCACCATTAATGGAGGAGCTTTAAGCAAGCTCAAAGCTTCATCTTCAGTCGCCAGCTCCAGGTCATGCACCCAAGCAAAGTGTACTTGGGTCAAGTTTGAATGCAGTCGGTTAATTGAGGCTATTGACCACATCTTCTGCCCCAATTTGACGAATCAACCCCCCAATAGCTCACGACTGTGCACGAAGAAGAGAGCTTGTGGGATTGTCCCACATCAAAAAACGCCAAAGTCCACGAGCGGTTTATATTGAATTTTTGCTTCTGCATTGTTGCCTCAACATGCACAGGGGGTAGTTCCTTACATGCATGAACATACGCACGCCCTTGCCCGCACTCACTCCTCGTGGGTCTGGGCTAGGTCCGTTTACCCAGATGCCTAGGTCTATTCTAGTTTGCTGGTTCTGAGAGAGGAAGAGAGAAAAAAAGAGGAGAGGGCGGGTTTTGCTCTGCAACCCTCCTCTCAACACTTGTGAAATTTGAGGGAGGCCTTTGCCTTGGTGGCATTGTTAAACCCTGTGTTGTGCTTTCTCTGAAGCTTAAGGAGGTAGGAGAAGAGAGAAAGAGAAGGAAGAAGAAGAAGAAGAAGAAGAGAAGAGTAACCAGAGAAGAGAAGGAAGAAGAGAAGAGGAAGAGTGCCTTGGCACTTAGAGTTTCATTGGTTGATCTCTGAAGGGAGTGCACTGTGCACTCATTCTACGTGGAATTTAGATTGATTAGTACTATTGAAATATTTGATAAAATTGTGAGGGGTAATTGGTGATTCAAATCACCATTTTTACCCCATTCATTTTGCATTATCTGACATTCACTTTCATTTATATCATTATTATTTGGAGTTCTATTATAAACTACTTATATTGTGTTGAATTGCAATCTTGATAACTATTTTTGCCAATAGCTCCCTGTGTTTGACCTTGGACATTATTTTCGATATCAGAGTATAAATTTTATCTATTTTTCACATTGATTCGACCTATACTACAATGCGACGATTTTAAAACCCGATTAAGAGTGAATAACATTTTAGATTTAGACCGAATAACATTTTGGCATCGTTGCTGAGGAGCAACGCGCAACTTAGATCTCTTGATTGCAATATTAGATTTGGTACTAACTTGCTCTATCTCCTTTTGATTGTGATCTATTTCAGGGATTCGTTGAAGGAAGATCAGTCGCACATCAGCCACTCAAAGGTAGGCAAAACACAAATCCAATCTCTCCTAAACCCCTGATTCTGAAAAGCTAAAAGAAGAAAACAATTAGGTCCAACTTGCATTATATTTTTAGATTCAATCACAAACAAGTTGCCTGATTTGGTTCATTTCTAGAAAACACCCAACCGTGATTTGTGCACCTACCTAGGGTTTAAGGTATCTAGGGCTATTACCTTCTTGCTTGAGCCCTAGGTACCATATTTTTGATGAATTAAATTGGACCAATCAAGAGCCAATTAGGGTTTCCAAGTTAGGGTTTTAGAGACACACTTGCTTAATCAAGAATTAACCTTTCCAAACAGTGTGTGCCTAAGCCTTGGTTGAATTGATCTATTCAAAGAAACCCTAAAAGAAGGCTCTTAATCTCATTTGAACACTAAAAGAGGGACCTAAATTTCTCAAAGAACAAAACAGGTGAAGTTGACCACCTTCTTGGGTTAACCAATCTTCAAATTAGGTCACTTTGCACAAAAAAGAAATTTTAAAGTTCAAGTGAAATCATAAGCACCTTTGCTCTTAACTTAAAATTGGTACACTTAACAGGTCAAGTCCCCATTCTGGTCTACCTAGTTCCTCAGTGACAAGAGAGGTTAGGTGGGGTAAACCCTGTAATTTGTGGGGGCGCTCTACTGTGTAGGGATCTTCATGGGATTCTCCCTCTTTGGCTGCCTAGGTATTTCTCAGGTGGATGGCTTTCTGACTTAGGGGTATCATCCGCCCTGAACCTCTATAGTCATCCAAAATTTTTTGGGTGCCTTGATTGTGTCCATCACATTCTATCCCTTATCTACTCGATTGGTGCATATTCGAGAGGAGGTCTCTAAGACCATTCTTGAGGCCTCCATTAGCTATTCATTCCCATCGAGGCCAAGCCTCGACCTCCCTGTTTGTCCAACAATCCAACCAGATCGACATCTCTTCCGATTCATCTGAACTTAGCTCTCCTTCATCCATCATCATGGAGCAACCAGTAGAATAAAACAATCTTTAGAATTAGCTTCAATGCCTCAACGATCTATTCCAAGCCTTTGTAAACCCACCACAGCGTCCTATGATGCAAGATCATTATAATCCCACTGTGGTGGCAATCGAACCTCTAGTCCAAATCCCAGCAGGAGGTCTTGATACTGAACTCAAGCCCAACATGATTCATGCTATTTCCAAATTTCATGGGCGTAATTCAAAGGATCCTTTCCAGCATATCAAGCAACTCAGGCATCTGGCCCAGACCTTTGGGTTAGAAGCTCAAAATTGGGATGTCTTACTCATGAAAATGTTCTCCTTCTCTCTCATGGACATGGCTGCTCACTAGTACCAAACCCTAAAACGCCCAATCAACACCTGGGCGGAACTATAATTTGAGTTTCTAGAAAAGTTCTTCCCTGTTAGTTGAACAAATGCTCTACAGCATCGGATCACGCATTTTATGCAGAAAGCAGGAGAACCACTTCACGAGGCATGCGATTTTTTTCTGGATCTCATGTGAAAGTGCCCCTACCACGGAGTTCCTAAATGGGAACAAGTCTAGTCTTTTTACCTAGAACTCCATGAGGATATTCGATTATTCATCAATGCAACTTGTGGAGGAAACATCATGGGTCAACACGAAGACACCGTGTGGGAGATTCTCGAGAACATGTGCGAGAACACCATCAATAATGAATCCATGGGCATGTTCGACCGGACGAATGCTCGTGCATTGACAAATCCAAGGGGAGCAAATGAGACGTAGGGCCTGTCCTTTTCCGTCAACTTGGAACTGATGGCTAGTCATCTGGACAAGGTCTCTATTATTGAGAAGAAGGTGGATAAGCTGACTCAACACTTGTAACAAGCCACCTCTACACAAAACCCATTCGTGCAACCGCCCTCTGGCAGGGAGGCTGTGCATAGCATCTACCATCGATCTTCTCAGGGGATGGACCCGTATCCACCCCCATTTAATTCTAGGTTAGGAGGAAACTCTGGACCCACCTATTCTTGTTGGGGGAACTTTGAACCCTCATATTCTAACCTTTTCGAGGCTCCTCAAACTTGCGAGGACCTCAACTCCATCAAAGATGATCCATTCTCAAACACCTATGTTGAAGCTACGGGTTACTACACTATCGTATTTGGTTTTGAAAACCTGTCATTGTAGTTTGAAAGCAAAGAACTCGTGTTCAACAAATAAAATTTATACCGGAATAGAAATCTCGGGTCGAACTTCGGGAGGCTATGTTGATCTAAATTTGCAATTATATTTTTTTTCGAGTTTTTGTTAAAAGGTGGAGTAATTACAATGAAGCACTATAAACAATTAGCATAAGAGAGAGAGAGAAAACATTCACTTAATACTTCAAAATGTTTATACAATTGAGCAAGCGAGAAATTACACTAGAAAGCAGGAAAACTATTACACTAGAAAGTAGGAAAATTCTACTCTAGAAAGTAGGAAAAAGGAATGGGAGAGAGAAGTTATCCTCCTCGACGATCGCTTGGAGGATGAGCTGGATGGGGCGACGCTTGGAAGATGAAGGATGGAGCAGGAAGAAGGAGGTCGAGGCAGGAAGAACAAGAATGGGGTAGCACGTCGTCGTTGTCGTGGGATCCACTTCTAAAATGGGGGTGAAAATTTGACTTTATCTCTCGAGGAGCATCCCGGGTGTGGGACAAGCTTCTCTTGAGCTTTGGAGAGGGAGAGGAGCGAAGGAAGGGATGAGAAATTCATATGGAGGGGGCCTCCTTTTATAGTTGCAAGGAGTGGGGGCATTTTGGTCATTACATTTTGAAAAACATTAATTTAGAACCTTTAGTGACAAATAAATCCATCACTAAAGGCCTAAACGTGGGCTAAAGATCCGCGCACCCCTGCCTCCTCATCTTCGACTGCCTCAACGCATATCCACGTTCTTCTCATATCAGTCGTCCGATTGCATGATTGGACGGCTTATATTGCATCTGCACTGCTTCGAGTTTCAACCGCTGTGCACACCTGTGGCCAAGCACCTCATCCGTCACGCCACGTGGCTCACCCGTTGCCGCATAATCAAAATCCAAGGGTGGAATTTCGCCTGCACCCACACGCTTTAATTCTTTATTTGAAGGCACAGTGGGTTTCGACCCTGCATCCTCACATGTGAAAGATCTTATCCACTACACTACGTGCATGGATAGACAAGAAGAGCGTTCACGTGCCATTTAATGCTGACCGTTGGATCTTGATTTGACGATTGAGATTAGATGTGGGATTCCTCTCATATGAAATGTGGCTTGAGGGAGGCACCCTGATCAACTCTCAGCTGTTGGATGAGAAGGTAGGGCAGCGAGCAATTTGGAGGGTCTGGATGGTGCCACGTGGCATCATCATCATCTGGACCATCCATCTTCTATTAGTTGTAGATGGTGCCACGGATGTCGAATCGGCTTGATTTTCGTGTCGTTAGGCTGCGATCGTCGATCCGAATCCATTTGTGTGGTCGGATTTGTCATTTGAGGTGCGGATTAATACCATCTTAGCCCTTGATCTTTAGGGTTCCTCAATCTCTATCTGGTGCTACGGATATCCGATTAGGGCGATCTTGGAGTCGTTGAACTCCAATCGTCACTTTGATTAGATCCATATGGTTGGATCTTCGATCCGAGGCCCCGATAAAAAGTCACCCTATCCCTGACCATAAAAGGAGACAATTAACCTCCATTTTATTCAGAATAATCGAAATGCAAGATGATGCATGCTATGCAATATTTATAGTATGTAATGCAATTCTATGCTTAAGAACATGCATAAATAGATATTTTATGTAATATAAACATGTTTACATCACACCCCATGCCTATCTTTTGCTAGTCCCTAGCAAAACCTACATGCTATTTATAAAAGAATTACGTTGGATTATTTGGGGATAAGTTATTTTCAACATTAACAAAGATTTTTACTTAGGATCTGAACTTTCAAAGACACAACAGTGCCTAGGTATCTGCCAAAATGCAGACTGCCTCAAGGCCTCACCTTATTTAAAGAGAAATTTCTTTTTCTCTTTTTCTTTTTTATCTAATTTTTTTGGATTTTTGAGTTTAGGGTTAGCGAGTGGCTTTCTACGGCCATTCAACTCACCCATAATTTGATGAGAACCCTAAATTCTAAGCATCTTATTGTGAATGTGATAGACTCATTGATCGGCAATTAGAACGGACTTTAGGTTTCTACTCCTCTAAGTGACCTTAAACGGAGAGTTCTGCCTAAAGGTGTATCTTTGCAACTGGTAGCTTTCTCCCTACTTTTATTTTTATGGGGTCAACACAAGGGTAAATCTAGTGTATATCTCCCCAATTTATTCTACTTCTCCGCTTCTTCCTAAGTGTTTTCAGAATTTTTAGTGCATTTCTTGAGCTGGGTTCTGGACAACCAGTCGATAAGCTGTTACCACCGACAACTTGCCAGCCATACTCATGCGGTGAAGTGTGGCTTATTTCTTTTGTTTTCTTTTTCTTTTCACCTTTTCCTCTTCTTTTCTTTTTGACTTTTTTTTTTTTTTAAGTAGGTGGCTTCCCTGGTCTAAGATTTACCTAAAGGCAGCAAGAAGAGAATGGTCCAGTAACTGGGCTCCGGACAACCTACGTATGGGCTGTTACCCACGATAACTTGCTAGCCATATCACCCTAGAAGGTTCATTAGCTGCCCAATTTTCGTTAAAACTACCGATCAATAAGTTAGTGAAAAGAAAGCGTATAGATGCTTTAGACTCAAAGTTCCCTCAAATCAGAGGGTGGGTTGATAAGTTGTGTACTTATTATCCAAACTTATTTAATCAAATTACAATAGAATTAAGATGGCGAGGACTCGAAAAACAAATCAACATTTTAGTGGATACACAGGCTGATTAAGTCCGAAGACCTGAAGGGTCTTTGTGTTCAGATCCTAATGTAATATTTCCTAAGATTGAAAAGTCCTAATGTCCAAGTATTCCTTCCTAATTCAAATTATATATATATATATAAGAAGAGAAATACAATTTACAAGAATTTCACAAAGCTGACAAAATGATTAAAAAATGAATCCACCCTCCCATGCCTAGCTGATGCAATGTCCACATTGAGAAAAAGAGACATGAAAGAAAGGGTAGAGTATGAAAGATATCACCTGAATATGAAGCTCAGGTCAGCTTTGTGTCATATGTACAACTGCTGAGTTTAATGCCGTCAGCTAGGCGAAGTCTAGACAAAGAAGTCACAATATAGCTAGAGCAACCATGCTTGAGAAGGGTTTTGGAAGAGTACGGTCAATAACAGCTTCAGACGTTGACCGTTGACTTTAAATGTGTTACTCGTCTTTGGGTCAGAGATCTGAACAGCTTCATTTGGAAAAATCTGGCCGATAATGAATGGGTCGGTCCATTTAGATCTAAGTTTGTCGGGAAAGAGTTTAAGTCGAGAATCGAATAACCAGAACTTTTGATTCAGCTCAAAGCTCTTGCAGAAAATCAATTGATCATGTAGAGCTTTGGTCTGAGCCTTGTATATCTTGGCATTCTCATATGCATCATTTCTAAGCTCTTCCAACTCAGATAGTTGGAGTTTCCTGGTATTCCTAGCTAAATTCAAATCTAAATTGCATTGCTTGATTGCCCAAAATGCCCTATGTTCAATCTCTACAGGTAGATGACACACCTTTCCATACACCAAACGAAACGGAGACATGCCGATGGGTGTTTTATATGCTGTACGGTAGGCCCAAAGAGCATCCTCAAGCTTTTGAGTCAAGTCTTTGCGATCAGGCCTAACCATTTTCTGTAGAATATTCTTGATCTCCCGATTAGAGATCTTGACCTGTCCATTCGTCTGGGGATGGTAAGGTGTGGAGATTCGGTGATTAACCCAGTATTTGGCTAACAAATTATAGAACTAGGAATTAGTAAAATGAGTGCCACCATCACTGATGATGGCCCTCGGAATACCGAACCTGCTGAAGATATTTTTCTTGACAAAATCGATGCCCACTTTGCGGTCATTAGTTCAGGTGGGAATAGACTCAATCCATTTGAACACATAATCAACAGTGACAAGAATGTACTGATGTCCAAATAAAGGGAGAAAGGGTCCCATGAAATTGATGCCCCAAACATCGAAGATTTTGACAGGAAGAATTGGGTTTAGGGGCATCATATCTCTCTTAGTTATGCTCCCGAGTGCCTGACATGGAGAACACGACCATGAGAAATCCTAGGCATCCTTGAACAAAGACAACCAATAGAAGCCAGATTGCAAAATCTTTGCAGCCATCCTTTTTCCAGAGAAATGTCCACTACATGCAAATGCAAGGCAGAACTCGAGTATACTATTGAATTCATTCTCCGGAACACATCGGCGAATAATCTAATTAGAGCCGAAGTGGAATAGTTCAGGGTCCTTCCAGAAGTAGTATTTGGCCTCATATTTAAGTCTATCCCATTGTTGCTTGGTCCAATCCTGGGGGATTTGACCAATGGCCAAATAATTTACAATGTCAGTATACCACGGGGTTTGGACACCTGAAACTACAAGGATAGCTTCGTCCAGAAAAGTATCAGCAATTGGGACATCCAGATGAGAAGAATCACTTAGAAATCTCGACAAATGATCCGCCACTACATTTTGTACCCCAATTTTATCCTTGATTTCAAGATCAAATTCTTGAAGCAGAAGAATCCAATGAATAAGCCAAGGGTTTGGCATCCTTTTTGGCCAAGAGATGTCTCAAGGCCAAGTGGTCAGTATAAATGATGACATGAGACCCTAAGAGATAAGCCCTAAATTTTTCCAAAGCAAATACTACGGTTAGTAATTCTTTTTCAATAACAGTGTAATTTCTCTGGGCTTCATCCAGAATTTTACTAGCATAGTAGATGACAGAGGGCTTCCTGTCAACTTTCTGACCCAAAATAGCCCGACCGCGTAATCAGAAGAGTCGGTCATGATCTCAAAAGGGGCTATCCAGATCGGTGGTTGCAACACCAGAGCACATGTGACTGCTGTTTTCATGAAATCAAATGCCTTACGACATGATTCATCTAAAACAAACGACGTTTCTTTGGCGAGAAGATTACTCAGAGGTTGAGAAACCTTCGAGAAATCCTTGATGAATCTTCTGTAGAATCCCACATGACCAAGAAATGATCGAATTTGTTTAATAGATGTGGGAGGAGGAAGTTTACCGATAGCATCAACCTTAGCTTTATCCACTTCAATTCCCCATTCAAAGATTACATGACCCAAGACGATGGCTTCTTGTGTCATGAAATGACTCTTTTCCCAGCTAAGGACTAATCATGTTTTGATGCATCGTTTAAGAATCATTTCTAGATTAGCCAGACAAGAGTCAAATTATTATCCAAAAATGGAGAAATCGTCCATGAATAAACTCTCCCACCATGTCTGGGAATATGGCTAACTTACACCTTTGAAAAGTCGCAGGTGCATTGCATAAACTGAAAGGCATCCTACGGAAAGCAAAGGTTCGTAGGGACAGGTGAAAGTAGTTTTTTCCTAATCCTTGGGATAGATAGGAACTTGGTTGTATCCCGAGTAGCCATCAAGAAAATAGAAGTACTTCTATCCGGCTAATCTTTCCAAGATTTGATCAATGAAAGGCAGAGGGAAATGATCCATTTTCGTGGTCGTGTTCAGCTTCCTGTAATTGATACAAACCCTCCAAGAGGAAGTTGAACAAGTTGTGACAGATTCTCCTTTCTCGTTAGTCACAACCATAATCCTGGCTTTCTTGGGAACAATTTGCATGGGACTTACCTAGGGACTATCAGAGATCGGATAAATAATTCCTGCATCGAGCCACTTAATGATTTCCTTTTTGACCACTTCTCACATATTTGGATTTAATCTCCTCTACATCAAGCAAGAAGGGCGGGATCCATCTTCCAAAAATATTCTATGATTGTAGTAAGATGGCTCGATCCCCCTAAGGTCATGAATGGACCAACCAATTGCCTTCTTGTGTTTCTTCTGGACCTTGATCAATTTAATCACTTGCTCCTTTGTTAATTTAGCACTGATAATCACAGGGAGCATCTTCTATGGTCCTAAAAATTGATATTTCAAATTCTCACGCAATGGTTTAAGTTCAAGCTGGGGTGGACTGATGATTGAAGGTAAGGAAGATGCTGAAGACTCATTAAGAGGAAGAGGTTGAGAGTGAACAAAATCAATAACCTCTTCAGAAGATGGTAGGTCTGCCAAAGAGGGTTGCGGGTCCAATTCATCATCAAAGGAGGAACTTTCAATTGAAGAAACCATCAAACAAGTTTCAATGTTAACATTATCCTCCTCAAGTTCCTCAATAAATCCACAATCCTCAAATTTATTAATCACCTTAAAAATATCCAATTTCATTTGTTGATCCCCAAAGGTGATTTCCATGCTACCGCTTTCACAGTTAATGTTGGCCTTAGCGGTAGCCAGGAATGGACACCTCAGAATGATGGGCGTGTTCCTCAGATTTTCCGGTACATCCATGTCAAGAACAAGGAAATCTACAGGAAAATAGAAATCCTTGACCTTAACTATAACATCTTCAATAACACCTCGCGGATTTGTGACTCAATGGTCTGCTAACTACAACATTGCTGAAGTCGGTCGAAGTTTACCTAATCCAATTTTCTCGTAAAGAGAAGTCAAAATTAGTTTAATGGATGCACCCAGATCCAGAAGTGCTCTATCAAAAGTGTAATCTCCAATGACACAAGAAATCAACGAAACACCTAGATCTCTCTTTTTCTGAGGGAGGTGGTGCAGGATAACAAAACTAGCCTGCTCGGAGAGTACCACCTTCCTCGGAACAGATTCTCTCGACTTATGCTTTTTTGTACATAAATCCTTTAAAAATCTTGCGTAAGTTGGTATATGCTTGATAGCATCAAGGAGCGGGATATTGATCTCAACATTCTTAAAAATATTCAGAAGCACCACATTGCTATCAACTGACTTCTTCTTCTTTGATTTAATTAAGGCTTCAAGAAAAGGAACATGAGTCAGATTTTGGAATTGGGTTCCTGAGCCTTGATTTCTTCTCAAGAATTCTCCTTTCTCTCCTCAGGTTCTTCAGGATTAGGTAAATCAGAATAGTGTGGTTGTGGATCTTGAGTTTGTTTGCAACTCCTCAAGGTAACAGAATTTGTAGATGCATAAGAGTTTGGGTCTTGGTGAGGGTTTGGAAAGATTGGAGGGGCTTGATTAGCCAAGAATTGTTGATGTGCAAAAGAACAAGAAGAGGAAGGACCCTGCTCAACCACCTGAACATGTGCATGTGGGTCCCTCTGATTTCTGTACCCATGGGATTGGTTGCCCGGATTCATAATATTTCATTGGTTGGGTATGGGTTGGGATGGTAGAGATCTGGGTTGACGAGAGTTAGCTATGAGCCCGGTTTGCAAGTTGTCCAGTGAGGTTTTCATTTTCTGCATGAGCTGGAGCATGGATCCTTGCATCTCTACCATTTTTCGGTTTAAATCAGTCTGCCCTATGGGTTGACGAGCATTCCAAGCTGGCTGATTAACCTGATTTGAGGGAAACTGAGTATACACATGACCCTGACCTTGATGGGAATAATTGCTGGGTCGAAATTGGGTCTGTTGCCTAGGGTTTTTCCAAGAGAAGTTAGGGTGGTTTCTCCAACCTGGATTATAAGCATTAGAGTAGGGGTTGGATCTAACGTTCTCCTGTACAACGCAGACATCCTCATAGGGTGAGGATGGAGAGAAAGAAAGGGAAGGATCAGAAAAACTGGGATCAAGGACCCCAGTTTGGAACCCGTGGGGTTCTGAATAATGCTGACTCACAGGTTGAGCTGCATTGAGTTGATTCACGAACTCTCGTCTAGAAAGAACTCACGATGAATGGAATCCTGAATTTCGGGATTGAGTGGATCTAGAGTTCTTCATAGAATTTCAGCCGTCCACTCTTCCATTCTCTTAGTAACCAAGTCCACCATATCAAGTTTGTTACAAATCAAGTTCACATCAAATGAATGAGAGTCTTGGACTTCATTAACAATTCATCTAGGCTGCTGGGACCAATTAAAAGTATCCATGGAGGCATGATTGATTGAATTCTCACTCATTTCCTCAAACTAATCGTGTGCACTATCTGCGTCTTTGTTGAGGAAATTGCCTCTGCAAGAAGCGTCCACGTGATTTTTGAGTTGCTCAATCAACCTGTGGTAGAAGATCTGCATGAGTTTCCATTTCGGCACCTCGTGGTGTGGACACCTCCACAATAGGTTCTGGAATCGCTCCAGGACACATGAAACTGCTCCCCAGGCCACTGGGTAAAGGTAGTGATTACCCGTCTCAAGGCATTGGTACATTCGACACGGAAGAATTTCTTTAGAAAGGCCGATTTCAACTCATTCCAAGTTGTAATTGGTCTTCCTATAGTCCTGTACCAATGAGCGGCTTTATCCCTAAGAGAGTGGGGGAAGAGCCTCAGATCATTTGCTCCTCATTCATGTTTCGTGCCTTAGTGGTCTGGACCAAAGTGGTCAAGTCCTTCAAGTACTGAAATGGGTCATTGGAGCCAAGCACATGGTAATGTTTGATCAGACTTAACACCTGAGTTTTGATTTCTACGTCTCCAGCCAAAATCTTAACACCGAGACGTTCCCCGTAATTTGAAGGATCATAAAAATCCTTCAAGGGATGAGCGCCCTGCATTCTCTGGAACCATTCTTGCATTCTCTGCATTTGTTCCAGCTGCCTTCGGAATTCCTCCTGTGGATCCCGAGGTAGAGGAGGATGTTGATCGGCCATTGGATCAATTTGACCAAAATCCAATTTACGCCTCCTAGAATACTCTAGTGGTCCTTCCAATCGGGGATTCAATGACCGTCTTTCCAGCATGAACTAGGAAAAGGTCAGGACTATGGATAAGGACCCTACAACACAACAAAACATGCCTGTCCTTAAGTGGGGTAGCCTAAGGATCTAGTGACTCCAAAAGCCCGCCTTAAGATTGTAAATGATTTACTCTACTTGTGTCTGCTCAATCCAACCAGTTAGAAGGAGGGACTGGGGAGAAGGTTCTTCCTTCGGCTTGCACCTCCAGCTCCTAGTGTACCCCCCAGCCGCGGTCGTTTGACGCTACTCCCCTAGCTAGACATCAGATTAATCAGTACAAGTAGGTTAATCATAAACAGTCTCAAACTAGGCCCCGAAGAGCGAATTAGTCCTTAAGGCCAACATCTACTCGATTTTATTAAGGCCTGAGATTGTAGTGCTTATGAAATGTGATCGGCCCTTAAAAGGGGTTGTGCCCTTAATGATTGATTGAGTATTGTGTAAGTGCATGCACAACCAAGGTTTTCAAGCAAGATTATTTGTGATGTGTAGATTTTAATGTTCAAATCTTGCTTAAGTAGCTTTTTGGGTTTAAAATTACGTTGATTTCAATCAAGTTTGAGGCAAACCAGTCTTTCAAGCACGGGTGAAGATTGCTTTCCTTTAAAACCAGAAGTAAAGTGGAGTGCCTGGTATAAACTTAGATTGAAAACCCTAATAAGAAGCTACTTGATGAGTTGATTTTAGGTTAAGTGGTGCGACCCAAACAACTCAAATAACTGGCCACAACTACACCACTAGTTTAGGCACACAGAAATGGTTAACCTAGAATGATTTCTACTCTTTTATGTGTTGCTTTGTGTGTACCGGTTCCTTAGATCAGAAATCGGTTGAGTTGAAGCAAATCAAGTAGGTTAAGTGCCTTGAATGTGGGTGTATGTTATGTGTCTGTTGAAAATTACCCCACAAAATAATCCCTTTGTTTTTCTTATAAGCGAGGGTGGAATGAGTGGGAGTGAAAATACGAACAACCAAACTAATCTTAGGATTTATGCAAACACCTAGGTTAATTGGAATTTGAATTTAATGTGCCAAATGAAATCTATAGAGGGGGAAGATTGGGGATGACGAGAGCCTCATCATGAGCCATAACTATCTCATTTTGACCCAATAAAGAAGATAAAAGCTCCTACATAACCTAGTATAAGGCCTAAATGAAGGAATAAGTGCTTTGAGAAGAAAACATGAAATAAAGGTTAAAACTGCAATTTTACCATTGCAGTACATAAACGGGATTTATCAGAGGCGAAACATAGGTGAAATGCTCTAAATAAGATAAAAAGTGGGTTGAGTCAATCAGAAATGGGTTCATGTGCAATTTAGGAATTAAATGACATTTGGTAACCCTAAAACAGACCCGCTTAAATCAACAAGGTTTCGGTCAGGATAAAAATCAAGTAAACCCTCTAAAAATCATGTAAAAATATCCCCTAGGGTTTATAACACTTAATTTGGCCTTTGGAACCCAGTTTGACCTAGATTAGGGTCCTAGATCATCAATTAACCTAATTTGGGTTTTTACACAAAATATCTAGTCAAACGTGGTCAAACCTAAAATCCAACTTCACCATTAGATTCCTTAGGTCCAAATTAGGTTTGTACCAAAATTTGGACCTAAGGGGAGGTCATCTTGACCTACTTTGCAATTTAGTACACCCAAATCACAATTTGGTCCCTATCTTTTGAAAATCATCGCAGAGAGCCCCCTAACTTCCTCGCCAACCTTACAATCAGGTCCTTCCGCCATTATTGGGGCAGAATCCTTCTCCGGCAAGGATTAGAGAGGGAATACTCTCTGATTCCTCAGAGATCCCCTCCCAGAAATGGAAAGGAGATTCTCTGAGGAATTCCCTTCCATCTAAGGTCAATCACGATCTCTGGTGTGAACCCAATCTCTCGTGCGAATGCACGAGGGATTTGGGTATCCACCCACTTTCCTTCTCCGGTGAACCGTCGGAGATGATTGCGTGCCCTCCACGCACTAGAAAGTTCGGCCAACACCTATAAAAGAATCCCCAAACCCGGTCGCTCAATTTCAAACTTGTCTTGGTGAAGATTCCCCCAAATTTTCCTCTCCTCCATCTCTAGCCAAGGAACCCGCAAGCTCCGGCGACCTCCTCCCTTCCTTCTCGTCGCTCTGCTGCCATACCAGCAGCAGAGTCCACTTCGCCTCTTCCTCCCGCGTCGCGCCGCACCAAGCGCGCTTTCCCCTGACCTCGTCCTCGTCGCCACTCCCTCCCTTAGGGTTCTTCTCCGACGACGGCAGCTACGCGCCGTTCACTCCGTTGCCTCTCTCCCTTCCAGAACACTCCAGATACATTCCCCTTCTTCCCCTCTCTCTGTTCCCCCTTACATTTCATTTAATTACCCCTCGACCACGCCTGACCACCGCCATCTTCCATCCCTCCGGCCAACCTCCGGCGAATCGCTCCCGTCGCTCCACACTTCCGCACAACTCACCGACCAACTCAGAGGCTCCGCCTCACCACAAGGAACATCCTCCGCCCACCCACTACCGCTCTACACCCACACAACGCTCCCCCAAACACACCCACATCTCCGATCACAGGACGACCTAGGCACGCACGCCTAGGTCATCCCACGACCTGCGGCATTGTGCACCACCTTCGCCGTGCCACGGCAAAGGTCCCCAGCTGGTCTGATTAAGCCGAGAGGCTTGTTTTGTGTTTGACAGTATTTCAGCCCCTGCCGCCATTGACGGTAGAAGCAGCTTCAGAGCAGCTCCAGGCTTCAGGTTCAGCGGACTCAGGCAAGCAGTGCGAAGTCATCTGATCCAGTAAGGAACGCAGCAAAGCCCACAGCCTTTGCAATCGAAGGTCTTCTGCGGGTGCACGCGAGAGCAAGGCGGGACTAATAGTCCCACATCGTGAAGTTACAAGTGCCTAAAGAGGTATAAAGTGATTTTGTGTTATTAACTCTTCACCTCCGAACGCACAGGGGTGAGGTCCCTCACCTTACCCACGCTCGCCTCATCCTCAGTTTCACCTCGCGGATCTGGCAGGATCCGACCTGACCCTATCTGAGCACACCTCGTGCATCACCCTCACGCTGGTGCGCCTGGTCCCGGGTGCGAAATCCGACCCGATTACCCACGGCTCTGGGAGAGCTTCCTTTGAGTGAATTGCAGAGAGAGAGAGATGTGCAGGTAGAGGGACAGGGTAGGTTTTTGCTCTCTGTGCAGGCAGGCTGAGCGTTGAAGAGAAGAGAAGGAAGAAGACGAGGCTAAGCGAGGCAGAGAAGAGAAGGAAGAAAGAAGGACTGCAGACAAAAAGAAGAAGAAGACAGAAGGAGAAGAAAGGTTGAAGAGAAGAGACAGAAGACCAAGGAAGAAGAAGAAGCCTTCGCAGAAGAGAGAAGACAAGGAAGAAGAGAGACTGCAGAGAAGAGAAGTGAAGAAGAAGACAGAAGAGAAAAGAAGCAAAAGGCTGCAAAGAAAAGAGAGAAGACAAGGAAGAAGAGAGACTGCAGAGAAAGGAGAAGAAGGCCAACACAAGAAGAAGAAAGAAGCAAAGTGAAGGCTGCAGAAGAAAGAAAGCAAAAGAAGAGGGGGAAAACACTTTTAAGACGTCTGATCACAAGATCAGACGTCCAATTTCATTCTTTTGTCATAATTACTTTTTAACCACATACATTCATATTTAATTAAAGTTTTGAGTAAATTAGAGTGTTCAATTACATTTGAGATTAGTAATAAATTCCGATTGCTCCCTGTGTTCGACCTCGGATACTCCAATTTTCGAGTAATAAAAGCTTTTATTTGTTGACGACGCTTGATCACCTATACTACGATGCAATAACTGTTAAAACACGATCGAGCCGGTCGTATTCAACAAAATGGCACCATTGCCGGGGAGCAACGCGCAATTTATCACTAGTCTCTACATTCCTTTTATCATATTGAACACTAACTTGCCCTACTTTGCTTTGTTTTGATCTTGCAGGTATTTCACAAGAAAATCCCTCCCGCAAGTCAACCACTCCAGGGCAGGTAATTTCTTTTCTTCCTTAAACCATTCCCTAAATCCTGAAAGGACAAAAGGAAGAAATCAATTTAGGAATCAATTGCCTTCTTTATATAGTAATCACCATCTTTAAGGCAAACGTTTCCTAATTTTGCGAAAATTTTTTCAAATGTCCTTGAAGTTGGAGCGATTTTTTTAGATTCTATCCCACAAATTCATGGCCTAATAGAAATAACGCTTAATCTCTATGGACAACACACTTCTTGCTTTCAAGTCCAAAGAGAATTTTTGTGCAAAAAGGATTGGAAATAGAACCAAATTAGGGTTTTTACAGTAGGATCTTGGAGTGTTAGTCACACATGCCTGCATAAAAGGAAATAAACCTTCCCGCATCAGTGTGTCACCCAAGACCTTGATTGAAGAGATCTAAACAAGACAAACCCTAAAGAAAAAGAAGCTCTAAAATCACTTGAATCTTAAAATTTTGGACCTAATAACCTGGGAGTCAAATCAGGGTGATCTCTAGGCTCCAAACCTAGAATCATTCTGCCATCTATAGGACAGGTCAGGTGAAGTTGACCCCTTGGGTCAACCAACCTCTAAATTAGGTCACAATATCAAAACATCTAAAGTTCAAGTGAGAACCCTAAAGCACCTGTGAAATAAAAGTGGTAGACTTAAGAGGTCAAGGTCCCCATTCTGGTCTACCTGGACTCTCAGTGACAAGAGAGGTCGGGTGGGGGAAACCCTGTAACCCGTGGAGACGCTCTACCGTGCAGGGGTCTTTGCGGGACTCTCCCTCTCTGGCTGCCCAAGTAATTCTCAGGTGGACGATCTTCTGATCCAGGGGTCCATCCACCCCGAACCTCCATAGTCATCCAAACGTCTTTGGGTGTCTTGATTGGGTCAAAAACATCTCCAGTCCCTCATCTTTTCTCTTTTGAGCACACATACACATTTTCAGTGGGACTCGTTATTCAGATTTGATCACTTCATAACGTGATTCTACATCTTGATTCAAACTCTGATTCTACATCTGGATTCCACCACTTGATCCAAATATGCAGCCAAACCACTTAGGACTACCATTCAAGAAACCTGAATATCAGAGATCCATGAGAGATAAAATGATTGAGGATGCCATGAAATTCTATGAAAATGAAGAAACCTCAACACCAGTAGGAAACATTCAGGTTGATGTCCCAACAACCACAACCTTTATCATAACTTGTGCCCAAGTACTATTAGCAGAAGCCACAAAAGGATCAACCCGTGACCTGATCATTACTGCATACATTGAGATAGAAAAACTACACAATCTTGAATATCTTCAATGTATGACAAATCCTCGACTTTGGAAGCAACACCAAGATAGTCTTGAAAAATGGGAAGAGATACTGAGATTTGTAAAACAAGTTATTGACCAGAAATACCCGTATATACCACAAACAGAGGAGGAACTATCTTGGGACAACATCGAGGATAAATCTGATCTCGGGTTTGAGGCACAAAATGGTTGTGGATTCCCAACCCAGATGGAGTACAATGTGCCTGATATTGAAGAAGGTTGGGAAGCTCCAAATGCAGGAAAATACAATGTTGAGCCCATTTTAGAATCCCAAACTCCTGCAAGAATGAGAGTAGAACTGAACCTCTCGAGGGTGTAAATTCCGTCCCTTATTCTGATAAGGTGACCCTCGAAGGTTATTCAGACCTAGATTCTAGTAATTCAACCCACATCCTAAGCCTAGAACCTAGATCGGAAACATATTTTGAAGATTTCAAGGCCCCAGATGAAGAAGATCAATCTTTTAATGAAGAATATGATTTTGGGTCTCGATTTGATGAATATCCCTTGCCAACATCCTCAGAGGAACGAATCGATTTTTCGGAAGTCATGCCAATCTACGACACAGAAACTAAGGAGTTGGACGAGCGGGGTTTCGATTGGGTCTGCCCTACTAACTTTGAACCTGAGCCTCTACCAAATAGGGACACCCTTTTAAGCTCAGAATTAACATTTAGGCTAGACCCCAGTCAGGCTACTGAGTATACAACATATGATTTATTCTATGGTGGAACTCATGATCTTGAATCTCATTCAGACTTTGATTTTCGCAAACTCTCCGACGATTTTGAATCTGACCATAACATCGGAGAAAATCTGCTTCCTGATTATAACAAGCCAATTTTCTTTGAAGCCACCTGCTCCACATATCCAGAACCAATGAAAACCCGTTCTCTACCTCGACCCGCAACCGGACTCAATTTCTATTCCGATTCACCTCTCACTGAGCCGTTTGCAGATGATTCAACTCCATATCTATACCGGGTATCGGGCATTGATCAGATCGAAAAGCTGGAGCCGTCATTCTTTGATCACCCCTGTAGGGATTCCACACCTTACATTGATTATTTTTCGGAACCCTACTTTGACCAGGCTAATTCGACTCAGCCTAAACTCGAGTTTTCACTTCCATATCCATTAGAACTTCACTACATATGGTGGGTTCCGCATCTATTGATCTACATAAATCAACCCACTAGACTTACTGGGTTTGGGCTACATCATCAGCCTACTGATCTCAACAAGCACCTGGTTGGACCAACCAGGCTCTTAATCAAGGTGCTTGTTTTACAAAATTCTGTTGATTTGACCACTCCCTCTCCACCTCATTTTCC
Organism: Thalassia testudinum; assembly: GCA_037157565.1. Taxonomy (NCBI): domain Eukaryota; kingdom Viridiplantae; phylum Streptophyta; class Magnoliopsida; order Alismatales; family Hydrocharitaceae; genus Thalassia; species Thalassia testudinum. Next base: position 17,101,332 of record JAZHRO010000071.1, on the reverse strand, counting down.
GCTCGACTGAAGGCATTAAATTTAGTGCTTAACGGGAGGCAACCTGTCATCCCAAAAACAGAGACTCGTTTGATTATCCGTCTGTACTCCACATCCATTACACCTTGAGTTCAGCCTTAGACAGTTGATCCCACCTCTGGTACACGTATCAGAGCTTAAAATCATCCACATCATTCATTCCCGACCCATTCACCCACCCGATGTATCCTGTTCTAAGTCCCTGACCTCAACACTATTTCACACCCTCCATTTACAATGAGGACATTGCAACACTTAAGCATGGGGGGGTGATAAAGTGCATACATACAGAACCAAGAAAAAGTCAGGAGTCTCACACACAAAAATTTTTGCATATGTCAAAAACACAAAAAAATTGAAAAATTATGAAAAAGAACAAAAAATGGGGGAGGGAGGAAATGTTGTGAGCCACATATTCATAAGGAGAAAAAGAGCAAAAATGACAAAAAGGAGCACAACATGAAAAAGAAAAAGAAATAGTCATTAGTAAAAGATTAAGGAATTAACTGAAGTTCTAGACCAGATCAAGAAAAGAAATAAAAGAAAAGTGCTAAGGAGACATAACAAGAGATTAGCGGGAACGCTGATCTTAGGCCTCTTGGGCTAGATTCTTTAGCTTAAAAATTCACGTATCCGCTAAAATCTGGATAATCCTCAAGAGGTTGGGGAAAATGCGTAGCTTAAGTATTAGGTCTAAGGCTTGGGAACTATTCGGGCTCGTTAACTGACCTCCGGTTTGCAGGATTCGGTAACCTAAGCACCCCAAATCCACACACAGTCTGGTTCAGTGCGCATAAATATCTAAATCACGCAAAAGCGTTTAATGTTCTGAAAAAGTCACCTAGGTTAGGAGCGGCCAATCAACACAAGTTGATTTGGACGAGTTCCCAACGTGGAGAGGCAGGGAATTCCCCTCGAAGATGCGTAACAACATATCATCTCCTCGGTGCTTGTCTCTTAGGATATTTAAATATCCTACTGGGGGCATATAAGCACTCTGCTGGTTCAGATACCATGGGCGGCATTATCACGAAATGTCGATCGCCAAGGTCTGAATTCAGCCACAGAATGCCATGGGTGGGATTATCTCGAAATCTCGAAAGCCAGGGTTCTGGGGGTTGCCATGGGCGGTGCTATCCCGAAGCATCGATGGCTAGGAACCCTTGAGGATTGATGATGGGGATGAGGAATCCGATACAGACCGTGTTGAGAAGCTAATCCGAAGCTAGAAATAAAAAGAAAAGAGAGAGAAAAGTTCTCCAAACAAATAAATCCTCTATCTCTCTTACAAAAACACACTGCAAACTGAACTTAGGCTAAGAATGTCTCAAGCACAGGTGCTTTAACCGCGGAGTCCAACAAACCCTAGGTTAGTTTCTGTGGGCCTTAGAAACCTTTGCGGAGGACTGAGGCTAAAGCGGGTCAGGTCCGGATTTTGGTTGGTACTTGAGTACCTCTAGGCCTATTGTCGGCATTCCTACCTAATCACAAAAGAAAAGGAGAAGCACTTATCATGATTGTTGACAGACACTCAGGGTCTAGAACAGAAGTTAAAACCTTGAAATTTTGCTAAGGGACTAGCAAAAGCTAGGCATGGGGGTATGATGAGAGCCTCATCATGAGCCATAACTAGCTCATTTTGACCCAATAAAGAAGATAAAATCTCCCACATAACCTAGTAGAAGGCCTAAATGAAGGAATAAGTGCTCTGAGAAGAAAACATGAAATAAAGGTTAAAACTGCAATTTTACCATTGCAGTGCATAAAAGGGATTTCTCATAGGTAAAACATAGGTCAAATGGTTTAAATAAGATAAGAAGTGGGTTGAGTCAATCAGAAATGGGTTCATGTGCAATTTAGGAATTAAATGACATTTGGTAACCCTAAAATAGACCCGCTTAAATCAACAAGGTTCAGGTCAGGATAAAAATAAATTAAACCCTCTAAAAATCATGTAAAAATATCCCCTAGGGTTTAGAACACTTAATTTGTCCTTTGGAATCCAGTTTGACCTAGATTAGGGTCTTAGCTCATCAATTAACCTAATTTGGGTTTTTACACAAAATGTCCAGTCAAACGTGGTCAAACCTAAAATCCAACTTCACCATTGGATTCCTTAGGTCTAAATTAGGTTTGTACCAAAATTTGGACCTAAGGGGAGGTCATCTTGACCTACTTTGCAATTTGGTACACCCAAATCATAATTTGGTCCCTATCTTTTGAAAATCATCGCAGAGAGCCCCCTAACTTCCTCGCCAACCTTACAATCAGGTCCTTCCACCATTATTGGGGCAGAATCCTTCTCCGGCGAGGATTAGAGAGGGAATACTCTCTGATTCCTCAGAGATCCCCTCCCAGAAATGGAAAGGAGATTCTCTGAGGAATTCCCTTCCATCTAAGGCCAATCACGATCTCTGGTGTGAACCCAATCTCTCATGCGAACGCACGAGGGATTTGGGTATCCACCCACTTTCCTTCTCCGGTGAACCGTCGGAGATGATTGCGTGCCCTCCACGCACTAGAAAGTTCAGCCAGCACCTATAAAAGAATCCCCAAACCCGGTCGCTCAATTTCAGACTTGTCTTAGTGAAGATTCCCCCAAATTTTCCTCTCCTCCATCTCTGGCCAAGGAAGCCGCAAGCTCCGGTGACCTCCTCCCTTCCTTCTCGTTGCTCTACTGCCATACCAGCAGCAGAGTCCACTTCGCCTCCTCCTCCTGCGTCACGCCGTACCAAGCGCGCGTTCCCCTGACCTCATCCTCGTCGCTGCTCCCTCCATCAGGGTTCTTCTCCGAAGACGGCAGCTATGCACCGTCCACTCCGCTACCTCTCTCCCTTCCAGAACACTCCAGATACATTCCCCTTCTTCCCCTCTCTCTGTTCCCCCTTACATTTCATTTAATTACCCCTCGAGCACGCCTGACCATCGCCATCTTCCATCCCTCCAGCCAACCTCCTGCGAATCGCTCCCGTCGCTCCACACACTTCTGCACGACTCGCCGACCAACTCAGAGGCTCTGCCTCACCACAAGGAACATCCTCCGCCCACCACTACCGCTCTACACCCACACAACGCTCCCCAGAACACACCCACATCTCCGGTCACATGACGACCTAGGCACGCACACCTAGGTTGTCCCACGACCTACGGCACCGTGCACCACCTTCGCCGTGCCACGGTGAAGGTCCCCAGATGGTCCGATTAAGCCGAGAGGCTTGTTTTGTGTTTGACAGTATTTCAGCCCTTGCCGCCATTGACGGTTGAAGTAGCTTCGGAGCAGCTCCAGGCTTCAGGTGCAGCGGACTCAGGCAAGCAGTGCAAAGTCATCTGATCCAGCAAGGAACGCAGTGAAGCCCGCAGCCTTGGCAATCGAAGAAGGTCTTCTGCGGGTGCGCGCGAGAGCAAGGTGGGACTAATAGTCCCACATCATGAAGTTACAAGCGGCTAAAGAGGTATAAAGTGATTTTGTGTTATTAGCTCTTCGCCTCCGAACGCACAAGGGTAAGGTCCCTCACCTTACCCACGCTCGCCTCGTCCGCGGTTTCACCTCGCGGATCTGGCGGGATCTAACCTGACCCTATCTGAGCACACCTCGCGCATCACCCTCATGCTGGTGCGCCTGGTCCCGGGTGCGAAATCCGACCCGATTACCCGCGGCTCTAGGAGAGCGTCCTTTGAGTGAATTGCAGAGAGAGAGAGACGTGCGGGTAGAGGGACAGGGTAGGTTTTTGCTCTCTGTGCAGGCAGGCTGAGCATTGAAGAAGACAAGAGAAGGAAGAATACGAGGCTAAGCGAGGCAGAGAAGAGAAGGAAGAAAGAAGGACTGCAGACAAAAAGAAGAAGAAGACAGAAGGAGAAGAAAGGTTGAAGAGAAGAGACAGAAGACCATGGAAGAAGAAGAAGCCTTCGCAGAAGAGAGAAGACAAGGAAGAAGAGAGACTGCAGAGAGGAGAAGAGAAGAAGACAGAAGAGAAAAGAAGCAAAAGGCTGCAAAGAAAAGAGAGAAGACAAGGAAGAAGAGAGACTGCAGAGAAAGAAGAAGAAGGCGAACACAAGAAGAAGAAAGAAGCAAAGTGAAGGCTGCAGAAGAAAGAAAGCAAAAGAAGAGGGGGAAAACACTTTTAAGACGTCTGATCACAAGATCAGACATCCAATTTCATTCTTTTGTCATAATTAATTTTTAACCACATACATTCATATTTAATTAAAGTTTTGAGTAAATTAGAGTGTTCAATTACATTTGAGATTAGTAGTAAATTCCGATTGCTCCCTGTGTTCGACCTCGGATACTCCGATTTTCAAGTAATAAAAACTTTTATTTGTTGACGACGCTTGATCACCTATACTACGACGCAATAACTGTTAAAACACGATCGAGCCGGTCGTATTCAACAGGGGAGCACTTACAGTTGTCTTCAACTGCACTTTACTCCGGCCTATCGCTTGACGATTCCCTGATGGAGGTCTCTGCAAAACAATAGACACAAGAGAAAGCAAGTTAGAAGACAATAAAGTGCATGAAATGCAGAAAGAAGATCGGAAATCGTTGCCTCCCCAGCAACGGCACCAAAATGTTGAAGCTACGGGTTACTACGCTATCATATTTGGTTTTGAAAACCTGTCGTTCTAGTTTGAAAGCGAAGAACTCGTATTCAACAAATAAAATTTATACTGGAATAGAAATCCCGGGTCGAACTTAGGGAGGATACGTCGATCTAAATTCACAATTACATTTTTTTTCAGGTTTTTGTTAAAAAGCAGAGTAATTACAATGAAGCACTATAAACAATCAACATAAGAGAGAGAGAGAGAAAACATTCACTTAATAATTCAAAATGTTTATACAATTAGGCAAGCGAGAAATTACTCTAAAAAGCAGGAAAACTCTACTCTAGAAAGTAGGAAAAAGGAATGGGAGAGAGAAGTTATCCTCGTCAACGATCGCTTGGAGGATGAGACGAATGGGACGATGCCTGGAAGATGAAGGATGGAGCTCAAAGAAGGAGGTCAAGGCAGGAAGAACGAGAACGAGGCAGCACGTCATCATCGTCGCAGGATCTGCTTCCGAAATAGGGGCAAAAATTTGACCTTATCTCCCAAGGAGCATCCTAGGTGTGGGACAAGCTTCTCTTGAGCTTTGGAGAGGGAGAGGAGAGAAGGAAGGGATGAGAAATTTGTGTGGAGGGGGTCTCCTTTTATAGTTGCAAGGAGTGGGGGCATTTTGGTCATTACATTTTGAAAAACATTAATTCAGGACCTTTAGTGATGGATAAATCCGTCACTAAAGGCCTGAACGTGGGCTAAAGATCTACGCACCCTCGCCTCCTCATCTCCGGCTACCTCAACGCATATCCACATTCTTCTCATATCAGTCGTCTGATCGCACGATTGGATGGCTTATATTGCATCTGCACAGCTTTGAGTTTCAACCGCTGCGCACACCTGCGGCCAAGCACCTCATTCGTCACACCATGTGGCACGCCCGTTGCCGCATGATCAAAATCCAAGGGTGGAATTTTGCCCGCACCTGCGCTTTAATTCTTGATTTGAAGGCGCAACGGGTTTTGACCCTGCGTCCTCACGCGTGCAAGATCTTATCTACTACTCTACGTGTGTGGATAGACAAGAAGAGCATTCATGTGCCATTTAATGCTGACCATTGGATCTTGATTTGACAGTTGAGATTAGATGTGGAATTCCTCTCCTATGAAATGTGGCTTGAGGGAGGCAAACAAATCAACTCTTAGCCGTTGGATGAGAAGGTAGGGCAGCGAGAGATTTGGAGGGTCTGGATGGTGCCACGTGGCATCATCTGGACCGTCCATCTTCTATTAGTTGTAGATGGTGCCACGGATGTCGGATTGGACCGATTTTTGTGTCGTTAGGCTTCGATCGCCGATTCGAATCCATCCATGTGGTAGGATTTATCATCTGAGGTGTAAATTAATACCATCTTAGCCCTTGATCTTTAGGGTTCCTTGATCTCTTTCTGGTGCTACGGATATCCGATTAGGGTGATCTTGGAGTCATTGAACTCTAATCGTTGCCCTGATCAGATCCGTACGGTTCGATCTTCGATCCGAGGCCTCGATAAAAAGTCGCCCTATCCCTGACCATAAAAGGATACAATTAACCTCCATTTTATTCAAACTAATCGAAATGCAAGATGATGCATGCTATGCAATATTTATTGTATGTAATGCAATTCTATGCTTAAGAACATGCATAAATAGACATTTTATGTAATATAAACAGGTCTACATCAACCTACAACCCTGGATGGTGCAATCATCCTAATTTCATGTAGTTAGGGAACAATGAAAATCAGAGACCTCAATATCAGGCTCGACCATAAGCTTCTCGTCCATATCAGCCGTCTCAGCCTCGGCCCAACCCAACTTATCAATTCGGGCCAACTCATGAAGATCAGATGACTCTTATCCTTCATACTCTGGCTGACATTCAGAAAATGAATGCAACTATGCAAAAACAACACAAAGATGAGATCACAGAGGTTCGCAATCAACTCGCCCAGATGGCAAATCCCTGCCAGCTTGGCACACTTCCTTCCTCACCTCTGCCAAATCCTAACAACAAGTTGACCCAAAAACACATTGTAAACCAATCCAAGGACAAGCTTGTTATACCCCACCCGATCCAGTGACTCATACCAACATGTTTTCTCCATCCACCTCAGTTGAACCAAAACACACCATGACTTACCCAACCCACCATGATTGTTCTATGATCAATATTTCAAAAGAACAGAAACTCACCCCTAAAGATAACCATTCCATTCCCCTGTCCCAGGTCATATCTCACCTCCACACTAAAGGATTGTCAGAAATTGATATAACTGGACCTTTGAGCAATGCACAAGTCACGATTCCACTACTTGACATCCTCACTCTCAACCCAACCGCACCAGACTTACCCAAAAAAGAAATGAGAAAACAAACACTAGGAAAACTAGTACTGTCTGAAAATATAGGTGCCATAATCCAAAATAGTCTACCTCCTAAGAAATCTGATCCAGGCACCCTGCTAATTCCATGCAATATTGGTGATACAAACTTCAAGCAAGCTATACCGGACTTGGGCGCCTCAATCAACCTCATCCCTACCAACCTATTTGAAAAATTATAGATTGGACAGCTAAAACTCGCTCATGACACTTTGCAACTAGCTGACCAAACCCTGATCACACCAATTGGTATGATAAAGGATGTGGTAATTAAAGTTAAGGATTTCAACTACCTAGCAGATTTCATAATTCTTGACATGGAGACACCACAATAGGTACAGGATGTGCTCGTGATTTTGGGAAGACCATTCTTGGCCACTGCAAGAGCCGTAATCAATTGTGAATCAGGGCATATGACAATTGCCTCCGGAAATCAACATGCTAAGATTAATATTTTTGAGGCAACAAAAGGAAAATGCTTGACAAAACAACAAGGTTCTATACAGGCTATCATGACCATATCCTTAGTAGGAAACCTAGAACTTGAATTGGAAACCTTTCACATCCAAGATGATGATCTAGTCAAACATAATGACATGAGCACAATGGAGGTTTTCACATTTGAACTTGAAGATATACCTAGGAATGTCAGGAAACATGGTGACAAACCAAATTCAAAGTCCATGAATATGGAAACTTTTCATTTTAAGGATCTCCTAGAATCAAGCTTGGCAGATACTGAGAGTAGCCTCCATTCGAAATATGAATCCTTTACATAATTTAAGCTACATGATCCAAGAGGCACTTTTCAAACATTCACTATTGACTGAAAGGAGATTTATAGTAAAGAGTCACTGGAAGACCCGAGTTATTAGTCATTTCTTAAAGAGACAATCTCACATTTGGTAGAAGACAATCACATTGACTCACTGAGGATTGATATATTAAGTCACGGAGCACGAGAGGAACCACACATCTAGGATACACAAAGTAGACCCATTTCTATTGAGCCTTGGAATCACCACAATCCTACTACAGAATCCTATAATCACTATACCTTCCAACTAGTTCCTCCACAGAAACTTAGGAAAGATCATCCAAAAATGAATCAGCCTGACTTATATCTGAGACATTCTGCAATGGCTCTCCACCATGCTTTGATACTTATCTATGGCCATCCAATTCTCAGCCATCATGATCATATTGATCATGAAGTTAATCACATCTCCCAGAGCCTGTTATGCCCGGCTGATGGAGTTAAAATCAGCACTTAACGGGAGGTAACCCATCATCCTTTTCGAAAGCCTGAAACCCTTCTTAACACATCCTATGCATCCCATGCTGAACTCATATTGCACTTTAGGTTTTGTCCATTAGAATAGTCAACCCCACCTCTTGTACCCGTACCAGAGATTAAAATCGTCCACAATAGTCACCCTGACCCACCCACTCACCCAAAACCTATTCTAATGTACGATCGAAGCTAAATTTGAACCCACCTAATTTACAATGAGGACATTGCAAATCGTAGGCATGGGGGTGTATTAAAGTGCAAAACGTTGGGAGAATCACTTCACAAGAAAGGGTTTCATCAAAAAAATTACAAATTCCAAAAAACCCAAAAAATAAAAAATTGAAAAAGAATAAAAAAAAAAATCAAGGTAGGAAATTTTGAAAAAGATCAATTTGCATATCATTTTTGAGGAGGAAAAGGGGAGTTGATATAAATGTCAAAAAGGAGCAACAATTTGAAATAAAAAGAGATAGTCATTAGTAAAAGATTAAGGAATCTACTTAGTTCTAGACCAAATCAAAATAAAGAAAAAAAAGACAAAAAGTGCTAAGAGACAAAAAGAGATTAGTATGAACACTGATCTTAGGCCTCTTGGGCTGTGTTTTAAGGCTTAAAAATTAAGGTATTCGTTAAGATCTAGATAATCCTCAAGAAGTTGGGAAAAATGCGAAGCTTAACTACTAGGTCTAAGGCTTAGGTATTATTCGACCTCATTAACTGACCTCTAGTTTGTAGGACTTGGTAACCTAAGCACCCTAATCCACACACAGTTTGGTTCAGTGCGCTTAATTATCAAAATCATGCAAATGCATTAATTCTGAAAAGCAACCTAGATTATGAGTGGTTTATCAACACAAGTTGATTTGAAAGAGTTCTCGATGCGGAGAGGCAGGAAATTCCCATCGAAGATGCAAAATAACATACCGTCTCCTCGGTGCTTGTTTCCAAGGATATCTAAATATCCTACTGGGGGCATGTAAGCACCTTGTGCTGGCTCAGATGCCATGGGTGGCATTATCACGAAATGTCGATTGCTAGGATCTAGATTTAGTTACAGAATGCCATGGGTGGGATTATCCCGAAATCTCGAAAGCCAAGGTTCTGGGGGTTGCCATGGGCAGTGCTATCTCGAAGCATCGATTGCCAGGGACCCTACGAGGATTGATGGTGGGAAATAAGAATCCGATACAGACCGTGTTGTAAAGCCAATTTGAAAAAAAAAGAGAGAAACTCTCCAAAAACAAAAAAAAATCTTCTGTCTCTTTCTTACAAAAATGCATTGCAAATTGAACCGGGACTAAATATGTTTTAAGCACAGGTGCTTCATTTGCGGAGTTTAACAAACCTTAGGTTAGTTCTTGTGGGCCTTAGAAACCTTCGCGGAGGACTGAGGCTAAAGCTGGTCAGGTCCGGATCTTGGTTGGTACATGAGCACCTCTAGGCCTACTATTGGCATTCTGACCTAATCTACAAAAGAATGCACACAGCAGAAATCTGAGCATAAAAAAAGCATGGTCTAGAATCTAAGTTAATTCCATGAGATTTTACTAAGGGACTAGCAAAAGCTAGGCATGGGCGTATGATGGGAACACCATCATGAGCCATAACTAGCTCAACTTGATCTGATTAAGTCATTAAATGCTCCTACATAACCATCAGAAGGCTATAATTCATTGCAAATCCTTTCAGCAGAAACTAAGGTTAAAACTATAATTTTACCATCATATCTTGAATGTAGAACAACCATGAGTTTTCTCAAGGGTTAGATAAAGGTCAAATGATCTTAAAAGTCTAACAAGTGGGTTAGAACAGACATAAAGGGTTTTCGCGTGTTTTGAGAATTAAATGACTTCCGAAACCTTAAAAACAAACCTGCTTAATTAGCTGAGGTTCTGGTCAGGATAAAATTTACCTAAACCCTCTAAAATTCTTCAAAAATTATTCTCTAGGATTTGGTACCTTCAATTTGACCATTGTAATTTGTCTTGACCTAAAATAGAGACTTAGACAGACCTATGCCATAATTTGGTTTTTTGCATAAATTACCTAGTCAAAATAGGTCAAAACCAAAATCCAACTTTACCATTAGATTCCTTAGGTCCAAATTAGGTTTTTACTAGTTTCTAATTTGGTCTTGTCTGACTCTTTTATCTCACACATATGACCCTAACTTTTGAATTCTTTGCATTTCAGTCCCTAACATTCTCATCATATTTGCAAAAAGGTCCCTACCACCATGAAATCCTAATCCTAAAGGGCAAGATCTTTGTGATTTCTTGACGAATCCCTCTCAAACTTGAAAGGAAAACTCGTCAAATAATTGCCTTCCATTGGAGCCCATCTAGGGATCCTAAATCTCCTTAGAATCCTAATGTGAATGTTTTGATTGGTTGGGTATCCATCTCCGGCAAAGAGCTCGGAGTTTCTAAGCTTGCTTTCCAAGCTTGGAACTCCGTCTAGAGCCTTATAAAAGGACTGCCGTGGCCTTGCGCATTCCCTCACCAAATTTTGGTGAGTCAACCCTCTTCGATCCTCCTCCTCCAGCCACCAAAACCATTGCTCCGGTGACCCTCTTCGATTCTCCTCCTCCTGCCATCCAATGACTAAATTTGTTGGCTCCCTCGACTCCTTTCTTCGTTGCGACCCTTCCTATCAAAAGGAAGGGTGTTTCTCCGCCTACTTCATCGTCATCGTCTCATCGTTCTCTCCTTCTCCAGCATCGGTCGACCAAAATCAGCTGCCTCCGTCTCTCTCTCTCCTAGCTAAGTCCCTCTGTTGTTCTCTCTCTCACTCTACTTTTCTTTTTCAGCACTCACAACTCAGTCACACTCGTTGCATCGCCTGCACCCTCTTCATCTCCTTCCACTCCAGAAAACCTTCGGTGAGCCCTAGCGGCTTCCACAAATGCCCAACTACGCCACTTCCATGTTCCACACCTCCGTTGTGTCCTCACGACCAAAACTCCTCAAGTAATTGAGGGGATTGGCCTCTTGAACACCTCCTGGAACACAGCATTCCATGCACACCTTCTTCGACCTCGCTCTACCCACACACAGCACGCCACACTACGTAGCCACCACCATTGACTTCGCCTCACCAAGGCAAAGCACTTGAACGTACTGACTGGGGCACTTAGCTCGTATTCATCTTTTTGAGGTCTCGAGCCCACAACACCATTAACGAAGGAGCTTCAAGCAATCTCAAAGCTTCATCTTCAGTCGCCAGCTCTAGGTCTTACACCCAGGCAAAGCAGACTTGGGTCAAGTTCATACACAATTGGTCAATTGAGGCTATTGACCACATCTTCTACCCCAATTCGATCAATCAACCCTCCAGCAGCTCACGACCGTGTGTGAAGAAGAGAGCTTGTGGGATAGTCCCACATCAAAAAATTCCAAAGCCCCCGAGCGGTTTATATTTAATTTCTGCTTCTACCTTGTTGCCTCAGCATGCACAGGGGGTGAGGTCCCCACACGCACGTGCATATGTACACCCTCGCCTGCGCTCACGCCTCACGGATCTGGGCTCAGTCCATTTACCTGGATGCCTAGGTCTATTCTAGTTTGCTGGTTCTGAGAGAAGAAGAGAAAAAGAGAGCAGAGGGGGGGTTTTGCTCTGCTGCCCTCCTCTCAACACTTGTGAAATCTGAGGGAGGCCTTTGCCTCTACTGGCGTTGCTGAGCCCTGTGCTGTGCTTTCTCTAAAGCTTAAGGAGGTAGGAGAAGTGAGCAAGAGAAGGAAGAAGAAGAAGAGAAGAGTAACCTGAGAAGCGAAGGAAGAAGAAGAGAAGAGGAAGAGTGCCTTAGCACTTAGAGTTTCATTGGCTGATCTCTGAAGGGAGTGCATTGTGCACTCATCCTACGTGGAATTTAGATTGATTAGTACTATTGACATATTTGATATAATTGTGAGTAGTAATTGGTGATTCAAATCACCATTTTTACCCTATTCTTTTTGCATTATCTAGCATTCACTTTCATTTATATCATTATTATTTAGAGTTCTATTATAAACTGCTTATATTGTGTTGAATTACAATCTTGACAACTATTTTTGGCAATTGCTCCATGTGTTCGACCTCAGACTTCATTTCTGATATTCGAGTATAAATTTTATCTGTTTTTCTCACTGATTCGACCTATACTACAATGCGATGATTTTAAAACCCAATTCAGAGTGAATAACTGCGAGATAGTGAATTTAGAGTTTGATTGAGCTTTATTAGATATAGGAGCCTCCATAATCCTGATTCCCACCTCCCTACTAGACCACTTTGGGGAGACTGAGCTCAAACCAACTGAGGTGACTTTGTAGTTGGTTGACAGATCAATTAAGTCACCACGAGGAGTTCTCGTGGATGTTCTAGTTAGGGTACAAGATTTCTACTTTTCGGTGGATTTCATAGTCTTGGATATTGATGAGGGGCAAAAATCACCCTCGATCCCAAAACTCTACATACAACCACACAGAGGATCTAGTTACCCAATTACAGGGTAAGCAGGCAGGACCGGTATCACCTGTCTTACCTACGACAAGGCAGACCAAAACCAGGATCTACCCAATCTGAAAAAAGGATTCGGTGCAAATAAGACCAAGCATATAACAAGATGGAAGCGACCACTTGCGTCCTGACAGTGGGCACGCCATTTGACAATAAGGGTGCTAGAGACCCCTATGTTATATCTCTTTCCATGTTATAAATAGTGAGGAGAGACCTTCGGGCGAGCTCTCACACGTGCTCGGGGCAAGAGAGAGAGAAATCTTGTAAACTCTCAAATTATAGTGCATAGTTGGGAGTATCGTCCTCCCCCCAAATGTATGCCCATTGTGGTGAACTAGGTCACTAATTCCCCTTGTACCCCTTTTGATTGCTCAATGTTCATCCGATCGAGCCCTCCCATCGCAATGGAGGCTCGACCATGCCTTCCTTGCAATGGATGCATATGGATATGTAGTGCTCCCAACCCTTAAAAATCTTTTGGTGGCCATCAGAGGCCCATCTAATGGTGTCGTCTGTGGGAAGTTGATCATAACATCATCATTAGCTATAACTAGCTTTAATTAGTTAGAATTAATTGACAAATGCTCTTACATAATCACTAGAGAGTCGTAATTCCTTGCATATCCATTCTGAGAGACATGCATTAAAAAAGGGATGAATCTGCAATTTTAATAGAACATAAATACATAGTAATCATGGGATTTCCAAGAGGTGAACTGAAGGTCAAATGTTCACAAATGACTAATAAGAGGGTTCATGTAGAAAAAAATAGGTTTTCAAGCATTTCGAGAATTAACGGACACCCAAAACCCTAATTTCATACCTGCTTAATTAACAGAGGTTCTGGTCAGGATAAAATTCACCTAAACCTTCTAAAAATCATAAAAACATATTCCATAATGTTTGGTATCCTTGATTTGAGTATTAGAACCCATGTTGACCTAAAATATAGTCTCAGACAGGAAGTTGCCCTAATTTGGGTTTCTACGCAAATTTCCCAATCAAACTTGGTTAAAATCAAATTTTAACTTCACTATTAGATTCCTTGGGTCAAAATTATGTTTGTACCAAAATTTGGGCCCAATCAAAGATCATCTTGACCTAGTTTGAATTTTAGTCCAATCAAACTCTTTCTATCTCACACAAGCCCTTGCTTTTGAAATCCTTACGAATAGCCCCCTAAATTTGTCATATTCTTCACATTTAGATCCCTACTGCCATGGCCATGTGAACACAGCTGCCGCCGACCTTCAATTAAAGTGTTCTCCTAGATTTCACGCTCAATCTCTTCCAAAATTGGAAGGACTCTTGAGAAGATCCTCTTCAATCTGAGCCACATCTTAGGCTCTGATTCTTGCCCAAAATTTGATGCGAACCATTTGAAATTAAGGGTTTCCTTTGATACGAAAGCTCTAAGCTTCCAAGGTTGGTTTTCAATTTTGGAACGACCCCCTGAACCCTATTAAAGATCTCTGACGGAAACCTCACCTCCTTAGCTTGTTTTTGGTTGATTTCCCTCCTTTTGTTCTCTCTAATCTAATCCTTTGCAAGCTCTGGTGAGCTCCTTCATCCACATTCTTCGTCGACCACCACAGACTATAGTCGGCCAATTTCTCTTCCTCAAGCTCCTCCATGTCTCGTAATACCAGGAGGCACTGTCTTCCTCCCTCTTCCTCGTCGTTCTCCCTCAATAGAGAGTTCATCTTGCACAGTGCTGGCCATACTATACGCGGTGCCCTCTCTCCCCTTTCATTATTAGATTAGTTTAGTTAGTGATGTAGACACATTTAATTAGGTTAAAATGCCTATTCATGCATGTTCCTAAGCTTAGATTTGCTTGTCATGTTATAAATATTGCATAACATGCATCATCCTGCATTTAGCGTAGTTGTGTATATTTTAGGTTAATTATGTCCTTTTTATGGCCAGGAGGGAAGGAGATTTATTTCAAGGCCTTGGATGGATGATCTGACTGTACAGATCTAATCAGGATGACAATTAGAGTCTAATGCCTCTATAATCGTCTAGATCAAAATCCCCTGGCACCATATGATGTCCAAAGAAGGTCAATGGCCAGGGGGCAATGCGACATTCTTACAGGCTTCAGATGAAAAATTCGATCGTATGGATGAATCCAGAGCGACGACCGCAGTCCGACAACGCATGAATCATCTCGATCTAAGCACCGTGGCACCCTCTGCAATAGAAAGAAGATGAACGACCTAGATGGCGCCATGTGGCACCATCTAGGCCGCCCCACACCAGCAGCAACAACTAAAGGTGCCCGTCACCTTCAAAGATCTTGCACCATAGCTATTGGATCAAGATCCAACAGTTGAGGTTCCTCCATGCTCTCAGCATCCATACGCTCCTCGTGACTCAAACACAGCCTTGCCTCAATGGTTGAGCACTTGGCTTGCAAAGATGGAGGGCAGGTTCGAGACATACGAACCCCCCAAATCTACAGTTGGGGCTCACCGGCCAGCGCACATTCGCAGATGCGCATGCACCAGCCCGCGCACCCACATCGCAGCATCAGCGCAACAGCACAACGCCACTGCGTGTGGTTGCGACATGGTGTGTGATGGGCGTGCAAGCACAGCAGCAGCGGGCGTGCAAGCACAGCAGCAGCGGGCGTGAGTTGTCACGGACCTTCAACGACAGTTGGGTAGATCTTCAGCGATGCTTGCAACTGTCACTACAGCCCTCTACATGAATTTCTTCCTCTTCCCTCCACTATAAAAGGACCCCTACACCTTCATTCTTCACCATCTCTTCCTTTCTTCCTCTCACCACCTCCAAGGCTCTAGAGAGAGCTTGTCCCAAGCCTGGGATGCTCCTCAAGAGTAGAAAACCAAATATTTTTCCCTCCTCTCATCTCCATTCATGGAGCATCCTGTGGCCATCTTCTCACCTACTTCGGGAAGCAGATCCTCACGACGATGCCATCCTGCCTCGCCCTCCATCCTTGTTCGTCCCGCTCCTCACCACTTTCCTCTAGGCGACGTCAGAGTGAGTCATCCTCCAAGCGACCGTCGTGGGGATTTCTCTTACCTATCTCTACCTTTATTGCTTTCATAGTATAGATTTCCCGCTTTCCTAGTTGTAATAAACATTTGATTATAAAAATAAATGATTGTTTCTCTCTCTCTATCTCTCTCTCTTATATTTTGCAAGTAGATTAGTTAGATAAGAATTCATTGACCTAATCTCTTGCTTGCTAAAAATACCAAAAAAAAATAGGAAAGACAAAAATGAAAAAAACAAATAAAAGTGAAACACTGATTTTCAAAACCAAATGTTCGCCGCCCTGTGTTCGACCCGGGACTCACTTTTCGAGTTTCGGTTATAAATATTATCTGATCGATGGATTTTCTCGCGAATCAAACTACGATGACGGGTTTTCAAAACCTGAACCCTTTTCGCAATGAGATTCGCTGCCATCAGTTAGATTTTTCCTTCTCTCTACTCTCTTTCCCTCTATCTAAACTCTAGATTCAAACCACAATGCCATCGTTCGCCCGTCATCTTCCTCCTCTCTAGTCACACCTATGACAAGGTCTCTACACCCATACAATCCGCTAAATGCCTCACCAACATCTTCTTAACCTTTGCCTCATCCACTCGAACCAAAGTCCTCACCTAATTTCCTCTTCCATCCACTTAAATGCTCCTCTGAACAACCCACTATCATACAAGCTCCACCGACCTCTCCTGACAGCTACACACCCTCTCACATCTTGAAAACACCACCATCACATTCATCAACACTTGGTGAAGCTTCTGAAGTATTTTAATGTGGCTGTGAGGCCGTCCTTCATGTTTCAGGTGTTCGTCGTACTCCGCTGTCACCGTCGTCATCCCCGGCCCTTGCTCGTAGACCTCCGCCGAGCTCGAGGCTTGCTTCCACTTCCACGAAGTGTGGATTCCACCTAAGTAGCAAGCTGCAGCACCAACTGGACTCGCGAGGCCCTCAGCAGCCCCAATCGAGCACCATCTTCTCCTGTAGCTTTTACGCGAAGAAGCTACGAGTTTAATCCCACATCATGGTACACCACGAAGAAATCTTCCATGCAAGTCAACCACTCCCATGGTAGGTAATCTCTCTTCTTCCATAATCATTCCCTTAATCATTGGAAGAGAGAAAAAGGAAACAAATCAATTAGGAATCACCTGCCTTATTTTCATTGTAATTTTCATTCAAAAGGCAACTTTCCTGATTTGCAAAAAAATTCACATCTGATTGAAGTTGAGACAATTCTGCTTAGAGACCCCTACTCTGATTTCCAGTACCTACTAGGGATTATGCCTAATTTTCGATCATCTAGGACTACACACTTCTTGTTTGAAATCCAAGGTGTACACCTAAAGATGAAATTGGACTTGAATAAAGCCAATTAGAGTTTCTACTCTAGTGTTTCGAATTGTCAGTTCACACTTGCTCGAATTAAAAAGAAACGTACCCTCACGGATTTGTGTACTGCCCAAGCCCCTAATTGAAAAGATCTAATTAAGAAGAACCCTAAAACCAGGCTCTAAATTTCACTTGAACTCTAAAATTTTGGACCTAATAACCTGAGAGTCAATTTAGGGTGGTCTTCGAGTCTTAATCCAGAGCCCATTCTGCATCTTTTAGGGCAGGTCAGGTGAAGTTGGCCTACTTTGTAGGCCAACCAAATGCCAAATTAGATCACAAATCAAATCAACTTCTAATCAAGTGAAATCTAAGGCACAAATTAGGAATAAAATTGTTAGACTTAAGGTCTCAATTCGCACATACCGATCTTCTTGGAACTGCAGTGACAAGGACGGTCGGGTGGAGGAAACCCTGTAACCTGTGGGGACACTCTACCGTGTAGGGGTCTTTGCAGGGCTTTCCCTTCCTGGCTACCCTGGTAATTCTTGGGTGAGTAGATTTCTGATTCAGAGGTATAATCCACCTCGAAATAACCTTAGTCATCCAAAAATCTATGGTACCTTAATTGGATCCAGTTCACATCCAATCCCTCATCGTTTCTCTAAAGCACATACACAGGAAGGTCCTTAGGTTTTTGACTTATGAGGCTTCAGTAGATCTTCTATAGGGATTTCTGATCTAATCTAATTACTTCAATCTGAACCTATGTTTGATTCTACATCCTGGTCCACCACCTGATTTGAAAATGCAACTTGGCAATTTAGGAAGACCAATTAGGAAACCTGAACCCCAAATGATCATGAAGACAAAGTGATTGAGGTTGCCCTTAAATATTTTGAAGAATATCCAGCCAGCATTATTCAGGTTAATATCCTAAAACCAACAAAATTCACTTTGAACTGTTCTAGTCTACTACTTACTCTACTAAGAAATGGTTCAACCTAGGTGGCCCTCGTACCAGAATTTAATGAAGTTTACGAATTGCATAGCATGGAGGGTTTACATTGCTTTTCAAATCCATCACCCTGGGAGATACACCAAGATATCATTGAGCAACATGCAGATATTCTAAATCTATTGCAACAAGCCATTTATGAGACATCTTGGAGTGATTATAGAGCTTCTTCAAAGCCTAGGTTAGACACTTAGAATTGTTGTGGACCCCTAACCCAAATGGAATGAGATACAAATTATATACAGAATGACACACCTGATCTTGAGATGGGTTGGGAGGATCAAATTGCAGGTGTTCCTAATTGCAAACCAACCTAGAAAATCATAAACCTAGTTCACTAAGCCTTGAATTCCCAAACACCTATAATGATGAGCTTAAAATAGAGCATCTCATGAATGTAATTCCTGAGCCTTATCCTGTTAAAGTAGTTTCGAGAATGATTCTGACATCCCAATAGAGCCCAGCCTAGATTCTAGTGATCCAATCCTTACCCTTAACCTAGAATCTGGATGCGAGCTTATTTAGGATAATCATGAGGCCCAATGTGATGAGAATCAGATTTTGAATCTAGATTATGATTTTGGGCCTATATTTGATGATTACACCTCTCCATCCTCCTTAGAAATACAGATTGATTTTTCGAAAGTCACGTCGATCTATGATATAGAAATCGAGGAGTTGGATGAGTTGGGAATTGATTAGGTTTATCCTAGGAATCAAGAACCTGAGCCCATGCCTAATAAGGACACCTCTTTGTGTTCAGAATTTAAAATTAGGTTAGATCCAAGTCAGGTTGCTAATTCTACACATTTTGATTCACTCCATGGTGGAACTTCCGATCTGGAATCATGTTCAGAAACTGATCTGTGCAAATTCTCTGATGATTTCGAATCATACTCTGATTTCAAAGAGCCTTTGTTTCCTGACAATTATAAACCAATTTATGACCTTAGTATCCATGATCCATTTTTTGACTTTCACTCTGAGGTCATTGATCCCAAGATCATTGATTCAAAATTAGGTTCCATTGAGATAGAATCATTCCTTTTTTATCTTCAGGAATCAAAAATAGTAAGTGTTGAGAGTGTCTGCAATCTAGAATTCGAATCTTTTATTTACTCAGATTTCCATGATCTTATAAGCACTCTCTAAGCATTTACCTTTGATTTGATGAGCATCATGAAGACTCTCTAGATGAACCTACCTTTGAATCTTTTCTAGAGGAGCTCTCAACATACACAGATCTCATAGAAGCCACATCTTCTGATCTGCATGTAGAGCTTTCCAAAATCCGATCTCAACCCCGACCTGCTACTCAAATTCGCCTCTCACAGATCCAATTGCATATGATTCTCCTCCATCTATTGATCGAGTTTCAGACAGTGATCAGATTGATAATCACTCCCCATCCTTTTCTAATCCTACCAATAGGGTTCCTACATTCTTTTCAGCTCTATTTTCTTTTAAGTATCCCTACTCTAACCAGGTTGAATAGACTCAGCCAAACCCTGAATTTTAATTTCGATATGTGTATAAGCCTCAAAGTATCTAGTGGGTTCTGCATCTATTGATTCACATCCATCAACCCACCAGACTGATTGGGTTTGGGCTGCATCATCAACCTGTAGATCTGAATAAGAACCTAGTTGGACCAACCAAGCTATTGATTAAGGTGCTTGTTCTACAGCACTCATCTGATTTGACCACCCCTTCTCCTTGACAACTTTTTGCTTGACTGAAGGCATTGAATTTAGCGCTTAACGGGAGGCAACCCATCATTCCAAAAACCTGAGACTCGTCTGATCATCTTTTTGAGCTACATTCCTATTGCACTTCTGAGTTCAACTTTAGAACAACCAACTCCACCTTTGGTACTTATATCAAAGCTTGAAATCATTTGCAACAGTCATTCCGACCCTTTCACCTACCCTTAGACCCTGTTCTAACCCTTGAACCAAGTTGATTTCATACCCTCCGGTTTACAATGAGGACATTACAAAACTTAGGCATCGGGGGGTGTTAAAGTGCAGACATATGGAAATTCAAATTCTTTGAGGGGTTTTCACAAAAAATATGGATATTCAACAACCAAAAAAATAAAAAAATTGAAAAAGAACAAAAAAATGAAGAAAGGGGAGGAAAATTCTAAGAATTGATTGCATATTATTCATGAGGAGGAAAAGAGGAGAGAGTTTAAATGTCAAAAAAGAGCAACATTCAAGAACAAAAATTGATAGTCATTAGCACTTGATTATGGAGATTACTTAAGTTCTAGACCTACTCAAAGGAAAAATTAAGTCCTCAAAATAACAGAAAGATAAGGAGATTAGTATGAGTATTGATCTTAGGCCTCTTGGGCTTGTTTTAGG
The DNA here is from genome assembly GCA_037157565.1 of Thalassia testudinum. NCBI lineage: Eukaryota > Viridiplantae > Streptophyta > Magnoliopsida > Alismatales > Hydrocharitaceae > Thalassia > Thalassia testudinum. The sequence goes on along the minus strand of JAZHRO010000071.1, from coordinate 17,080,815 downwards.
GCTTAAACATTCATGTATCTGCTAAGATCCAGATTAATCCTTAAGAGGTTGAGGAAAGTGCGAGGCTGATGTATTAGGCCTAAGGCTTAGGGATTATTCAGCCCCATTGCTTGCCCTTTGGTTTCTAGGACTTGGTAACCTAAGCACCCAAAATCACACAGTTAGTCTGGTTCAGTGCGCTTAATAAAGAAAAATCTGCTAAAAGTGTTTTGTTCCAAAAAATCAACTCAAAGATCTAGCTTAGGAGCGGCTCAACAACATAAGTTGATTGGATGAGTTCCTGATACGGAGAGGTGGGAAATTCCCCTCGAAGATGCGTAATAACATATCATCTCCTCTGTGCTAGTCTCCTAGGATCTCAAAATATCCTACCGGGGGCATGTAAGTACCTTGTGCTAGTTCAGGTTCCATGGGCAGGATTATCCTGAAATGTCGATTGCCAGAGCCTGAATTTAGCTACAGAATGCCATGGGCAGCACTATCTCGAAGTGTTGAAGGCTAGGGTTCCGGGGGTTGTCATGGGTGGTGCTATCTCGAAGCATCGAAAGCTAAGGACCTTTCAAGGTTTGATGGTAGGGACAAGGAATCCTATACAGACTGTGTTTAGGGCCAATTCGAAGCTGGATCTAGGGAAATCCAGAAAGAAGAGAGACAGAAAACTCTCTAAATGAAAAATCTACTTCTATCCCTCTCTTTTACAAAAAATGCATCGGCAGACTGAACCTAGACCAGCTATGATTATGCACGGGTGCTTTAACCACTGGGTTCAACGAATCACTGGGTAGTTTTTGCGGGCCTTAGAAACCTTCACGACATACTCAAGCTGAAGCTAGTTAGGTCTGGATCTTGATTGATACTTGAGTACCTCTAGGCCTACTATTGGCATTCTGACATAATTTCTAAAAAGTAATAAGAATCAGGCATTTGAACTTCATTGCATGGTCTAGAACTCTAGTTGTTTTCATAAGATTTTGTTAAGGGACTAGCAAAAGTTAGTCATGGGGATATGATGACTGACGTGTCGATTTTCGCTTTCAAAAATGATTAAAATGATTTGTCATTGTATTTCTAAGTGGTGGAAAAATCAACTAATCAAGGTATTGAATTGAATTTAACCACTCACAGGAGAGCGAGTCATATCCACAGGGAGGTAGTGGCCTATTAAAACATGCACGGGTTAAAAAGAGATGTTCACTTTTGATTTCCCAAAAACTTAAACCAAATCCGCCTTTTAAATTAAGAAAGCAATGAGAGGTAATGTTGAAATGGCATTTACCTTAAAGAGGAGGGAGTTCTCACAAAATCAACCACATATAATATTGTTTAATAAAAAATCCCTCTCTTGCAATGGTAAGCAATGTAAATTTTAATATGAAGAAAAACAGGGGATTTCGTGGAGAGGCTTGTGCTCAGACAAGGAAGCCTCGCTGGCTGCGAGGTTCAAGATGGAGGATAAGTCGGTCGAGGGCTTCTCGATGATGGTCGTGGCATGGTGAATGGTGGCCAATGATAGTTGGAGTTGGCGCCGGCGAGGAGGAAGTCTCTGGTGGTGGTGGATGCGCACGTGGTGGCAATCTGCGAAGAAGAGGCCGGCGAGTTGCATGGAGAATGCCGGTGGTGTTGGCGGAGAGATTGGGCGGCTGGAGATGGGCAGCAGCATAGATTGGTGCTACTACTTTGGGTTCTTTTGTTCGTGGTGGGGAAGAAGTGTGGAAATGAAGAAGAAGAAGAAGTTGTTGGTGGAGCGTGGCTGATGCTACTCCTGCAAGCGTAGTGGAGGCGTAGCGAGGGGGTTGCGTAGGCCATGCGGATGCGCACGTGGGTTGGCTCTGCTACACACAGCATGGGAGGTGAAGGGGGAGGCGCAACACTCTGTAGCATGAGGGCAGAGCTACTGCTAGTGGTGCATGCGGCATCTGAGCCTATGCAGGATGTGGAGGCAAGCGGTGAGGCATGCACGGTGCTGCTGTGCACGCATGGAATGGGTGGCGTGCATTGGTCACCCGAACCGAGAGGCACGTGAGATCTGGCCGAAAGGTGCATGAGGATAGTGGTTGGGCACTGCCTGCATGCATGGTGAGGCACGATGGAAGCTGTTAGAGGTGTAGCGTTCAACGCAGTTGGAGCGTGGAGGAGATGGACGTGCGCTATGGGCAAAGGTTGCGGAGGTGCTGTGCGGAGGTGCAGCAAGGGGGCGTTAGATGTCCGAGAAACTTCCCAGATGTCTTAACTGGCAGGGGAGATGAAGGTGTAGGGTGTGGAGTTGCAACAGTTGCTGATGTTGGTGATGGTGGCAACGCACGTTGAGGTGCTCATGGTAATCTGCATAGTCCAATGGTGGCACAGTAGTCTGTCACCTAGCTTGCCTGTGGTGGTATGGAGTTGCACACACGGTAGGAGGCCAGCAGTGGTGGAATGGAGGAGAATTTGATCTCTGCGCAGTAGTGGATTAAGGGTGATGGCTTGCTGTGCTAAGGATGCAGGAGCCCTTCTTTTATGTTTGCAAGAACGTGGAGAAGATGGAGCGACGATGATGTGCAAGATCCACTTTCTTCGGCCATTAAGGTTCTCCTTCATTGTTCGAAGGTCGTTGCTGCAAAGAAGAAGAGAATAAAATAAATAATAAAAATATTTTTTTATTTATGTACAAACCCTCAACAAAATGCTAATTCTAATATATGCATATAATGTAACCTAAAGACTAATGCAAGTTTTTCTAATGCATGCTAAATAATTTAAATATGGAATGCATACATGCAAATATATATAAACTAAATTATTTATATCTTAATGCATGCTATGTATATGGTAATATTAATCTAATTCCTAGGAACTTAAGTAACTAATTAGCCCACAAATATGGGCTCATCAAATTCCCCCATGCCTAGTTTTTGCTAGTCTCTAGCAAATTCAAGCAATAACCTAGCTCTCCAAGTGAACTAGCCAACCCAATCGATCTTCCTTTAGAAACATGTTAAGTTTAGACTTTAGACCTAAGGTTCCCAAGTAGTTGCTAAGTTACAAACTAGGTTGGCTAAGGATGAGTTGCAGGTGCAAGTTTCCCTAATTTATAACTCTACCCTAAGGTCTATTGGTCCTAGAGATTAAAGCATCCGTGCATGTGCAATGGTCTGATTTATTTGAGGTTGGTATGATTGCCAACCTAAAAAGAGGATTTTTTTTTTTGCTCATATATATATTTTTTATTCTTCTAATTCTAACCTTGGATCAGCTATCAACACGGTCTGTGGCAGATTCATTGTCCCCATCACTGAACCTCGAAGGGTGCTTGGCTTTCGATGCTTCTAGATAGCACCACCCATAGCGACCCCAAGAACTCCTGGCAATCGACACTTCAGGATAGTATCGCCCATGGATTTCTAAAGCGAGTTCAGGCCTATGGTAATCGACACTTCGAGATAGGGCCGCTCTTGGTACCTAAATGGCACAATGCGCTTACATGCCCCCAGTAGGATGGACATCCTAAGATACAAGCGCCGAGGAAGTGACATGTTATCATCGCATCCTCAAGGTGAGTATATACTCCACCTCTCCTGTGGTAGGAACTCTTCCAATCAACTTATGTTTTCAAGCTTCTCCTAAGTCAAAACTAAGAGAACCAATTTTTTTCTCCAGGAAAGGAATTAAGGTTATCATTATTTACACAAGACCAAGTGTGTGTGAAATGTGGATGCTTAGATTACGAGGACCCATAAATGAAAAGGTAGAAAAAGACATCAAGTACTACCCAGCCTTTAACTCAATCACTAACTTTCCTTCCTCAACCTCTTGAGGAATGGTCCGCAACTTAACTCCTACTTGAGCTTTTTTCAAGTCCACAAAGGACCCTAAAGGTCTAAAGCTAGTAGCTCAACTTAGCTTCCAAGTCAAACCCTAGAGTCAACTTAGTCTAACCTAAAGTTCTCGTTTGCCTAAGAATACAGGACCCAGGTAGTTAAGCTCAATAATGCAAAATGTTTTTCTTTCTCTCTATTTTTTTTTTTAACAATGCAAAATGCAAATGCAATGCATGAATGCAATGTACAGATGCCTCAAGTCCTATCCTCCCATGCCTGGTTCAAACAATGTCCTCATTGAAAATAAAATGTCCAAGGGAAGATGTTACTTGAGGCAAGAAAGAAAGGAGCTAAGGTTCCTCAAGAGTGACCTCGTCAACCAGATGGCCATCCAAAGTAACATAAGGTTTTAATTGTTGGTCGTTGATGGTAAAGGGTGCTGCTGAAGAAGAAGGGCTCTTGATTTCCACAACCCCATGCGAAAATACTTTGGTGATAATATAAGGCCCATCCCAATGTGATTTCAGTTTTCCTGGAAACAACTTAAGTCTGGAATTGAAAAGCCAGACTTGTTGGTTGGGCTTAAAGGTCTTTCTAAGGATGTACTTATCATGCAAGACCTTAATTCTCTCTTTATAAGCTTGAGAGGTGTCATAAGCCTCATTCCTCAACTCCTCAAGCTTAGTTAACTCTAGTAAACGTGCTTTACCAACTTGCTCTAAATCCAAGTTGACACTTTGGATAGCCCAGAGTGCCCTATGTTGAAGTTCAATGGGTAAGTGGCACACTTTTCCATACACAATCAGGAAGGGAGACATACCCAAAGGAGTTTTGTAAGCCATTCGATAAGCCCATAAAGCGTCATCGAGCTTTTTGGACCAGTCCTTCCTATCTGGCCTAACAGTCATTTCTAAAATGTTCTAGAGCTCCCTATTTGACACTTCAACCTGGCCACTTGTCTGAGGATGATAAGGGGTAGCAATCTTGTGAGTTACTCCAAGACTCCTGAGTAGCCGATTGAAGTGATGGTTCTGAAAACCAGGTCCCTCATCACTTATATTCGCCTTGCGGCAGCCAAAGCGAGATATGATATTGGCCTTCACAAATTTCAAGATCATAGAGTGGTCATTTGTGCACGTAGGAATGGCCTCTATCCACTTGGAGATGTAATCCACTGCCACCAAGATATATTCGAATCCATAGGATGAAGGGAAGGGACCCATGAAGTCTATCCCACAAACATCAAAAATTTCCACAGGTTGGATAGGGTGTTGGGGCATCTCATTCCGCTTCCCAATCGTTCCAGTCCGTTAACATCTAAGACATGCCTTGACAAAGTAATGGGAATCTTTAAATAAAGAAGGCCACCAAAAATCAAACTGGAGAACCTTAAAAATTATTTTCTTAGCACCAAAGTGTCCACAATGAAGCTCATGGCAAAATCTCAACACACTCTATTGCTCTTCTTGAGTCACACATCATCTCCAAACTTGGTCTTGTCCAATATGAAATAATTCTAGCTCTTCCAAATGAAAGAATCTATCTTGGAAAATGAATCGCTTCCATTTTTGTGCATCCCAAGAGCGAGGGGTTTCTCCAATGACCAAGTAATTAACTGTATTCGCATACCAAGGTGAAGTTGGTGTTACTACCATAAGGGTTTCATTGGGAAATGTCTCGCGGATGTCTCCAGATTGAGAGTCATCAAGGGGAAGGCAAGACAGGTGGTTGATGAGTCCACTAATGGACTATTATTAAGCCTAAGTATCTTTAATTATATAATTTAGGTGTGTTAATAATGGTAATTAAGTTACAGAAGATTTGTACACCTCAGAATTTAAGTTATAACATTCTATAACTTCATGATTTTATTGTTTTCATGTGCAGGTAATAAAATACACAAAGTGTAGGGGTGGGGGGATAAAATTCCCAAAACAACCACATCTCTCTTTCCCCCCTCCCCCGTCGGACATTGGGCAAAACTTCTGGCGCCGCCTTTCTCAACAGCCATGACCGTGGATTTGGGAAAATCCCTGAACTCACGCGGTGAGGGGAGAACTTAAAAAGAAGAGGCGGGGAGAGAAGAGGGGATCCAGAGAAAAGAAACAGAGAACAACTCTCTCTTCTCCACTATGGAGAGGGCAAGCACTGTGCCGCACCTGCCACTCCCTCAGCCACTGTAAGCACCCGCGTGCCATCACCCGCGACTCACTGCAGGTGCTCCTCACCGCACCTGCCCTACCGCGCGCCTTCACCCCACAGCGCCCGCACGCCACCTGCAGGTGCTCCCTCTACCTGCCCGCACACAACCGCGCGCCCGCCAGCACCTTCCATCTCCCAGCTGGTGCGCACCCTCCTTACCGCGCGCCTCCACCTTCAAATCTGTAGACCGCCTCACCCGCACCAGCCTTCACCCTGCAAGTGTCTGTAGCCACGCTAGCACCGCGCCTCAGCCCATAGGCGCCCGCAGGCGCACGCCGATCGGCAGGCTCCGCACCACCACCCGTGCTCGCAGGCACACGTCGCCATCTTCAGCACCTTCACAGTAGGCGCGCGGTGATAGCAGTAGCCAGCTCCGTCCACCGCCACCAGCCACCTCCGCCGCCGCTGCTGCCACCGTCGGAAAGCCCCCATCCTCGCCATCCTTCTGAGCCTCGCAACTGCCCCGCCAGTGCTCTCTCTCTCGCGAGGAAGAGAGAGAGCAAATGCTCTGTTTTTGTTAGAATTAAAAATTACATTCAATGCCATTGCCACCGATTTTATTTCTTTTATTATTATTATATTGTGGCAAAATTGCATTCAAGCACTCATAGTTCTTTCTAATTGCATGGTATTAATATTGGTTAGTTTAAAGATTGATTTTGGACTTGATTTAAGTACTAATTGTCTTTAGTACACATCACATGAAAATTGCACTAATTCATCCTAAATTTATTGAGGATTTCTGTGAGGGAAAACTGCACTTACACCCTTAACTTTTTAGGTTATTGCAGATCTACTTTCCTTCAAATTTTAAGTCCAATTTGAAAAGGAATTTCGCACTATTCGAAATAACATTAAATAATTAAGTATTGATTGCATCATTGCCTCCCTGTGGACACGACCCGCTCTTCTGCGAGTGGTTATTTTCATTATTTTTGATTCGTCGATTTTTTCACCACTTAAATACTATAAAGCTAAGAGAAAAGTCGACCGTCAAAATTGGTGCCATTGCCGGGGAGATGGACAGATGCAATAGAATTACTTTATTATTTTTGAATCTTTTGAGTTGCGAAATTATCTAATCATTTTGATTATTGTGCAAGGAATCCACCGAAGAGACGAGGCGCAACAGAGCAGCGACAGCAACCACGAGTTAAGCCACACGAGGAAAAGACGAAGGAGACCAAGATCCTGTTTCGCAGAGGATTCTCCGTCGTCACAATTTAATTCTGTCTTTTCGCCCTTGTAATTTGGGGTTAAATTTTTGGGGGTTTGTCCCTCCATTCTTTAGCTACTAGGGTTTATAGTATTTCTGGTGCATGCGTGATTATATTTTTTGTTTGCTTGCTTTTAAAAACCAATAAAAAATATCGAGCTGCCTATTTAGAAGTTGCATGCCCTTAGGTGCACGAATTTAGGGGTGATTGAGCAGCATATTAGATCTTGTTATTGCGTTGCAAGCATCTTAGCACGAAGATTGCTGGAGACAGGTATATCTTTCTAACTTTTGCATCCAGCTTCTATTCATGCATTTGCATTCCGATTTAAATTCAAGACCACCAAATTGTTTGAATTTACTAATTAAGTGGTCACATAACTAAAAGCGGAACTAATAATCAGATTCAACCCTAAAATCAATTCACTTTTGATCTGATTCTAAGGGACTTGTCTGCGATTTCAAAAAGAAATTACAAAGATTTACGGTGTGTTGCACACTTTTGACACTGAGCAAGCACATTAGGCACCACACTAAGGCTTGATCCCTTAAGGCTATAGGCACCGATCTCTTTATCGGTGCAGACCCTCCTATTGTGCTTTGTGGTTGTGGTGATACTATCTTTTGATCAAGTGTTTTGATACTCCACGGAGGGGGACACCCCTTAAAGGAACAAAAGGGTAGTTAAGGGGCACCGCATATGCATCGCCTCAAAGGAAGGGTTCGCCCTACTTGCATCCCTTTGTTCGTCCTTGGAGTAACTTCTCCCTTGATCACTTGAGAGTATCATCTAAGCAAAGTATAGGTCTAGGGCACTCGAAGGTTGAATTAAGGCACGTAATTGCAGTGAAAAACTTGTTTGGCCATTTATTTTAACTAATTCATCATCCACAGTAAAGAAGGTTAAGATTTCAAGTCCACACCCCTCTTATACCACTTACGTGGGAACGGAGGGATAAGTCTTGGTCTTTTGACTTATCTTTAGAGTGGAGGTTTGACTTCCTCAAAAAAAAAAAAAAAAAATTTTGCTAAATTGTGTTTTGTATGCTCGGTAGATGCTCTCTTGAGGGTAGTCTAGTGTTTGATCCTGAGCCCGAGAGAATTCTTAGGAGAGCTCAGCTAGGAGAAGAAAGAGAAGAAATGGCTGAGCAAGGTGCAAATCAACAAAGGACCCTAAGGGACTATTTTATTCCTACCAACCAACCTGCACAAGCACTAAGACGACCGGCAGGGGATAATCCATATGAGATCAAGAGCAGTACCATATCTTTATTGCCCTCTTTTTATGGTACTACTAGGGAGGACCCCTATCGGCATCTGGAGGAATTCACCGAGGTCTGTTCCACGGTGAAGCTCCAGGGCTTTACTGATGAAGCCCTGATGAGGACTCTATTTCCTTTTTCCCTAAAGGATAAGGCCAAGCACTAGTATCATACCCTCGATGCAAGGGTAAATGATTGGGCTACCCTTAAGGGAGAATTTTTAAAAAAGTATTTTCCTATGAGTAAAACCAACCATTACAGAAGAGAGATTATGAGTTTTACTCAACAAGAAGGGGAGCAATTTCATGACACTTGGGAGCGCTTTAATGACCTTCTTAGGTTATGCCCCCACCATCAAGTGCCAAGATGGTAGTTGGTCGAAAGGTTATATAACGGATTATCTGAAAAGCATAGGCAAACCATTGATGCAGCCTGTGTAGGAACCTTCATGACCAGAACTGAGGATGAAGCCTGGGCATTATTTGAAACTTTAAGCGACAACTCCATACATTTGTCCTCTGCGTATCAAGAGAGAAAACCATCAATCTTGCAGAGGAAGATAGTGTCCCATGAAGCTGGGGCTTCTCAGGATTTGGCTTATCAGATTCAACTATTGAATAAAAACTTTGATAGGCTTTTAGAAAACCCTGGCATGAACCTACAAGCAACCTCTATTTTTCAGGCTTCAAGAGAATGCTCCATCTGCCAAAGCACAACGCACGCCACTGCGAAGTGCCATCAGGCAACCCAATTCCCTGAGTTGATTCAGGCTGACTTGAATGCGGCCCAAGGTTTCCGCCCCCCTCGCAATAACCCTTACTCCAACACTTATAATCCAGGGTGGCGGAACCATCCAAACTTCTCTTGGAAGCAAGCTGATGCTTCTAACTCAGGGAATACAAGACCCTTACCTCCCCAGCCCACATACCAACCTTCTTATGAAAACCCTCTTCCGAATAAGCCCTCTGAGATGGATGAACTGAAGGCCATGATGAAAGCAATGCAAGAGCATTAGAATATGGTTATCCAATCTCAAAATAAGATGATTACTAATATGCAATCCCAAATTGGTCATCTTATTGAGGTAGTTAGGCAACGTGATCCGGGGAAGCTGCCTAGCTCTTCTGAGGAGAACCCTAAGGGCAACGGGGTTGTATTCAGGGAGCACGCCCAAGCAGTGACCGTGTTGAGGAGTGGAAAAAAGATTGACAAGCCTGATAACACTCCTACGGTTACACCTCATAATTCCCCTTCCACACCTGACCCTACTTCCATCTCACCCGAGGAAGAGCCACAGTACTCTCCCTCATAAAAAATCATCCACAATGAGGATGTCGTCCTACCACCACCCCTTTACCGCCATGACGACCCCTCTACTCAGAAGCCAAGGGTGCCTTATCCAGAGCGCCTATCGGCTCCTGGGGAATCTTTTGTTGGCTCGTCTGGAGCCAAGGATAGGACGGAAGAGATTATGGATACTTTTAGGCAAGTCCAGATGAGCTTGCCTCTGTTGGAAGCAATTAAACATATTCCGTCCTATGCCAAGTTTCTGAAGGACCTATGCACCCAGAAGTACCGATCTAGGAAACAGGTCCAAACCAAGGTCATCCTGCCTGACCATGTTAGCTCGGTTCTTCAGCATGGAACACCCCCCAAAATGAGAGACCCAGGGGCCCCGTATATTTCAGTGGTTATAGGTAACCAACATATTGACGAGGCTCTGCTCGATCTGGGTGCAGGGGTAAACATTCTACCGAGCTCTGTCTACGACCTGTTGGGAGGAGGAAAGCTGAAGCCTAGTCCAGTAATCCTCCAGGTTGTAGACAGATCACTTAAGACACCGCGGGGATTGTTGGAAGATGTCCTTGTGAGAGTGGATGATTTCTTCTTCCCCTTTGACTTTCTGGTACTTGATACTAACCCGTCTAATAAGCCCACAAAGCCGTCCATTATTCTGGGATGCCCCTTTTTGGCCACAGCCAATGCCTCTATAAATTGCAGATCCGGGGCACTTAAAATGGGCTTTGGGAACAAGAAGATCCGATTGAATGTTTTTGATACTTACAAGCAACCTAGATTTGAAGATTGTTCTCAGATTGAGGTCGTTGATAAAATAATTGAAGAGACTACTCCAGCACTCTTATGTAGAGATCCCCTTCAGAAGGTCATAACTCAGGACCATCCCTTGATTAGTAAAGAAACTAAAAGGAAAATGCCCGAACTAGAAGAGTTTCTGGAGATACACACTAAGTCTCTATCCCCACCCTGGACTGTGAAGGTAGATCTGCTGCCTGAAGCGGGGACATCTCAACTAAAACCCTCAATCCAAAAGGCTCCTGAATTGGAGTTGAAACCCCTCCCGAGCACATTGAAATATGCTTTCCTTGGCCCTAATAACACGCTCCCCGTTATTATCTCGTCTGCATTATCTAAATTGCAGGAGGGAGCTCTGCTTGAGTGTTTACAAAGGCATAAGGAAGCAATTGCTTGGACAATTGCTGATATTAAGGGTGTTGATCCCTCTCTTTGCATGCATCATATTTACACGGACGAGTCCGTGAAGCCTTTCCGAGACATGCAGAGAAGGCTCAATCCAAATATGCGGAAGGTTGTTAAAAAGGAGATTCTGAAATGGCTAGATGCAGGGATTATCTATCCCATTTCAGATAGTAAATGGGTCAGTCCGATTCATGTAGTTCCGAAAAAGGCAGGAATCACTGTGGAGGAGAATGACCAAGGAGAACTGCTGACCACTAGACCCTCAACTGGTTGGAGGGTCTGCATTGATTACCGCCGTTTAAACACGGCTACCCAAAAAGACCATTTCCCCTTACCGTTTATCGATCAAATTTTGGAACGATTGGTAGGGAACAGGTACTTTTGTTTTCTTGATGGGTACTCTGCATACAATCAGATAGCCATTTTTCCTGATGATCAGGAGCGTTCCACCTTCATGAGTCCTTATGGCACTTTTGCATTCTGCCGAATGCCATTCGGGTTATGTAATGCTCCTGCCACTTTCCAACATTGTATGATGGCTATCTTCTCTGATATGATCGACGAGTTCGTTGAAATTTTCATGGATGACTTCTCCATTTATGGCTCGTCGTTTGACCTATGCCTTTCGCACCTTGATAAAGTCTTAACTCATTGCGAAGAGGCAAAACTGGTGCTTAGTTGGGAGAAAAGCCACTTTATGGTCCAGCAGGGCATTGTGTTAGGGCATGTAGTTTCCAAGAAAGGATTAGAGGTGGACACCGCAAAAATCGATTCCATCTCTAAGCTTCCATTGCTTGCCAATGTTCGTCAGGTTAGATCTTTCCTTGGCCATGCTAGATTTTATAGGCGCTTCATTAGAGACTTCAGTAAAATCTCTAAGCCACTCTGCGACCTGTTAGCAAAGGATGTTTCCTTCGATTTTGATGATAAATGTGGCGAGGCTTTCTAGCTTTGAAGAAAGCCCTCATTACCGCGCCAATTCTCCAAGCGCCAGATTGGACCCTCCCATTTGAGCTTATGTGCGATGCTTCTGATTTTGCAGTGGGAGCGATCTTAGGTCAAAGGGTTGATGGCAAACCTCATATGCTGCATTATGCCAGCAAGACCCTCACAGATCCTCAGCAAAACTACACGGTCACGGAAAAGGAATTACTTGCTGTAGTATTTGCTTTGGACAAGTTTCGATCTTATCTTTTGGGATCCAAGGTTGTGGTGTTCACTGATCATTCAGCCCTTAAGCATCTTCTGGCTAAAAAGGACACCAAACCTTGCCTAATTCGTTGGATTTTGCTACTCCAAGAATTTGACCTGGAAATTAAAGACAAGAAAGGAGTTGAGAATGTGGTAGCAGACCATTTGTCTAGGATCCCTATTGAGGCATCAAACCCCACTGGCAGTATTCAAGAGACTTTCCCTAATGAGTCTCTAATGGCCGTGGAAACTAAAACTCCTTGGTTAGTTGACATAGTGAACTATCTGGTCACGGGCATCACACCTAGTACTTGGGACAAGCAAAAGCGAGACAGGTTTATCGCTAATGCTAAATTTTATCACTGGGAGGAACCCGAGCTTTTTAGAATAGGCCCTGACCAGCTGTTTCGCCGTTGCGTCCTTGATGAGGAACAAAGAAGTGTTCTGAGTTTCTGCCATGACCTCCACTGTGGGGGACATTTTAGTGGGAAGAAGACTGCTCATAAGGTTCTTCAATCTGGTTTTTGGTGGCCCACATTATTCCGAGATGCACATACGTATGTGGGCGCATGTCTATGTTGCCAGCAGACAGGAACCATTGGAAAAAGGGATGAGATGCCCCAACAACCTATCCTCCCTGTTGAAATCTTTGATATTTGGGGCATTGACTTCATGGGTCCCTTTCCTGTGTCCTTCGGATATGAATACATCCTTGTGGCTGTTGATTATGTATCAAAATGGATAGAAGCCATCCCCATGCGAACCAATGACCATTCTGTGGTCTTGGGCTTTATTAAGGCTAATATCATTTCTCGGTATGGGTGCCCAAGGACGATCATAAGTGATGGAGGACCTCACTTTAAGAATGTACACTTCACTAGACTACTCCAAAATTTGGGAGTAAATCACATGATAGCCACACCTTATCATCCACAAACGAGTGGGCAAGTTGAAGTTCTAATAGGGAGATTAAGAGAATTTTAGAAAAAACTGTTAGGCCTGATCGAAAGGATTGGTCTAAAAAACTAAATGACGCTCTTTGGGCCTACAGAATTGCATATAAGACTCCCTTGGGTATGTCTCCTTTCCGTCTTGTCTACGGAAAAGCATGCCACCTTCCCGTTGAAATCCAACATAAAGCTTATTGGGCCATTAAAAACGTTAACTTAAATCTAGATAAAGCGGGAAGAGCACGTATGTTAGAATTAAGTGAGCTTGAGGAGCTTCGTAATGAAGCTTATGAAACTTCTCAAGCTTACAAGCAACATACAAAAATCTTCCATGACAAGCACATCATTAGAAAGACTTTTGAGCCCAACAAGTGGGTCTGGCTTTTCAATTCTAGACTTAAATTATTTCCTGGAAAGCTCAAGTCCCGTTGGGATGGGCCTTACGTTGTGATTAATACCTTCCCTCATGGAGCTGTAGAGATCAGGAACCCTATTTCAGGTGTGAACTTTAAAGTAAATGGCCAGCGACTTAAACCATATATTACTCTTTCAGATGGCCAGGTTTTGGACGCACTACGACTTGAGGAGCCTTAGTTCCTTTCACTCTCCTCCTCAGGTGATATTCTTCTATGTATATATTTTTCCAATGAGGACATTGTCAGTCTTAGGCATGGGGGGATATAACCTAAGAATGTTTATAGTGTTTATAGCATTTATAAATATTTGCATACATATTTAAAAAAAAAAAAAACTCTTTTCTTTAGCTGATTGGGTTAGTCCCTAGCAAAATACCTTTATTGGAGGTTTTTCTTCCGGAATTATTTCTTAAGTTTAGAATCCAGTACATTTATTTCACGAGCACGTAGACTTGGTAATGGATCCTTTGGGAAAACCAATGAGCATTTGTAGTCTACTGAACCCTTGGACAGTTCATAGAGAGTCAGGCATACTATCTTCTAATAAATCCACCTCATATTTGTGAGAAGAAGTAGAGAGATTACTGGTGCGCTAAGTCTAGTGCAAGGACTCTTAAGTTCTGGATAATTAGATGATGATACTTTAGAGTTAGGCGTAGTTTTCACTCTCTGTTCCTGGGTGCGTACTTTGAGTGAATTCCTGAGAGTCACCAAATAAGGTAAATACATAGAAATTGAGTCTTAATAAAGCTATAACTATGGTGGATGGTTACAACCGTCCTTCATAAGAGTCCTCAGCTGAAGGAGGGTAATAGTGTTAAAGGTCAGAAATACGCCTGTCCTATCCATTCTTTCCCGGTGCCGAGAATAGGCACTTCCACCAAATAAGCCACACAACTTCCTCTTGACCGTCATCATCCCTAATAATGCCTCGTAAATAAAAGTCTGTATCGTGTTGTGCTAATTGAAAAAGAAACAAAAACAAGAAGAAATAAAAATAAAAAATAAAAAAAAAAGAGAAAAGAAGAAAAAGAAGAAACAGAAAGAAGAAAACGAAAAAATAGTTATATTACTAGAAAAAAAAGGGGTCCAAGTTTCTAATGTTTCTGAGGCAACAGAACACCTATTGCATTCCACCAAATATGACCCATACCTACCTTCTAGTATTTCTAATCGCCTGAATACTGGTTGAGGACTCTAACTTAGTTGTAGAGTTATTAGGACTTTAATTGAAGTGTGGATGCCATGTGAGGCCACCAAATAGTGAGTACAATTTCTAAATGTGGCGAGATTCGTGATCTTAGAAAAAAAAAAAAGAGAGAGAGTGCCCAGGAACATCAGGAGAGCACAGTTATGTGGCCTCTCTTAGAGTTGACTTGTCTAATAGTCTAGAGCGCTAGAGTCTGCAGTACTAGATTATATGTAGCACCAGTAGAGTGTGTGCCACCAAATACAAATCCATTCAACTTATTATCTCCTACCTAAGCCAAACACCGGGGTCAAATTACAGATCATCGTCAGCTTTATCCCTGAGGGAAGTAGTTGCCTTTCTCAACAGAAATTTTTGCCAAGAGAGATGTACGAACTCCTAATGCGAATCGGCTCTTTCACTTGGATCTGTTACCTAGGCTATCAGAACTTCATATTTGTCTGGGTTTCTAAGTTTGAAAAGAAGAAATCTTCTGATTATTTCTATTATTTTTGCTAGGGACTAGCAAATCTTAGGCATGGGGGTATTTGATGAGTCCATTAAAATAGAATATTATTAAGCCTAAGTATCTTTAATTATATAATTTAGGTGTGTTAATAACTTCATGATTTTATTATTTTTATGTGCAGGTAATAAAATACACAAAGAGCAGGGGTGGGGGGATAAAATTCCCAAAACAACCGCATCTCTCTTTCCCCCCTCCCCCGCCAGACATTGGGAAAAACTTCTGGCGCCGCCTTTCTCAACAGCCATGACCGGGGATTTGGGAAAATCCCTGAACTCATGCGGTGAGGGGAGAACTTAAAAAGAAGAGGTGGGGAGAGAAGAGGGGATCCAGAGAAAAAAAAAAGAGAATGGCTCTCTCTTCTCCACTGTGGAGAGGGCGAGCACTATGCCGCACCTGCGTCTCCCTCAGCCACCGTAAGCACCCGCGCACCATCACCCGCGACTCACTGCAGGTGCTCCTCACCGCACCTGCCCTACCATGCACCATCACCCCACAGCGCCCGCACGCCACC
Source organism: Thalassia testudinum (assembly GCA_037157565.1). NCBI lineage: Eukaryota > Viridiplantae > Streptophyta > Magnoliopsida > Alismatales > Hydrocharitaceae > Thalassia > Thalassia testudinum. The sequence goes on along the minus strand of JAZHRO010000071.1, from coordinate 17,065,053 downwards.
TGCAGGTGCTCCCTCTACCTGCCCGCACACAACCGCGCACCTGCCAGCGCCTTCCATCTCCCTGCAGGCGCGCACCCTCCCTACCGCGGGCCTCCACCTTCAAATCTGCAGACCGCCTCACCCACGCCAGCCTTCACCCTGCAAGCGTCTGCAGCCGCGCTAGCACTGTGCCTCAGCCCATAGGCGCCCGTAGGCGCACGCCGATCGGCAGGCTCCGCACCACCACCCGCCCTCGCAGGCGCGCGTCGCCATCTTCAGCACCTTCACAGCAGGCGCGCGATGACAGCAGCAGCCTGCTTTGGCCACCGCCGCTGACTGCCTCCAGCCACCTCCGCCGATGCTGCTGCCACCGTTGGAAAGCCCCCGTCCTCGCCGTCCTCCTGAGCCTCGCAACTGCCCCGCCGGTGCTCTCTCTCTCGCGAGGAAGAGAGAGAGCAAATGCTCTATTTTTGTTAGAATTAAAAATTATATTCAATGCCATTGCCACCTATTTTATTTTTTTTATTATTATTATATTGTGGAAAAATTGCATTCAAGCACTCACAGTTCTTTCTAATTGCATGGTATTAATATTGGTTAGTTTAAAGATTGATTTTGGACTTGATTTAAGTACTAATTGTCTTTAATACACATCACATGAAAATTACTCTAATTCATCCTAAATTTATTGAGGATTTCTGTGAGGGAAAACTGCACTTACACCCTTAACTTTTTAGGTTATTGCAGATCTACTTTCCTTCACATTTTAAGTCCAATTTGAAAAGGAATTTCGCACTATCCGAAATAACATTAAATAATTAAGTATTGATTGCATCATTGCCTCCCTGTGGACACGACCCGCTCTTCTACGAGTGGTTATTTTCATTGTTTTTGATTCGTCAATTTTTCCACCACTTAAATACTATAACGCTAAGCGAAAAGTTGACCGTCAGTGGTCAGTCGCTACATTTTCCACTCCTTTCTTTTCACGAATTTCCAAGTCAAACTCTTAAAGGAGTAGAATCCACCTAATTAAACGTGGCTTAGAGTCTTTCTTGGCAATGAGATGTTTCACTGCCACATGATCAGTAAAAATGACCACCTTGGATCCAAGAAGATAAGACCTAAACTTCTCCAAAGCAAAAACTACAGCAAGTAATTCCTTTTCAGTGATTGTGTAGTTTTGCTATGGTTCAGTTAAAGTCTTGCTATCATAGTGCAACACATGTGGTCTTCCCTCAATCCTCTATCCAAGAACGGCTCCCACTCCATAATCTGAAGCATCACACATCAGCTCAAATGGGAGTGTCCAATCAAGAGCTTGGAGAATAGGCACAGAGGTCAAGGCCTCCTTCAGCATATGAAAAGCCTTAACACACTTTCAATTAAAATCAAAGGAAGATTCCATCGCCAATAAGTCGCAAAGTGGCCGAGAAATTTTGCTAAAGTTCTTAATGAATCTCCTATAAAAGCCTACATGGCCCAGAAAGGATCTAATCTGTTTGACATTTGTGGGCAATGGGAGATTGGAAATAGACTCAACTTTAGCCTTATCTACTTCCAAGCCCCTTTTAGACAGAACATGCCCAAGTATAGTGCCCTTCTGTACCATGAAATGGCTTCTCTCCCAACTGAGGACTAAACCAGTCTCCTTACATCTCTTCAGCACATTCTCTATGCAGAGGAGACATTGGTCGAAAGATGAGTCATAAATGGAGAGGCCATCCATAAAAACCTCGACGCACTCGTCAATCATGTCCAAGAAAATGGACATCATACACCACTGGAAAGTTGCTGGTGCATTACATAATCCAAATAGCATACGCCTGAACGCAAAAGCACTGTAAGGACTAGTGAAAGTTGTCTTATCCTGGTCATCAGGGAAGATTGCAACCTGGTTGTATCCAAAATGTCCATCTAAAAAATCAAAATACTTATTCCCTGCCAATCTCTCTAGGATCTGATCAATAAAAGGTAAGGGAAAGTGATCCTTTGGGTAGTGGTGTTCAGTTTGCAGTAGTCAATGCAAACCCTCCAACCAGTTGAGGGTCTAGTTACCACTTGTTCACCCTGGTCATTTGTTTCTACAGTGAAGCCTGCCTTCTTTGGCACCACATGGATTGGAGTAACCCATTTACTATCTACGATGGGATAAATGATCCCAGCATCCAACCACTTCAGAATCTCCTTTTTAACCACCTCCCTCATGTTGGGGTTAAGACGTCTCTACATGTCTCGAGAGGGTTTGATGGAATCATCAGTATAAATGTAATGCATGCAGAGAGTAGAGTCTATACCCTTAATATCAGCAATCGTCCAAGCTATGAATTCCTTGTGCCTCGATAAACAGTCTAGCAAGGCTCCCTCTTGAACTTCAGATAGTGCAGATGAGATGATTATAGGAAGCGTATCATTTGCCCAAGGAATAATACTTTAGAGAGTCCGGGAGGGGTTTCAGTTCAAGGTCGGGGGCTTGGATGGTTGAGGGTTTCAAAATAGAAGTCCCCATCTCAGGTAGCAGATCTACCTTAGGCAAACATGATGGGGAGAGAGACTCAGTAGAAACTCCATGCAATTCCTCAAGTTCTAGCACATCCCCTTCACATTCCTCCAAGAGATGGGAATGCTCATTAAGCATGACATGCTGAAAGGGGTCATCACATAAAATTGCAAGAGTTGTCTCTTCAATCAGATCATCTACCACCTCAACTTGAAAATAATTCTCAAATCCAGCTTGTTGATAAGCATCAAACGCATTCAGCCAAATTTTCTTATTCCCAAAGCCCATATTTTATGCCCCAGTGTGACAATTAATTGAAGCATTAGAAGTCGCAAGAAAAGGGTGGCCCAAGATGATGGAAGGCTTGGTTGGTTTGTTGGTAGGGTCAGTGTTCAGTACTAGAAAGTCAACGGGAAAGAAGAAATCCTTCACTCTCACGAGGACATCTTCCAGCAGGCCCTGTGGTGTCTTCAAAGAATGGTCTACAACTTGGAGGATTATAGGGGAAGGCTTCAAATTGCCTCCTCCAAGTTGTTCATATACATAGCTTTGAAGGATGCTTACCCCTACACCCAGATCAAGCAGAGCCTCGTCTATTTGTAGGTTGCCAACGATGACTGAGATGTATGGGGCTCCTGGGTCCTTAAGTTTCGGGGGTGTCCCATGTTGTATAATTGAGCTAACAGAATCAGGCAGGACAACTTTTGATTGGACTTGTTTCCTTGATTGCCACTTTTTTGTGCACAGGTCCTTTAGAAAGCAGGCATACGATGGAATCTGCCTAATAGCTTCAAGCAAAGGCAGGTTAATTTGCATTTGTTTGAAAGTCTCCATGATTTCGTCCGTCCTATCTTTGGCTCTAGATGAGCTAGCAAAAGTCTGCCTAGAGTCAAATAAGCACTCTAGAAAGGGCACTCTTGGTCTCTGGGTGGAAGGGTTGTCATGTCGGGTAAGTGGGGGAATGGGGACAACCTCTTCCAGTGAGGTGATTTCAAGCGAAGAAGAGTTGGGTGGCTCTTCCTTGGTGGGGGTGAAAGTTGGGGTGGATGGGTTTTCAGAAGGTGGGACCATAGGAGCATCAAGTTTGGAAATTTCTTTCCCACTCCTCAAAATAGTCACCGCCTAGCCATGCTCCCTAAAAATAATCCCTTTCCCTTTAGGGTTCTCCTCAGATGAATTGGGAAGCTTCCCATTCTCCCTTTTACTCATGGCCTCAACAAGGTGTCCAATTTGTGATTTCATCTCATTGATTGCCTTGTCATGAGACTTGATGATCATGCTTTGATTCTCCTACATGTCTTCCAGCATGGCTTTAAACTCATCCATCTCAGAAGTCTTGGATGGTTGGGAGGACATAGGAGGTTAATTATACTATTGAGTTCTAAAGGGTTGGGGTCTGTAATTCCCTGAATTAGAGACATTCCCCTATCTCCATGAAAAATTGGGGTGGTTCCTCCATCCCTCATTATATGTGTTGGAGAAAGGGTCATTACGAGGTCTGGGACGAAATCCTTGGGCGGCATTTAGGTCCGCCTGTACAAGGTTAGGGAATTGGGAGGCCAAATGTCAATCCACAGTAGCATGTGTATTGCCTTTGCAAATGGAGCATGCAGAACCTTGGGAAGCAGAGGCATTTGGCATGAGTTGGCTAGGGTTTGTCATAAGCCTTTCCATGTTTTGGTTCAACAATTGAATCTGGAAGGCCAAATTCTAGGTATCCCTAGCCTCATTTGCCTCAATCTTTTGCTGCATAAGAGTGGGTTTCCTATCCAAATAGGAAAATTTTAGATGGATAGAATTCTCACTCAAAAAGATCCCAAGCCTCATCTTCAATTTTTGTAAGAGAGGTTCCTGTACAGGCTCCATCCACTGTTTTCCTGTGCTTGTCATTTAATCCTGTGTAGAACCTTTCTACAAGTTGCCGTCTTGGCACTTGATGATGGGGACATAAGCATAACAAATCTTTGAAGTGCTCCCATGCATCAGGAAATTGTTCTCCATCTTGTTGAGAAAAACCTATGATTTCCCTCCTATAGTGATTAGTCTTGCTCATTGGGAAGTATTCTTTCAAAAACTCTCTCTTCAAGGCATCCCAAGTATCCACTCTACCATCTAGAGTGTGATACCAATGCTTCGCCTTATCCTTGAGGGAGAAAGGGAAAAGGGTTCGCATTTGGGCATCATCAGTAACAACCTGCAATCTCTCCGTGGAACAGACCTCAATGAATTCCTCCAGATGCCTGTAGGGGTCCTCCCTAGAAGTACCATAGAATGAAGGCAACAGAGGTATGGTACTACTCTTGATTTCATATGGATTGTTCCCCCCCAAGTCTTCTTAATGTATGGCTAGCTTGGTTGGTAGGGATAAAATAATCTCTCAAAGATCGTTGGTTCTCCACAATTCTATTTTCTCCTTCCTCGACCATCTCTCTTTTCTCTTGGTTGGCTCTCCTAAGGATCCGTTCAGGTTCTGAATTAAACACAAGTTGTCTCCTCAGAGACTGTCTATCAAGCATACACAAATGAACAAATTCCAAAGGACTTTTATGTCTTTAATCAATTAAGGCCTTTGAGATTTTAGTTCAGTTGTAGGTGACAATTCAAATTTCCCAATCAATTACGTGCCTATTGTCGACCTACAAAATGCTTTAATGAAGGCCTAATTGAAACTTAGGTGTTCTGACCTAAAGTTCAACTGGTAAAGTGCTCCAAGGATGGAAGATCGAGGGATGCAAGTAGGCCTAAGCCTTCCTTTGAAGCTGTGCTTTCGTGGTGCTTCTTAACTACCCTCAAAAATCCGTGACAGGGTATCCCCCTCCTTGGAGTTACAAAATTTTTGAACTTAAGTTTCAAGCACTTTGGTATCCAATGGTAGGAGAGTTCTTTCCTGGTAGCTCAAAACCTAGGAGTGTCTAATTGCATGCTTTAGTGCAAAGTCATGCACATGTGCATTTACCATAAAAGTTTGAATTTTGAATCACAGCACAATGTCTCAAATCAACTCCTTGGGTTTTATATGTTTCTCCTCTAATTAGTCCTTTTCCAGAAAATGTGACCACTTGTTAAGTCATTTCAAGACAACTTATGTGGTCTTGGAATTAAGTCCAAATGCAAATGCGTGATTAAAATATGGATGCAAAGTAAGAGAATGTGTACCTTGCTCCCAGCAATCAATGATGTGAAAATGCATGCAATGCAGAGAAATAAATCTAGAGGCGGCCCATACAGACCTGAATGGTTCATCCTAAGGGTAGGCAGCTTCTAGCAAGCAGCTCGTGTTTTTATTTTTTTGTTTTTTTTTTAGCTACTTATGCACAATCAAGAAAAAATAAAATCAGTCCACAAAAGAAAGTAAAAACCTAAATCTAAAGAAAGAGGGAACAGACTCCCAAAAATTACCCAACATGGGCCTAAAATAAAATCAGGGAGCAAACCCCTAAAACTAGCCCCAGAGTACAAGGGCGAGAAAACAAACAACTAAACTAAACCCAAAGAGTCTATTCTAAAATGCTAAATGAAAATTCTAAGAGGAAAACTCCTCCTAGATGGTCCTCCATGCGACTCTATGCATGTGGGGTCAAGGCCCACAAGCTCCTGTGATTATCTCAAAGGCAGCCGCAAGGTCCACCAAGATGCAAATCTCAGTCCCTCCTCCAAGTGGTGGAAATAAGGTCCACCACAGCATTGTTGAGGCTGATGCGACAACTCGTATGTAATATACCTACCTTGCACCAAATCAGATAAAATAAGTTAAATATTGCTCAATTTAAATCAACATGAACAAATGAATAATTGCAAGTTAATTAAGCCTATTGTCTCCCTGGCAATGATGCCATTTGACGTGTCAATTTTCACTTTCAAAAATGATTAAAATTATTTGTCGTTGTATTTCTAAGTGGTGGAAAAATTGACTAATCAAGGTATTGAATTGAAATTAACTACTCACAGGAGAGCGGGTCGTATCCACAGGGAGGAAGTGGCCTATTAAAACTCACACAAGTTAAAAACAAATGTTCAATTTTGATTTCCCAAAAACTTAAGCCAAATTCACCTTTTAAATTAAGAAAGCAATGAGAGATAATGTTGAAATGGCATTTACCTCAAAGAGGAGGGAGTTCTCACAAAATCAACAACATATAATATTGTTTAATAAAAAATCCCTCTCTTGCAATGGAAAGCAATGTAAATTTTAAAATGAAGCAAAATAGGGGATTTCGTGGAGAGGCTTGTGCTCACACAAGGAAACCTCGCTGACCGCGAGGTTTACGGTGGATGCTAAGTCGGTCGAGGGCTTTTCGATGATGGTCGTGGCGTGGCGAATGGTGGTCGGCAGCAGTTGGAGTTTTCACCGACGAGGAGGAAGTCGCCGGCGGTGGTGCATGCACGTGTAGGGGCAGTCAGTGAAGAAGAGGCCGGCGAGTTGCGTGGAGATCCTGATGGTGTTGGCGGGGAGATTGAGCAGCCAAAGATGGGTAGCAACGCAGATTAGTGGCTACTGCATTGTGTTGTTTTGTTTGTGGCAGGGAAGAAGCGTGGAAATGAAGAAGAAGAAGAACAAGAAGCTTTTGGTGTAGCACGACCGGTGCTACTGCTGCAGGCGTGGCGGAGGCACAGCGAGGGGGTTGTGCAAGCCATGCAGGTGCACTCGTGTGATGGCTCTGTTGTGCACAGCACGAGAGGCATAGGTAGAGGCGCAGCACTCTGTAGCGTGCGAGCAGAGCTGCTACTGGTGGTGTGTGTAGCAGTTGGGTGCGTGCAAGATGTGGAGGTAAGTGGTGAGGCCTGCACGCTGCTGCTGTGCGTGCGTGGAAGGGGTGGCATGCATTGGTCGCTCGAATCGAGAGGCGCGCAAGATCTGGCCGAAAGGTGCATGAGGACAGTGGCTGGGCACTGCCTGTGTGTGTGGTGAGGCATGGTGGAAGCTGCTGGAGGTGTAACATTCAGTGCAGCTGGAGCGTGGAGGAGATGGACGTGTGCTACGGGTGAAGGCTGTGGAAGAGTTGTGCGAAGGTGCAGCGAGGGGGCGTCAGACGTCCGGGAAACTTCTCGAACATCTTAACTGGCGGGGGAGATGAAGGTGCAGGGCATGGAGTTGTAGTAGTTGCTGATGTTGGTGACAATTGCAACGCACGTTGAGGTGCTCATGATAATCTGCGTAGTCCAATGGTGGTGCAGCAGTCTGTCACCCTGCCTGCCTGTAGTGGTGTGGAGTTGTGCACACTGTAAGAGACCGGCAGTGGTGCAATGGAGGAGAATTTGATCTCTGCGCAGTAGTGGATTGAGGGTGATAGCCGACTGTGCTAAGGACACAGGAGCCCTTCTTTTATGTTTGCAGGAACGTGGAGAAGATGGAGCGACGACGTCGTGCAAGATCCAATTTCTTTGGCCATTAAGATGCTCCTTCATTGTTCGGAGGCCGTTGTTGCAGAGAAGAAGAGAATAAAAATAAATAATGAAAATATTGGTTTCTTTATGTACAAACCCTCAATAAAATGTTAATTCTAATATATGCATATAATGTAACCTAAAGACTAATGCATGTTATTCTAATGCATGCTAAATAATTTAATTATGGAATGCATACAAGCAAATATATATAAACTAAATTATTTATATCTTAATGCATGCTATGTATATGCTAACATTAATCTAATGACTAGACACTTAAGTAACTAATTAACCCATAAATATGGGCTCATCAATGATAACGTCATCATCAACCATAACTAGCTTTAATTAGTCAGAATTAATTAACAAATGCTCCTACATAATCATCGGAGAGTCGTTATTCATTGCATATCCATTTTGGGAGACAAGCTTTAAAATAGGGATAAGTCTGTAGTTTTAATAGGAGATCATAAATGCAGAGTAATCATGGGCTTTCCCAAGGGTGAACTGAAGGTCAAATGTTCATAAATGACTAATAAGAGGGTTCATGCAGACAGAAATAAGTTTTCACACATTTTGAGAATTAACGGACACTCGAAATCCTAATTTCAGACCAACTTAATTAGTAGAGGTTCTGGTTAGGATAAAATTCACCTAAACCTTCAAAAAATTATAGAAGAATATTCCATACGGTTTGGTATCCTTGATTTGACCATTGGAACTCATTTTGAGCTAAAATAGAGTCTCAGATAGGAAGTTGCCCTAATTTGGGTTTCTACATAAATTGCCCAGACAAACTTGGTTAAAACCAAAATTTGACTTCACCAACAGATTCCTTGGGTCCAAAATAGGTTTGTACCAATATTGAACCCAATCAGAGATCATCTTGACTTAGTTTGCATTTCAGTTTAGTCAAACTTTTTCTATCACACACAAGCCCCTAGCTTTTGAAATCCTTACAAACTGGCCCCTAACTTTGTATCTTCTTTGCATTTAGGTCCCTACCACCATGGCTGTGTAAACACAGTTGCTACCTACCTTCAATCAAGGAGTTCTCCCTGATTTCATGCTCTATCTCTTCCAAAATTGGAAGGACTCTTGAGAAGATCCTCTTCAATCTGAGCCTCATCTTGGGCTCTGATTCTTGCCCAAAAGTTGATGCAAACCATTTCAAATTAAGGGTTTCCTTTTGTGTGAAAGATCCAAGCTTCCAAGCTTGGAACGACCGCCTGAACCCTATAAAGGATCCCTTGATGCAAAATTCACCTCCTTAGCTTGTTTTTGGCCGATTTCCCTCCTTCCCTTCTCTTTGGCCAAATCCTTTGCAAGCTTCGGCGAGCTCCTCCATCCACATTCTTTGCCGGCTGCCACAAACTATAGTTGGCCGATTTCTCTTCCTTAAGCTCCTCCGCATCTAGCAATACCAGCAAGCACCGTCTTCCTCCCTCTTCCTCGTTCTCCCTCAACAGAGAGTTCACCTTCCACGGTGCCAGCCATACCATACCTAGCACCCTCTCTCCCCTTTCGTCCATTAGATTAGGTTAGTTAGGTTTCTCTCTCCCTCTACTCTCTTTTCCTCTATCTAAACTCTAGATTCAAACCACGACACCACCGTTCTCCCGTCGTCTTCCTCATCTCCAGCCACACCTCTGGCGAGGCTCTGCATCCACCAAATGCCTCGCCAACACCTTCATAACCTTCGCCTCATCCACCTGAATGAAAGCCCTCTCCTAATTCCCTCTTCCATCCACTCAAACGCTCCCTTGACCAACCGACTGCCACAAGAGCTCCATTGACCTCACCTGACCACCACACGCCCTCTAACATCTTGCAAACTCCACATCACAATCGCCAACACTTGGCGAAGCTCCTGAAGTATTTTATGTGGCTATGGGGCCATCCTTCATGTTTCAGGTGTTCACCGCACTTTGCCATCACTGCTGTCATCTCCAGCCCTTGCTTACAGTCCTCTAACGAGCTCGAGTCTTGCTTCCACTTCCAGGCAGTGCGGATTCCACCTACGTAGCAAGCTGTAGCATCAATTGGACTCGCGAAGCCCTCAGTAGCCCTAATCGAGTAGCATATCCTCCTGCAGCCTTTGCGCGAAGAAGCATGAGTTTAGTCACACATTATGGGATTCAATACCAGAAGCGATGCATAAATTATTTTTGTGTTCTGTGCTTATCTCCTAGTAACACAAGGGATCAATTCCATCCTACCCCATTCACCAAGAAATCTACCTACTTCACTCCTCGCCTACGACCCATTCACACAGGCTTGGGGACTTTGTGCATGATCTAATAACCTGAGTTTGGATCTAGTTACACTGGGTCTATGATGCAGAACAAGAAGAGGGTGGGGGGTTTTGCTCTCTGTTGTCGTGCCCTGTGTGACACTTAGTCGCTAAGGAAGTTGATCCTCTGTGTTGTGAAGGAGAAGCTCTACAAAAAGGAAGAACGTCTGAGAAGGAGAAGGTCTGAGAAGAAGGAGAAGACTAAAGAAGAAGAAGAGAAGAGAAGTTGAGAAGAAGAAGGAGAAGACTCGAGAAGAAGAAGGCAGAAGAAGAAGAGAAATAAAGAACAAGGCTTTGGTGCTTGATTCTATCATCTGAATTCTGAAACCTTGAGGGATTAAGGCTGTGGATTAATTTGGCCACTTAAATGATGTGGCATATCTGATTGATAACACTATTCATACATTTAAGTATATTGAGTAGTTGATATATATGCTTAATTAAGGCTAGTAATTGGTGATTCAAATCGCCATCATTTTGTCTTAACTTCTTTTTATCATTATGAACTATTGAGATACTCGTGCTTAGTATTGAATATCATTTGAATATATTATTATTCATTGAATATCTACTTGAATGCTTAATTACTCATGCTCATTTATTCTAAATGCGATTATTGTTGTGAATTCCACATTTCCTCTCTGTGTACGACCTTAGACTCCATTGTAGATTCTGAGTTTATAAATTTTATCTGTTTTCGAGCGATTTTGACTTGCTACGATGATTGCATCCTTTAAAACATCAATCTCACCCATTAACAGAAGTGTCAACAAAATTGTCATCACTCTTCTGAGCATCCCATTGCTAGGAGGGAGCACCCTTCCGGAGCCCTACCTCAACCTCCCTAGGTGAGAACTTCTGCGATGGTCTTAATCACTTGTGATCCCACTCGCAGCACCTCCCTCCTCAAGGGAGAGCCTGGTCGTGATTTGGCGTCTCCACGCCCTGATAACACTCTTGGTGTGCCGATCCCAGTAAAGGGAAGCAAGAGCGCCTCAGCTGACAGCTCAAGGTCCTGAAACGAACTCCTTTCTCGATAGCACAGGCCATGAAAGGGAGATATGAAGCTGAGGTCAGCAGCCTCGGGCATAGCCCTTGTGCGTACCGTCGGCCCATTTAAAAAGGGGGTAACGACAACCTCTCAATATAAGCAAACTAGTCAAGGACTGGTGTAGAGGGAAGGTGGACCCGAACCATGCCTCTGGGAGGCACCCCCAAGTGAGGCTGGCACATAGCCACCCTATTAGGAGACCCCACTAGGCACTTTCGATTATACCTGCCCGATGATTGCACAGCAATCATAGGTCCTAATCAACCTAAATAATGTCTGAACCTATCTTAAATTGTGGATATTGCACTCATATCTTGCATATCATGCATTGCATCAGTCTATTTAGAATAAGATGAGATATCCTGCTAGTTAATGGTTTTTATTGCTATTTACAGATAATAAAGTGATCCAGGATGGAGATAGCGGAATAAAGCAATAAAGGAAGAAGAAGACTGATCTAGATAAGAGGAGTGAGGAGGATAGCCTTATCCCTACCCTTAGAAACCCTAGGATAGCCTTCCCAAACCCAAAACAACCTCCATTAGGGCACCTTAGCCTCAAAACCCAAACATGGATAGCACTATCCATGTTCCTATCCCTCTCCCAAACACTTAGGAACCAAAACCAACCTTAGAAAACACAAAACCCACTCTCCAACACCTTTTAAGACGTCTAGACATCTGGCTGGACGTCTGATTTCTGCAGAATAACAATCCAGGAAGCCAAAACTCATACTGACATAGAATTGGACGTCTAATTTAGTGTCCAGACATCCAATTTTGTAGTATAAGACGTCTGATACTGCTGTCTGGTTCCTGCTTTTGGTGTTGGAAGCCCTATCTTGCCTATTTTGACCTAGGAACCCCACCGAACACCTTAAGAAACCTAAGTAGAGACCTCCTAAGCCTAGTCCACCATCCATAGCCCTACTCGTCCTATCCCTAACCCAATTGAACCATCCCATACCTAATTGGGTGCATCTACAGTTGATTGGGTGCACCCGAGCCCAATTAGATCCACCCAGGAGCTAATTAACTCATACCTATTAGGGTTACCCTAGCCTAATCACATGCACACAACTAATTAGACTTTACCTAGACCTAATTAGGTTCACTCCTACCCAATTAGACTTTCCTAAGCCTAATTAGGTCCACACCCACTTAATCTAGATTGACCCAACCTATTTAGCACCTAATCCCACCAAAACCCACAACCTAGCCCTACGAAAAACACACACCCACACACACACGCACACCTTCCCATTTTACTCCCACCAAACCCATGCACACTCTCTTGGAAACCCTAAAAACTTATGTCAAACCTAGATCCAAAAATTGTGGCATTTGGTATTTTTGGAGCCACCAAAAGTGGCAACCAAATGGAGCCTTCCATAAGGGCAAAGAGAGAGCTACGAAATTAGAATATCTCCATACGCTCTCCCATCCATACTCTCCACTCTAAACTTGCTTCCATCCTCCAAAACCTGAAGGCCGTCCTCCTCATCCTCCTCCAAGGCTCCATGGACGGCTAGCTAGAGAAGCTTCTCTCCAAAGCTTCAAGGACGGCCATTGGTAGAGAAAGGGAGCAACACCCTCCTCTCTCCACTTGGGTGCACTAGCCCCCATCGTCTTCTTCTTCTTGGACGGCCATGAAGGCTCACCCATAGCCTCTTGCAGCTGCCAAAGGTCTAGCCTACACCCTCACACAAGGCCGATGGCCCTAGTGGCAACTTTCCAGCGTGAGGAATTTTCTTCTATTTATATGCTTTCTAATGTATATGATGTGTGATAAATTTCTATGCATAAATAATATTTTTGTGAATGATTGTCCTCATGTTTGCTTGCTTATATGACACTTTGGTTTGTTCACACCATGCACGGCCACCATGGCCTCATTTAGATGCACATAGTCACTTAGGTTTTTGCTAGTTTATCTAGATCTAGGTTTCAATTCGCTTTTCGAAATAAAAAAAAAATAAAAAACATAAAAAGACAAAAATAGTAGCTTAGGTTAGATTTAGGTTATAAAAGCCGATCCAAATCTCGATTCGTTTTCACGCCTCCCAGAGACGAACGACCGGGACTCAAGTTCTAAAAAGAATAAAGATCTACGAGAGTTTCATTATCACAAATATCTTTGACGGGTGATTTTTGCAACTATACTACGATTTCCAACGATTTCAAAATACGCGAATTCCACTCCCGTCACCCGACAAGGGCCCACCTACGGTCCATTGACCAGCCACTAGACAGGTCGTCCACTCCCAAAGGTGTGTCGGGCAAGTCCTAGGAGCACTTTACCAACCACCGAAGAATTAAAGGCATCCATGAGAGATTGTCGGGAGTCGGGCGTTGGAAGACTAGGCCCCTCCAATCCAGCCCAAATCAATTTGAGGCTCTGTCCCTCAAAGCAATGAAGGCCCAGTGAAGCGACAATTCCTCGACACCCCAAGTTGGACTATTCGGCTCAAGAGCTCAAGCATGACGTCATTAAATAGGCATCGAAGCACCCAGCGGGGCTCTGAGCAAAGCCGTAAGGATTGTGGAGTGAGGCAACTCCTTCTGTTCCTTTGGTAGGTTATCTAAGAGAAGCGGTAGTAATGCCTGCCTCGTAGAAGGTGAGAAGACCTCTGGGTAGACGTGCCCTAACGCTCATCCGCGGGAGTGGCTCCTTCCACAAGTGAAGAGTCACTGTTCCCAAAGATAGAAGTCAACCCACTGAAGGTCCCTATTATGGCTCTCATCAGCCAGAAAGGGGTTTCCTCGAATGAACTCCCTTGGCCATGAACCAAGCGAATGTGCTTGAAAGGAACCAACCCACTGAAGGTCGCTGTTACAGACCCCGCTATGCAAGGAGGGAGTCCCTCAGGAAATATGCTCCCCTGGCCATGAACCAGGCAAACGTGCTTGAAGGGAACCGGTCCATGGGCAAGGACCCACTTCCCTAAAATCCTCCAATAGAGGATAAAAGGCCTATGAAAGGCCTAGAAGACCACCTCAAGGAAGAGCTCCGACGATTGCAGGCAACTGACACGGTCTTCCTTATGGACCAAGGGTTAGGCTAATTGGCACCTCGCCCATGCAAGTAGGAGGTGTTGGTGCTAGAGCACCACGATCATTTATTTTGATGATAAAAAAACACGTGTCTTTTAACATTTGCATTTTAGTCCGAGTTTTTAGGTAAAATTGCAAATGGAGACGGGTGTTTAGATGGAGTTCGAGCTCACATCCATGGCGGATTGGAGGAGCTAGACAGAGGTGGAGGAGTTTCGTGAGGAGCGAAAGCTTGAAGAAGGAAGGAGATGAAGAATATGATAGACTTCCTTTTATCTTGTTCTTTGTAATTTTGTTTCTTTGTTTTGCTTTTTATTTTTGTCATAGATCTTATGTCAAAGAGCCTCAAAGAACCCTTAAAGTAGTCCTAGGACCACCTGCAACACCCTAGAATACTTAGGTTCTCTGTAATGAACTTAGAAAACCAAAATAGGGTTCAGACAACCTTATCAGACATCCAATCCGGAAATCAGACTTCTGATATTGACTTTTAAGACGTCTAACTGTTTGATCAGACGTCCAAAACATTTAGGCTGGACTTAATAGGTTCTGTCTGATAGAATCTATCGTCCAGACATTAGTCCAGACGTCTTAGAAGACGTCAGATGCCTTTGTTAGACGTCCAATTAGTGGATCGTTGGCTACCTACGTAAACATTGAAGAAATGACTGTTAGCCTTATATCAGACATCCGTAGAGGACCCCAGACGTCTGATATGTGACTGTTTTGCCTCAGCTAACCCAAAATCTCCTTTCAGATATTTTTTAGTCGTTGTACTTCCTTAGGAATCCATATTCGTAGATCAAATAGCTTTCCAGACGTCCAGACTTAGTGCCAAACATCCTATATGTCGTCTGATGGCCATACACTAGAACCCTATTTAGGTCTGTTTCAAGTTAGGAAGGAAACTAACAGAAGCCCATTTTCATGCATTTTAAAGTCGTCAGAAATTGCAGTATAGTCGCGCTAAAACGTTTGTCAAAAAATGATTTTGTAAAAATAATGAGACTTTGAGTCCCAGTCGTTCGCCTCTGGGAGGCGTTTATGCAAATTTGAAATCGATATTTTATCGCTCCACTTGCTTAAAAATCACATGGCAGTTTATGGTTATTACGTATTTAAAGACGACATGCTTAGTTGCATGAATATCAGGAATTAAAAGCAGACAACTTCAATCACACAAAATATATTGCAATAAGCTCATAGTGATTCTCAGCACATACATATATATATATATATAATTTTCTTTCATTCATTCAGGAAGGTGTTTGCAACATAGAACTAGAGGAAAGTTTATAGTGGAAAGCTTAAAACATAAATCTAGCTAGCAGAAAATGATCGCATACAAGAATCTATGGGGGGATTTTGCATGCATCATTTTGGGAGAATAAGAGCTACACTACTAAGCAGTATATGAAAGCAGTAAAACTATGAAGAGTTAAGTTACTAATCTAGCAGAAAAGAAGGGCATACAGTGGTGGGCTCCGATGGCCTTTGAGTGGCTGAGAGGAGAAGGAGGGGCAGCCAATGGTTCTTAGGCTGGCTCTTGGAGAGAGGTTGGGGAGATGATCCAGCATCCTGGCATGGAGATGGTGGCTTCCATGGTGGTTCTTCTCGTGGAGGTAGCGTGGAGGTGGAGATGTAGCTAACCTAGATGGATGACTGCCAAGAATGGGATGGGTGCAAATGGCCACCCCTTAGGCCTTTTTATAGACCTAAGGGAAGCTCTCTAGAGAATTATGGAATTCTCTAGGGAGGCCAATGGTGGGAGCTTGTGGGAGAGTGAGAGAGAGAGGGTGGATGGTTATTTTTAAATCCACCAAATGTCGATCAAAAAATTGAAAGGCTCTTGGTTGGCTCTTAGTTTCTAATTTTAGCAACCAAGGCAACAACACATGGTATAGAGTTCTAGAGAACTCTAGGCTAGGTATTTTCGTGTGGATGGTGTGTGTGGGTGTGTGTGGGTGTGTATGGGTCAAAACTTAGGTGGCTAGGTTGATTAGGTTAGGTTCTAGTAGGTTTTGGTCAAGGTAGTTCTCAAATTAGGGTTGTTAACCCTAATTCACTAAGGTAAAGTGCAATTAAACTTAATACAAGTTTAATTGGGTGTGTAAAAACTTAATTGAGAGTAAAAGAACTCAATTAAGTCAAGTCTAGGTCAATTAGACTCTCACTGAGTCCAATTGGATAGTGTGTGCTGAGATCAGGGCTCAATTGCACTCAATGAGTCCAATTGAATAGACTGATGGAATTGACTAAGATCCAAGTCAATTAGGTTTAGTGAGGACCTAATTAGGTCCTTAGGGAGGTCTAGAGGTGATGTACTAGGGTTAGGGCACCTTAATTTATGTTCCAATGGGGTTGGAATTGGGTTTAGGGATCTAGAGATCCAAGATCAAGGCTTGAATCTCAAAACAGGAACTGGAGAGAAGTTCCAGATGTCCAATAAAAGTGCCAAACGTCTTATACTCAAAAATCAGAAATCTAGACTTGTTGTTTATATGGCCAATCAGAGTCAAGAAGGATTCAAGGTTTTGTCTTGGGTATTCTGCAGAAATTGGACGTCTGATCAAGTGTTTGGACATCCAATAACACTACAGCAGTGGGTTTAAGGTGTGCGGGAGTTGGCTAAGGGTTATGGACGTCCTATAATTCATCTGGACGTCCAGATAAAGATTGGAATTAGGGTTTCCTAGGGTGTGATGACCTAATCTAAGGGTGGCTAAGGCTTGGGGAAGTCTCTCGGCTATCCTAAGGCTAAGATGAACCTAAGCTCTTCATATTTTACTGCTTTATTCCAACTTAATAGAGTAGCATACCTTAACTCCCTTACATTATTATCTACTACATCTAATCTAAGTCTTCTACTCCAGCTCTGCTGCAACACCCATTATTTCTGATCCAGCTCAGATCCAGCTTCAGATCCAGCTTATTACCTGTAATTGACATAATGCACTTAATCAACACATTATAACAATATTTTATGCATAGCTAAAGGAAAGCAGTAAAGATGCATATAATGCTTATGCATGCATGAATTACCCTAACTTATGCTAAGTCCTGGCCTAATTTAGGTCAATTAAGACCTATGAATGCTGCACAATCATACCCCCATGCCTAAATCTTGCCAGTCCCTAGCAAATGCAAGACTAAATTATTTACAGAATTGTTCCTAAGGGATTGATTATTTTATCAAGTGTATGCCTACAGATTTTTCTCCTTTTTTTTTTCATCCTATGCTCTAGAAATCCAGACAATCGTGAAAGTGTAGCTATGTAGCTTTTGCAATGGATTCGAGTGAAAAACTAATTCACCTCTAAAGCCTATACTTGACCCCTAGTAAAATTCTAGTGGGATAGGCAAACTTCTTCCCTCGGGGTATTCAAGATATTCTATGAATTCCACCCTGGCTTTAGGCTTAGGTAGAGGATGTCTAAGGGACACAGGTGTTTATTGGGTGGCTCACTCTCACTTGGTGCTACATAGAGATTAGTGCTACAGAATCTAGATTCCCAGACTACTAAGTAACTCAACTCAGAGAAATATGAGAAAAACTATGCTCTCTTTTGGTTCCTTTATATCTTTTCTTTTTTTTTCTTTTTCTTAGAGCTTACAGTCTCACTAGATTCACACATATGACTTGTATTTAGTGGTCTCACTTGCATTAACACTTTAATTGAGTTCCCATAAGTTTAACACTAAGTTAGAATTCCTCAGCCAGTATTTGGGCGGTCAGAAACACAGAAAAATAGGTTAAGGCCATATTTGGTGGATCTCAAATTTATTTGGTGGTATTGCCTCAATGCAACTGAAATAAACATTAAATATTCACAAACTCTTTTTTTTTCTTACTTTTTCTTCTTTTTCTAATTTTTTTTTCATTTTTTTTTCTTTTTTTTCATCATTTTTTTTTAACACAACACAACTAGCATATAACCATGAACTTTATTAAGGAGGCATTATTAGGGATTGGTGGTACTTAAGAGACAATGGATGGCTTATTTGGTGGAAGTGCCTACTCACGGTACCGGGAGAGACGGATAAGATGGTGTATGTTTGACCTTGACATCAATACCCTCCCTCAGTCGAGGATTCATAAAGAATGGTCGTAACCATTCACCTTAGCCCTAGTTTTATGAAAACTCACTCTCTACGTATTTGCCTTATTTAGTGGTGCTCAAAACTTCACACAAAATGTATACGCAGGAACCAAGAGCGAAAACTATGTCTAATCTCAGAGTATCATTATCTAATTATCAAAGATTCTGGATTCCTTGCACTAATCTTAGAGCACCAGTACATTCTACTCTCATCTCACACTATTTGGTGGATTTTTGGACGAAAATCTGCCTAGCTCCCAAAACACTATCCAAGGGTTCAAGAAAAGAAGCAGTGCTTCTTCTTGACAGACTAATGACGTTTATCAGCCTTCACCATGAATCCATTGCAAATTCTACGTGTGTATGAAAATTGTACTGGGTTCCAAATTACAGGAATCAACTAGAGGATAAAATCCCTAATGCATTCTCTTTATAAAATAATCTTATTCATGAGTGCAATATGTATATATGTTATAAATAATTAACCTCTTATATTTGTACTTCATGAAATTTCCCTTTCGGGTTACATTCAACTTGACCCTAAATTTAGAATAAGAGGTGAGCGGGTGAGTTGGAAATGGCTATTGCAGATGATTAGCTCCAATGCGAGCATTGGAGGTGGAGTTAGTTGTTTTTTCATTTAGGGTCCTAAAGTACGTTTGACATGCAGCTCTAAGGTTTTCCTAAATGTTGGCATAAAAATTTTCAGTTTTGTTGTATCTATCCCCACCCCCATGCCTAAGTTCTTGCATGTCGTCATGCATGAGTATAAAAGAAAATAAATACAGCAGGGAGAAAATGGGTAGAAATCACTTGTAATTGATCCTAAAATTATACATTCAGCACCAGCCAACCTGTCAAAATGCAATATGCAGAAAGAAAATATGCTAAAAGGAAAAATATGCTATGTATAAAAATGGTTATGTATAGATGATGGTGGAATGTGGGATATGCTATCTATACATGCTGAGTTTAACGCCTCCAGCTGGGCGAGAACTCAATCATACGTCCTCAATAAGGTGAACAATCTCGTCAGGTGGAGAAGGTTCCTAGGCCAAAAATGTCTTGAGGCGATGGCCATTTACCATAGATATATGCCCAGATTTTGGGTCCCTAATCTGGACCGCCCCATTAGGATATGGGCGAACCACAACATACGGGCCAGTCCACTTGGACTTGAGCTTTCCTGCGAAAAGTTTCAGTCGCGAATCGAATAACCAGACTTGCTGGTTGGGCGTGAATGTTTTTCTTCGGATGTGGTAGTCATGAAAGGCCTTGGTCTTGTCCTTGTATATCAATGCGTTCTCATAGGCCTCCTACCGGATCTCTTGTAATTTACTGAGCTGGAGTTTCCGTTCTTGACCTCTTGCATTGAGGTCAAGGTTACATTTTCGCACCGTCTAAAAGGCAAGGTGTTTTAGATCTACAGGAAGGTGACAGGCCTTGCGATATACCATGCGATATGGTGACATTTCAAGTGGGGCCTTGTACGCGGTCTGATATGCCTAGAGTGCATCAACTAATTTATCGGACCAGTCCTTCCTGTATGGTCTAACTGTCTTCTGGAGAATCAGCTTGATCTGACAGTTAGACACTTCAGCCTACCCATTGGTCTGCGGGTGATATAGGGTGGCTATACAGTGATGTGCCCCATATTTCTTTAATAATGACCTGAAATGGGCATGGATGAAGTGGCTTCCCTGGTCACTAATCAGAGCGTGGGGTATTCTGAATCTCGCGAAGATGTACTGCCGTACAAAGGAAATGACGGTCTTATGATCAGCCTATTTTGCCAAGATGGCCTCGACCCACTTCGAGACATAATCGATGGCTAATAATATGTACTCGAAGCCATGTGAGTTCGAAAAAGGGCCCATAAAATCAATGCCACAGACGTTGAACACTTCTACAACCATGATGGGCTGGAGTGGCATCATGTCTCTCCTGGTCATAGAACTGACCGACTGGCATCATTTGTAATGCTGGGCATATTCGTGTGTATCTCTGGAAATAGTTGACCAGAAAAATCCTGACTACAAAATTTTTGCAGCGGTTTTCCATCCTGAGAAATGACCACCACAAGTATCATTGTGGCAAAAAGACAACACACTAGGGATCTCAGAATATGGGATGCATCTTCGAATAATCTGATCCGCTACAATGTGGAAGAGAAGTGGGTCATCCCAGAGGTAGAATTTGGCCTCCACAGTGAATTTGAGTTTATGGTCCTTGGATAGGTTTGTGGGAATCTTGCCTGCAGCAAGGTAGTTCGCAATATCTGCATACCAGGGGAACTCAACAGAGTGAACTGCCAAAAGAGATTCATCCAAAAATTGCTCGTGGATAGGCAGGGAATAAGGAATGTTTCCTGGGTCTAGTTTGGATAAGTGATCCGCCACAACATTCTATTTTCTGACGTTGTTGCGGTTTTCAATATCATATTCTTGCAATAGAAGGATCCATCTAATGAGCCGATGTTTGGCATCCTTCTTTGCCAACAAATGCTGAAGGGTTGAGTGGTTGGTGAAGGTGATGACTTTGGACCCTAATAAATATGATCTGAATTTCTCCAACCCGAATACTATTGCTAGCAGTTCTTTTTCGGTGATAGTATAATTGTGCTGAGCCTCATTCAACATCTTGCTAGCATAGTATATGACAAAAGGTTGTTTTTCCTAATGCTGGCCTAAAATAGCACTGACGACAAAATCAGAAGCGTCGCACATCATCTCGAAATCAAGCGACCAGTCAGGTGGTTGGAGAATTGGAGAATCAGAGACAGTGCTTCGTAAACTCTCGAAGACACTGAGACATGAGGTGTCGAATTCAAATGGGACATCGGCAACAAGGAGATTCGTCAAAGGCCGTGCAATTTTTGAAAAATCGCATATAAATCTATGATAGAAGCCAATGTGACCAAAGAATGATCTGATCTGCTTGATTGAGCTAGGTGGCAGTAAGTGGGAAATAATCTCAAATTTAGCTCAATCGACCTCGAGTCCATCTTTAGAGATCATGTGCCCTAGTACTATGCCATCCCTCACCATGAAATGGCTTTTCTCCCAGGATAGTACCAGGTTTACCTCAATACACCATTTTAGGATCTTGGTGAGGTTATCAAGACAAGATGCGAAATCATCTCCAAAGATGGAGAAGTCATCCATGAATACCTCCACATAGTCCCCAATCATGTCATAGAAGATGGCCATCATATAATGCTGAAATGTCGCTGGTGCATTGCAGAGGCCAAAGGGCATCCGCTTGAAAGCGAATGTTCCAAAGGGGCATGTGAATGTGGTCTTCTCTTGATCTTCCAGGCTAATCTCTACTTGATTATACTCGGAGTATCCATCCAGAAAGTAAAAGAAACTGCGTCCGGCTAACCGTTCCAAGTTCTGATCAATGAAAGGCAAAGGAAAGTGATCCTTTTGGGTAGCCGTGTTCAGTTTCCTATAGTCGATGCAGACCCGCCAAGATGTCACAGTGCGGGTCGGGATGGATTTTCCCTTATCACTTTTTACTGTGGTGAGTCCTACTTGGGCACTATCTGGATTGGACTCACCCACTGGCTGTTTGAGATTGGGTATACAATACCTGCATCCAGCCATTTGATGATCTCCTTCTTAACAACCTGTAGCATATTCGGGTTAAGCCGTCTTTGAGGTTGTCTCGAAGGTTTCACCCACTCATCCGTGTAAATGTGATGAGTGTAATACGAGGGACGGATACCGCGGAGATCAGCAATACTCCACCCTATAGCAGCCCTATGTTCTTGTAGCGTAGAAATCAATTGATACTCCTGTTCTTGGGTTAAGTGGGCATTAACAATGGCTGGGTATGTCTCACTTTCGCCCAAGAACACATATTAAGTGAGTCAGGTAAGGGCTTCAATTCAATCACGGGTGGGTCAGAGTCAAGAATGGGAGTGAGAGGAGCAAACTCGAGGGTGGGAATCTATTGATCCGTATGCATGTGAATTCCCACTGATTCGCTTCCTATGAGATAATTGGTTGTGACTGCATTAATGGGAAACCCGTCAGCTGTGGTCACGTCTTCCTGCAATAACAGGGGTGATTCAGCAATGTGTGGCTCAGGATAGCTGGATTCAGGGGTGCTGTGGTCAGAAGCACACCCTAAACAGTTAGATCCTCGGGGAGATATGTGTAGTGCAGTGGTCTCAGTCCCATGTGGATCGAGGTCTAAGAACCCTGATAGTGCAGACGAATGAGACATTGGGTCGTCACAAAGGAGCCCAATGTTACCACAGTATGCCGAATCTTCATCTTCACCAACCTCCTCTATGCGATCACAGTCAAAATTCTTTGATGTCCTGAATATGTCAAGTCGAGGTCCCTCATTGCCTAGGGCTATCTCCATACACCCAGATGCACAATCAATGCTCGCTCGGGCTATCGCTAGAAATGGGCGACCCAAAATAATTGGTGCATCTCAGAGATTAGGAGGAACTTCCATATCAAGAATGAAAAAGTTTGTGGGAAAGCAGAATCCGCGGACTTTTACGATCATATTCTCAACTGCCCCCTCGGTGTTTTTACTAATCTATCAGCCAGCTGAATCGTGACCGAGGTGGGCTTTAACTCCCCAAATCAAAATCGATCAAATACAGCAGTGGGAGTTAGGTTGATGGACGAACCCAGATCTAAAAGGGCCCAATCAAATGGAGAATCCTGCAAGAAGCAGAATATGAGTGGGGTACCAGGGTCTTTCTTTTTCGGCTAGAATCATGGTGCTAGCCTCTTTTGACAATACCACCTATCGTCCAATTCTAGGCTTTTGCTTTAGGGTACAATAGTCCTTAAAGAACCTAGCAACAGTGGGGATGTGATCAATTTCCTCAAGGAGGGGGACCTGAATATGTAATTCCTTGAACATTGACTTCAGGTCCTCAAAATTCCACGTGTCCTTTTTTCGTACTACATTTCATGTCAGATCCTCAAGAAAAGGGACGGGAATCTCAGGGTAAAGTAGCCTCTTACCCTTATCTCCCGCAAGTGGCTCCTGAGATGGAGTCGAACCTGCTTGTGGCGAAGGGTAAGAAAAATCAAGACCCGCCTGCCTATGTGGTGGGTCGAATGTCTTCCTTCCGCTCCTTAATGAGATTGCATTTGCATCGGCTTGCTGTCCATGAGGCGGTGGGGGAGCGGAACGGGAAGAGTATGTGGGGTTCTGCAAAGGTGGCTGGCCTTGGGCATAACCAGGTGGTGCAGGAGGCACCTGTAATATGGCATGTGCCTGTCCTTGTGGTGCCTAAAACCTAGGCTGGGCACCTTGGTTCTGCACATATCGAGGATTCGGGATGGTGATGTAAACACATTTACACTACTTAAGATGTCTATTTATGCATGTTCTTAAGCATAGGATTGCATTTCATGTTATAAATATTGCATAACATGCATCATCTTGCATTTAGAGTAGTTTGAATAAAATGGAGGTTAATTGTCTCCTTTTATGTGCTTGGACAGGGAAAACATTGTATTGGGGCCTCGGATCAAAGATCCAACCGTATGATGTGATCAGGGAGATGATTGGACTTCAACGACTCCAAGATCACCCTAATCAGTCATCTGTAGCATCAGATAGTGATCAGAGAACCCTAGAAGATCAAGGGCTAGGATGGTGTAAATTCGCACTTCAAATGACAAATCTGACCGCATGGATGAATTCGGATCGACGATCGCAACCCAACGACGCAAAAATCGAGTCAATCCGACATCCGTGGCACCATCTACAACATGCAGAAGATGGACGGCCAAGATGGTGCCACGTGGCGCCATCTCAGCCGTCCAAACGGTCGCATACAATCTCTGAAGCTTCCACACCCACTCCCTCTTCGCTGTTGGATCTCGATCCAACGGCTGTGGACAGCCACGCCTAAAAGCATCTGCTCGACCATCCGCGCCTTGTAGCGCATCGGTCGAAGGCGTTATCGCGAGCAGCGGATGCACGTTTGAGCCACAACGAGGAGGCGAAGGGTGCGGGCGTGCGTCGAATCTTGATAGGACGGTCGTCTGCGCTCAACAGAGATGACGCGCTATTGCATGCCCGCGCCTTACACGGCATCGTACGCGCTGGGGCGGGCGCACAGCAGTGGGCGATGGCGCATCCTAAGCCGTCCGATCGCTGAGATTTGATGAACGTGGGCGTATGCGTTGAGCGTGGGCAGCTGAGGAGGCGTGAGTGGGCGGTAGGCACTACGCCCACGTTGGGGCTTTAGTGACGATTTTATCCGTCACTAAAGACCTCTCATTTATTATTTTAAAGATGTAATGACCAATTTGCCCCCACTCCTTGCAACTATAAAAGGAGACCCCCTCCATATGAAATTCTCATCTCTTCCTTCTCTTCTCTACCTCTCCAAAGCTCAAGAGAAGCTTGTACCATACTCGAGATGCTTCTCGCGAGATAAAGTCCAAATTTTCGTCCCCCTTCGGAAGTGGATCCCGTGACGACGACGGCATGCTGCTCTGTTCCTGTTCTTCTGCTTCGTCCTCCTTTGTCCTGCTTCATCCTCCTTCGTCCAGGCGTCGTCCTGTCCGGCTCGTCCTCCAAGCGACCGTTGAGGAGGATATCTCTCTCCCTATTCTTTTTATTGCTTTCTAGAGTAGTCTGCTTGTCCTCCAAGTGATCGTCGAGGAGGACATTTCTCCCTCCATTCTTTTAATGCTTTCTAGAGTAAATTTATCGCTTTCTAGTGCAATTGTTTTATGCTTTCTAGTTGTAATGAGCAATCTCCTTAATGATAAATTCTCTAGTTATTCCACATCTCATTTTGATTTCTATGTGTAATATTCTCTCTCTCTCTCTTATTCTCTCTCTTTCTTCTATTTATTGTAAATAATTAGATAGTTTTAAATTGAATTACTTCGTGACAAATAAAAAGAAATGGATAGTTTTTTAAATCAAACGTCTGCCTCCTTGTGTTCGACCCGGAATTTCAATTTCGGTATAAATTTTATTTGTTGAACACGAGTTCTTCGCTTTCAAGCTACAACGACAGGTTTTCCAAAACCTAATACGTTAGCGTAGCAATTCGAGCGTTTAACATTTTGGCGCCGTTGCCGAGGAGGTAAAGATTTTCGATCTTTTCTTTGCATTTCTTGCACTTTATTATTTTCTAACTTACTTTCTCTTGTGTCTATTGTTTTGCAGAGACCTCCATCAAGGAATCAACAAGCGGTAGACTGGAGTAAAGTGCAGTTGAAGACAACTGTAAGTGCTCCCCATTCTTTCCCCCTCCATAGATTTCATTCGCCACATTAATTCCAAATTCCAATTAACCTAGATGTTTGCATAAATCCTAAGAATAGTTTGGTTGTTTGGATTTCCACTCACATTCATTCCACCCTCATTCATAAAAAAAATAACAAAAAGATAATCTTGTGGGGTAATTTTCAACAAACACACAACACACACCCACATTCAAGGCACTTAATCAACTTGATTTGTTTCTACTCAACCGTGTTCTGATCTGTGGAACCGGTACACATAAAGCAACACATAACAGAGTAGAAATCATCTTAGGTTAACCATTTTTTAGTGCCTAACTTAGTGGTGCATTTGTGGCCAATTGTTTGAGTTGTTTGGGCCGCACCACTCTATTTAAAACCAACTCATCAAGTAGCTCCTCCTTAGGGTTTTCAATCTAGGTATATTCCAGGCACTCCACTTTCTTTCCGATTTTTAAAGGAAAACAATCTTCACTCGTGTTTTACAACTTCGTTTGCCTAGAAACTTGATTGCAATTCACCTAATTTGAAACTCTAAAAGCTACTTAAGCAAGATTTGAACATTAAAATTCACGCATTATAAATAATCCTGCTTGAAAACCGTGGTTGTGCACGCACTTACACAAATCTCAATCAATCATCAAGGGCACAACCCATTGTAAGGGCCTATCACATTCCATAAGCACCACAATCTCAGGCCTTAATAAAATTGAGTAGACGTTGGCCTTAAGGTTTGAATTGCTCTTCAGGGCCTAGTCTAAGAATGTTTTTGATTAACCTACTTGTACTGATTAATTTGATGTCTAGCTAGGGGAGTAGCGTCAAATGACCATGGCTGGGGGGACATTAGGAACCGGAGGCGAAAGCCGAAGGAAGAACCTTCTCCCTAGTCCCTCCTTCTAACTGGTTGGATTAAACAGACACAAGTAGAGTAAATCATTTACAGTCTTAAGGCGGGTTTTGGGAGTCAGTAGATCCTTAGGCTACCCCACTTAAGGACAGCCTTGTTTTGTTGTGCTACAGGGTCCCTATCCCTAGTCCTTCTGACCTTCTCCTAGTTTATGTTGGGAAAACGGTCATTGAATCCCCTATTGGAAGGACCGTTAGAACATTCTAGGAGGCGCAAGTTGGATTTTGGTCAATTTGATCCCATGGCCGAACAACAGCCTCCTTTGCTTGGAAATCCACAGGAAGAATTTCGAAGGCAGCTGGAACAAATGCAGAGAATGCAGGAATGGTTCCAGAGAATGCAGGGTGCTCAGCCCTTGAAGGATTTTTATGATCCTTCAAATTACGGGGAACATCCCGGCATCCAGATTTCAGCCGGTGACGTAGAAATCAAGCCCCAGGTGTTAAGCCTGATTAAACATTATCATGGGCTTGGCTCCGAAGATCCGTTTCAGCACTTGGAGGACTTGACCGCTTTGGTCTAGACCACCAAGGCTCGAAACGTAAATGAGGAGCAAATGATCATGAGGCTCTTCCCCCACTCTCTTAGGGATAAGGCCGCGCATTGGTATAGGACAATAGGAAGACCAATTACAACTTGGAATGAGTTGAAATCGGCCTTTCTGAAGAAATTCTTCCCAGTCGGTCGTACCAATGCTTTGAGACAGGCAATCACTACCTTTACCCAGCGGCCGGGGGATCAGTTTCATGTGGCCTGGGAGCGATTCCAGGACTTATTGCAGAGGTGTCCACACCACGAGGTGCCGAAATGGAAACTCATGCAGATCTTCTATC
This sequence comes from Thalassia testudinum, assembly GCA_037157565.1. Lineage (NCBI taxonomy): Eukaryota > Viridiplantae > Streptophyta > Magnoliopsida > Alismatales > Hydrocharitaceae > Thalassia > Thalassia testudinum. The sequence continues at coordinate 17,037,699 of JAZHRO010000071.1, read as the reverse complement.
ATGGGTTGACTGAGCAACTCAGAAATCATGTGGATGCTTCTTGCGGAGGCAATTTCCTCAATAAAGATGCAGATAGTGCACATGATTTATTTGAGGAAATGAGTGAGAATTCAATTAATCATGCCTCCATGGATACTTTTAAGCAGTCCTAGCAACCCAGATCAAATGTCAATGAAGTCCATGACTCTCATTCATTTGATATGGAATTGATTTGTAATAAACTTGATAAGGTGGAATTGGTTGCTAAAAAAATGGAAGAGTGGATGGCTGAAAATTCTATGAACAACTCTCAAACCACTCAATCCCAAAATTCAGGATTCCATTCCTCATGAGCTCCTTCTGGACGGGAGTTCGTGAATCAACTCGATGCGGCTCAACCTGTGAGTCAGCATTTTTCGGAGCCCCATGGGTTCCAAACTGGGGCCTTTGATCACAGTTTTTTTGATCCTTCCCTTTCTTTCTCTCCATCCTCACCCTATGAGGATGTTTGCGCTGTACAAGAAAATGTTAGATCCAATCCCTACTCGAATGCCTATAATCCAGGTTGGAGAAACCACCCTAACTTCTCTTGGAAAAATCCGGGGCAACAGACCCAATTCTGACCTGGCAACTATGCTCCGCAACGACCAATGGGTCAGGGTCAAGTATATACTCAGTTGCCTCCGAATCAGGTCAATCAGCCAGCTTGGAATGCCCGTCAACCTGCAGGGTAGGTTGATTTGAACTGTCAAATGGTAGAGATGCAAGGATCTATGCTCCAACTCATGCAGCAAATGAAAAACTCGTTGGACAACTTGCAATCCGGACTCATTGCTAACTCTCGTCAACTCGGATCTCTACCATCCCAACCCGTACCCAACCCGCGAAACATTATGAATTTGGGCAATCAAGCCCAAGGGTACAGAAATTAGAGGGACCCGCATGCACATGCTCAGGTGGTTGAGCAGGGTTCCTCGTCTTCTTCTTCTGCAAATCAACAATTCATGGTCAATCAAGCCCCTCCAATCTTTCCTAACCCTCCCCAAGACCCAAATTCATATGCTTCTGTAAATTTTGTAACTTTGAGGAGTGGTAAGAAGACTCAGGATCCACAACCACACTATTATGATCTTTTGAATCCTGAAGAACGTGAGGAGAGAGAGGAGAATTCTAGAGGAGAAATCAAGGCTCAGGAACCTGATTCCAAAGATCTGACTCATGTTCCTTTTCCTGAAGCCTTAACCACATGAAAGAAGAAGAAGTCTATTGATAGCAATGAGGAGCTTATGAATTTATTTAAGAATGTTGAGATCAATATCCCGCTCCTTGATGCTATCAAGCACATACCGGCTTACGCAAGATTTTTAAAGGAATTATGTACACAAAAGCATAAGTCGAGAGAATCTGTTCCGAGGAAGGTGGTACTCTCCGAGCAAGCTAGTTCTGTTATCCTATACTACCTCCCTCAAAAAAAGAGAGATCCTGGTGCTCCATTGATTTCTTGCCTTATCGGAGATTACACATTTGATAGATCACTTTTGGATCTCACTGCATCCATCAACCTAATTTCGACTTCTCTTTACAAGAAGTTTGGGTTAGGTGAACTTCGGCCAACTTCAGTAACGCTACAGTTAGCGGACAGTTCGATCACAAACCCGCGAGGCATTATTGAAGATGTTATAGTTAAGGTCAAGGATTTCTATTTTCCTGTAGATTTCCTTGTCCTTGACATGGATGTACCGGATAATCTGAGGAACACACCCATCATTCTATGGTATCCGTTCCTGGCTACTGCAAAGGCCAACATTAATTGTGAAAGCGATAGCATGGAAATCGCCTTTGGGGACCAACGAATGAAATTTGATATTTTTAAGGCGATCAACAAATTTGAGGATTGTGGATTTATTGAGGAACTTGATGAGGATAATGATAATATTGAAACTTGTTTGACAGTTTCTTCAATTGAAAGTTCCTCTTTGGTTGATGAATTTGACCCGCAACCCTCTTTAGCCGACCTGACATCTTCGGAAGAGGATACTGATTTTGTTCACTCACAACCTCTTCCTCTTGTTGAATCTTCAGCATCTACCCTACCATCAATCATCACCCCACCCCAGCTTGAATTGAAACCATTGCCCGAGAATTTGAAATATCAATTTTTACGACCTCAGAATACGCTCCCTGTGATTATCAGTGCTAAATTGACAAAGGAGCAAGAGATTAAATTGATTAAAGTCCTAAAGGAACATAAGGAGGCAATTGGTTGGACCATTCATGACCTCAGGGGGATCGAGCCATCTTACTGTAATCATAGAATATTTTTGGATGATGGATCCCGCCCTTCTCGCCAGATGCAGAGGAGATTGAATCCAAATATGCGAGAAGTAGTCAAAAAGGAAATCATCAAGTGGCTCGATGCAGGAATTATTTATCCAATCTCTGATAGTCCCTGGGTAAGTCCCGTTCAGATTGTTCCGAAGAAAGCCAGGATTACTGTTGTGACCAATGAGAGAGGAGAACCTCTCACAACTCGTTCAGCTTTCTCTTGGAGAGTTTGTATTGATTACAGGAAGCTGAACACAGCCACTAAAAAGGATCATTTTCCCCTACCCTTCATTAATCAAATCTTTGAAAAATTAGCCGGGCAGAAGTACTTCTGTTTTCTTGATGGCTACTAGGGATACAACCAAGTTCCTATCCATCTCGAGGATCAGGAAAAAACTACTTTCACCTGTCCCTACAGAACCTTTGCTTTTCCTAGGATGTCTTTCGGGTTATGCAATGCACCTACGACTTTTCAAAGGTGTATGCTAGCCATATTTTCTGACATGGTGGGAGAGTTTATGGAAGTCTTCATGGATGATTTCTCTATTTTCGGAGAATCATTTGACTCTTGTTTGGCTAATTTGGAAATGATTCTTAAGCGATGTATCAAGACACGACTGGTCCTTAGCTGGGAAAAGAGTCATTTCATGACCCAAGAGGGCATCATTTTGGGTCATGTAATCTCCGAACGGGGAATTGAAGTGGACAAAGCTAAGGTTGAAGCAATCGCTAAACTCCCTCCTCCCACATCTGTTAAACAAATCAGATCATTTCTTGGCCATGTAGGATTTTATCGAAGATTCATCAAGGATTTCTCGAAGGTTTCTTGTCCTTTGAGCAATCTTCTTGCCAAAGAAATGCCATTTGTTTTTGACGAATCATGCCGAAAGGCATTTGATTTCCTGAAAACGGCAGTCACCTGTGCTCCAATTTTGCAACCACCAATTTGGACAACCCCTTTTGAGATCATGATCGACGCTTCTGATTACACGGTCGGGGTTGTCCTGGGTCAGAAAATTGATCGAAAGCCCTCTGTCATCTACTATGCTAGTAAAACTCTGGATGAAGCCCAGAGGAATTACACTATTACTGAAAAGGAATTACTAGCTGTAGTATTTACTTTGGAAAAATTCAGGGCTTATCTCTTAGGGTCTCATGTTATTGTTTATACTGACCACTCGGCCTTGAGAATCTCTTGGCTAAAAAGGATGCTAAACCCCGACTTATTCGTTGGATTCTTCTTCTTCAAGAATTTGATCTTGAAATCAAGGATAAAATTGGGGTACAAAATGTGGTGGCGGATCATTTATCGAGACTCCTAGGTGATTCTTCTTGTCCGAACATTCTGATTGCTGACACTTTTCCGGACGAAACTATTCTTACAGTTTTAGGTGTCCACACCCCATGGTTTGCTGACATTGTTAACTATTTGGCCGTTGGTCAAATCCCCCAGGATTGGACCAAGCAACAACGGGATAGACTTCAATCTGGGGCCAAATACTACTTTTGGGAGGACCCTGAACTCTATCGCATCAGCTCTGATCAGATTACTCGCCGATGCATACCGTAGAATGAATTCAACAGTAAACTCGAGTTCTGCCATGCATCTGGGTGTGGTGGACATTTCTTCGAGAAAAACACGGCTGCAAAAATCTTGCAATCTGGCTTCTATTGGCCGTCTTTATTCAAGGATGGCCAGGATTTCTCAAGGTCATGTTCTTGATGTCAGGCACTCAGGAGCATAACTAAGAGAGACATGATGCCCCTAAACCCTATTCTTCCTATTGAAATTTTCGATGTTTGGGGCATCGATTTCATGGGACCCTTTATCCCTTCATTTGGACATCAGTACATTCTTGTTGCTGTTGATTATGTGTCTAAATGGATTGAGGCGATTCCTACCCAAACCAATGACCACAACGTGGTCATGAATTTTATCAAGAAAAATATCTTCAGTAGGTTCGAGATTCCGAGGGTTATCATCAGTGATGGTGGCACTCATTTTACTAATTCCCAATTCCAGAATTTATTGACCAAATACGGGGTTAATCATCTAATTTCCACACCTTAAAATCCCCAGACGAATGGACAAGCCGAGATCTCCAATCGAGAGATCAAGAACATTCTGCAAAAAATGGTTAAGCCTGATCGCAAGGATTGGACTCAAAAGCCTGAGGACGCTCTTTGGGCCTACCATACGGTGTATAAAACGCCCATCGGCATGTCTCCATTTCATTTGGTGTATGGAAAGGCGTGCCATCTACCCGTAGAGATTGAACACAAGGCATTCTGGGCAATCAAACAATGCAATTTAGATCTAAATCAAGCTGGGAAGACCAGGAAACTCCAACTATCTTAGTTGGAGGAGCTTATAAATGATGCTTCTGAGAATGCCAAGATCTACAAGGCTCGGACCAAAGCTCTACATGATCAATTGATTTTCCGCAAGAGCTTTGAGCCAAACCAGAAGGTCTGGTTATTAGATTCTAAACTTAAGCTCTTTCCTGGAAAACTTAGATCTAAATGGAATGACCCATTCATAATTGATCAGATTTTTCCAAATGGTGCTATTCAGATTTCTCACCCAAAGGCGAGGAACACCTTTAAAGTCAACGATCAATGTTTGAAGCCTCTTGTTGACCGTATTCTTCCAGAACCCGTCTCAGACTCTGCTGGTCTAGCCATTCTGTGACTTCTTTTGCTAGACTTCGCCTAGCTGAAGGCATTAAACTCAGCAGTTGTACATATGACACAAATCTAATACGAGCTTCATATCCAGGTTATATCTTTCATATTCTACCCTTTCTTTCATGTCTCTTTTTCAATAAGGACATTGCATTAGCTAGGCATGGGGGGGTGGATTTATTTTTGAATTATTTGGTCAGCTTTGTGAAATCCATATAAATTATTTTTCTCTTCTTATTTATATAAAAAAAAAATCAAAATTAGGAAGGATTAGTTGGACATTAGGACTTTTCAATCCTAAGAAATTTTACATTAGGATCTGAACACAAAGACCCTTCAGGTCTTTGGACTTAATTAGCATGTGTATCCACTAAAATGTGGATTTGTCTTTGAGTCCTCGCCATCTTAATTCTATTGTAATTGGAATAAATAAGTTTGGGTGATAAGTACACGACTTATCAATCGGGCCTCTGATTTGAAGGAATTTCTGAGTTTTAAGCATCTACACACTTTCTTTGCACTGACTCATTGTTTGGCGATTCTAACGGAAATTGGGTAGCTAATGAACCTTCTAGGGTGATATGGCTGGCAAGTTATTGTGGATAACAACCCATAGGTAGGTTATCCAGAGCCCAGTCACTGGACCATTCTCTTTTTCCTACCCTTAGGTAAATCTTAGACCAGGGAAGCCACCTACTTAAAAAAAAAAGAAAAATCAAAAAGAAAAGGAGAAAAGAAAAAAAGAAATAAGCCACACTTCACCGCACGAGTATGGTGGCAAGTTGTCGGTGGTAACAGCTCATCGACCGATTGTCCAGAACCCAGCTCAGTAAATGCACTAAAAATTCCCAAAACACTTAGGAAGAAGTGAAGAAGAAGAATAAACCGAGGAGATATACACTGGATTCACCCTTGTGTTGACCCCGTAAGAAAATAAAAGTAGGGAGAAAGCAACCGATTGTAAAGATATACCTTTAGGCAGAATTCTTTTTAGGTCACCTAGAGGCGTAGAAATCCGAAGTCCGTTTTAATTATCGGTCAACGAGTCTATCATAATCACAATAAGATGCTTAAAACTTAGGATTCTCATCAAATTTTGGGTGATTTGAATGGCCGTAGAAAGCCACTCTTAAACCCTAAAATTTGAAAATCCAAAAAAAATAGAAAAAAAAAGAAAAAGAGAAAAATAAATTTTTCTCTTTTTCTTTTTTTTTCTAATTTTTTTTGGATTTTCAAATTTTGAGGGCTTGAGGCGATCTGCATTTTGGCTGATACTCGAGCGCTGTTGTGTCTTTGAAAGTTCAGATCCTAAGTAGACAATTTCTTAATGATTGAAAATAACTCAGGTTAAATTTTTCTCTTTTTCTTTTTTTTTCTAATTTTTTTTGGATTTTCAAATTTTGAGGGCTTGAGGCGATCTGCATTTTGGCTGATACTCGAGCGCTGTTGTGTCTTTGAAAGTTCAGATCCTAAGTAGACAATTTCTTAATGATTGAAAATAACTCAGGTCCTAATAATCCAACCTAATTCTTTTATAAATAGCATATAGTTTTTGCTAGGGACTAACAAAAGATAGGCATGGGGGTATGATGTAAACACATTTACACTACTTAAGATGTCTATTTATGCATGTTCTTAAGCATAGGATTGCATTGCATGCTATAAATATTGCATAACATGCATCATCTTGCATTTAGAGTAGTTTGAATAAAATGGAGGTTAATTATCTCCTTTTATGTGCTTCTACAGGGCAAACATTTTATTGGGGCCTCGGATCAAAGATCCAATCGTATGGATGTGATCAGGGTGACGATTGGAGTTCAACGACACCAAGATCGCCCTAATCAGGCATCTGTAGCATCAGATAGTGACCGGGGAACCCTAGAAGATCAAGGGCTAGGATGGTGTAGATCCACACTTCAAATGATAAATACGACCGCACAGATGAATATGGATCAACGATCGCAGCCCAACGATGCAAAAATCGAGTCAATCTGACATCCGTGGCACCATCTACAACATCCAGAAGATGGACGGCCAAGATGGCGCCACGTGTCTCCATCTCGGCCACCCAAACGGCTGCATACAATCTCTGAAGCTTCCGCACCGCTCCCTCTCCGCCGTTGGATCTCGATCCAACGGCTGTGGACAGCCGTGCCTAAAAGCGTCCGCTCGACCATCTGCGCCTCGTAGCGCAGCTGTCAAAGGCGCTATCGCGAGCAGCGGATGCGCATTCGAGCCGCAGAGTGGAGGCGAAGGGCGCGGGCGTGCGTCGGATCTTGATCGGACGGCCGTCTGCACTCAATAGAGATGACGCGCTATTGCACGCCCGCACCTCATGCGGCATCATACGTGTTGGGGTAGGCGCGCAGCAGCGGCGATGGTGCATCCTAAGCGTTCGATCTCACGATCGGACAGCTGAGATTTGATGAACGTGGGCGTATGCGTTGAGCGCGGGTAGCTGAGGAGGCGCGCATGGGCGGCTGGCACTACGCCCACGTTGGGGCTTTAGTGACGGTTTTATCCGTCACTAAAGACCCCTTATTTATTGTTTTAAAGATGTAATGACCAATTTGCCCCACTCCTTGCAACTATAAAGGGAGACCCCCTTCATAAGAAATTCTCATCCCGTCCTTCTCTTCTCTACCTCTCCAAAGCTCTAGAGAAGCTTGTCCCACACTGATGAGAGCCTCATCATGAGCCATAACTAGCTCATTTTGACCTAATACAGAGAATAAAAGCTCCTACATGACTTAGAAGAGGGCTTAATTGGAGGAATAAGTGTTCTGAGAAGAAAACATGAAATACAGGTTAAAACTGCAATTTTACCATTGCAGTACATAAATGGAATTTCTCAGAGATAGAGCATAGGTCAAATGGTCTAAAGAAGATAAAAAGTGGGTTGAATCAATCAGAAATGGGTTCATGTGCAATCTAGCAATTAAATGACATTTGGTAACCCTAAAACAGACCCTCTTAATTCAGCAAGGTTCTGGTCAAGATAAAAATCAAGTAAACCCTCTAAAAATCATGGAAAAATATCCCCTATGGTTTAGAACATTCAAATTGGCCTCTGGAACCTAGTTTGACCTAGATTAGGGTCCTAGCTCATCAATTGACCTAAATTGGGTTTTTACGCAAAATGTCCAATCAAACGTAGTCAAACCTAAAATCCAACTTCACCATTGGATTCCTTAGGTCTAAATTAGGTTTGTAGCAAAATTTGGACCTAAGGGAAGGACATCTTGACCTACTTTGCAAAATAATCCACCCAATTACATTCTGGCCCCTAAATTTTGAAAACCCTTGCGAAAATCCCCCAACTTTTCTTGTCACTTTCTACATTCTGGTCCCTTTGCCAATGCAGCAGAAGACCCATACTCCGGCGAAGTTTCGAGGAGGATTTCTCCTCGCTTCCCCAGGGAGCTACTCTCAGATGTGAAAGGGGGGTTCCCTGAGAAGTCCCCTACCGCCTGAGCAGCTCCCCATGCCCTGATTCGCACCATACCTCTCGTGCAAACGCTCGAGAGGTATGGGTGTTGTACCTGCAGCGACCTCCGGTGAGAGCCTTGCTCACCCTCCGTGCATCTGACCCTCTGCTTGTGCCTTTAAAAGAAACCCCAGGACCAGCCGCTTGAGGTAGACTTGTCTTGGCGGAGAATCCCTCAAAATTTCCTCTCTTCCCTCTCCGACAGGAAACCCACAAGCTCCGGTGACTACTTCTCCTCCTTCTCATCACTCTACTGCCATACCAGCAGCAGAGTCTGCTTCGTCTCGTCTTCCTACGTCGCGCCGCACCAAGCGCACGCCTCCCTGCCCACTTCCTCATTGCCGCTCTCTCCCTCTGGGTGTTTCTTCTCCGGCGACAGTCGATACGACTGCCCGCCTCTCCGGCCCCCTTCATCCCTACAAGTAGGTTATAATTACTCCCCATCTTCCCCTCTTTCTTTTCCCTATATTATTTCATTCAAACCGACCCTCGACTATCCCTGACCACCATCACCTTCCCTGTCTCCGGCCACCCTCCGGTGAGTTGCCCCCATCGATCCGCAGCTCCACACAACTCGCCGACCGTCCCAGAAGCTCTGCCTCATCACACTGAATGCCCTCTACCCCTCCACAGTCCCTCCACACTCACTCAACACACCACCGAACACACCCATCTTTCCGACCACAGGACGACCTAGGCACACATGCCTAGGCCGCCCAGCGGCCTGCTGCACAGCTCAACACCTTCGCCGTGCCACGGGGAAGGTTCCCCGGTAGTTTGATTAGGCCGAGAGGCCATATTCGTGTCTGACAGGTTCTGAGGCTCGACCGCCATTAAAGCCACCTTGAAGTAGCTTCTTCCGAGCTCAAGGCTTCAGAGCTCCAGGTTTGCTGCGGATTGGGGAGACTCCTGCGAAGGCAGCCAGCCAGCAACCGACGAGAATCGAGGCTGCAGCTGAGGAGATTGCGAAGAGGTTTTCCTGCGGGCGCACGCGAGGAGAGGTGCCAGTTAGTCCCACATCGTGAGTTCACAAAGCGCCGCACTGGTTTAAATTGTTTTTGTGAATTAGGCTCTTCACCTCCAACACACCTGGGGTGAGGTCCCTCACCCCACCCCCGCCTCGTCCGCGGATTCACCACGCGGACCTGGCGGGATCCGACCCAACACTACCGAGCACACCTCGTGCACCATAACATGCCAGTGCGCCTGGTCCCTGGGTACGCAAATCGACCCTTTAACCCAGCTCTGGGAGAGCTTTCTGTGAGCGGTTTGCAGAGAGAGAGAGACGCGCGGGTAGAGGGAAGGGATAGGTTTTGCTGCCTTGTGTGCAAGAACGAAGTGCCTAAGGAGAAAAGGCTCAGCACTTAGCCGCAGGAAGGAGAAGGAAGAAGCTCTAAAGAGAGGTCGAGTAGAGGAAAAGGCAAGGCAGAGAAGAGGCAGAAGAAGAAGAAGACAGGAAGGAGAAGAAAAGGAGAGAAATAGAAGAAAGAAAAGAAGGAGCACTATAGCAAACCACAGTAAAGTCGTCTGACCACTGCATCAGACGACGGTTGAGTAGCAGCCAGAAGAAGACAGAAGAGCAAGAAAAAGGAAGAAGAAGAAGAAGAACTCTGCGGAAGAGAAGAAGAAAGAAGAGCAAGCAAAAGAAAGAAAGAAAGGCAAGAAAGAACAGAAGAAAAGAGAAGAAGGAAAAGAGTGAAGAAGAAGAGGAAGGAGAAAGAAGAAGAAGAAGAAAAGATCTCTCTCTCTCTTATTTTGTAATCTAATTAGAGAACCCTTGTAATTCTAGAATTCCAGTAGCTCCCTGAGTTCGACCTCGAGAATACAACTTTCGAGTAAAAAAAAATCTTTTGTAATGATAACTGTAGCTGTTTTGTCTCATACTATAACGACTGTACTATAATAAACATAAAGACGCAAAAACAGCCAAAGCGGTTGCTTCACACACCTGGGATGCTTCTCGCGAGATAAAGTCCAAATTTTCGTCCCCCTTTGGAAGTGGATCCCGTGACGACGACGGCGTGCACTCTATTCCCGTTATTCTGCTTCGTCCTCCTTCGTCCTGCTTCGTCCTCCTTTGTCCAGGCGTTGTCCTGTTTGGCTCATCCTCCAAGCGACCATTGAGGAGGATATCTCTCTCCCTATTCTTTTTACTGCTTTCTAGTATAGATTTACTGCTTTGTAGAGTAGTCTGCTCATCCTCCAAGCGATCGTCGAGGAGGACATTTCTCCCTCCATTCTTTTAATGCTTTCTAGAGTAAATTTATCGCTTTCTAGTTGTAATGAACAATCTCCTTAATGATAAATTCTCTGTTTACTCTACATCTCATTTTGATTTCTATGTGTAATATTCTCTCTCTCTTTCTTCTATTTATTGTAAATAATTAGATAGTTTTAAATTGAATTACTTCGTGACAAATAAAAAGAAACGTGTAGTTTTTTAAATCAAACGTCCGCCTCCCTGTGTTCGACCCGGAATTTCAATTTCGGTATAAGTTTTATTTGTTGAACATGAGTTCTTCGCTTTCAAGCTACAACGACAGGTTTTCCAAAACCTAACACGTTAGAGTAGCAATTCGAGCGTTCAACAGATGGGTTGTGAAGGCAAGGCTCCCTGAGTCCTATGCTCCTACAACAATTGGTTTTGCGTGTTCTGTATAGTCTGTATCTGGTCAGCCATCGCCTTCATTATCTGCAAGCTATCCTGTGTAGATTTCCTCATTGATTCTTGCAGCTCCTCTTTTAGTGCCTCCAAAGGGTCAACCTGCTTTGGAGGGTGACTGGCAGCTTGGTGCAGCGACTGGTATAAAGAACGGGGTTGCTGCTGCTAAGATGGGAATGACTGCTGCCTAGGGTACATGTTTTGTGCATTCCCGTATTGCCTGGTCTGGTAGTGTGGATCTTGTTGTGGTCTCTATGAATTACCAGACTAAGAGAAGTTTGGATGCTGGCGCCAACCAGGGTTATACGTCTCTGAATACAGGTTATTACGTCTGTATCCTTGGATAGCATTGACGTCCTCGTAGGCCGAAGATGTCTGAGACGTATATCCGTCAAGGGGATACACATTATAATATGCGGGTGGTGCGTAACCCTGGTCATATGGTGCCAGATCGAGATTTTTTACGAGATTCTGATATGCAAGGTCTCGTAAATAAGGAGACGATGCATCCTGAGTGAGTAGATTAACTCGAGAAGGAGGGGCTCAGGGTGCATAGGAGGGTCTTGAAGAGGCAGAGTTCATGTCAGATTGACCCTTACTAATCTGGTCAATCTTTTTCTCAATTAGGTTTATTCTATCTAGCTGCTTGACGATGATATCCATGTTGGCTCAAATAGACTCGGTGTGAGCCTCATGGACACCAACCCGCTGCTGACCAAGCCGCTGGAACTGGTTCATGGATGCAGCATTCATCGAATTCTCTACCAAAGATTCGAATAGCTCAAATGCACTATTCTCGTCTTTTTGCGAGGAAATTCCCACCACTAGATGCATCGGCCAAATACCGATGTGTGTCATCCAGCCCATGGTAAAAGATCTAAGCCAGATGCCATCTGGATATACCATGGTGCGAGCATTTCCGGAGAAGGTCGTGAAATCGATCCTAGGCTTCGTGCAACTTCTCCCCAGCTCCTTAGGAGAAAGTCGTGATTGCGTGCCTCATCGCATTTGTTTGACTGATTGGGAAGAACTTTTGCAAGAATTCACATCGTAATTCCGGCCTGGTTCTAATTGGCTTCCCAATGGTCTTGAACCAGTATGAAGCTTTGTCCCTCAGAGAAAATGGGAAAAGCTTCATTAGAACAATTCCAAGATCAATGTTCCTAGGTCGAATCATTTCTGCGAGTCGACTCAGGTCCTCTAGGTGTTGGAATGGATCTTCACTTGAGTTTCCATAGAAGTGAGTGCTGATCAAACCGATCACATTAGGTTTGAGCTCAAACGCGTCTCCGCTTGTGGGAATCCTGACTAAGAGTGCAACGATTGGTGCAGCTGGATCATAGAAATCCTAAAGTTATTCTCCTCACGGTGGATGCTACATTCTGTCAAGTGCTGTCAAAATGCAATCCATGCTCTGCCGATGCTGCTCCTCATATTTGACCACCTAGGCTTCCAAACGAGCCATTGGGTCCAGATTATCAATATCTTGACCCGGTCTAAGTCCAGGTCCAGGATTAGCCATTGTGGTTACGAGAGTAGAAGAAGTGGGGGGAGAAGATGGTCCTGGCGAGGTGACCCACCTCCTTGGGAGCGGCTCCCAAGGTCCAACCAATTGAGGTCTAAGTGACCTCCTTCCTTGCACACACCACCCAAGCCCTCGGTTGGTACTAAGGCCCTGTCAATCAGATGGTCCTTATGAATCAGATGACCTAATTTTTCGTTCTAAGTTCCAATTCCTAAAGAAAATTCGTCATACAACCAACTGAAAGTGATTCCCGCCTCTCAGCTAACCCAGCCAAGAGAATGAAAGCACCCAGTAGTACGACAACGAATTCAGGTTTAACTTGTATTTTAAAATCGATTTTAGCCTGTTTTTCTTCAATTGAGGTTTTTGGTGAGTGGCCCACAACGTGACCAAGCTCACCAGCTAAGTAATAGACTTGACTAAGTCTACGTTAACCCAAATGTGGTCTCTAAGTTGTAACCCTAAAGGTGTAACCTAGGGTTCATGCAATTCTAGGGTTTTGTTCCTTTGTCTTCAGCAGACCACAAAAGTTACAATCAGTTCTCTAGCAAAATCTGGAATCCAATTGACTTGAAATTTGGCGAGTAGATTCCTTTTTCAATTATCTTTTCAGAGAATATGTTTTTGGAATTTTTATTGTTTCAACCGAATTTTTAGGGATTTTTGAATGTTAGGAATTTTGACCCCTGGTCGATTTTTTTGCTTTGAAATAGTACCAAATGACTTTCAAAAATTTGAGAAAAATATTGAGAATAAATCCAATGAGATCATCTTTCAAACCCCACCATTTTCAGTCAAAATAGATTCACGGATTGCTCGAAATTGCTTTTTGAATTTTGAAAAATCTCGAATCTGGGTTAGTCTAACCCCCTTTCACTTCGCGAATTTTTAAAAATTTTATACTTGGAATTTTTTCAAAAGAATGGTGTCGTTTGAAAGATGATTTGAAAATGAAGATCTAGCCTAAATTTCAGATTTTTTTGTTTACTAATTTTTTGGCAATCGAATTTTTGAAACAGATTTTGAACCGTAGCTAAAAATCAGAGAATGGTGGAGAAGCTTTAAAAAGTGTTTGAGTTTTGAAATCCAAACTTTCCACCAAAAAATGTTTTTCTTTTCTCAAAAAATTTTTGCAAATTTTTTTTTCAAAACAGATTTTTTTTCTCAAAGGATTTTCAAAAAAATATATTTTTTTTTTACTTTTTCAAACTAGCCTAGGATTCAAAAAGAAACCTAATCTAGATTTTTTTGATTTTTTTTATTTTTTTTTTCTTTTTCACGAAAATGAATAAATTTTTTCGAACTATTTTTTTTCAAAAGAAATTGCTGGAAGCAAATCTAATCCTAGGGTTCGGAAGAAAACCTAGCCTAAGAAGATGTGCACCTGATTTCTTTTCCACGCTCATTGTGTGCGCAAATCCTATTTTTCCTTCTGTGTTGTCCTACACATCCAAAAATAAAGTAGAGGTAGATTTGTTAGTGATAGTTTGAAAGATCAAAAATCAAGAAAAAAATGACGTTGCCTCCCCGGCAACGGCACCATTTGTTTGGCAGTCATAGAATGCATTTTGATAGGAAAATGAGTCGTAGTCTATGCGCAATACGATCAAATAAAAATATTTATAAAAAGATAATGAGACCTTGAGCCCTGGTCATTCGTCTCTGGGAGGCATTTATGCAAATTTGAAATTGATATTTTATCTCTCCATTTGCTCAAAAATCACATGGCGGTTTATGGTTATTACGTATTTAAGCAAGACATGCTTAGTTGCAAGAATATTAGGAATTAAAAGCAGGCAACTTCAATCACACAAAATATATTGCAGTAAGCTCATGGTGATTCTCAACACATAGACATATATATATAGAAAATTTTCTTTCATTCATTCAGGAAGGTGTTTGCAATATGAAACTAGAGGAAAGCTTATAGAGGAAAGCTTAAAACATAAATCTAGCTAGCAGAAAATGATCGCATACAGGAAACTATAGGAGGATTTTGCATGCATCATTTTGGGAGAATAAGAGATACACTACTAAGCAGTATATGAAAGCAGTAAAACTATGAAGAGTTAAGTTACTAATCTAGCAGAAAAGAAGGGCATTCAGTGGTGGGCTCCGATGGCCTTTGAGTGGCTGAGAGGAGAAGGAGGGGCAGCCAATGGTTCTTAGGCTGGCTCTTGGAGAGAGGTTGGGGAGATGATCCAGCATCCTGGCATGGAGATGGTGGCTTCCATGGTGGTGCTCCTTGTGGAGGTAGAGTGGAGGTGGAGATGTAGCTAACCTAGATGGATGAGTGCCAAGAATGAGATGGGTGCAAATGGCCACCTCTTAGGTCTTTTTATAGACCTAAGGGAAGCTCTCTAGAGAATTGTGGAATTCTCTAGAGAGGCCTATAGTGGGAGCTTGTGGGAGAGTGAGAGAGAAAGGGTGGATGGTGGTTTTTAGATCCACCAAATGTGGATCTAAAAATTGAATGGCTCTTGGTTGCTAATTTGAGCAACCAAGGCAAAAACACATGGTAGGGAGTTCTAGTCAACTCTAGGCTAGGTATTTTCGTGTGAATGGTGTGTGTGGGTGTGTGTGGGTCGAAACTTTGGTGGCTAGGTTGATTAGGTTAGGTTCTAGTGGGTTTAAGTCAAGGTAGGTCTCAAATTAGGGTTGTAAACCCAAATTCACTAAGGTAAAGTGCAATTAAACTTAATACAAGTTTAATTGGGTGTGTGAAAACTTAATTGAGGGCAAAAGTACTCAATTAATTCAGGTCTAGGTCAATTGGACTCTCACTGAGTCCAATTGGATAGTGTGTGCTGAGATCAGGGCTTAATTGCACTCAACGAGTCCAATTGAATAGGGTGATGGAATTAACTAAGATCCAAGTCAATTAGGTTTAGTGAGGACCTAATTAGGTCATTAGGGAGGTCTAGAGGTGATGTACTAGGGTTTGGGCACCTTAATTTAGGTTCCTATGGGGTTTGAATTGGGTTTAGGGAGCTAGAGATCCAAGATCAAGGCTTAAATCTCAAAACAGGAACTGGAGAGTAGTTTCAAACGTCCAATAAAAGTGTCAGATGTCTTATACTAAAAAATCAAAAGTCCAGACTTGTTTTCTAGACATCTAATCAGAGTCAGAAAGGATTCAACATTTTTTCTTGGGTATTCTGCAGAAATTGGATGTCTGACCAAGTGTCTAGACATCCAATAACACTGTGGGTTTAAGGTGTGTGAGAGTTGGCTAAGGGTTCTGGACATCCTATAATTCATCTGGACATCCAGATAAAGGTTGGAATTAAGGTTTCCTAGGGTGAGGTAACCTAATCTAAGGGTGGCTATGACTTGGGGAAGTCTCTAGGCTATCCTAAGGCTAGGATGGACCTAAACTCTTCATATTTTACTGCTTTATTCCTACTTAATAGAGTAGCATACCTTAACTCCCTTACATTATTATCTAAAACATCTAATCTAAATCTTCTACTACAGCTCTGTTGCAACACCCATTATTTCTGATCGAGCTCTGATCCAGCTTAAGATCCAGCTCCAGATCCAGCTTATTTCCTGTAATTGACATAATGCACTTAATCAGCACATTATAACATTATTTTATGCATAGCTAAAGGAAAGCAGTAAAGATGCATATAATGCTTATGCATGCATGAATTACCCTAACTTACGCTAAGTCCTAGCTTAATTTGGTCAGTTAAGACCTATGATTGCTACGCATTCAGAAACCCACTTAGAATCAGATGTCTGACTTAGTTCCCTGGTGTCTTAAAAAGGTTTTCCAGATGTCTGATGCCCGAACCAGACGCCTAATAATCCTGTCAGAGTCATGATTGATCCTGATTCCGACTTGATTTTACTTGGATTTGCACCCAATGGCTATGGAAGCCTTCCAAGGCCTTCCAAAGCCTTCCTAGGCCCTCTATAAATAGAGGAGAACCCTTTCCACACAAAAACACACCTTGTAAGAATATTTTCACTCTCTTGTCTCAAAAAGAAGTAGATGATCAAATAGATGAAGCTCTTGCTCTCCAAGCACTCATTCCACATCTAAGAGCTTCATCTTGCTGTGCACCTGCTCTCCCATTGATGTTACAAGAGCGTTGTTGTGCCAAAGCGTGGTTCACGCACCCATGTCAAGCCGACGCACTTCCAAGCAAAGGGAAGTCTCTTTACCTATAGTAGCTAGGTTTATTTTGGGGCTCTATATGTTGTTGTAATCTTTACTTTATTATTTGGTTGGGTATTCGCATTGCAAATTCTCGTCTCCTTTGCGAGACAAAATCCTTCTTGTGATGAGAAGGGGTTTTGAGGTACACTACCCTCGGTTTAAGTAGTGTTGTTGTAATTGAGGTTCAGTCACCCTCGTTCAAGTGACTGGATTTAGTGGATTTGATCAACTTTGTCGATCAGGAAATCCTAACTCGAGAGGGTTGGTGGTGGTTTTCACCCGATTTGGGTTTCCACCTAAAAATACTTGTGCCTATTGTGTGATTGCTCATTCTGTGGGATTGTTATATTTTTATTCCGCATTTTTTTATGTCACGCACATCTCACCCCCTCTAAGTAGGGAATTACAGGCGGTGCCACCCTGGCCCCTCATCCAACAGACACTGCCACCAAGTCTTAGTTGTGGTGCTTGCGTTACCCGAGGCCCTCTCCTCCTATCTCATGAGTGCATCAGCATAGAGGTCAAGGTAACCTTGGGGTCGATGTTACCCCAGGCAGATAATCCATTCCTTCTAAATTGGATCTCCCAGGCAACAGCCTCCTCACCTGGTCCAGCGGGGTGCCTGAGCTTGCTTCAATGAAGCTCCCCCTGTCGAGGTAGCTCTGATCCCAATTCTTTGGAGGATACACACTCCCCTAGCCATGGACCAGGAAAAAATCTTGGCTGGAACACTCACGTTATTCGAGGTCCTTACCTCCGTCCGACTAGACGCGTCAGTGTCGAGGTCAAGGCAACCTCCCAGTGCAGCGTCGCCCAAGGCAGGTTGACAACTTGCATAATTAACTTCTAACGGCAATGCTTGCATTACTCGAAGACACTTACCTCTAGGTACAAAGGATGGGTTAGCCTTCAGATATAACAGGCCACCCCTTCCGAGTCAGCATGCCCATAATGCCTTCACCACTTTGGTGATGATGCTATGCTCTCCCCCTATTGGCCATTCTGGCCATGGACCTTTTGGCAATAAAGAGGAGAGGCCAAAGGGAGGGAGTGATCCTCCTCCATCTAGCTTTGGCGAGGACATGCACCTCAACCAAATGACCACCTTAAGTTGGCCAAGTTGATGGTAGCATGGGGTAGCCTAGCCACTGACCCCCAGTATATGCTTGTTGCCAGATCCTCCTAATACATGCTCGGCCTCATCAAAAGATGAAAATAGTGCACAACAACCTGGCGTAAATCCCTCAAGATTGAACCGGAACAACCTGAGAAGCCCTAATAAAAAAAGGGGGAACCAAGTTTGCGTAATCCAGAAAGGGTCAAAACCTGGCGAACCTGCCAAGCAGCTTTGGAACCACAACTAGACTCTCCAGTCATGGTAATCTCCCCTCTCTCTTTTTCCCTCACGATGTTACCCTGAAAAGGAACCTTAGTCATTCTAAGGACCAAGGGAAACCATTCCCCTTGCCTCCCTGCAACGGCGGGCTAACCCCTTAATGGTGGCCCATGTTGAGTGACCCTTACATGCGCTCTGCTTGCCGTATAAGGGAAAAATCCCATCAAAGCCACCCTTGACGTCTGAGGCTCTTGCCTCATCGCCACAGTGGATGATGGCTAGCCCAGTCCTAGCAAGGGCAAAGACCTATCTCCCCGACAGCCGGACGTCACTCACAAAAGCTAATGCCCAAGCTGCATTCTCATTCAGCAAGCTGCCACGTGAGGATAGTAGGCCTAGGCGTTGACCTGCTTATGACCCCTCCACAGGCCACCTCATAAGGTCGGTCGAAACTCAGGCGGATGCGGTCGACGTTACCTTGTATCATCTCCTCTTACGGCCAACAAGCCACCTCTTAAGGCCAACATGCCACTTCATAAGGTTGGCCAGAACTCGGGTAGACGCAGCCAGCATTCCCTTGTATTGTCACCTTTTGAGGCCAACAAGCCATCTCATAAGGTCAGTCGAAACTTGAGCGGACACACTGATAAACGTCAGTTTATCATCATTCTTATGCTTACCATTAATACACCATACTTCCACCTTCCATAGACTGCCAAGAGAAGAAGAAGAAGAAGAAGATTAAGGGGACACTCTATCCCCTTGGTGCCTTCCCCTTTTCTCTTCTCTCTTGTGCCCATGCCAGCTAAAGGGAGAAGCCAGGCAAGGGAGAAGACCTAGCATACACACCTACCCTAGGAGTATTTTGAGGGTAGTGCATGCCCATCGTTGGAGGAGACAATTGAGGTGGAGAGCATCCACCTTAGAGAAGCCAAGGCACTCCCCCCCTTAAGCCGTGCCAAAGTGGAAGACACCAACTTGGAGGAGCATTGCAAGGAAGGAGAAGGAGATATTTTCAAGACAAGAAGCAGCTAGGCTTGGAGCAAGGACTCTCTTCTTCACCAATACTATCAAGATGATTTGTGTTTTTACTATTACTGTATCTTCAATTTCATGTAGAAGCATTCCTCTACATGTTTTTGTAAAGCATAAATTCTATTCAATCAAAATTTCCTTCTTTTCAATTTTGTCACATTTTTTATAATTGTTGTTTTAGCACTTTTTCACTCCCTCTCCCTAATTACTCTAGGCCTCCATGTGCCTAGAGTGAGCTTAGAGAAAGGCTAGTCTTTTCACCTTAGGGTTAGCTTATAGGTGTTAGTCTCTTTCCCTCTTTAAAGTGTGATTGCCTATTATTTCAAAAAAAAACCAACAAAATCTTATATTGAAAAACACAAAAAGAAAGTTGATTTCCTATTTTTCGAGTAAGAGATCTAAATTTGTAAACATTGCTTCCTTGGATGACCCTAGATACTCCACTATCTAGGTTACAAATTTTAAAAGTGAATCGATTTTTGCAAGTTACAATGACTTATAAAACCTGCATATTACAAATCGCGTAAAAACCTGATCACACACCTGCTGTTCTCTTGTATCATCCCCTCTTATGGTCGACAAGCTGCCCCTTAAGGTCGGCCGAAACTCGAGCAGATGCACCTGGCATTCCCTTATATCGCTACCTTTTTAAGGCCAATGAGCCGCCTCTTAAGGTCGGTAGGCCACCACATAAGGTTGGCTAGAACTCAAGCGGACACTCTCAATGTTCTCTTGTATCGTCGCCTCTTAAGGTTGACCAGCCACCCCTAAAGGTTGGTAGGCCAC
This sequence comes from Thalassia testudinum, assembly GCA_037157565.1. Classification (NCBI taxonomy): domain Eukaryota; kingdom Viridiplantae; phylum Streptophyta; class Magnoliopsida; order Alismatales; family Hydrocharitaceae; genus Thalassia; species Thalassia testudinum. The sequence goes on along the minus strand of JAZHRO010000071.1, from coordinate 17,017,708 downwards.
CCAATATGGTCTGCCGAAACTCGGGTGGATGCACCCGACGTTTCCTTGTATCATTGCCTCTTAAGGCTAACGAGCCACCTTTTAATGCTGAAAGGTCACCTCTTAAGGTCGACTGGAACTTGGGTGGACGTGCACGACGTTCCCTTGTATCTTTGCCTCTTAAGGCTGGCAAGACACCTCATAAGGTCGACCGAAACTCAGGTAGACATGCCTAACATTCCCCTGTATCATCACTGCTTAAGGCTGATAAGCCGCCTTTTAAGGCCAACAGGCCTCCTCATAAGGTCGGCCGGAACTCAGGCGGACATGACTGGCATTCCCCTTTATTGTCTCCTTTTAAGGCCAACATGCCACCTCTTAAGGCCAGTAGGCCACCTCATAAGGTTAGCTGGAACTTGGGCGGATGTGTTCAGCGTTCCCTTGTATCGTTGCCTCTTAAGGTTGATGAACTGCCTCTTATGGCCGATAGGCCAACTCTTAAGGTTGGCCGGAACTTAGGCAGATGCACCCAGCGTTCCCTGTATCATCCCCTCTTAAAAGCAGCGGACCATTTCTTAAGGGTAGCTAGTACTGGGGCGCCCAAACCCCATGTCCCGACAAGTAGAATAATAGCCCCTTCGACTAGTAGGAACTTAGGCCTCTGCACCCTTAAGTTATGCAGGCACTGATACCAACCACTGGTGGAATTTCAGTCACTTCACTCTTAGAAGCATCAGTTAACATGAACAGATCACGAGAATCTGGGCCACCTCGCCCAAGGATAGTACACCACTCACCAAGAATGATAGGGACTGGGGCTCTAGCACCCCACGTTCTGGATGACACGACCTGACTTCACATCACAACAATGATGCTTGCTTGGGCCCTTGCACCCCAAGTCCCACCTAGTGCACGCTTGGACTCCAAGCTAAGAAAGTCCTAGCATCGACTCTTAGATCCCGTTGCCACCTTCCAAGGCCAGCCTCCTTTCATTGCCTTCTCTTAAGGTAGGCTCTTATTTACGATCATCCCCAGGGGTCGACTTCCACAAATCTCCCCCTATGCTTTCTCTGTCCAAGGGCACAACCAGGCAGGGTAACATGAGACTGTACTACACCTCACGGTCGCATTAACAAAGTCACCACTCCTCCGCATATGAAAAGGATGGGCCCAATAGTAGAAGGGCCACATCCAAAAATGGTCGGGATAACGATCGCCTTTGTGAACACAAGCAACCGCCTGGCAACCAATGTCTAGGCTCTTATCTCTACAAAGAGCTATGGTAATGATTCACGATTGAATAATCAGATCTAAACTAGCACTCATGGGAATTTAGCCAGGCTCTTCAGTCATGGCTACTTGATCCTACCCTGACGACGCTGCCTAGCTCATCCAGGAAAAGGATCCACCCATTCAAGTGATTATAACTTAGCCAAAGAACCCAGAGCTGAGGCAAGGGAGCTTCTCCAAGCTGATTCTATTAAACCCCGTGTCGGGCATGATTCTTAAAGAAGGCAGTGGCCCTAAATGAGGCACTCCTACAGACTCCACTAGCAAAGCCTACCCCAAGGCTCCATTATTAGTAGTGGGCATCGAAGGACTCTTGCGATAGGCACCTTTGCGTAACCCTGACATGAGACCCATCGTGAGTACTACCAATATCGACCCTATCGTGGCCAATGAGTTTCCCAAGAAACCCAGGTGAGTAGCTCTCTGACAAGGGGGCATGCCCAAATACGAGGGACTCCAAGGCTCCTCAACCTCCAATAGAGAGACAGGCGGATGACATAGTCAAGGTGGCCATAGCCCCTTCGCCCTCAGGCACCAAGAGAAAAGGCCCGGGCAGCATTGGTGATATGGATTTTATGCAATTTTATAAATGTGGGTTTTTGTTGATGAAATGCGTAAAATCAATCAACTCTTAAAATTTATAATACCTAGATAGGATGAGTATCTAGGGTCATCCAAGAAGGCCAAATTGTTAATCACATGAAATGATTCTTTGTCTCCTCTCAAATCCGCAATTGCCATTTTGTATTTTCAATTTTATTCTTTTTAGGGTTTTCAAAACAATCGGGCACTTGAAAGTGAAGATGAACTATGCTAAAATTATGCCTATCAAATATTCTAAAGTGACAAGAATGAAACCTTCACTTCTAAGCTCACCCTAAGTTAGTGTGCCTAGGATAATTAGAAGAGAAGAGTGTGGTGCGCTAAAATTCTAATACCATGAAAAACACACCAAACATAAAACATGAAATTGGAAGGCAAAGTTGAAAACTTGTATTACTAGCAACTAAATGAAGTGTAGTGGAATGCTTGTTACATAAAAATAAGTACAACACTAGCTAATACAAGAATTAAAAAAGATAAAGAAGAAGAAAAGTGTCCTCCAAAGATGATGAATGAAGAGGTAAGCCTTGCTCCAAGCACAGTAGCTCCTCTACTTGAAAAGACCTCCTCCTTGCCTTCAAGTTGATATTCCTCCAAGCCTTCCTCCAAGGTGGGTGTCAACCACCTTGCTCCTCCTCTTGCTTGCCTATCCTTCCTAGATGAAAGCTTCCTCCTCCTTAGCGTGGCCCAAGGGGAGGAAGAGAGAGGAAGAAGGCACCAAGGGGGCAGGTAGGTTGCCCCCTTCATCTTCTTCACTTCTTCTTCCTTGGCCTTAGGTGTAGGTGAATATAGGTAAAAATTAAACTAAGAGAGGATGGTTTCAATGTGGGTGGTTAGTGGTGTTTTTATAGGGATGGAAAGATGGTGGTTGGAGTTGGGATAGATGGATGGCTAGGATTAGGTTTAAGGGTGGTTATAGGGATCCTAGGGTTAGGATGGAGTGGTGCCACCTTAAGGGATGTGGTGGTGGAGAGTCACCATAATTTGGTGCCAACTATGGGGGCTTCTAGAAGGGAGTTAGGTGAATGATGGAGATGGCTTGAAGGGGCAGGTGTAGGGTTGGATTTGAAGGGTTTTGGAGGGAAAAAGTTGGCGCCAAAAGAGGAAGGGTTGGAGGTGATTTTGGTGCCAATTAGTAGGTACCCTTTTGGTGGTGGTGGCTCCAAGTCAGAGTAGTAGGTGTAGGTGGGTAGCTTACTTGGTGGACTAGCTAGGTGGTGTTTTAGGGTTAGGTTTTGGTGCCATGGAGATAGACCTAGCTAAACTAAGCTAGCTAAGTTAGCTTAAGTAGTAGGTGAGTAGTGGAAAGAGGTAAAGGGAACTAGGGTTTTGGAGGTGAGGAGCTAAAAGTAGATGGAAGGAACTGCACTGGGGCAGGTGACTGCTGAAGAGAACTACAAGGAGTTACCTTAGTTGGCTTAGCTTGCTAGTTCTTTGCCAGCTGCTAAGCCAAGCTAAGATGAGCTGGCTTCTGCTAAAATGAGTTGAGGTGAGCTGGGTCTGGTCTTCTTGGAGATTACCTAGCTAGTTGGAGCAGCTAGCTTAGGTCAAGTAGCTCAGCTCAACTAAGTTGAGTTGAGTTGAGTCTGTTGGAGTTGGACTTGAGCTGGCCTGTGCTGGTTAAGGTCATCTTCAGCTGACTAGGTATAGTTAGTTGATGGCAGTAGCTAGTTCTAGTCAGGTTGAGCTTGCAGTGAACTATTCTGAGCTAAAGGAGCTAGAATGGACCTCGGATCAACCGTCTTGATCTTGTTTGAGTCGCCATATAGCTAAGGTGAGCTGAATGGAGCTGAGGTGAACTAGCTAGAGCTACCATTCATTTGAGATAAAATGAATGTAGCTAGAGATGAGCTAGCTAGAGCTACCATTCAGCTGGGATGAGCTGAATAGAGCTAAGGATGAATTGATCTAGCTAAAAAGAGCTGGGATCCTGCTAAGATGAGTTGGATCTAGCTATGATCCACCTAATATGGGCTTCTCCTTCATCTTCTACCTTCTTGAGTGCCAAGGAATGTGGGATCTGACTTTCTGTCTATTCCTAACACTCAGATAAATACATTAAAAATACAAATAAAATGCAATGCATGCCTAGCCTAAGAAATGCCTAAAGGTAGCCTAAAAACACATTTGTGAAGTTAAAACCCTAAGAGCTACATATGTTTTAAGATAAAAGAATGATGATAAACTGACGTTTATCAATGGGTACAGCCTGAACACCCCTTTCTACTCTGCCCTAGGAAACCCTGTCAGCAACCGACTCTAGAGAGTATGCAACGGATGAGGCAACCTACTTGAAAGGTAGCAAAGCAAGCAAGGATTTCCCACCCCCTCCTTTTTGCTACCTTTACAGGAGAGCCTTTCAAATCAAAGCATGCAGAGTGATGTGCATACATCTGATTAACCTAAAATGTCTATTAATGCATGTTCTTAGTGTCACATTAGCATTATACATTGTAAATATTGCATAACATGCATAATCATGCATTTAGGTCAAGTTGTATAAATTGTATAGTAATTATCTCCTTTTATGGTCAGGGACAGGGTAAGTTTTTATCAAGGCCTCAGATCGAAGATCCAACCATACGGATCTGATCAGGGCGAGGATTGGAGTTCAACAACTCCAAGATCGCCCTAATCGGACATCCGTAGCACCAGATAGAGACCAAGGAACCCTAAAGATCAAGGGCCAAGATGGTGTTAATCCATAACTTAGATACAAATCCGACCAGATGGATGAGTTTGGATCGACAATCGTAGCCTAACGGCACAAAAATTGATCCAATTCGACATACGTGGCACCATCTACAACACTCAGAAGATGGACAGCTTAGATGGTGCCATCATAGCCGCCTAACACCGGCTGCCCCCCCTTTGTTCAATGTCTGAAGGCAAACGCATGGATGATCTGGGCCATTGGATCTCCATCCAACGGTCACAGATCGCACACACCTAATTCCTAAACGGGGCAAAGACGCCCCCACAGTGCGTTGGTCTAGCACCCAATGAATTCTGATGGGCATGCATTCGAATCTCGCCCGTCCTCCATATCAAGATAGGAGAGCACGCGGATGCACAACTAGAGTTGTGCAATGCGCATCGAGCGATGCGAATCATCTGATAGTGCCCACGTGCAATCAGACACGTAGCGTGAACGCCCAATCACACGCAGGCGTGCGGCGCTGGCTAGGAGAGGTTTAAGCTGTCCGATCTCTTGATCGAACGGCTGAGCGCGCACGAACATGCTCATATGCTTGAGGCGCTGAAGGTGAGCGGGCGCACGCAAGTCAACCACGTTCAAGGCTTTAGTGACGGATTTATCCATCACTAAAGGTCTTGAATTAATGTTTTTTATGTTGAAATGTCCAAAATGCCCCTACTCCTTGCAACTATAAAAGGAGCCCCATATCCAACGAATTTCTCACTCCTTCCTTCTTCTCTCTCCCTCTCCAAAGCTTAAGAAAAGCTTGTCCCACACCAGGATGCTCCTCAAGAGCTAAAACCATGTTTTCACCCTCGTTCCGGAAGTGGATCCCACGATGACGGCGACGTGCTACTTCGTTCCCATTCCTCCTACCTCGTCCTCCTTCTTCCCTCTCCATTCCCCGTCTTCCCGACGTTGTCCCATCTGGGTCATCCTCCAAGCGATCATCGAGGAGGATAACTTCTCTCTCCCTTCTTTTTCTGCTTTCTAGAGTAGAATTTACCTGCTTTCTAGTTGTAACAATTTCCCACTTTCTAGTGTAATCATTTCTTACTTTCTTAGTTGTAAAAGCATTATTGAATATCAAGTGATTTACCTGCTTTCTAGTTGTAACAATTTCCCACTTTCTAGTGTAATCATTTCTCACTTTCTTAGTTGTAAAAGCATTATTGAATATCAAGTGATTGCTCTTCTTTCTCTCTCTCTCTTATTGTTTATATTGCTTTCATTATGATTATTTCGCCCTTTAAACAAATATAATTGCAGATTTTGAGATCGACGTAGCCACCCTATGTTCGACTTGAAATTTCTTTACGACTTTTCGGTATAAATTTTATTTGTTGAATGGATTTCTTTGCGACTCAAACTACAACGATGGGATTTCAAATCCAATTGCGAATGCGTAGTGATCCACCATCAACATTTTGGCACTGTTGCCGGGGATTGAACCCGGGTCACCCGCATGACAGGTGGGAATACTCACCACTATACTCTAAATCCCTCAAGATTGGACCAAGCGACAATGGGATAGACTCAAATCTAAGGCCAAATATTACTTCTGGGAGGATGCTGAACTATACCACATCGACTTTGATTGGATTATTCGCCAATGCATTTTGGAGAACGAATTTAAGAGTATACTCGAGTTCTACCATGCATCTGCGCATGGTGGACACTTCTCCAGGAAAAAGACAGCTGCAAAAATTTTGCAATCTGGAATCTATTGGCCGTCTTTATTCAAGGATGCCCAAGAATTCTCGAGGTCATGTTCTTGATGCCAGGCACTTGGGAGCATAACCAAGAGAGACATGATGCCCCTAAACCTGATTCTTCCTATCGAAATCTTGGACGTTTGGGGCATCGACTTCATGGGACCCTTTCTCCCTTCATTTGGACATCAGTACACTCTCGTCGTTGTTGATACGTGTCCAAGTGGATCGAGACCATTCCCACCCAAACCAATGACCACAAGGTGGTCATAGATTTCATCAAGAAGAACATTTTTAGTCGATTTGGAATTCCGAGGGCCATCATTAGCGATGGTGGCACTCATTTCACTAATGTCCAATTTCAAAATTTGTTGGCAAAATACGGGGTTAATCACAAAATCTCTACACCTTACCATCCCCAGACAAATGGACAAGCTGAGATCTCCAATCAAAAGATCAAGAATATTCTGCAGAAAATGGTTAGGCCTAATCGCAAAGACTGGACTCTTAATGTTGAAAATGATTTGTGCCCGAGTAATCCAACCTAATTCTTTTACAAATAGCATATAGTTTTTGCTATGGACTAGCAAAAGATAGGCATGGGGGTGTGATGTGCATACATCAAATTAACCTAAAATGTCTATTAATGCATGTTCTTAGTGTCACATTAGCATTGTACATTGTAAATATTGCATAACATGCATAATCATGCATTTAGGTCAAGTTGTATAAATTGTATAGTAATTGTCTCCATTTATGGTCACGAACAAGATGATTTTTTATCGAGGCCTTGGATTGAAGATCCAACTGTACGGATCTGATCAGGGCGACGATTGGAGTTCAATAACTCCAAGATCGCCCTAATCGGACATCTATAGCACTAGATAGAGATCGAGGAACCCTAAAGATCAAGGGCCAAGATGGTGTTAATCTGCACCTCAGATGACAAATCCGACCACACAGATGGGTTCGGATCGACGATTGTAGCCTAATGGCACAAAAATCGGTACAATCCGATACCTGTAGCACCATCTACAACACTCAGAAGATGAACGGCTTAGATCGTGCCACGTGGCACCATCATAGCTGTCCAGCACCGACCGCCCCCCCTCCATTCAATGTTTGAAGGCAAAGGCGTGGATGATCTGGGTCGTTGGATCTCCATCCAAAGATCGCAGATCGTGCATGCCTAATTCCTAAACGAGGCAAAGATGCCCCTGCAACGTGTTGGTCCAACACCCTACGAATTCTGATGGGCGTGCATTCAAATCTTACCCGGCCTCCAAATCAAGGCAAGCGAGCACGCGGGCACACAATCGGAACCATATGATTCACATCAAGCGGCGCGAATCAGCCGATAGTGCCAACGTGCGATCAGACGCGTGGCACGAATGCACAATCACATGCGGGCAAGCGATGCTGGGGAGGAACGGTTTAAGCCGTCCGATCTCTTGATCGGATGGCTAAGCACGCATGACGTGCACATACGTTTGAGGCACTAAAGGTGAGCGGGCGTGCGCGGCGTGTGCACGTTGGCCACGTTCAGGCCTTTAGTGATGGATTTATCCATCACTAAAGGTTTTGAATTAATGTTTTTTATGTTGAAATGTCCAAAATGCCCCTACTCCTTGCAACTATAAATGGAGACCCATACCCTACGAATTTATCATCCCTTCCTTCTCCTCTCTCCCTCTCCAAAGCTTAAGAAAAGCTTGTCCCACACCCGGGATACTCCTCAAGAGCTAAAACCAAGTTTTCGCCACCATTCTGGAAGCGAATCCTACGACGAGGATGACGTGCTGCTTCGTTCCCGTTCCTCCTTTCTCGCCCTTCTTCCCGCTCCATTCCCCATCTTCCAGGTGTTGTCCCGTCTGACTCGTCCTCCAAGCGATCATCGAGGAGGATAACTTCTCTCTTTCTTCTTTTTTGGCTTTCTAGAGTGATTATTCTTTTTTTTCTCTCTCTCTTATTGTTTATATTGCTTCCATTGTGATTATTTCTCCCTTTAAACAAATATAACTATGGATTGTGAGATCAACGTAGCCTCCCTATATTCGACCTGGAATTTCTTTACAACTTTTCGGTATAAATTTTATTTGTTGAACGGATTTCTTCGCAACTCGAACTACGACGGGTTTTCAAATCCAATTGCGAACGCGTAGTCATCCGCCATCAACACAGAGCAACTGCTCTTAGCCTAGCCTCTCTAGAAGGACAAGTTCCAAGTACACGCAAGGCACCACCCTTCGCCTGGAGAGCTCACGCCAATCTCGGCATTCTCCCGTCAACCCCACCTCCACGCCGACATGGTCATACTACGTGTCATGTGAAATAAGCTAGTTAATAAATGATAATCTAGCACACACTAAGTGTTGATAACAACATCATCAGCCACAACTAGCTTTAATTAGTCATAACCAACAGACAAATGCTCCTACATAACCGATGAAAGGCCATAATTCAGTGCATATTCATTCTGAGAGAAAAGCAATAAATTAGGGTAAATATGTAGTTTTAACAGTATATCCTAATTGTAAAAAAATCACGGGGAATTCCAGGGGCTTATTAAAGGTAAAATTATCATTAATGACTAATAAGAGGGTTCATGCATTCAGAAATGGGTTTTGGCACGTTTCGAGAATTAATGGACATCTGAAACCCTTAAAACAGTCCCGCTTAAATAACTAAGGCTCTGATTAGGACAAAATTCACCTAAACATTCTAAAAATCATGGACAAATATTATATAAGGTTTGGTACCTTTGATTTAACCATTGGAACCGATTTTGACCTAAAGCAATCTTAGAAGGATAATTTCCCTAATTGATGTTTCTGCATAAATTATCCAGTCAAACTTGGTCAAAACCAAAATCGGACTCCATCATCAAATTCCTTGGGTCCAAATTAGGTTTTACCAAAATTTGGGTCTAATTAGAGATCATCTTGACCTAGTTTACATTTTGGTCTAGCCTGATTCTTCTTCTCTCAAATAGCCCCTCAGGTTTCAAAATATATTGCAAATACCCCCCTAACTTTGTCATCACCTTCACATCTAGGTCCCTACTGCCATTAAGAGTAGCTACAGCTCACTGTTGAGGTTAGAGTGAGGATTTCTCACTTGATTCTTAACCAATCAATCCCAAATTTGAACTGGAGATTCCTTGAGGAATTCTCTTCAAATTAAGGCTGGCCAGGAATCCTTTCTCCTTCCCAAAAGCTCATGTGAGCCTTTCAAAGGTTCAGGTTTCCCTTTTGTATGTAAGTCCCAAGCTTGGAAGGCCCTTTTAATGCCTATAAAAGAACCCTGATCAAGTTCCTCACCTCCTTAGCTTGGTTTGGAGGTCGGATATCCCCTCTTCCCTTCTCCTCAACCTCCATCTCCACCAACTCCAGTGAGCCCTCTGACCACCTTCCTTGTCCACCCTCACAGGCAATAGCGGGTGGATTCTCCTTCCATGTCTTCTTCCACATCGCGCAATACCAACGAACGCCCCTTTCCCTGTCTTCCTCGTCGTTCCTTCACCACCTGAGACTTTGTCTTTTCTGTCGTTGGCCTGACAAAATCGGCGTGCATCCTCCCTTTCGTCCATTTAGATTAGGTTAGTTAGGTCTCTCTTTCTCCCTAGGTTCTAGTTCTCTCTTTCAAACTCCAAATCTACTGTTGACGCTACTGCCATCCACCTTCATTCCCATCTCCGACCACATCTACGATGAGGTCTTCTACTCACCACACACCTCCAAACACCTCACCACCACTCCCAAAACCTTTGCCATGCACCTCTGACTAAAACCTCTCTCCTATTCCACCCTATCGCCCATTCCAAAGTCCCACCGAACAAACCCACTTCCGTTCATCTCCTTCGACCTTGTCCGATCACCTCACACCCTCTCACGACAAGATACCACCACCGCCACCCTCGCCATACTACGATGATGCTCCTGAGCAATTTTAATTTTGTCGAGAGGCCATGTTCTTGACTTGTAGGTGTTCGCCGTACTTTTCCACCACCACCATTGTTGCCACCTTCGTTCTTTGTGTTCCAAGCCACGCAAGCCCCAGGTTCCACCTCTAGGCATTGCGGACAAGACACAGGGCTCGCTCCAGGTCACTAATTGCTGCTGAAAGAGCATTCCTCGATCTCAATTAGACGCAACAAGCCACAGTAGCCTCATTGCGAATACGTGAAGGAAGTGGGACTTCTTAGTCCACATCATAGAGGGAAAAATCACTTGTGTGGTATAAAAGGCAGAAGTGCATAAGGCTTGTTGCCTCAAGCACACGGGGGCTGAGGTTCCCCATTCATAGCCCCCACTCTTCGCTCATCACCACCCTTGGTGAGCTTGGACTGAATACTGCATAAACCCATACCCGGATCCGTATACCCGATTAAGCCTGGGTTTGAGAGAGGAGGAAGAAGAAATTTGCGAGGGGAGGGGGGATGGTTTTTGCACTTCATAGCAAAGGTTCAACACTTAGTTGTGAGAAAGTAGAAGAGTTGAAGGAAAAGAAGAGAAGAAAAGGGCCTATGCATGGAAGAAAAGACAAGAAGAAGAGAATAAAAGAGCACTGTAGTAGGTGATGGTTAAGTCGTCTAATTTGAGGGCCCGTCATCTGATAGCCCTCTAAGCACAACACTGTGCATTTATTTGCCTTCGTGGACATTTAGCATAAGTGGTTCTAGTTATTGTTTGTTTATTTGAGTTATTAAGTAATTGGTATACATGTGTCTAAACTAATAGTTGGTGATTTAAATCACTATTATTTTATCTTAGATATCTTTTTTCTTTGTCAAACTCTTGATATACTCATGTTTTACATTGAAGACTAGTTTTGAGTAGATAGTATTAATTGAATATCATTATTGGCTTGATTTCCTGTACTCATTTATATATTCACATGAATTGCAATACTTGCTCCCTATGATCAACCATAGACTCTTCTTTTAGGTTTTGAGTTATAAATTGTATCTGTTTATTGAGCTATTTAGGAGATTTTGCTACAATGACGTAACACTAAAAACTCGATCAAACACTAAGAAAGATTTTTGTGCACCAAGGCCAAGAGGATGGAATCCAAGAAATAAATACTCTTGGATGAGAAATGCTAACCCTAAAGGACCCAAGAAAATATGGGTAACTAGATCTTTGGTTTATTATTGTTTTGCAGATGATTGCTTAGATACAAGTCATTATCTGTATGGACTTCATCAAGGACGGATCAAGGTACTTGGAGAATCAAATGGATATGGAGGGTGGAACCCATATTAGTGGCACTAATTCAAACACTTGGTGACCTTGCATTTAGTAAGTTTGGAGGAAATTTTTTAGTCTATTTCATTGATTTGATAGGGAAGTTTATAGGGATTCAATATATAAATAAATAAATAAATATATTAAAAAAGGTAGAAAATAGATGCTTGCTATTAGGGGGAGTTATTTGAAATTGACTAGCTAAATTTTTAATTAAAAGAAGAAGAATGATTATAATTACACCTTTTTGATAATGTCAAAACTGGGAGAAATTCTTTTTGATTTATATGGTTTTGTTATCATCAAAAAGGAGGAGATTGTTGGTGATAAAGCACCACGATTATTGATTTTGATGATAACAAAACATGTTATATTTAACATTGTATTTGGAGATGAATGTTTCAGGCTTAAGGTTGTTAGAAGCTTGATGAAAGCTTAAGATCAAGTTCTATGGAAGATAGAAGGAGATGAGCATCAAGGAAATGAGGAGATGAAGATAGAAGGAGATGAGCATCAAGGAGTTGAGATGTAGTTAGATTAGTTTTGTTTCATTTTTAGAATGTAAATGAGCCATGAATTATCCTTAGGATACCTTTAGAACCTTCCTATCCTCATTCTTCTAATTCAACATACATGAACTTGTTTCTGATTGATTTTTCAAACGTCCTATGATTCCTTTAGGTGTCTGATCTACCTTATCAGACGTCTAGGCTCCTGTCCAAATCCTAGATTCTTGTCCAGAATTCTTGACATATGTCACCTAGGATTTTAGACGTTTGTGATCCACTTTATACGTCTAATAATGTCTTTCAAACACCTCCTTGAGCTTTTGATATTTCCTTAACTAAATATAACAATGGTCATAATCTATGGTGTTTTTCAGACATCTATTATCTTTTTGAGACATCCGGAAATGACCAACATTCACTTTCTATCCAACGATCAAATTGACCTCATTTGACTATGTCAGTTTCTCTTTGTTTATGGACTGTTGTAGTCCATTAGATGTCCTTGCATTTATCCAGACGTCTAATAATTCTTTTTAAGACATCTAAACTTTTGACCAGACATCCAGTAAGACATCTAACCATTTGTCTTTAGATCCCTATTTAGATCCAACCTCATTCCAGGAAAGATCACTTTGACCCTGAGGCTTTTGCAGACATCCTGTTCTATTCTCAGACATCTGAAACTATCTGTTTAGATGTCTACCTCTTTGTTCAGACATCTCTGAACTTTATTTTGTGTAATCCAGTAACGACTACTTTCTTACTGAAGTTTTTCAGACATCCGACTTTATTCTCAAACATCTGAAATGACTCCTTCAAATGTCTATCTTGCCTTTTTTGATGTTTGATCCAGTCAGACTTTGAGTAATTGCTTTGTAGCTGTTCTACCTTAATTTATTCCATTCCAATTCAAATCACAATGACTACCTAGGCTTAAATCTGACCTCCTACACCTATATATACCCACCAAGGGTTGCTTTAAGCCTACACAGAAAGAAAAGAAATATTCTAGTGCTAAATACTTTCCATTATCCTGTTCTAAGCTTTCAAAAGCTATTGTGCTCCATTGTGCTCTTTTGTTCTTACAGATTCATGAGAGTAACACCACTCCCACTCTTATTTTCTACATCACATAGGTTTGCAAAGGGAGTATCTTAGCCTCCTTTCTATTTCACATCATTTAAGGCTCTTAGGATTATTACATTATTTCATTTTATTAGTTTGTTTAGGTGCCTGAGCTGTGGGTTTCCTGTTTCCTCTTAGTAGAGGGGCTAAACTCTCCTTGGGGGTTGTCTAGAAGTGGGGAATTATTTTGAGGAACACTATCCTAGATTTAGTGGTGTGGTTCAGTGATTCCCATTGAATTAGGGGCAAAATCTGAAATCGGGAGATCTAGGTAGAGGTTTTTCCCGCAAGGGTTTCCTCTCTAAATACTTATGTTATTTGTTGGGATTGTTTGTGGTTTGTTTTTACTTAATATTATTTCACAATTCAACCCCCCTTTTTGTGCCACTAACAGTGTCACCACGGGAAAGAAAGAGAAGAAGCAAGGAATAAAAAATTCTCTTCCTTTATAAATATTGACTGTTACATTCCTTAGGATTATTGTCTCCAGCTAAATTATAGCTGAAAAGAAACAAGTCACTACAAAAATTTTCGGCAACACCATTCATCAAGATTCAGCAGCCCCTCCCTAAGTCTTCGAGCTTGCCTACCCTCAGCAACACGGGTGTTAGTGTAGCAACAAGACTGGCAGACCCTACAGCCTCTGGAAGATTCGCTTTAGACAGATCCCCAACTAAGATCTGTCTCTTCCCATCTAACACCGTCTATCCATGTCCCCAGCAAATCTCCTGCAATCGGTGGGATGACCTCCCCAGCCTCATCTTCAAAAGAAGAATGGCTGAATGAGGAGCCCGTTGGTGGACCGGCAAGTCTTGGTAAGCCACGACGGTTGCCCAAGGCAGGCAAAGTGGCTCAGACGTGCAGAGTACCCTCCAATTTATCAATGAGGTAACTTACTTAGTCGATGCCATAAGGCCTTTAGTAGGCCATTCCACAGAGGATAACCAGTTGAGCTCAATTACCTAGGTAGGCGCTATGGGCACTCTCTGACCAAAAGAACCTGCTCCTGCCAACACCCCTGTTGAGCTCTACCCCACATCTTCTCGGGTAAATAGACTCCTGCCACAGGAGTTGCCAGCAGCAGCACCTCTTGTCCCAGCCTTGTGGAGTTACCAAAAGAGCCGAGCAGAGCAGTAGAAGCGCTGATCCTCCATAAAGGAGTAACCTTCACCTGGGCCCCGAATGGTGCCTCCACGGTCCAACGTCCGGCGGGTTCTTGATACGAGAAATACACGGTTTGTTAATTATACAAAATAGTGTCATTGCAGGCATAAATCTGCAATAAACTTTTACAATTTATAAAACCTAGATAGTGGAGTATCTAAGGTGGTCCAAGGAGGCCAATTCGTTAATCACATGAGATGGTTCTCTCTCTCACCTCTCAAATCTGCAGTTGTCTTTTTGCATTTTTTATTTTTGTTGTTGTTTATAATTTTCAAAACAATCAGGCAATGGAATAGGAGATGATGATTATGCTACTCCTATCAACTAACCCTAAGTGACAGGAATGAAACCCTCTCTTATAAGCTCATCCTAGGCAAGTGCACCTAAGGTAATTAGAAAAGGAGAGTGTGGTGTGCACTACACTAGAATACCATGAAAAACACACTAAGGAAAAAACATAAACTTGGAAGGAAAAGAGAATTTGTATTACTAGCAAAGTAGATGAAATGTACCTGAATGCTTGTTACATGAAAGATAAGGAAACACTAGCTAATATAAGGAAAAATAAAGATAATGAAGAAGGGGAATCTTTTGTAGAAGTTCTGGAGTGCCCTTGCTCCAAGTGTGGTTGCCCCACACTTGAAAAGGGTTTCCTTTGCTTCTTCTTGATGTAGTCCTCCTCCAAGAAATCCTCCAAGGTGGGCATCAACCACCTTGCTCCTCCTCTTGCTTGGCCATCCCTTCAAGTGTGAAGATCTCCTCCTTGGTGTGGCACAAGGGAGAGGAAGGAGAGGAAGAAGGCACCAAGGGGGTGGGTAGGTTACCCCCTTGATCTTCTTCTTCATCCTTGTTGTGGATGAAGGTGGTATGGGTGGAACCTAATATAATGGAGAAGATGGGATTTAGGTGGTGGTTAGGTGGGGTATACATAGAAATGCAGAGGGAGATGGTTGACGTGGACATGTGTAAGGCTAGGATTGATTCTAAGGGAGGTTATGGGTGGCTATGGAGATCCTAGGGCCTAGGTTAGTTGGCACCACTTTAAAGGATGCAAGGGGGGTAGTTATTGGTTGATTCCACCCCTTGGTGGATGTCCATGAGTGGAGAGATGCCTCCACTTTGGTGCCAAATTGGGGGTTTCTAGAAGATGGATTAGGCGTAGGGTTGGGATTAGTTGTGGGTTAGGTGTAGGGTTGTGATGAGAGGGTTTTTAGGGGGGGAAATGGCACCAAAAATGGAGGTGGTTGGAGGTTTTTTTTGGTTCCGACTTTGGTGTCTCTTGGTGGAGGTTATGGGGTGAAGAGGTGTGGTGGTGGTGGTGCCAATTTGGAGTAGTACGTGTAGGTAGGTGGCTTACTTTGGTGGACTAGTTAGGTAGTGTTTTAGGGTTAGGTTTTTGTGGCCAAGGAGGTGACTAGCTAAGCTAAGCTAGCTTAGCTAGTAGGGAGTATGGTAGAGAGGTGGGGTAAGCTAGGGTTTAGAAGGAGAACAGCTGGAGGTAGTTAGAAGGAGCTGCACTGGAGTTGATGTCTACTGAAGGGAGATGAAGTAGAGATCAGTAGCTAGCTTAGCTAGCTAGTTCTTTGCTAGCAGCTAAGCCAAGCTAATATGAGTTGGATTCTTCTAATTTGAGCTAAGTAAGCCAAGCTAATATGTGCTGGATTCTTTTAATCTGAGCTAAGGTGAGCTGGGTCTAGTCTTCTCGGAGAGTACCTAGCTAGCTAGAGTAGCTAGCTTAGGTCAAGTAGCTTAGCTCAACCAAGTTGAGCTAAGCTAGGTCTCTAGGAGCTAGACTTGAGCTGGCCTGAGCTAGTTGATGACTTCTTCAGCTGACTAGGTCTAGCTAGTTGATAGCAGTAGCTAGTCCTAGTCAGGTTGATTTTCCAGTGAACTCTTCTAAGCTAGAGGAGCTGGAATGGAGCAAGGATCAACAATCTTGAGCTAGTTTGAACTACCATCCAGCTGAGGTGAGCTGAATGGAGCTAAGGTGAACTAGCTTGAGCTACCATTCAGTTGATAAGAGCTAAATGGAGCTAAGGATGAGTTGATCCAGCTGGGATCCAGCTGGGATAAGCTTGATCTAGCTGGGATCCAACTGAATGGTGCTTCTTCTTTAACTTTTGCTTTACTGAGTGTCATGGTATGTGGGATCTGACTCTCTATTTATCCTTGACACTCAATTAAAGTCATCAAAAAGACAATAAAATGCAATGTATGTGTTTCCTAAGTAAATGCCTAAATGTTGCCCGAAAACCCATTTGCGAAGTTAAAACCCTATGAGCTAGATCAGTTTTAGGGCATAAAAATGATGATAAATTGACATTTATCACACCCCCATGATTATCTTTTTCTTGTCTCTTAGCAAAATTATTTTTAGAAAATAGATTTTTGGGAAGACTAATTTTTTTTTTTACTTTTGGGGAGAGAAAGATTACAGGGCCTTGGTTGATTGAAAACATGGAAGGCACGGGATTTGTTAAAGATAAAACATTGGGATTCATCTTTGGATCCAAGAGTTAGAAGAATCGGGATCAATGTATCCTTCAAAAATTCACAAATTAACTCATTGTTAATTCAAATGACTCGAAACCATTTCGCAATTAGGATTTCCTTGGCTCTTGAATCCGACTCGTAACTTGCATAATTCTTTTAAAACCTTGTCTTTGCTTTGTGAATGCCAACGTTTATTAGGATATTTATAAGGCAATGTTTTGGAATATTTTTTTTTTGTCTTCCCCCATGCTTACTCCTAGCTTAATCCTACAATAAATGTATCGTGATCATCATTCCCATTGCCAATTCTCGAGGGGGCTCTGGTGCTAGCACTTCGAGATAGTACTGTCCAAGACACCACCCAGGAACTCACAACCCCAAAACACATTGAGGTGTAAAGGGGCGCTCCAAGCAAACTCAAGCTCTTGCTCTGACGCTTTGGGTAGAGCACCATCCAAGACACTTGAGCTACAAAATTGTGCCTTAATGCTTCGTCTAAAGATATGAAATATAGATATAGAGCAGCCCTGAGGCAGTAATATGTTGACATCTCATCCTCAAATGAGTCATTTTCCTCCTTCTCGACAGTAGGAACTCAAACCAAGGATCTACTTCAGATTTCACTTAGACTGAATCAGGGTTTTTCTAATTTTTCTAATTATTTTTTTAGGTGTTGGCTTGTGTGTGAAATTTGATAGAAGAATTTCGCAAGAGACAAGTTTTTGGTTTGAAAACTAAGCCAGGTAATTTCCAGGACATGAAAAGATATCAAAGCCACCTGAATCATCTTGAGTTCAGGTGGAATTTAGAGGAGGATACTTGATCTAGTTTAAAAATCGACCCAAAAATTCCAATAATCAGATCTGTATTCTTATCCCTAGTTTGTTAAAGATTAAATCCCATTGTGCTTAAAATGAATCTTTCAACCTTAATCCCACTTTTCAAAATTTTCCTCAAAGAGTTTTATGATTTTCTATAGTGAGATGCATGTGAAAGAAAAATTGCATATTTTTAGGTTTTGAAAATCCTAAATCGATCATCAAAATTTGAAAATAACCCCCCATACTTATGATATGCAATGTCCTCATGCATTAGGACGGAAAGAGATCACCTTAGTGAGAGCCGATCGGTTTCAAGATGGTCAAAACTTGGGAAAAGAAAAGAAAAAGGAAAGTAGGAAAAAATGATCGGTTAACTCCCATCCAGTGCTATCTTTTACGTCATTCAGCCAGGCATGAAGTGATGCACGGAAGATGGACAGTCATGTAAATAATTGGACACTTGAACGTCCTCAAGAAAGGTGTCTTCCTTAGGATCCCTTAAAAGATGATTGGTAAAGATATAAGGATCAAAATGAAATGGAAAAATGTAAGAATGACCCGAGTCTGGCCATGGTTTGAGTTCATGATGGAAGCAAAATGTGGATGGGTTGGGTGGTAGGTCCAATGGAAAGGGAGGGGGAGAGAAGTCAATGTGATGTAGGGTGGGTGAAGTTAGTGCGGACGGGTTGGGTGGAAAATTAGGTAGAATTGAAGAATGAAAGTCAAACCCTAATTGATTTGAAATGTCTTTGACCACATAATCATATTTAGAATATGAATCAATAGAATTTGGATCAACAGAGGTCAAAGCAAAGTAGGAGTTGATCAACATAAATTTCTCAATTACTGCTTCCATTTTATTATTAGCATCCTCAAAAAATTCATAATCAATGGACTTCTTGGAAACTTGGAAAATATCTAATAAGATAGTCTCGTTACCGCAACTTATTTCCATTTTTCTGGAATGATAATTGATATTAGCTTGTGCGGTAATCAGAAAAGGTCTTCCATGGACAACAGGGGCATTTGTGAGAGCTTCAGGTACCTCTATGTCAAGGATCAGAAAATCAACCAGAAATAGACAATTTCGGACCTTGACAATACTATCCCTATGGTTGAATGGTAGATTGGTCTACCAAAGGAAATTGCACCTTAGTAGGTTTTAATTCACCGAATCATTCCTCAAATAAGACCATTGGGATGAGATTAATAGACACCTAAGTCAACAGAGGCATGATAAAAGGTGGTGTCATTAATGACAACCGAAATGAGTGGTGAGCCTGAGTCCATTTTCTTCAGAGGCAGCTTGCTCTGGACAACTGAGCTCACTGTCTCAAAAAGGACCACCCTTGCTAGATTTTGGATCAGCTGCTTTGGAGTACTATTTCTTTCAATAAATGAGCATATCCAGGGGTGGCATCTAGGAAGGTGATGTTAGTCTCGACTTGCCCAAATAAATCCAAATGATCTTGGTGAGAGGGCTCTGATTTTTTTTCTTAGAAGGATTGGATTGCAGAGCTTGAGGGTAAGGAAGAGGATTTGAATCTTGTGTTTTTGGTGTGCCTTTTTCTTCTTCCTAATTTGGGTTAGGAGAGTCAATTTGCATAGGTTGACAGTGGCTTTCCTTAGTTTGATGTGAAGGCCCTAAATCAGTGGTGGTTTCCTCACACCTCAATGTATCTACATATGTAGTTTGGTTATGCCTGGAAGGAGGTGAGGGGGCTTGTTGTTGATAGAAATCGAGTTGGTGCTGAGGTATCGGGTTAATGGGAGGTTGATTAGTGTGGTTCTGATGTTGATTTCCACCTAGATATTGTTTCATTTGATTGATAGGGTTTGGTATGGGTTGGGATGGTAAATGTCCTGCAAGTCTCTAGGTCTGAGTAACCACAACTTGATTATGGAGACTGTTAATAACACGAGTTACTTCCGTCATTTTGCTTTGCATTTCCCGTAGAGTTTTCATCAACTGGGCATTGATGTCTTCTTGAGATGGCCCAAGTTGATAAAAGGTATGATTTGAACCATACCCTCCAAAAGGATTTTGTTTTTTGTAAGGAACCGGATTGGTCCAGGAGTGAGTCAGGTAATTCTGCCAATTAGAGGAATTTTTAAATTGCTCTTGGAGGATGGAGATATTTTTGGTGGGGCTATGATTTGGATATGTGTAATTCCCTGGTAAGCCATAAGAAGCCTTAGAATATTGATTATACTCAGCAGGGGTAGTGTTAAAAGTATGTAAATTTTCTTTCCTTGGGATGTTAGATGGGGTTAGATGCGGAGCTTGTGGAGCTTGGGTAGGTTTGGCAAGTCTCCCGTGATTGGCTAGGTTTGTTATAGCCCTAGTCAACAGTTGTTGATTAGCTTGTAGCTAAGCCACTTGCTCAGCTATCATGGAGTAGAGATGAGGTGGGGGGGTTGATTAGGTAGCTCTAAGGTGGATAGATGGGGGATGAAAAAATTAGCATGTGGATTAGAGGACCTATTTTGTTTTTCCATTTTTTTTTAATGCAAAGAAGAGGAAGAATGCGGGAAAAGAGGTCATTGCATTGGGGAGGCAAAAATCAAGTGGTCCCTCCAAGTGTGGAGTTTGGAATCACTGCCTGTGCAAAAATGGAAGAAATGGAGAGGAGAGGAGGGAGAGATGAGAGAAAGTATGCAATCAAGAAAACAAAATTCTAGACCTAACTTAAATGTTGCTCCCTAAAAATTAACCTAAGACTTGGTCTACCTAGGAAATAAGAAATCAATAGTGAATATCCTTTCCCTCAACAATTCTGGTTAGGTTGAATAAGGGGAGGGTTGGGCCCAAGCATGTCCCAGGAAAACCACTGGGGGCTTGTATAAACCCATGCCTGGTCGTTCGACACAACCCCTCAGCCTGGCACCAAATATAGATGAAGGAATTGATACCAACTAAAGAAAATTTAAGACATAGATAGCAAGCCTAATTTTGATGAAACCTTAGGGGTCAAATTGCTATAAAATTTTAATTAGGTCTAGGAGGCTAAAGTGCACAAGAAATGTGATGAGCATTAGTTGGGGTAATGCCCAATTATTTCTTTTTTTGTGTGCGTTCAAATTAGGTAAGAAGTGGTGGCCACGCCAAATCAAAAGGGTTTGCAAACAAGGAATTTTTTGGTTGAAGTGTTTTAGGGTTTTAATTAAAACCTAATGTCTTTTAAGATTCTCTCTTATTAATGATTCACACAAGGTTTTGATATTCCACAAAATAGTAACAAACAAGTTATTGTTTGTGGAAGTCAATTCCTTTAAAATTGATGTAACTAAGAGAGAAAATAAAAAACCCTAAAGTCGGAATTCCTAGTTATGCAACTCCTAAAAATGAATCTCATTTTGAAATCTTTTTAGGTAGTGGCCCAAACAAGACAAACAACACCACCATGTTATAGAAAATCAAACAAGGAATCCAAAAATATTTTTTTGAGATTTTATGAAATTGTTTGATGCTTTTTTGAAATTTTTATTCTTATTGGTGTCAAGAGTCAGAATTGATAGATTCGAGGAATTAATTCTGCAAAAACCTCAAATGATCTCCAAAATTTTGGAGAATTTTATATGATGTAGATAATTTCTCAAGGTTTCCAGAAATATAAATTTTACCTAATTCTAAAGAGTATAAAAATTTATAAAATTCACATATTGTAAGAAAATAATAAAAAATTAAGGTTTGACTCCTCTTAAATCTATGAATTTTTTAATTTTTTTGTATTCAGAAAAATTACTTGAAAGTTGGACTCAAGGTTCCTGACTCAAATGGACTTCTCTGGGTGAAATTTGGTGCTTTTACAAAGCTCCTAAGTGCCTGAACCTAATTTTTGAAAATCAAGATAGAAGTATGGATTTTCAAAAATCAAACACAAATAAGACTAAGGTGGTGGAAAAATGAAGCAAACAAGCAACACAATAAGTTTTAGGATTCCACCACCCTGAATTTCTCTTGTTTTTTATTTTCTTTATAATTTAAAGACTTTTTTAAGATATTTTGGTTTTTGTAAAAAGTGATAGCTTGGGGTACTAGCCTGAAGTATGAGGGAAGACAAGATCACCAGAAGTTTTCCACTCCAAGAGAATCTGAATCCCGCTCCTGCTCCTGATTCACACCTGGACAAAACAAAAAACAAATTTCATGGAGACCTAACAATGAATGAGAGAGATAAACTATGTGACTAAGCCATGCATCCCCAATAATAGCACCAAAAAGTGATACAAGAAATATTGGATTTGTTAATTATGTGAAATAGTGCATTGTATGTACAATTTATAAACCTAGATAATGGAGTATCTAGGATTGTCCAAGGAGGCCAATTCATTAATCACATGAGGTGGTTCTCTCCCTTTCCTCTCAAATCCGCACTCGTCTTTTTGTATTTTTGATTTTTGTTGTTTTTATAATTTTCAAAACAATCGGGCACGAATACGAGATGATGATTATGCTATGCCTATCAACTAACCCTAAGTGACAGGAATGAAATCATCTCTTCTAAGCTCATCCTAAGCAAGTGCGCGTAGGGTAATTAGAAGAGTAGAGTGTGGTGTGCACCACACTAGAATGACATGAAAAACACATTAAGATAAAGACATAAACTTGGAAGGCAAAGAGAACTTGTATTATTAGCAAAGTAGATGAAATGTACCTGAATGCTTGTTACATGAAAGATAAAGAAACATTAGCTAATACAAGAAAAAATAAAGATAATGAAGAAAGGGAATCCTCTGTAGAAGTTCTGGAGAGCCCTTGCTGCAAGTGTGGTTGCCCCACACTTGAAAAGGGTTTCCTTTGCTTCTTGATGTAGTCCTCCTCCAAGAAATCCTCCAAGGTGGGCATCAACCACCTTGCTCCTCCTCTTGCCTGGTCGTCCCTTCAAGTGTGGAGATCTCCTCCTTGGCATGGCACAAGGGAGAGGAAGGAGAGGAAGAAGGCAGCAAGGGGGCAGGTAGGTTGTCCCATTGATCTTCTTCTTTTTCCTTGGCGTGGATGAAGGTGGTATGGGTGGAACCTAATCTAATAGAGAAGATGGGATTTAGGTGGTGGTTAGGTGGGGTATATAGAGAAGTGGAGAGGGAGATGGTTGATGTGGACATGTGTAGGACTAGGATTGATTCTAAGGGAGGTTATGGGTGGTTATGGGGATCCTAGGGCCTAGGTTAGTTGGCGCCACATTAAAGGATGCAAGGGGGGTGGTTATGGGTTGATTCCACCTGTTGATGGACGTCCATGAGTGGAGAGATGCATCTACTTTGGCACCAAATTGGGGGTTTCTAGAAGGTGGATTAGGTGTAGGGTTGGGATTTGTTGTGGGCTTTGGTGTAGGGTTGTGATGAGAGGGTTTTTGGAGGGAAAAATGGAACCAAAAAGGGAGGTGGTTGGAGGTGGTTTTTGGTGCCAACTTTGGTGTCTCTTGGTGGAGGTTATGGGGTGAAGAGGTGTGGTGGTGGTGGCACCAAGTTGGAGTAGGAGTAGGTGTAGGTAGGTGGCTATTTTTGGTGGACTAGTTAGGTGGTGTCTTAGGGTTAGGTCTTTGTGGCCAAGGAGGTGACTAGCTAAGCTAAGCTAGCTTAGCTAGTAGGGAGTATGGTAGAGAGGTGGAGTGAGCTAGGGTTTAGAGGGAGAAGAGCTGGAGGTAGCTAGAAGGAGTTGCACTGTGGTTGATGTCTACTGAAGGGAGTTGAAGTTGAACTCAGTAGCTAGTTCTTTGCTTGCAGTTAAGCCAAGCTAATCTGAGTTGGATTCTTCTAATCTGAGCTGAGGTAAGGTAGGTCTATTCTTCCCGAAGAGTACCTAGCTAGTTGGAGTAGCTAGCTTAGGTTATGTAGCTCAGCTCAACTAAGTTGAGCTGTGTTAAGTCTTCAGGAGTTAGACTTGAGCTGGCTTGAGTTGGTTGATGACCTCTTCAGCTGACTATGACTAGCTAATTGATGGCAGTAGCTAGTCATAGTCAGGTTGAGCTTCCAGTGAACTCTTCTGAGCTGGATGAGCAGGAATGGAGCTAGGATCAACTATCTTGAGCTAGTTTGCACTACAATCCAATTGAGGTGAGCTGCATGGAGCAAAGGTGAACTAGCTTGAGCTATCATTCTTCTGAGATGAGCTGGATCTAGCTGGGATCCAACTGAATGGAGCTTCTTCTTCATCTTCTACCTTCTTGAGTGCCAAGGTATGTGGGATTTAACTCTCTACTTATCCTTGACACTCAAATAAACTCATCAAAAAGACAATAAAGTGCATTGCATGCCTATCCTAAGTAAATGCCTAAATGCAGCTGATCGGATTTTTGCACGGTTTGAAAAATTAGGGTTTTATAGATGTAACGCACAAAAACTAAGTCGCTTTTAAAATTTCTAACCTAGATAGTGGGGTATCTAGGGTCGTCCAAGGAGGCAATTTGTTTGCAAAATACATCTCCTGCTTGGAAATGAAATTCACCTTTCTTTTTGGTCCTTTAAAATATATATGATTTTTTTTTTAGGTTTTTTAAATAAAGGGGCAATCACAAGATGGTGGTAGAAAAAGACTAAATCTAATTTAACTACTAGGTGACAAGAAAGGCCTCTTCTCAAGCTCGCCCTACGTGCGTGAAGGCCTAGGATAATTGAGAAGAGGGAGTGAAAGTGCTAAAGAAAAAAACTAAAGTAAGAAGAAGCTACACCAAGTAGAAAAGGCAACTTAATATTAAGTGGATTTTTGTTTCACAAAAGTAGAGGAAAGCTTTAACTACAAAAAGTAAAACTACAAAAATTAAAACACAAATCCTGGATGATGATGGTGAAGAGGGAACGCTCCTTGCTCCAACTACAGCTGCTCTCGCAATTAAAAAGGGTCCTCCTCTTTTTCTTGAACCAGAGATAGTCTCTTCCTAGCAAGCCCAAGGGGGGTATGCTTGACTCCTCCAAGGTGGATGGAATTCCACCTTCAAACGCTTCTCCTAAGGTGGCGTGGACAACCTTTGATTCCTCCTCGAAGGGTGGTAGTGTACCACCGTCAAATCCTCCACTTCCTAGGGTAGGTGTGTACCCTAGGTTGTCCTCCAATGCCTGGCTTCCTTCCTTGGTTGGTGTGGGCACAAGAGAGAAGAGAAGAGGGGAAGGCACCAAGGGGACAGAGTGTCCCCTTAATCTTCTTCTTCTTCTTCTCTTGACCTTCTATGTAGGTAGAAATATAGGCAGAAAATTGTAGCCAAGGGTGAATCTTTTTGGTGGAATATGATGGGTATTTATAGAGGTGGAGAAGGGGGTAGTAGGCGTGGGTTACGTGGATGGCTAGGATGTGTTTAGGTGGTGGTTATGGGTAGTTAGGTTGATCCTTGGGCTAAAGTTAGTTTGTGCCAACCAAGGGGGTGCCATGGGGTGGTTACAACCATGAAGAGGCACCTATGGTTGGCGCCAATTATGGGGCTTCTAGAAGGTAGGTGAGGTGGATGGTGGAGATGATTTAAGGGAGAGGTGTGTGGTGGAGATGGAGGGGATTTTGGAGGGAAAAGGTGGAGCCAACATAGGGGTGGTTATGGTGGTTTGGTGCCACTTTGTTGGTGCCTTTTGGTGGTGGTTGAGGGGTGAAAAGTGGTGAAGGAGGTGGCACCAACTTGGAGTAGGGTGGAGCTAGCTTAGGTAGGGTTTAGTTGGTGGAGCTAGCTAAGGTTAAGTTGTAGGTGGTTGTTGGCCAAGGGAGCTAGAGTCTAGCTAAGCTAACCTAAGCTAAGCTAGCTTAGCTAGTAATGGAGTAGAGGAGGAGGTAATGTGAGCTAGAGTTTGAAGAGAGGAGCTGAGGAGAAGTCTGGAGCTTGAACTGGAGCTAGTAGCAGCTGAAGAGAGTGGCATGGAACTACTCTAGCTGGCTTAGCTTACTAGTTGTTTGCTAGCTGCTAAGCCAAGCTAAAGTGAGCTGGCTTCTACCATAATGAGCTGAGGTGAGCTGGGTTTGGTGCTCCCAGGGAGGATCAAACTGGTTGGGTAGCTAAGGTAGCTTAACTCAACTGAGTAGAGCTAAGCTGAATCCCCAGGAGCTGGACTTGAGCTTCCTGAGTTGAAATGAAGTCATCTTTAGCTGGCTAGAGTTGAGTGGAGCTGGATGTAGCTGGACCTATGCTGGGGTGAACTCCAATCAACTCAGCTGAGCTAGCTAGAGCTCCCTATGGACTAAAGGGAGTTGAGATGAGCTAGACTCAGCTAAGTTGAGCTGGTTCTATGCAAACTTGAGCTAGGGTAAGCTAAGATGAGCTCTCTTGAGCTGCCATTCATCTGAGATGAGTTGAATGGAGCTAGGATGAGCTAACCCTAGTTCATGTGAGCTGCATTCCAGTTATGGTGAGATGGATCAAGCTGAGTTCCAGTTGGTGAGAGCTTCTTCTTCACCAATTTCCTTCCTGAGTGCTAGGGTTCTAGGCATCTGGCAATCTGTATGTCGCTAACACTCACAAAAGCACAATAAAAATACAACAAAAAGTGCAATGCATGCCTAACCTAATTAATG
This sequence comes from Thalassia testudinum, assembly GCA_037157565.1. Taxonomy (NCBI): domain Eukaryota; kingdom Viridiplantae; phylum Streptophyta; class Magnoliopsida; order Alismatales; family Hydrocharitaceae; genus Thalassia; species Thalassia testudinum. The sequence continues at coordinate 16,991,574 of JAZHRO010000071.1, read as the reverse complement.
CCTACATGTAGCCCAAAAAACCTGTTTCCAGAGCAAAATCCTAAGTGCTAGGTTTGTTTTAATGCATCAGAATGATGATAAACTGGCATTTATCACACCCCATGCTTATCTTTTGCTAGTCTCTTAGCAAAACTTTAATTTTTACAAAACAAAATTTTTAGGAAATCTAATTTTTTTATCTTTTGAAGAGAAAAATGATTATGGGACCTTGGTTGGTTTAAATACAGGAGGTACGGGATTTGTTAAAGATAAACATCGGGATTTGTGTGCATGCACTCCTACGCGCGTGCGGTGCTGCGTGCGTGCGCTAGGCGGCCAAGGCACTGGGCCATCCATCTTCTTCTTATTGTAAGGGCTGCTACAGAGGTCGGATTGAGTCGATTTTTGCGCCATTAGGCTGCGATCGTCGACCCAAACCATCCATGTAGTCGGATTTGTCATTTGAAGCTCCGAATTATGTCTCCTGGTCCCTTGGTGGTTGATCTTCCTCAGACTGCATATGGTGCTACGGGACTCCAATCAAGGCGATTTCAGAGGTGTTGGACTCCGATCGTCATCTTGATTAGATCCGTATGGTCGGATCGTCAATCAGAGGCTTTGAAATAAATATCCTTCTCTCCTAACCACAGAAAGGATGCAATTAACCTAAATTATATACAATTACTCTAAATGCAGAATGATGCATGCTATGAAATATTTATAACATGAAATGCAAATCTAAGCCTAGGAACATGCATGAATAGGCATTTTACCCTCGATAAATGTGTTTACATCATGCACCTAGAGTCGTTACGGTCAACCTGGAAGTGGTTTTGAGGGCGAATGCAGCCGGAGGACAATGGACATCATTGGAGATGATGGCGGTGGTGGCAAAGGGAAGTGATGACCTGAAACAAGCATACAGGCTCAAAAGCCCCAATTATTTAGCTCACTAGTGTCATTGGAGGATGTGGAGTCCAGTGGTGGTGGTTGTGAGGCGAGTGGAAACATGTGGTGGTCAGATGTAGGTGAGAAGCCTGTGTGAAGGCGATCATGTCTGGTGAGGTGAGTGAGGGACCAATCCCCTCAATTTCTTGAGGGGTTTTGGTTAGTGGAGCACAGCGGTGCTTATGGGAGCCGTGGCGAGGCGAACGGTGGCATGTAGCAAGCTCTCAACCTCATCAGAGCTCGGTCGGAGAGAAGGAAGATGAAGGGGGAGGCAGGTGATCGTGGGTCGAAACAAGAGGATAATGAGGGGAAAGAGAGTAGAGAGAGGGAGAAAGGTAAGGGTCCTAAACTAATGGACGAGAAGGCAAGGACGACACCGACTTTGATTGGTCGATATCAGGGAAGGTTAAAACTCCGATAGAAGTGCGGCGAGGAAGAGGGAGATCTAGGAGCCCTTGAGTTGGTCGTCGAGGAGCGGACAAAGGAGGGGAGGAACATAGCACTCCCAATTTGGTTGTTGGGAGATCGTAGGATGACGGAGGGAGGAGCTCGCAGAGCTAAGTCGGAGATGGCTGGGGAAGGAGTTTGAAGAGGGTTTTTAGGCCAAAACCTCGCTCAAGAGGACAGCTTGTCCTCATGGGTCCTTATATAGGTCTCAAGCGAGCTTCCCAAGCTTAGAAACCAAGCTTCGAAGCTTCATGAAAATAGGAGACCCGATCCTTCAAATGATTTGCATGAGGGTTTTTGGCAAGAATTAGAGCTCAAGATGCAGCTCAAATTGTAGGGAAATCGTTTAGGATTCTCCCTTCCAATTTTAGAAGGGATCCTCCCATCAATCAGGGAGAAATCCCTAGTCGAAGGTCATCGAAGTAGTAGTTCCTCTACAATAATGGTAGAGGGACCTGATTGCAAAAAATATGACACAATTACGGACCCATTTGTAAGGAATTTAAAAAGCTAGGGGTGCGTATGTGATAAAAAGAGTCAGACTGGATTGAAGTGAAAACTAGGTCAATATGATCTCTGATTAGGCCCAAATTTTTGTACAAACCTAATTTGGATACAAGGAATCTGATGGTGATGTCAGATTTAGGTTTTGACCAAGCTTGACAAGGTAATTTATGCAAAAACACAAATCAGGGTAATTGTCTGTTTGAGACTCTATTTTAGGTCAAAATGGGCTTTGATGGTCAAATCAAGGATGCCAAACTCTAGAAAATATTTTTATATGATTTTAAGAGAGTTTAGGTGAATTTATCCTGACCAGAACCTCAGTTAATTAAGTGGGTCTATTTTTAGGGTTTCAGATGTTCGTTAATCTCGTAACACGTGAAAACCCATTTTTATCTGCATGAACCCTCTTGTTAGACTTTAATGCATATTTGACCTTTAATAAACCTTTCAGAAAACCAGTGGTTGTTCTGAATTCATGATATGATAGTAAAATTGTATTTTTAACCCTGGTTTCATGTTAAACTCTCAGAAAGGATGTGTAGTGAATTACGATCCTTTGGCAGTTATGTAGGAGCATTTATCATTGGATTATGAGTAATTAAAGCTAGATATGGCTAATGATGACACTATCATCACTTGTGTTGTAACCTCGTGACAAGCCACAAACTCTGCCTCCATTGTACTTGATGTGGCAATAGTTTGTTTCACACTTCTCCATGAAATTGCACCATAATCAAGTTGGAAGATAAATCCTGAGATTAACATTCTATCCTCCTGGCTACCTGCCTAATTTGAGTACAAATAGTCAATGGCTTCTAAGAAGTCTGACTATCTATGTGTTAACACAAAGTCCTTAGTTCCTTGCATATATTGCATGACCTTTGCCGCTATCCAATGGTTCATTCCTGGATTGCTTTAATATCTACCCAACATCCCATCTGCAAAGCATATATTCGATCTAGTGCATGTTTGGGGATACATTAGACTCCCAGCTACAGATGCATATGGAATGTTCCTTTTCTACTATTTTTCAACATCATTACTGGGGCATTTGGAAGAAAAGACCCTATCACCTTTTATTATAGGTGCAAGACTAGGAGAGCAATATTTCATGCCAAATCTCCCTAATATTTTTTCACTGTAGGCCTTTTGAGACAATCCAAGTAATCCTTGGGATCTATCTCTATAAATTTCTATGTTAATGACATACTAGCTTCGTCCATATCTTTCATTTCAAAATTATTAAAGAGAAAAATTTCTATTTCACTCAACATTCCCAAGTCATTACTAGCTAGCAAAATATCATCTACATACGAGACTAAAAATGTATATTTACTCCCACTTGTCTTAAGGTATATACAATTATCAATAATGTTCTTAATGAAGCCAAAAGAGGTTACAACATTGTTAAACTTAATATACCACTAACAGGATGCTTCTTTTAATCCATATATAGATTTCTTCAACTTGTAAACTAGATGCTTGCCTTTAGCTGCGATAAATCCATCAAGTTGTTGCATGTACACATGCTCATCCAAATCACCATTAAGAAAGGTTGTTTTCACATCCTTTTGGTGTAGCTCCAAATCAAAGTGAGCTACTAATGCCATGATTATCCATAATGAGTCTTTCCTTAAGTGAGAGTTTCATGGTAATCTATACCTTCCTTTTGTGTGAAACATTTAGCCACAAGTTTAGCCTTGTATTGCTTTATGTTGTCTAATGGATCTCTTTTGATTTTGAAAACCCATTTCCAACCAATAGCTTTCGCTCCTCTAAGTAATTCAAACAAGTCCCAAACTTGGTTTGCAGTCATGGAATTCATTTCCTCCCTCATGGCATTATACCATTTTGTGGAATTGCTTCCACTGATGGCTATTGGAAAAGATATTGGGTCCTCTGAGATGCCCACATCATAGTCACATTCTTGTAGGTATGTAACATAATCGATGAGATTATAGATTTTGCTACTTGACCATATCTAGTCATTCTAACATCTTGCTCTATATTAGGCATAGCTTCACCTTGGTTTTCGGTTAGAGGAGTATTTACTATCATTTGTTCATCCAAATGAACACCCTATGGTTGATCTTCAACATCTTGAGGTGTATGTTCAATATTTCCTTCATGTTGTGTTTCAACTTGGGGTTCTGATAACCAATAGTAATTTGCTCCTCCCTTTCTAGTGGTATCACAAGATTAGGTAACTCATCAAATATTATGGGTTGATGTAGTTCCATCTTGCTCCCACTATCCTTGCCATATTCCAAAAAAATGGCATTTCTTGCCTCTACGCTACTCGATTCCCTATTTGGACAATAGAATTTATAACCCTTAGATCCATCAGGATATCCAATGAAGTATCCATTAGAGGTCATCATATCAAATTTCTTTTCTTGTGAGTTATAAATTCTAACTTCAGCTTAACAACCCCAAATGTGTATATGCTCCATCCTAGGCTTCCAACCCTTCCAAAGTTCAAATGGAGTTGATGGAACTACCTTGGTAGGAACTCTATTTAATAATATACACACAACGATTTTTAAAGCTTCACTCTAAAAGGGTAAAGGTAAGGAAGAGTTACTTATCATACTTCTAGCCATATCCATAAGCGTTCAATTTTTCTTTTAGCGGCAACATTTTAATCTGGTTTACCTGGCATTGAGACTTGATGCTCAATACCTTCATCCTTAAGAAATCTTGCAAATGGTCCTGGTTTTTGGTTTCCTCTTACATACCTACAATAATATTCACCACCTCTATCAAATCTTACAATTTTAATTTTCTTTCCTAATTGTATCTCTACCATTGTTTGATATTCTTTAAAAGCATTTAACGCTCCAAAATTTTCAAGCAATAGATAAAGATACATATATCGACAAAAATAATCAATAAAGGTAATGAAATATCTTTGACCACCTAGACATGGGGTTGAAAAAGGACCACATATGTCAATATGTACGATCTCTAAAAGATTAGTACTTCTCCTTGATCCTTTAGTATGTTTTTTGGTTTGCTTACCGTTATGAATTCCACACAAACACTTGAATTGGTGAAATGTAGAGTGTCTATTACTCCATCATTCACTAACTTTTTTATTATTTTCATGGACATATGTCTTAATCTTTTATGCCAAAGCTTTAATGACCTATCATTCACCCTTTTACACCTTTTGCCAACATCATTACAAACAAGTAGAGTTTGTTCAATACATGAATCTAAATGCATTTTGTACAAATCATCCACCAAGATAACAGAACCAATCATCTTTGCATTCTTAAAGATTTGAAAACTAAAATCTTCAATTGAAAACTTGTAACCAAGTCTACAAAGTCTTGATATTGATACTAGATTTCTAGAAATGTTTGGAACATAATAAAAATTTTCTAAATCTAGTACATATTCAATATCCAAAATGAGCCTAAGCATTCCAACTACCTCAACATGTGAACACATGCGATTCCCCATGTAGACTCTTTGCTCATTTCCTTGTGACCTCCTTGTGCTCAAAAAGCCCTGCATGGAGTTAGCAACATGGATTGAAGTATTGGAGTCAATCCACCATGTAAATGAAGGTACATCAATTAAATTTGATTCAAGACGTACATAACATTGATAGTTTCCATTCTTGACGAGCCATTCCTTGAACTTAGTGCATTCCTTTTCAGCATTCCTAGGTTTCTTACAGAAGAACCACTTTCCCTTCTTAAAAGTAGTTGGCTTCTTCTCTGGATTCTTTATCTCCTTTTTCAATTTATTTCCCTTCTTAGGAGTAACCAAATAAGCACTCTCAACCTTCTCTTGCTTAAGCTGACCTTCCTCTTGCACATGCATCACTAAGAGCTCATTCAAAGTCCAAATCCTTACGTGTGCTATACGAAATCTTAAATGGCCCATATTGTGAAGGCAATGATTTGAGAATTAAATGGACAAGTAATGGCTCGAAGATGTCGATTTTGAGCATCTCAAGTTAAGAAGCATTGTTGCTCATTCCAATGATATGCTCCTTTATTCCAGTGAAACTGTTATACTTCATGGAAGATTACTTGGTTAGGAGCATGCTAGCCATAGCCTTTTTAGAACTTTTAAATTGCTTTTCAAAAACTTCCAACTAAGCTTTTGTTGTCGTGCATTTAAGAATAGAACCCCTAATATTTTTGGCTATGTTAGTCTGCATGATCATTAAGCTTAAGCAGTTGGATTTCTCCCATCGTTCATATAGATCTTTTACACCTTGACTACTTTCTTTTGTAGGCTCCGTAGGTTCTTCAATGTGAAGTGCATAGTCTAGGTCAATGTATCCTAAAGCAAGCAAGATCTTCTCTTTCTACTCAAAAGAATTATTCCCATTTAATATAGGAACGAAATTCAACACGTTATATTAAGTAGACATAAAAGTTGAACTATGTGCAAAGTTTATTTCAAAGTCAAATAAGGCTCCATATAAGCAATTAACACAAACATAAATCTTAATTCAAAATATTATCTTATTTAATATTTTTATAAAATCAAAGCACCATTACAAAACTTGTTGTGGCTAAGGAATTGCAACACGCATTTGATTTGTTTAAGTAATGAGATAAATAAATTTGTCAAAATCCATTAAATATCCTACACCTATGGGCATTTAGAATATCAATGGACAATTTATTTTCTCATTTCATCACCATGCATATTTAATGTCACCAATTAATGTGATTATGGCCATTAATACCCTTAGATGTTGTGGCCACTCTAAGATAATTAATAATAATCACCAATAATCTAAATCTATAACATAATTGAATTGTTTGGATGCTGTGACTACTCATCCCAATTCAATTGTATAATCAAAATTGATCAATGAAATGACATCAAAAGGGGACAAAACTATATATATTCATTTAATAAATGAAGGTGATATCAATACACCACTTTCAAAATGAATACAAAGTAAATGTCGTTTCCATGCAAAATTTATATGGCATACGTTTACCAACATGGTTACTATAAAGGCTTAAATAAATTGCTCTTTTATAACGGTAATAATTCAATGACAGGAAAAGTATATCTATGCCACCACGTTGGAGATTATAAATGTGGAACAAATAAATGGAAATTGCTACCATACACAATTACCATAAGGAAAATTCTAACAACAAGAAGGAATCATGATATAACTTGAAGATACACATTCACCATAAACAAATATATGGAAATTACCATCCATCTATGTAAAAGCCTTCCAATTTAATGCCATTTTTTTAAAATAAAGGTCCCAACCTTCCAATTTCGTATGAAAATCACATCCTAATTGAAAGGCAATAAACAAAGGCACCTACAGCTTGGTGTTTTCATCTTTCTCTCTTCACCTTTCAAAATATGGAAACGAGACCAAAATAAGAATGTTAGTCAAGCAATCAAGGAAAAGGAGGAACAAGCTTGGAGATTCTAAGAGTGGACAGCAAAAGGAGAAGGGTAGTAGTTTCCATCTTCTAGCCTAGATGAGGAAATAACAAAGTTATTAGTTGCAAGACATGGCATAAATGAGTATTATACATATTTTTCCTACCCAGGCTTGTGGATTTGCCAATCTATAGAGATGAAGACATTTGAGCTATAACAAAGAGAAGTTGACCTAACTCACACTCACTGAGCTAAAACTACTTTACAAATAGTAGTCCTTTGTGGAGCTATTCCACTGCATCATTGCTACTCGTAAAGTAGCCAACTAATGGAGAGATTCGCATCACTTTTGTCAAGGTAAGCCCTATTCCACTATTCAAAGCTAAAGTTTGGTGGGGATAGGAAAGAAGGAAAAAGGTGTATGTTTGGCCTATGTAATAAATAAAAAGTAATCAATCTACAAATTTCAATTGAAATAGTAAGGAGGATGAGAAAATAATAATAACAAATTGGAGAGGAAAATTAAGGGTTAAAAAGTTCCCTTTTCATCTATTAAACTACTTGCATAGTTAAAACCCTACCAGCTAATATTAACTTCTCATTCACCTAATTTTCTTTCCCACTACACCCTTAAATAGTCACTAAAATCCATTAAGTTGATGATCCCATGTGAACTTATACAAGATCATGTCCTCCTCCTCATCCTTATTGATCCTTTCTTTATGTCTCGAGAAAGGAAGAGGGGGAAAATAGGACAAAGAAGGAATGTACATGGTTAAGATTATCATTAGGCAATGTAAGGACACCTTATTCAAAGCTTCCTTAGGTACAAAACCCCATTTTTATCCTTTGAAGTGATTTGTGCATCATCGATGTGGTGTGAATTGTCACATGCCGAAAAAGGGGGATATTGTACAAATAATGGACAAAACTACCATAGAAATATATAGAAATATTTCTCATAAATTTGAACTTCATTGGTACTACAAATGTTAGTAGTGGTTACATCTTTAATTGGGAACTTACACCTAGAAATTATGTGTAAGTTTAAAGTTTCTATAGTTCATTGGAAAAAAAAGAAAAACCTTCTTAAGACTAGAGTATCATAATATATAGTTTGATAACTTGGTCTTTGTGAGCATTAGATCCCTAGTTAGGGTTGATAATGGATGCATAACATTTTTGTAAGACAGCTACAAGATCAAGTACCTCTCAAAAAGAGAGAAAAGATAAGACTCTTTTGAGATATTACACCCTAGAAGAGTCCATCATACATCTAAAACTCTAGGTTGACCCATAGGCAAATACGAATTCCATTTGAATAAAATAAAATACGAATTGACGGGGGGAAAATAGCCCAAACTGTGCAAAAGATTCAAATGGGATCTTGGTTACTACCCTAATGCCCAAAGACCACATAAGGAGACCCCTTCCATCCCAAACAAGGTCAATTGCCCAACCCAAGGGAACAACCTTTAAGAAGAAAAACGAGATGGTCCCGATGTCCCAAATAAGGCTAAGTGGCCAACACAAGGGTAAAACCCTTAAGAAGAAAAACAGGATGACCATGTATGTCCCAAATAAAACTAAGTGCCCAACCTAAGGATACAACCCTTATGAAGAAAAATGGGACGACCTCTCCAATCCTAAATGTGGTTATGTGTCCAATCTAAGGGCACAACCTTGGGCATATCCCTTAAGAAGAAAAGTAGGGTGGCCTCATCTGTCTCAAACAAGGCTAAGTTCCCAATGCAAGAGCACAACCCTCAAGAAGAAAAATCAGATGTCCCCATACATCGTAAATAAGGCTAAGTTCCCAATCGAAGGGCACAACCCTTAAGAATAAAAATAGGACAACCCTATTCACCCCAAATAAGGTTAAGTGCCCAACCCTTGAGAAGAAAAATGAGAACATCCTATTCACCCTAAATAAGGTGAAGTCCCCAACCCAAGGGCACAACACTACAAAAGAGGATGAGATAACCCCATGCACCTTAAACCAAGTATCTTATCTAGGCCTTGCGAAAGGAATGGGATGACCCCAAAATGGGGCCATCATCCCATGGTAGGGGCCTTAATCCTGAGGTGTCAAATATAATGTCTCAAATGTGGAATGCTGAAGGGATCATGGCCTTTGTTGACCCAACCCAAAACGGACCTACCCTTTCGCCTAAGTAGGAGTCTTCTAGAAAAAGAAAAAAAGCAACATAATCACCTACAACATGTTGACCTACAGCAGTGCACGTGAGCTATGCCAGGATAAAGTGGTGCAAAAGGGTAAGATTCTCGATCCACCTCCCTCTGGCTGTTCGATCAAGCTTCGCTCACAAGCAAAAATGAGAACTATATGATCAGCTTTTGTAAAGAACCTTTTAGAAGTGTCTGCAAGAAATACAAAAGGCACATGAGGATTCGACGAAGATGATTGGAGTACCTCCTCTTAAAATAGAGAAACCTCATACTCCCTAAATGACCTTGTACTTGAGCGATATATGCTCCTTTTGTAATACCTCCATAATAGTCCATATTAAAGGTTGACCTCTAATCACATCACAATTTTGCATAAATTTTTTGCCTACTTTTCACTATTTTTAGGTATTTTTCATAATTTTATTTTTTGCATTTGTAAATAATCTAATTTATTTAATTTTTAAATGTAAGAAAAGAAGTGAGAAAAATATGCCCAATATTGATCTCATATGAAAGAGCACGAGACGAAGAAGTTAGCGGTGAAAACAAATTTCAAAAATGATGATCGTGCAAGCCACAATTAGGAACTAAAGAAAATTGAAAGAAAAAAAGATGCTCAATAGCCTACATACCCAACTAGCACACCTCATGTGTCAATAACCCATTCCTGCATGCCATCATTGCACTAGTGCATCTTCCTTCAGCACCCCTTCTCTAGGGAATGGTCCAGTGTGGTTCAATGCGCAAGCTACATGCATAGCATGTGCTCTACCTGCTTAGAACATGATTTTAGCTCTTTCCATTTAGCAAAACTCAATCCTAATGTGATTTCTCGTATTGTTTTAGCATATTTTCAATTGTAAACCTATTTGGAATGGGTCTTAAGGGGGTGACGAATTTGGAATTTTGGAGGCCATAAATACTCATCCATACCCACCCATTGTTACATCCCTCTCATTTCTTCTCCCTTTGTTCTCCTCCTCTCTCCCTCTCTCTAGAGTTTACCCTGTGCCTAAAATTATGCCCATAAACACCATGAGATGCCACCTACTTTCTCCTAAAATTGCACACAAATTCTCTGCTATGTCATCATCCTAGTCACCATAACACCTCACCACCCCTCTCTAACTCACTTCCACCTCGCCACCAAGGATGTGCACTCACCACCTCACCTCCTAGAGAATTCTAGAAGATACTAGGATCCTCCACAACCATGCACCCATCCAACCCTAGCCTCCCCCATCCCATTCTATGAAAACCCCTCTCCGTAGCCCATCTTGCCCCATCACCCCCCTCCCCTTCTCTACTACTCTCCTCTCTGTTGCCATCCAATTCCCTTACTCTCCATTCTCCATGCCCACCATCAACACTCTCATCTCCTCCATGAAGGCTCCAACTGGTTGCATTTGAAGCATGTGAATCCATGTACAAGCGCCACTCCATTTCCATTTCTTTAGTTATTTCAATTCCATTTTTTTGTTTTCTTGTAATCAACCCTAGGTGATTACAAAAGGGGCACTCTATTTCCTTTTGTGATCTTATCTCTTGGCCTTCATTTCTAGTGCTTAGTATTAGCATATCTTTTGTTGTAGTAAGCTTGTATGTAATACTCTCTCTCTTTTGAATAAAATGCACTTTTATTTCATTTGATGCTCTCTAGTTACTTGTTGATTAGCTTCTCTTATCCTTGGAATGATTACGTTGGGACCTTCATGCCCCTTGTGAGCTCACTCTGTGGCCTTCATTCTGCACTCGTAGTACTTGTCATTCCTAGCAATCTAATCATTTGAACTATCATCTAAAAGAAAAAATTTGTATAACTCTAAAAATAAAAAAAGAGACAAGAAGAGATGAACAATTAAGAGGACTTGGTGAGGGAGTGGACATCTAAGCATTTCCATGTTCGATCAGGCTCACACCAAGTTAATCTGTTACAACTTTAATATTTTTAACAGTTGTTGCATGCAATTCAAGCTACGATGACCATTTTTTTCTATCTATCAATTCGTGCGCATCACTTTTTGGTGTTGTTGTCGATGAGGAACCATCACGGGGCTTTTGCTCAGTGAGGCACAGCGAAGGTGTGGGAGGTGGTGGTGATGTGTTTGGTGTAGTGTGGCACTGGCGCAAGGTTGCTAGAGCTCATGTCAGACGTGGGGAAGATAGAGGGAGAGTGATTAAGTTGTCTAACCTAAGTTCTAAGGACCAAAGGAGACTGTAGGAAGGTAGAGGAGTAGGAAGAGGGGCTTATCTTGACCAGTGGTGGTGAGGCACGTCCGACGTTGTCTAGCCTAACACAAGGAAGACAAGAACGATGGTGAGGGAATCAATGATGAAGAAAGGGTTGACGACACCCTTGCTTTGGTTGGCAAGGCGTGCGAAGAAGAGGGAAAGATCATAGGCCTTCTAATTTGTCGATTGGTCAGCCAGAAAAGGAGGGTGGAGGAGGTTGTCGAAGCTCAAGACGAGGATGGTCGAGGAGGAATAGGGGTATTTCCAGTCCAATCTTGGCTGATCTAACCTTAGGAGCAATGAAGAGCTTATATAGAGCTTAATTGTGAGCTCTAACTGGATAAATTCAATCAATTAGTTGCGAATTAGGAAACCAAAATCCCACAATTTTCTTGAGCTCACCTAAGCTCTAAGATTTGAGTTAGGACTTGTAATTGAGTCCAATGGATTCCCCATGGTCTAAACACTAATCCCTCCAAATTTGGAGGGATTTGGTGCTAATTTGAGAGAGATACTCTCTTGAATCTCAGGCTGCTGTGTGTTCACACATCAATGGCGGTAAGGACCAAAATGAGAAGACGATGACAAAGTTAGGAGCCTGTATGCAATAAACTCGAAACCTAGGGGTCTAAATGTGAAGGATAGAGATTTTAAGGACAAAAATGCAAACTAGGTCAAGATGGAATTTGATTGGGGCCAAATTATGGTGTTAACCTAATATGGATCCAGGAAATCTAATGGTAAACTTGGATTTGAGTTTTGACCACATTTGACTTGGTAAATTGCATAGAAGCCCAAATCAAGGTAAATTTCCATCTGAATCTCTGTTGTAGGTCAAAATGGGTTCAGATGGTTAAAGTGAAGGAATCAAACCTCTTAGAATATTTTTCAATAATTTTTAGGAGGTTTGGATTGATTTTATTCTAACTAAAACCTTTTCGATTTAAGTGGGGTTCATAATGAAGGTTTTTGGTACTATTTTCACCCTCGAAATGAGTGGAACCCTGATTGAGTCAATGTGAACCCACTTTTTAATCTTTTATGTTCATTTGACCTTCAATTAACACCTGAATAACCCCATGGTTAGTATGCATTTGTGATGTGCTATTAAAATAATAGAATTAACCTTATGTTCTTTTCTTCTTCTCAAATCAGCTCAGTGCGGAATTGTGACCCTCAGATGATCATTTATGAGCATTTATCATTTGAATCTGACTAATTGTGACTAGTTAGGATGCATGATGATGTTACCATCATACCCCTATGCCTAGCTTTTGCTACTCCCTAGCAAAATCCTATGGACCAAGCCAAATCTTTAAGCCTGATTTTAATTATCATGATACCTTACTGAGCCATACCTCTAGAAATTAGATCAAAATACCAACAATTGGCTTAGAGGTACTCAAGTACCATCCAAGATCCAAAATTGACCAGCTTCAACCTTAGGTCTACTATGAAGGTTTCTAAGGCCAACAAAAACTACCTAGAGGTTTCTTGACCCCAGTGGTTAAAGCAATCGTGCGTATACATAGCAAGTCCAGGTTCAGTTTACCAATGCATTTTTTATAAGAGACATAGAGAGGGATATTTATTTTGAAAGTTTTCTCTCTTTTATTTTTTTATTCCCTTAAATTATACATCATATTGGCTTTAAATACGGTCTGTATCAGATTCCTTGTCCCTACCATCAGTCCTCGAAGGGTCCCTGGCTTTGAATGCTTCGTGATAGCGTCGCCCATGGCAACCTCCAGAACCCTGGCTTTTGACACTTCGGGATAGTACTGCCCATGGCATTCTATAGCTAAATTCAGGCCTTGGAAATCAACATTTTGGGATAATCCCATCCATGGCACCTGAACCAGCACAAGGTGCTTACATGCCCTCGGAGGGTATTTAGATATCCTAGGAGATAAGCACCGAGGAGACAATATGTTACTATGCATCTTCAAGTGGAGTATTTTTCATTCCACCTTTCCACATCAAGAACTTGTCTAATCAACTTTTGTCATTGAGTCTCTCCTAAGCCAGATCTTTAGGAAAATATTTTTCAGAACAGAACACTTTTGGCATTATACTTCATTAAGCGCACTGCCCCAGACTGGTGTGTGATATTTGGGTTCCTAGGTTACCAAGTCTCTGAAACCAAAGGCAGGCAACAAAGTCAAATAATCCCTAAGCCTTAGACTTAATACATCATCTTTGCACTTTCCTCAACCTCTTGAGGATTAATCTGAATCTTAACAAATACATGAGTGTTTAAACCCTATAATAGGCCCAAGAGGCCTAAGGTTGGTATATGTCACTAATCTCCTAAGTTTTAGCCTTTTTAGCTCTTACTTCATCATCCAATCCAGCTTAGAACTTAGGTAAGCTCCATACTCAATTACAGGGACTATCACAATCTTTACTTTTGTTTGCTTCTTTTTCTCTATTTTTTCTTTTCTCCCATTAAGATATTTCATCTCTCAAAAATTGTCCTCCTTTTTCTCCATTTTTTTTTCAAACGAAACCCCTCCATGAATCGAATTTCATAGTGTTTTGCACTTTAATACCCCCCCATGCCTAAGATTTGCAATGTCCTCATTGTAAATTAGGTGGGTTCGAGTTCAGCTTAGATCATACATTAGAACATGTTTGGTGGGTGGCGAACCGGTCGAGATAACTATTGTGGAAGATTTCAAGCTCTGATATGAATATCGGAGGTGGAGTCAGTCATTCTAATGGATGAACTCTAGAGTGCAATATGATTTCAGCTCAGAGATAGGTCAGAAGGGCCTTGGGTTTTTCAAAATGATGGGTTGCCCCCCATTAAGTGCTAAGTTTAACTCCATCAGATGGGCGCAATGTGGCTCATGAAGAATGGAGATCAAAAGATACCCCAGCCAGATTTGAATTGATGAGTTCAAGGAACAGTTTTAGTCTTTGATCGTTCACAATAAGTGGTTCTGAGTCAAGGTTGAGTTCACCGATTTTGACAGCTTCATTTCCGAAGATTCATTGGATGAGAAAGGGTCCAAACCATTTTGATCTTAGCATTCCTGGGAAGAGTTTGAGCTTGGCATCAAATAGGAGTACTTTCTAACCAGGATGGAATGATTTTCGCGATATGTGCTTGTCATGGAAGGCTTTGACCTACTCTTCATATATACGTGAGTTTTCGTACTCATCATTGCATAACTCCTCGATCTCGCTCATTTGCAACCAATGGTGGATTCCAGCCTTCATGAGATTTAGATTGCACTTTCGTACTACTTAGTAGGCTTTGTGCTCCATCTCTATAGGGAGGTGACATGCCTTCCCATACATGAGCTTGAATGGAGACATTCCTAACTAGGTCGTATGGGCGGTCCTATAGGCCCACAAGGCTTCCAAAAGTCGGGTGGACCAATCTTTCCTGTCAGGCTGAACAGTGACCTGAAGGATTTTCTTGAACACCTAATTGGATAGCTCTGCCAATCCATTGGTCTACGGGTGGTAAGGAGTCGAGATATGATGAGACACTTCATACTTTTTCATTAGGGACTTGAAGTGCACATTCGCAAAATGAGACCCACCATCGCTGATGATGGCCTTAAGAACCCCAAATCTAGAAAAGATGTTCTCCTGAATGAACAAGAGAACAACTTTATGATCATTTGTTCTTGTGGGTGCTGCTTCGATCCATTTCGAGACATGGTCAACAGCAAGTAAAATGTACTCGAAGCCGTTAGATCCTAGAAAGGGTCCCATAAAATTAATTCCTCATATGTTAAAGATCTCACACATGATAATCGGATTCAAGGGCATCATATCACGTGGGCCTATGTTGCCAAGGGTTTGACAATGGGCACATGCCCTATAGTAGGATTGTGCGTCTTTGAACATTGTGGGCCAAAAGAACCCACACTAGAGGATCTTTGCTACGGTTTTATGCCTAGAGTAATGGCCACTGCAGGCCTGGTCATGGCAGAATGAGATGACATCATTGACCTCATCATTGGGAATGCATCTTCGGATTACGTAGTCATTACTAATGTGAAGCAGATACAGATCTTCCCATACATAGTACTTGGCATCAGAAATCAGCTTGTCCTGCCAGGAGGTCGTCCAATTAGGTGGGACTTCCCCGTACCCAAGTAATTCACGATATCAGTGAACTAGGGAAGGCCATTCATGGCCAAGAGATGTTCATTCGAAAAATGCTCGGTGATAGGTCCGAATGGGTCAATGATCGAAGAAGGAAGGTGAGACAAATGGTTAGCTACCACATTTTGCTTTCCCACCTTGTTGCGAATCTCGAGATCGAATTCTTGCAATAGCAAGATCCATCGAATTAATCTAGGTTTTGCATCCTCCTTCATAAGCAAGTGCCTCACCATAGTGTGATCCAAGTAAATGATGACATGGGATCCTAGGAGGTATGATATGAACTTCTCTAGACCAAATCTACAACTAGCAACTCTTTCTCTGTCCAGTGTCTTGCTGGCATAATATATTGCGACTGATCTCCCTTCAATTTTCTACCCTAGTACCGCTTCTACTGCGTAGTCAGATGCATTGCACATGATTTTGAAGGGTTGAGACCAATCAGGGGATTGTAGGATTGGAGCTTGGGTAACTCAATCACATAGGATTTCGAATGTGTGAATGCACTCACTTGTCATCTCAAAAGGCATGACCTTTGAGAGATGATTCACTAAGAGGCATGCGATTTTGAAAAAATCAAATATGAATCGACGATAAAAATCGACATGCCCCAAAAATAATATGATGACTTTGACCAAGGAAGGCAAAGGTAATTTGGAAATCAAATTCACCTTAGCTCAGTCAACTTGGATACCTCTCTCAGAGACAAGGTGTCCAAGCACGTTGCCCTTAGAAACTATAAAGTGGCTCTTTTCCCAAGAGAGAACCAAGTTCACTTTGATGTATCTTCAAGGATCTAGACCAAGTGAAAGAGGCAATTATCGAAAGATTCACTGAAAATCGAGAAGTTGTCCATGAAGACTTCAAGGTATTTACCTACCATATCAGAGAATATGGCTAGCATGCACTGCTGAAAGATGGCAGGTGCATTGCAAAGCATGAATGGCATCATGTGGAACACGTACATACCGTAGGGGTAGGCAAAGTGGTAATTTCCTGATGTTCAGGATGAATTGCCACTTGGTTGTATCCGGAGTACCCATCCAGGAAACAAAAAAATCAATTTCCCACTAGTTTCTCAAGAATCTAATCAATAAATGGGAGGGGGAAATGGTCTTTCTTCGTGAAGGATTTCAATTTTCGATAGTCTATGCAAACTCTCCACGAGGTCATAATTCGAGTCGAGATGGTTTCTTCAAATTCGGTCATAATCACGGTGAGCCCTACCCTTTTAGCCACGACTTAGATGGGGCTCACCCAGCGACTGTCAAAGATCGGGTAGATGATTCTTACGTCATGCCATTTGATAATCTCCTTTTTCACAACCTCTTGTAGATTCAAATTTAGCCTTCTCTGCATTTCTTGAGATGGTTGTGAACGCTCTTCGGTATAGATACGATGTGTGTAATACAAGGGACTTATTCCAATCAGGTCATCTAAAGTCCATCCAATGGCTCTTTGATGATGTTGGAGGATAGAAATCAGTTTGTTTCCTAATTCGGAGTAAGTCGGGAATTGATAATCACAGGAAACATTTGATTCGAACCCAAAAAGATGTATTTCAGATAATTCAGGAGGGGCTTCAATTCAAGCACTGGGTTATCAGTAGCAGGTGGAGGTTTCGGATTGGCCTCAGAAGATAAGGTGGAAGCTAAGCATAGATCTAGATCAGCTCTGGGCTTCTTGATCTGTGGGTCAAGATCTTCTTGTGGT
Source organism: Thalassia testudinum (assembly GCA_037157565.1). Taxonomy (NCBI): domain Eukaryota; kingdom Viridiplantae; phylum Streptophyta; class Magnoliopsida; order Alismatales; family Hydrocharitaceae; genus Thalassia; species Thalassia testudinum. The sequence continues at coordinate 16,974,048 of JAZHRO010000071.1, read as the reverse complement.
TGAGGCTTTGGGAGAATTAGGTTTTCCTCTATAATTGAGTCCTCAACCAAGGAATTGATGTCACAAACTTCTTCGACTACCCCACAGTTTATTCCTTTCTAGGCTTTAAAGATATTGATCCTCAATGTTTTATTCCTGAATTTCAACTCGATCTGGTCCTCTTCGCAATTGATATTTGCCTTAGTTGTGGCTAGGAACGGTCTCCCTAAGATGATTGGTGTGTCTCTCATATTTTCAGGAGTATCCATGTCTAATACAATGAAGTCCACCAGGAAGTAGAAATCTCGTATCCTAACTAGAACATCCTTGAGAAATCCTCTTGGTGACTTTATTGATCTATTAGCCAGTTGTAGGGTCACCTCAGTCTATTTAAGCTTGATTTCCTCAAAATGATCTAGTAAAGATGTGGGGATTAGATTTATGGAGGATCCTAAATCCAATAAGGCTCAATCGAACTCTAGATCGCCTATCTTACAGGACATCAAAAGGGTGCCTAGATCTTTCACTTTCTATGGAAACTTGCTTAAGATGATAGAGCTGGCTTGCTCAGACAACACAATCAGACTTTTGTCTTTGTTTCACGGCTTACGCTTTGGTGTACACAAGTCCTTCAGAAATTGTCCGTAAGCTAGTACGTGGTGGATTGCATCCATCAAGGGGATGTTTATTTGGACTTGCTCAAAGAGCTTGACCAAGTCTTCCTCGAGTGCAATGGGTTTGGGTTTCTTGTTTCCTTTGGCAAGGGCCTCAAGAAATGGAACCTTTGTTTGTTTCTCTAGGATTGGTTCAGGCTCTGAATTTGGAATAGGTGTATCCTAGAATGACCATTCTAAGGGTAGGCTCTAAACTACCAGGGCTAGAGTAGCTACGATAAGGTGAATCCTGTGTTGTTTTGCCACTATGTGTAGTAATAGCATTTAGGCCAGCCTAGTTTGTGTTTGGAGTTAGGAAGAGTAGTGGTTGCTATTGATATCCCGTTTACATCCCGTCAGGTGATGGAGTAGAAGGGGGCTGATAGACATAGTGAGCTTGGTCTTGATTCAGGTTCATAGCGTGCCTCTGGTTCGACACGTTATTTGGATTTGGCAAAGGTTGGGAAGGGAGTGCACCAGGTTGGCGAGTCCCAACAATTTGTGCGAGTTGATTTCGAACTTGTATGATCTCTTCTTTGTGCTGTTTCTAAATAGCCACATTAGTCTTTTGGATGTCAACCAAGGCTTGCAAAATCAAGCTCATTTGATCTTCCTTAATAGGTCTGGATTGGTAATTCAAGTTGGGCCTAGGTTGAGCGGGCTAATATGGTCACAAAGTTTGTGGTCAGGGTTGGAGTTGAGGTCTTGAGTTCTGATTATTTCCTGACCATACGAAGTTCAGATGATTGCACCATCCAGGGTTATATGAGTTGGAGAATGGATCATTTTGGATTGCGTGGAGATCCTCATAGGTTTGAGGAACTCCAGAGTAATTAGAGTACGAGGGTTCAGAGTTCCCCTAACTAGAGTAGGATGGTTAAGAGTTTCCACCAAAACCAGGATCAGACGGGTTTGGATACATGTCCATCCACTGATATGTGTGGTTGTGAATGTTATACTTGGTCTCCCTACTTGAGGGCGGTTGTGCATACGTGTTTTGCTACGAAGTGGTGTCTCTTTGTAGATTCAAGTCAATTCATCCACCTTGTTCTTAATGATGGAGACCTTATCCAAGTGACTAGCCACCAATTCCAGGTCGACGGATGCAGATAGGTCTCGTGTCTCATGTACCCCTTGCATGTTTTTCAATGTGTAGGTGGTCGTTCGGTCGAACACACCCATAGACTCATTGTTTATGGAATTCTTGCACATGTTCATGAGAATCTCCCAAACGGTGTCATCATGTTGACCCATGATGTTGCCACCACAGGTTGCATTGATAAATAACCTGATGTCCTCACGGAGTCCATGGTAAAAAACTAGACTTGTTCCAATTTAGGAACTCCATGATGGGAGCATTGAGATCCAAAAGTGGTCTTATGCCTCATGAAGTGGTTCTCTCGCATTTTGCGTGAAATGCATGATATGGTGCCTCAAGGCATTAGTGTGACCAACTAGGAAAATTTTCTTCAGGAATCCAGATTGGAGTTCCTCCCATGTGTTGATCGGTCGAGTCAGGGTTTGATACCAATGGGTAGCTTATCCACAAGAGAGAAGGAGAACATCTTCATGAGTAGGATGTCCCAGTTATGAACAGGTGGTCCAAAGGTCTAGGCCAGATGTTTCAGCTGTTTGTTGTACTGAAACGAATCTTCAGAGTTCAAGTCGTGAAATTTAGGGATTGCATTGAATAGATTTGGCTTCAATTCAGTGTCAGGTCCTTCAACTGGGATTTGCACCTTGGGTTCAATCACCACCACTGCGGGATTGCAATGATCTCACATCTGCGGACGCTATGGATTCATGAATGCATGGAATAAATCAGTGAGGTTTTCTAATTGATTCTGAACATTGGGCACTTCTTCTTCTTGATTCTCCATGGATGTTGATGAAGGAGAGTCGGGCTCAGATGTGGAAGTACCTGAAGAGATCTCAATCTGATCGGATGGGAACACAAACAATTGGGTTGGGGCTTGACCCTGACGAGAACAAACTGCTAATGGAGGCCTTAAGATTGGTCTCAAGAACCTCCTCTCGTACATGCACTATATAATCAGACAAGGGATAGAATGTGTATTGGACCCAATCAAGGCACCCAACAAAACTAGGTGACTTTGAAGGTTTGAGGAAGATGGTACTTCTGGATTAAAAACTCACCCACCTGAGAATCACTTGGGCAACCAAGAAGAGAGAGTCCCGTAAAGACCCCTAAATGGTAGAGCTTCCCTACGGGTTGTAAGGTTTCCCCCACCCGACCTTCCTTGTCATTGAGATTCCAAGTAGATCAAAATGTGTGAGCTTGACTCCTAAGTCTACCAATTCTAATCCTACTTGTGCCCTGAATTTCACTTGAACTTTGAAGTTGATTTGTTTTATGGCCTAATTTGGAGGTTGGCTGATCCACAAAGTGTACCAACTTCACCTGACCTTCCCTAAAGTTGAGGATGAGTTGGGTCAAGAATCCAAATCACCCTAAATTGGTTTGCAAATAGGTTATTAGGTCCCAAATTTTAATGATCCAAGTGATTATTAGAACCTTGATTTTTAGGGTCCACTTGATTAGATCAATTCAACCAAGGGCTTAGGTAACACATGATGCAGGAAATATATTTTCTTTTAAATTAGGCAAGTGTGTACTCCTGGAAACCCTAATGTGGAAACCATAGATTTGCTCTATGTCCAAGTCTAATTCTTCCAAAAGATGGTACGGGTACCAGATAGGGTGGACGGGTCGGGGTGATTGTTGAGGACTATTTCAAGCTCTGGTACAGGTACCAGAGGTGGGGTCGGTTGTTCTAATGGACGAACCCTAAAGTGCAATATGAGTTCAGCATGGGATGTGTCAAGAAGGGTTTCGGGTTTTTCAAAAAGATGACGGGTTGCCTCCTATTAAGTGCTGAGTTTAATGCCATTGGCTGGGCACAAGATGCTCAGGGAGAATGGAGATCAAAAGAGACAACAGCCAAGTTCCAGTCAGTGAGTTCGACGAATGGTTTGAGTCTTTGACCGTTCACAATAAAATGTTTAGAATCAAGGTTGAGTTCACTAATTTCGACTACTCCATTTCCAAAGATTCATCTCACTAAGAATGGTCCAATCCATTTTGATCTAAGTTTTCCTAGGAACAGTTTGAGTTTGGCATCAAAGAGTAAGACTTTTTGACTAGGGTGGAAAGATTTTCGTACAATGTGCCTAATGTGCCTGTCATGGAAGGCTTTGACCCACTCTTTCTAGATACGCGAGTTCTCATACACATCATTGCGTAGTTCCTTGATCTCGCTTAATTGCAACTGGTGGTCTATTCCAGCCTTCATCAGATCCAAATTGCACTTCCATACTACCCAATAAGCCTTGTGCTCCATCTTGACGGGAAGGTGACATGCCTTAACGTACACAAATCTAAAGGGAGACATGCCTAATTGGGTCTTGTGGGCGATCTTATAGGCCCACAAGGCTTCTAGAAGGCGAGTAGGCCAATCCTTCCTATTAGGCTGAATAGTGACCTGAAGGATCTTCTTGATTTCTCGATTCGACAGTTTTGCCAGTCCATTAATCTAGGGGTGGTAAGGAGTCAAGATAATATGCGACACCCCATACTTTTTCATCAGGGACTGGAAGTGCACATTGTTAAAATGAGACCCGCCATCGCTGATGATGGCCTTAGCAACCCCAAATCTGGTAAAGATGTTCTCCTAGATAAATCGAAGGATAACTTTATGATCACTAGTTCTCGTGGGGATGGGTTCGATCCATTTAGAGACATAATCAATAGCGAGTAGAATGTACTCGAAGTTGTTAGATCTGGGAAAGGGTCCCATGAAATCAATTCCCCATATGTCAAAGATTTCACACACAATAATCGGGTTCAAGGGCATCATATCCCGCGAGCCCATGTTGCCGAGGGTCTGACAACGAGCACATACCCTACAATACATTTGTGCGTCTTTGAATAAAGTGGGCCAAAAGAACCCACATTGGAGAATTTTCGTTGCAGTTTTACGCTCAGAGAAATGGCCACTATAGGCTTGGTTGTGACAGAATGAGGTCACATCATTGACTTCGTCATCAGGAATGCATCTCTGGATCACCTGATCATTGCCAATGTGGAAGAGGTATGTTTCCTCCCAAATATAGTACTTGGCCTCTGCAATCAATTTGTCTTACGTGGAAGTCGCCCAATCTGGCGGAACTTTCCTCATAACCAAGTAGTTTACAATATCAGCAAACCATAGGAGACTATGAATGGCTAACAGGTGTTCGTCTAGAAAATGCTCGGTGATCAGTCCAGATGGGTCGATGATTGAAGAAGAAAGACGAAACAAATGGTCAACTACCACATTATGCTTTGCCACCTTATCACGAATCTCAAGATTGAATTCTTGCAAAAGCAAGATCCAGTGGATTAGTCGAGGTTTCGCATCCTTCTTCATGAAGAGGTGCCTCACTACAGTGTGATCCAAGTATATGATAACATGGGAACCCAAAAGATAAGATCTAAATTTTTCTAGGCCAAATACGACGGCTAGCAGCTCTTCGCATCAGTAATTGTGTAGTTACGCTAAGCCTCGTCAAGTGTCTTATTAGCGTAGTAGATGACCATGGGTTTCCCATCTATTTTCTGCCCAAGTACTGCACCCACAGCAAAATCAGATGCATCGCACATGATCTCAAAGGGTTGAGACCAATCAGGGGACTGCAGGATAGGTGCTTGGGTAACTCAATCATGTAGGATCTCAAATGCCTAAGTGCACTCCTCGGTAATCTCGAAGGGGGAATCCTTTAAGAGAAGATTAGTCAAGGGGTGCACAATTTTTGAGAAATCAGGAATGAATCGACGGTAAAAATCGACGTGCCCCAGAAATGAACGGATGTCCTTGATCGAGCTAGGCATAGGGAGTTCAGAAATTAGATTCACCTTGGCTTGATCAACCTAGATGCCTTTTTCAGAGATGAGATGTCCTAGGACAATTTCCTCAAGTACCATGAAGTGGCTCTTTTCCTAGGAAAGAACCAGATTCACATCGATTCACCGCCTGAGAACTTGGACCAAGTGTAGGAGGTAATCATCAAAAGATTCCCCAAATACCGAGAAGTCATCCATGAAGACCTCAAAGTATTCACCTACCATATCTGAGAATATGGCAAGCATGCACCGCTGAAAAGTAGTGGGTGCATTGCAAAAACCGAACGGCATCCTTCGGAATGCGTATGTCCTAAAGGGGCAGGTGAAGGTAGTCCTCTCTTGGTCCTCAAGATGGATTGCAACCTGGTTATAACCAGAGTACCCATCCAAAAAGTAGAAGAATCGATTTCCCGCTAGTTTCTCGAGTATCTGATCAATGAACGATAGTGGGAAATGATCCTTCTTCATGGAGGAATTTCTTCTGTAATCAATGTAGACTCTCCATGAATTCACTATATGGGTCTATATGGTTTCTCCGGTTTCAGTTGTGATCACGGTGAGTCCTACCTTCTTAGGCACAACTTGGATTGGACTCACCCACCGATTGTCGGAGATCGAGTAGATGATCCCTACATCTAACCACTTGATGATCTCCTTTTTCACGACATCCTGCAGATTTGGATTTAGGCGTCTCTGCATTTCACAGGATGGTTGTGATCCCTCTTCAGTATAGACGTGATGTGTGCAGTATGGGGGCTAATGCCAGTTAGATTATCAAGAGTCCATCCAATGGCTCTCCGATGCTGCTGGATTATAGTAATCAAGCATGTTTCCTGATCAGAGGTGAGTCGGGAGTTGATAATCACAGGAAACATCTGATTGGAACCCAAGAAGATGTATTTCAAGTGATCAGGAAGAGGCTTTAATTCCATAATTGGGTTATCAGCAGTAGCAGGTGGTTTAGGGTGGGTATCGGGAGTAAAGGAAGGAGCTATGGGTGTGTCTAGGTTAGGTTCAGGCTCCTCTAATTGTGGGTTTTGATCTTCTTGTGATTGATAAAAAATATTCGGGTTTTCATCAATACATGGGTTGTCGACCATGGCCTCGATATCACAAATTTGCTCAATAACTCTGCAATTAAATCCTTATTAGGCCTTAAAGATGTCGATCTTTAGTGTCTTGCTCCTAAATTTTAACTCAATTTTCCCCTCCTCACAATTAATATTGGCCATAGCTGTGGTTAGAAAAGGTCTTCCTAATATGATTGGTGTATTCTTCAAGTTCTCATGAGCATCTACGTTTAAGATAATGAAATCCATGGGAAAGTAAAAATCATGTACCCTAACAATGACATCCCTGAGTACTCCTTTTGGTGACTTAATAGATCGATCAGCTAACTACAAAGTCATCTCTGTCGGTTTAAGTTTAGATTCCTCAAAGTGGTCTAGTAGGGATGCAGGTATCAAATTGATGGAAGCTCCTAGGTCCAAAAGGGCTTTGTTAAATTCTAAATCACCAATCTTGCATGAAATTAGAGGGGTACAATGGTCCTTTGCCTTAGGCGGCAGCTTGCTCAAGATGATGGAGATGGTTTGCTCCGGCAGTACGATCGGGTTCCCGCCTTTGGTTCGCAGCTTATGCTTGGGTGTACACACATCTTTCAGGAATCGCACATAAGCTGGTACGTGGCGTATAGCATCCATCAAGGGGATGTTTATTTAGACCTGCTCAAAGAGCTTGACCAGGTCCTCCTCAAGTGCCATGGGTTGGGGTTTCCTTTTTCCTTTAGTCAAGGCCTCCGGAAATGGAACCTTTGCGGGCTCCTCTAGAATGGGTCCAGGTTCTTGATCTGGGATAAGGGTATCCTGGATGACTATCCTAGGGTTTGGGGTTGCATTACCAAACTGAGTGGCTTGGATAAGGTGGGTCCTGTGTTGCTTTGCCACTACGGGTAGTAACTGAATTTCGTCCTGCCTGGTTTTGGGTTGGTGAGGACAAAACAGGTTGTTGCGCTAATAACCTGCATATGATGTCAAAGACTCCATCCCGTTGAGTGATGGAATAGAAGGGGCCTAATAGACATAGTGAGCTTGGCCCTGAGTTGGGTTCATAATGCACATCCAGTTTGGCACATTATTTAGGTTAGGCAGAGGTTGCGAAGGAAGTGCACCAGGTTGGCGAGGATTTGCCATCTGGGCAAGTTGATTACGAACCTCTATGATCTTGTCTTTGTGGTGTTTTTGCATAGCCACATTCTTTTTCTGAATGTTAGCCAGAGTCTAAAGGTTAAGAGTCATCTGATCTTTGTGAGTTGGCCCAGATTGATAAGTTGGGTTGGGTCAAGGCTGAGGCAGCTGATATGGACGAGAAGCTTATGATCGGGGCTGATAATGAGGTCTTTGATTTTGATTGTTCCCTAACCACATGAAATTAGGATGATTATGCCATCTAGGGTTGTAGGTGTTTGAGAATGGATCATTCTAGATGGCATTGAGGTCCTCGCAAGTCTAAGGAGCCTCAGAAAAGTCAGAATATGAGGGTTCAGAGTTCCCCCAACTAGAATAGGCGGGTCCAGAGTTTCCTCCAAACCCAAAATCAGATGGGGGTGGATATGGGTCCATCCCTAAGAATATCGATGGTAGATATTATGCATAGCCTCCCAGCCAAAGGGTGGTTGCGCAAACGGATTTGGCATAGAGGTGGCTCACTGTAGGTGTCGAGTATGCTCATCCACCTTCTTCTCAATAATAGAGACCTTGTCTAGGCGACTGGCCATCAGTTCCAAGTTGACGGAAGAGGATAGGCCCTACGTCTCATGTGCTCCCCTTTGATTCGTCAATGCACAGGCATTTATCTGGTCGAACATGCCCATGGATTAAGTATTGATGTAGTTCTTGCACATGTTCTTGAGAATCTCCCACACGGTATCTTCATGTTGACCCATGATGTTTCCTCCACAGGTCACATTGACAAATAATCGAATATCCTCACGAAATCCCTGATAAAAAAACTGGACTTGTTCCCATTTACGAACTCCATGGTAGGGGCACTTTCACATGAGATCCAAAAAATGATCCCATGCCTCATGAAGTGGTTCTCCTGCTTACTGCGTGAAATGCATGATTTGGTGCCGTAGAGCATTTGTCCGACCAACAGGGAAGAACTTTTTCAGAAACTCAAATTGTAGTTCCACCCATGTGTTGATTGGACGCGTTAGGGTTTGGAACCAGTGAGCAGCCTTGTCCATGAGAGAGGAGAACATTTTCAAGAGTAAGACATCCTGATTTTGAGCTTCTGACCCGAAGGTCTGGGCCAGATGCTTAAGTTGCTTGGTATGTTGGAAAGGATCCTCGGAATTACGCCCATGTAATTTGGGAATAGCATGAATCATGTTGGGCTTGTGTTCAGTATCAGGACCTCCAGCTGGGATTTGGACTCGAGGTTCGATCGCCACCACAGCGAGATTGTAATGATCGCACATCATAGGACGCTGTGGTGGGTTTACAAAGGCTTGGAATATATCATTGAGGTGCTGAAGTTGATTCTCAAGATTGTTTTCTTCTGCTAGTTGCTCCATGACGATGGATGAAGGAGAGCTTGGTTTAGATGAATTAGAAGAGATATCAATCTGCTTGGGTTGTTACACAAATAGGGAGGTCAAGGCATGGCTTCGACTAAAGTGAATAGCTAATGGAGACCTCAAGGGCGGTCTTAGTGACCTCCTCCCGAACATGCACCGATGGAGTAGATAAGGGATAGTAGGTGATCGACCCAATCAAGACACCCAAAAAAAATTTTGGATGACTATAGAGGTTCGAGGCGGATGATACCCCTAAGTTAGAAAGCCATCCACCTGAGAATTACCTGGGCAGCCAGAGAGGGAGAGTCCCGTGACGACCCCTACACAGTAGAGCATCCCCATGAGTTACAGGGTTTCCCCCACCTGACCTCTCTTGTCACTGACGATCCAAGTAGACCAGAATGGGGACTTGACCTCTTAAGTCTACCGGTTTTATGTTAAGAGCTTGGGTGTTTATGATTTCACTTGAACTTTAAGATGTTTTTGTGCAAAGTGGCCTAATTTGAAGATTGGTTAACCCAATAAGGTGGGTCAACTTCACCTATTTTATCCTTTTAGAATCTTAGGTCCCTCTTTTAGTGTTTAAATGAGATGAAGAGCTTGCTTTTAGGGTTTTCTTGAATAGATCAATTCAACCAAGGCTTAGGCACACATTGTTTGGGAAGGTTACTTCTTGATTAAGCAAGTGTGTCTCTAAAATCCTGAACTAGAAACCCTAATTTGCCCTTGATTGGTTTAATTCAATTCGTCAAAATATGGTACCTAGGGCTCAAGCAAGAATGTGATAGCCCTAGATGCCTTAAACCCTAAGTAGGTGCACAAATTAGGGTTGGGTGTTTTCTAGAAATGAACCAAACCAAGCAACTTGTTTGTGATTGAATCTAAAAACAGAATGCAAGTTGGACCTAACTGATTTGTTCTTTTAGCTTTTTAGAATCAGGGGCTTAGGAGAGATTGGATTTGTGCTTTACCTACTCCTGGAGTGGCTGATGTGCGGTTGATCTTCCTTCAATGAATCCCTGAAAGAGATCACAGTCAAATGAGACAGAGCAAGTTCGTACCAAATCAAATATTGCAATTAAGAGATCAAAGTTGCACGTTGCTCCCTAGCAACGGTGCCAAAATGTTAGTCGCTCTGAATCAGATTTAAAAATCAATTCGTTGCAGTATAGATTGAATCGGTGTGAAAAACAAATAATATTTATACTAAATATCAGAAATGAAGTTCAAGGTCAAACACAGGGAGCAATTGGCAAAATAGTTCTCAAGATTGCAATTCAAGCAAATATATGAGCAATTTATAATAGAATTCCAAACAAAAATGACATATAAATGAAAGCACATGTCAATAATGCAAAAAGAATGGGGTAAAATGGTGATTTGAATAACCAATTTCCCCTCACAATTATATCAAATATCCCAATAGTACTAATTAATCTAAATCCACGTAGGATAAGTGCACAGTGCACTTTTGCTCAGAGGTACTGTTCTTCTTTCTCCTTCTTTAGCTCCTCATCTCTTCTTCTTTCTCTTCTCTGGCTACTCTTCTCTTTTGTTCTTCTTCCTTCTCCTTCTCTCTTCTTTTGCCTCTTTCTCTCTTCTTCTGCCTTCTTAAGCTCTAGAGAAAGCACAACACAGGGCCCAGCAACGCTAGTAGAGGCAAAGGCCTCCCTCGGAGATCACAAGTGTTGAGAGGAGGGCAGCAAAGCAAAACCCCCCCTCTCCTCTCTCTTTCTCTTCTTTTTTTCTCAGAACTAGGCAAACTAGAATTGACCCAGGTATCCGGGTAAATAGACCGAGGCCCAGACCCACGAGGCATGAGTGTGGGTGAGGGAGTGCATGAGACACGTACGTGTGGGGACCTCACCCCCTGTGCATGCTGAGGAGATAAGCCACCAACAAAAATTCAATTTATCCTCTGCGGGAGCTTCGTCTGTTTCTGATGTGGGACTAAGTTGTCCCCCCATTCTTCGCGTAGCTGCAGTGGACTTCCTTCGCCAAATTGGAGTAGCATCCATGTATGTTGATGCCAATTGAAGGCCTGGAGACCTGCCAGGAGCTTCCCCACATGACCTGGGCATAGCACCTAGGAGGTGCGTGGCTTGGAACACAATGAACAGGGCGGCGAAGGAGGTGGCGGCAACGGAGCTATGGCGAGAGGCTTGAGACAAGGAATACGGCTTGATGGCCATGTCAGAGCAGCTCAGAAGGTTCACCGGACCACGGCGAGTACAACGGTGGTGGTTTGAGGGTGTGTAGAGGTCGGTGGAGGCCTGATGACCTCGAGAAGGTGGTGCGTAAGTGGTGATGTTCGATGGGGAGGTAGAGGGTGTTAAGCCCTAAATTTCTTTAGGCCTTTTGGAGGGTGAGTCATGGCAGATCTTTTGGAGTTGGTGGTGAAGCGGATGGAGTTGTGGAGTGATGGAGAAGCTTCACCGGAGATATGGTTAGAGCAGAGGACGACGATGGGGGTCAAGGGCGTATCGGCGGTTGGAATGAAGTCTTGAAGGTGTAGAAATGATCAAGGGAGAGGGAGAGAGAGTTTAGGGAACTTAAGGAGATGTTGAGAGGTGGAGATGGTCAGTTGTGGTGGACCGACACCGGAGAAGGAGAAGTCGGCAAGATGGCGACGATGAAGCAGGCAGAGATACGCCCTCCCTTTGGCTGGGGAGTGTCGCGACAAAGAGAGAAATCAATAGAGCCAACCAATTTGGTCGTTGGACTGCCGGAGGATGAAGATCAAAGTGCATCACTAGAGCAAGGGTTTTGGTGGTCGGAGAAGGAGAATAAGAGGTGGTTGACTCAGCAAACTTTGCTGAGAGGATGCACAAGGCAACGAGGGTCCTTTTATAGGGCTCTAGATGGAGTTCCAAGCATGCAAGCAAGCTTAGAAACTCTGAGCTCTTCACCGGCGATGGATACCCATTCAATCAAATGTTCACAGGAGGATTCTAGAGAGATTTAGGATCCCTGAATGGACTCATTTGGAAAGCAATTACTTGATGAGTTTCCCTTTCAATTTTGAGAGGGATTCGTCAAGAAATCATAGAGATCTTGCTATCTTAAGGTCGTCAGAGCTTGTAGGATTAGGATTTCATGGTGGTAAGGACCTTATTGTGAAGACGACAAAGCTGAGGAGCTATTTGTAAGAAATTCAAAAGTTAGGTGCATATGTATGAGATAAAAGAGTTAGACAGGACCAAATTGCAAACTAGGTTAAGATGATCTCAAATTGGGCCCAAATTTTGGTACAAACTTAATCTGGACCTAAGGAATTCAATGGTAAAGTTGGATTTTGGTTATGACCTAGTTTGACTAGGTAATTTATGCAAAAATCTAAATTAGGGCAAAAGTCTACCTGTGGCTCTATTTTAGGTCAAGATGGGTTCTGATGGTCAAATTGAAGGTACCAAACCCTTGAGAATATTTTTCTGTGAATGTTAGAGGGCTTAGGTGAATTTCATCCTGACCAGAACCTCAGTTAATTAAGTGAGTCTGTTTTTAGGGTTTCAGATGTCATTTAATTCTCAAAACACGCAAAAACCCTTTTCTGTCTATACTGACCCACTTGTAAGACTCTTAAGACCATTTGACCCTTAATTAACCCCTGAGAAAACCTGTGCTTATTCTACATTCAAGATATGATGATAAAATTACAATTTTAACCCTGGTTTCTTGTATTTCTCTCTGAAAGGATTTGCAATGAATTATGACCTTTTGGTGGTCATGTAGGAGCATTTAATGACTTAATAAGATCAAATTGAGCTATTTATGGCTCATGATGGTGTTCCCATCAAGAGGTGAATATATATACATAGATAAAAAATAAATCATAAGAGATTCAAGCACAGAGTACACCTGATTTGTAGTGGAAACCCAAATTCGGTGAATACCACTACCTAAGCCTCCCAACTTAGGATTGTTTTGACTAGTCCAAGCTAGTCAATCCACTAACCATACCACTTGAATGAGGGTGGCATGACCTCTTTCAACCACTTCTCTTTTTATCCTGAAGAGAAGTAAAAACAGCAACCACGGATCTTCCCAACAATCTTGGGATTCGTAAATCAAAGCAACAAGATAGAATAATAGAAATAGCTTCTATGGAACCTCAATAAAAGATCAAACCAAAATTTTCGCAAAGGTTTGAGGCGTCGTGCTTTTGAAGAACGTGAAGAACGGGCATGGAGGCTTTTCTAATAAGCACGAGAAGCTCTACTTTTTTTAAAAGGTATTTCTCTTGAAAGTTGTTATGTAGATGGGCAGCATACAACCTCTATTTATACTAAAAGTTTTTCCTAAATAGGAAGTTAAATTGGTCGATCAATTAAGGCTAATTGGTCGATCAAAAGGCAATTTGGTCAATCAATAAAGGTGGTTGGTCGATCACTAATTGATCAGTCAATTTACTTGGTTGGTCAATCAAAAGGATATTTATCAACTTTCTAAAAAGGGCTGATTGATCAGTTAATGAAGTTGGTTGCTTGATCCAAGTAATTTGGTCTATCAATTAACTAATTTGGTCGATCAATATCCCTAAAAACTTGGTTTTGAAAAGATACATGAGAATCCATTTTTGAGTTTTATTTGAGGTTCCTTACAATAATGTCCTAGACTCAAATAAAGATACAAAGACACACATCAGCAACTATTTGCACTTGGCTTGAAAGATGCTTTAATCCAAGATAGTCCCGAAATGTTAGTCTAGCAATAAGTATAATTTTGGTGCATCAAAATAGAGGTGCTTACATATTAGTTTGGTGTAATCGAGCTTTTTGAAAGATCAATCCCTTCAGGAGTCCATCTTAGCCTAGGAGACGGTGGCAGGATTGATACGATCCAAGTGGAAGGCTTTCATGTGGAAGGATGATTTTTCTAAGGCTTATGACTCATTGTCTTGGTCATATTTGTGGGAAATTCTACGATGTAGGGTTTTTCTAGAGCAGTGTGTTTAGTGGATGAAGAGATGTGTTACGACCTCCACCTTCACCCCTTTGGTGAACGGTCGTCCTATAGGTTGCTAGATTCTACCCCAGAAAGGTGTTTGGCAGGGTTACCCAGTGGCACCTTTGCTTATTACATTGGCTATTGATACTCTGGCAAGATTGGCCCTCAGGGTGTCGGAGGGAGGCTTCATAAATGGTTACATGGTGTCTTTCGAACAAAGGGATTTGACACCAATCCTTCAATTTGTTGATGATACGAGAGATTTGTCGCAAAAAGGTTTGAGTTTAGAAACCCGTTGTCATAGTTCGATTTGTGGGAAAATTCATTGATCATATAAAATTTATAACCGCAACTTAAAAAGTGAGTCTCGGGTTGAACATGAGGAAGCAAATGTTTAGTTTTGAAAAATATGCTTTTCGATTTATTTCTTTTTTATCATTTTTATCCTTTATAATTTTTTTGTATTTTTAATAGGCAAGAGATCAGGTCGATGAAATTTTATCTAACTAATCTACTTGCAAAATATAAAAGAGAGAGAGAGAGAGAGAGAATCATATATTTTGAAACAAATGTTTGTTACAACTAGGAAAGCAGGAAAACTACACTAGAAAGCGGTAAAGATAGAGGTGAAAAGAATCCCCCTCGACAGTTGCTTGGAGGACAACTTGCTCTATCGGTGCCCAGATGAAGGTGGTGAGGAGTAAGACAATGGAGAATGGCAGAGGAAGAAGGACGATGGAGTGGTACGCCAACGCAATGAGGATCTACTTCCCGAAGTAGGTGAGAAGACGGCCATGGGATGCTCCACGAAGGGGGATGAGAGGTGGGGAAAAATATTTGATTTCTACTCTACAGGAGCATACCAGGGTTGGGACAAGCTCTCTCTAGAGCCTTGGAGGTGGTGAGAGGAAGAAAGGAAGAGAAGAAAAAAAATGTGAGGGGTAGGGGTCGTTTTATAGTGGAGGAAAGAATCAAATTCGTATACAGGACATTTAATGACTATCATAAACGTCGTTGAAGATCCACAGCAAATGTTACTAAAGATCCCACTTACACTCCCTGTTGTTGCATCGCTGGCGCGTGCTCCACGTGCCCTTGTCGCGAGCACACGCACGCTACGTGCCCCTGCACCTTGCACCTGCATGCACTGCTGCTGCTACCGTTGCCGCTGCCTTGCACGCTGCACTGCTACATGCACCGCTGCACCTGCGGGGTGCATGCCTCCGTGCATGAGTGCACGCCTATGCTGCTGTGCACATGCGCATGGGCGGCCTGGGTTGTGCCACGTGGCGTAACCTGGGTCATCCATCTTCTTTCCTTTATAGGGGCTGCTACAGAGGTTGGATTGAGTTGATTTTCATGTCATTGGGATGCAATTGTTGACCCGAATCCATCCGTACAGTTGGATTTATTGTTTGAAGCTCCAGATTGCATCACCCAGTCCTTTGGTTGTTGATCTTCCTCAGACTGCATATGGTGCTATGGAACTCCGATCAAGGCAATTTTGGAGGCATTGTACTCCGATCGTCATCTTGATTAGATCCATATGGTCAGATCATCAACCTGAGGCTCCAAAATAAATCTCCTCTCCTAACCACAAAAAGGACACAATTAACCTAAAATATACACAACTACTCTAAATGCAGAATGATGCATGCTATGAAATATTTATAATATGGAATGCAAATTTAAGCCTAGGAACATGCATAAATAGGCATTTGAACCTAAATGGATGTGTCTACATCATACCCCCATGCCTATCTTTTGCTAGTCCCTAGCAAAATTAAACTGCATGCTATGTATAAAAGTAGAATTAGGATTTGATCGCTTAGGCCTAAGTTGTTTATTAACAATAGAAAATTCCAACTAAGGTCCTAAAGTACGAAAACTCAATAGTACCTGGGTGTCTGCCAAAATGCAGACCGCCCAAGTTTTCACCTTAGTTGAAAAGGGAAGATACATTTTTTTGCTTTTTCTTCCTTTCTAATTTTTTTAGACTTTTGCAGTTTGAGAGTTTTGGGATAACTTTTTACGGCTACCTGACCCGCCTAAAACTTGAAAAGGACTCTAAGTGCTAAGGATCTTGTGAAAGGGTGATAAACTCACTAAGTGGCCGTTAAAACGAACTTCAGGTTTCTACGACCCTAGGTGACCTTAAAGATTTCTACCTAGAGGTTTATCTTTCTGATTGGTAGTTTTCTCCCTACTTTTTTTTTTTTTTATGGGGTCAACACAAGGGCGAACCTAGTGTATATCTCCCCGATTTATTCTACTTCCCCACTTCATCCCTATGTGTTTTGGGAATTATTTGTGCATTTTTGTGAGCTGGGCTCTGGACAATCGGCCAATGGGCCGTTACCCACAGCAACTTACCAACCATACTCGTGTGGTGAAGTGTGATTTTATTTATTCTTTTTTTCTACGTGTTCTATTTTTTTCTTTTTCTTTTTGGGTGTTTCTTTTTCTCTTTTTTTCTAAGTAGGTGGCTTTCCTGATTTAAGATTTACCTAAAGGTAGCAGGAAGAGAATAGTCGTGTGGCTAGGGTCTGGACAATCGGCCGATGAGCTGTTATCACAAACAACTTGCTAGCATCGTGTAGTTATCACCCCAATTTATTTACCAAATTAAAATAAAATTACTTGGCGAGGACTCGAGACTAAGTCCACATTTTAGTGGATGCCTGGGTTGATTAAGATTGAAGACCTGAAGAGTCTAAGTATTTAGGTCCTATCGTATCATTTCCTAAAGTTAATAACTTCCAAATGTCTAAGTTCGCTTCTTCTAATTTCCTTTTAAAAAAAATAAAAATAAAAGAATTTCCACATAGTTAACAAAATGATTTCAGGAATTAATTATCCACCCCCCATGCCTAAATGATGCAATGTCCTCATTGTGGAAACAAAGGCATGAAAAGGGAGAAGTAAACAAAATATCACCTGAATTTTGTGAAAATCTAGTCAGCTGCCCAGGGAGAGAAGAGTATACACACACTCTAAGTTTAATGCCTTTAGCTAGGCATAAAATACATATAAGGAAGAAATGGAGAGTGTAGGTCAGAATCAAAGTCAAAAGATTAATCCTCAGACCCACCAACAAAACATGTCCACAGATGTGGACCAAATTTGTGGTTCAAACCCATGCCTCAGGGTCGAGTGGTTCTAAGGTTCTGGATAAAAATCATCCAAAATCGAAGATTGTTGAACTTACGGGGCTGGGACTGCAGTTTTGTAGTATGCAACCCAAGATCAAAGTGTTGAACAATGGGTAGAGATGGTTCAATAGGTTTGGATGTCCTTTTAGATTTCAACTCAAAAAGATAATCAATGATTCAAAGCTTGGGTTGCATGTGAAAGATATCATAAGGGTCCTGGTAGAAAGTAGGTGGTTTTAGGTGAATAGGAACCTTTAGATCCAAAATCGTAGTTCCTTCAAAAGTAGCTTCCTAGATTTTTATTTCCAATTTCCTATCCTCCAAGATCAAGGTTTCTGGGACCTCCAGATCGTTGTACACCCCATCTAAATACCCAAGTCCAACAATTGTAGCTGAATCAGGATTAACTTGGGCATAATGATTCCAAAAGTTAGCTCTTCGGGGTGCGAATGAGGAATAGGGTCAATAATTGAATCATCAGGATTCGAATCCTCCAAGTTAACCCCAACTGAATCAAATTCCTCTATTATCGGGCTGTTAAATGGTTCATCAGATTCCTCGGGCCCATTTGTCTCACTAAATTCATCTTCCTTATGCTCAAGTGAGACTTCACTAAGAGATTCTTCACCCTTAGAGTCAAAGAATTCTTGATCCGCATTTATATATGTCTCAAAATCATATGTCATTTCATGATCCAAGGAGACATATTTTTCTTCGTTCCCTTGCTCGAGGATCTCAGGTGAATCAATCGATTCATCATCAATGGGTTGCTCTACCCAAGCTGGTCATCCTCGGTCTCAGAAAATGTATCCTCCCGAAAGGCACCTGAGTGGATTCAGACATTGGCTCTCCCGAAGGAGGTTCATCTTGAGAATCATCCCAAGATTGGACTAGGGCAACCACAAATTTCATCCTCAATCTCGACAATTTCCCAAATAGAAACTCACCCAAGTCCCTATCCCTAACATGCTGGAGCAAATCTAATAAAGAGCTATTCAGCTCATCAATCATTTTTATCATAGGCTCCAATGCTTCAATGCATGTGATCCAGATTTTACACGGTTTGTAAAATATGTCGTTGTAACGTGCAAAATCGATCAACTCTTAAATTTATAAACCTAAGTAGTGGGGTATATAGGGTCGTCCAAGGAGACAATATGTTTAGAAAATTCAGGTCTCATGCTTGGAAATAGAAATCACCTTTCTTTTTGGTCTTTTTTTAATATATCATTTCTATGTTTTTAAAATTAAGGCAACATGAGAAGTTGTTGGAGAGAAAGTGACTAACACCTAACTCAATACACTACTCCTAAAGTGGCAAGTAGAGCCTCTCCCTAAGCTCCCTCTAGGAAAGCGGAGGCCAAGAATAATTAGGGAGAGGGAGTGAAGAATGCTAGAAATAAAGTAATTAACAATGCAGCTAAAGAAGGCAACTTGATTAATGAGAAAGTGTTGTACAAAAACCCTAGTAGAGGAAATCTTCTACAACTAGAATTATAAGTACAAAGTAAAGAAACACTAATCCTCCAAAAATTGATGAAGAGGGGAGGCTCCTTGCTCCAAGTCTAGTAGCTCCTGGGTTTGAAAAGAAGTGCTCCAACTCTTTGTCTCTGAAAGCTCCACCAAATTTATGTCCTCCAAAGCAAGCCCTAAGGGGGCGTGCCCTAAGCTTTTCTCCAAGGGTGGACGTCCACCCTAGGTCCTTCTCCTTTGCCTGGCTATCCTCCTTGAGAAGGAAAGGTCCTCCTCCTTGGTGCCACCCAAGTTGAAGAGAGTGGGGATAAGAAGGCACCAAAGGGGCTGGTGATGTGCCCCTTTAATCTTCTTCTCTATTCCTTCTTCTTGGCCGTAGGTATAGGTGGATGTAGGTGGAAGTAAACACTAATGGAGGTTGAGTTTTATGTGGTGATATGGTGGGTTTATATAAAGGTCGAGAGGGGGGTAGTTGGCGTGAATAGGTGGAGGGCTAGGATGGAGTTTGGTGGTGGTTATGGGTGGTTAGAATGATCCTAAGGATAGGGTTAGTTGGTGCCAACTATGGGGCTTCTAGAAAGTAGGTGAGGTGGATGGTGGAGATGATTTTAAGGAGAGGTGTATGGTGGAGATGAAGGAAATTTTGGAGGGGAAGTTGGCACCTAAGGGGAAAGGTTCTAAAAGGTTATTTTGGAGGGAAAATAGGTGGCTTTCGGTAGTGGTGATGTGGTGAAGGGGTGTGATGGTGGTGGCGCCAACTTGGAGTAGGATAGCTAGCTTAGGTGAGCTTAGTTGATGGAGCTAGCTAGGGTTGAGTTGAAGGTGGTGGATGGCCAAGGAGCTGCATGTTAGCTAAGCTAGCTTAGCTAGCTATGGAGTAGAGGAGGAGGTATTGGAGCTAGGACTTGAAGAGAGGAGCTGAGGAGGAGAATCCTGGAGCTTGAACTGGAGCTGGCAACTACTGAAGAGGGTGGCATGGAGCTACTCTAGCTGGCTTACCTTGCTAGTTCTTTGCTAGCTGCTAAGCCAAGCTAAAGTGAGCTGGCTTCTACCATAATGAGCTGAGGTGAGCTGGGTCTAGTGCTCCCGGGGATGATTAAGCTGGTTGAGACAGCTAAGGTAGCTTAGCTCAACTTAGTTGAGCTAAGCTGAATCCCCGGGTGTTGGACTTGAGCTTCCTGAGCTGGAATGAAGTCATCTTCAGTTGGCTGGAGTTGAGTGGAGCTGGATGTAGCTGGAACTGAGCTGGGGTGAACTCCAGTCAACTCAGCCGAGCTAGCTAGAGCTCCCTGTGGACTAGTGGGAGTTGAGATGAGCTAGACTCAACTAAGTTGAGCTGGATCTGAGCTGACCTGAGCCAGGGTGAGCTAAGATGAGCTCTCTTGAGCTTCCATTTTGCTGAGAGGAGCTTAATGGAGCTAGGATGAGCTGACCCTAATTCAAGTGAGCTGAATTCCAACTATGATGAGTTGGATCAAGCTATGTTCCAGTTAGTCTGAGCTCCTCCTTCACCATTTACCTTCTTGAGTGCTAGGGTTTTAGGGATCTGTATATTAGTTCATCCCTAACACTCACAAAAACACATTAAAATAATGAAAGAAAATGCAATGCATGCCTAACCTAGTTAATGCCTAAATGCAGCCCAAAAACCTATTTGCGGAGCAAAACCCAAGAGCTAGGTTTGTTTTAATGCATAAGAATGATGATAAACTGTCGTTTATCACACCCCCATGCTTATCTTTTGCTAATCTCTTGGCAAAACTTTAATTATTTGGAAATTGGAATTTTTGGAAAATCTAATTTTTTCCACTTTTGAGGAGAAAAAGATTAAGGGACCTTGGTTGATCAAATACAAGAGGCACTAGATTTGTTAAGGATAAACATCGAGAATTACTTTTGGATCCAACCATTAGACAAAACGGGATCAATATATCCTCCAAAAAATTCACAAATTAACCCCTTGTTAATTCAGATGACTTGAAATTTTTGTTTTTAGGATTTTTCTGGCTCATGAATCTGATTCGTAACTTGCAAAATCCTTTAAAACCTTGTGTCCGTGCTTGTGAAAAGCCAACATTTATAAGGGCGTGTTAATTAATTTATTTTTTTTTCTCTCCCCCATGCTTATTTTTAGCTTAGTCTTACAACAGATGTGTCGGGATCACCATTCCCGTTACCAATCCTTGAGGGAGCTCTAGCGCCAGTACTTTGGGATAGCACTATCCATGACACCTCCCAGGAGCTCACAACCCCAAAACACAATGCGGGGTAAAGGGGCGCTCCAAGCAAACTCAAGCTCGTGCTCCGACACTATAGGTTGAGCACCGTCCAAGACACTTGAGCTGCTAAAATATGCTTTAATGCTCCATCTAAAGATATGAAATAGAGATATGGAGTAACACCGAGGCGGTAACATGTTGACATCGCATCCTTAAAGGAGTCATTTTCCTCCTCGGCAGTGGGAACTCAAACCAATGATCTGTTTCAAACTTTTATTAAGTCCAAACAAGGGAGTTTTTCAAATTTTTAGTTGTTTTTAAGTGTTGGCTTGTGTGTGAAATTTGACACAAGAAGTTCCTTAAGACATGCAAGTTTTTGAATCAGAAACTAAGCCAAATACTTTCCATATTACAAAACAGGATCAAGTCACCTGAATTATCATGAGTTCAGGTGAATTTTTTTAGAGAAGGATATCTGATCTAGTCTAAAATAGACCCTGAAATTCTAATGAGCAGATCCACATCCCCATCCCTAGTTTGTTAAAGATTAAATCCCATTATACCAAAAGTGAGTTTTTCGACCTTAGTCCCAATTTCAAAATTTTTCCTCAAAAAGTTTTCAATATTTTTATTTTTTTGGGCATGGAAGTAGGAAATAAACTAAAAAAAAATGCATGCTTTTAGGTTTTGAAAATCCTAAATCGATCGTCATATTTTAAAAACACCCCCCATGCTTAAGATATGCAATGTCCTCATGCATTAGGAGGGAAAAGGGATCACCTTAGTGAAGAGCGGTCGGGTTTAGGATGATCAAAACCTGGAAAAGAAAGAAAAAAGGAAAGAAAAAAAATGATGGGTTACCTCCCATCTAGTGCTATCTTTTATGCCATTCAGCCAGGTGTGAAGGTATGCACGGAAGACGAAAAATCATGTAAATAGTTGGACACTTAGATGCCTGCAAAAAATGTGTCTTCTTCGAGATCCCTAGAAAATTGATTAGAAGCAATATTGGGATCAAAGTTTGATGGAAAATGATAAGTGCAGCCTGAGTTTGGCCATGGTTTTAAATCAGGTTGGATGCCAAACTCGGGTGGGGTTGGTGGTAGGTCCATAAGAAAGGAGTCAAGGAAGGGATGGTGAGGATTGGGTGAAGTTAGTGTTGAAAAATGGGGTGCGAGAATAGTGGGTGGGTTAGGGCGATCAGGGGGTGCATCAGGAAAGGATTTGTGGTCAAGACAAGTCTCCAGATCATAGATTTCGCCGACCACTGATTCTGAATCAGAGTCCTCAAAAAAATTATGGTCGGTAAGGGTATCTATCAACATTGTCTCCTCCACCATATTGGAAATTTTCGTATCTGAGTCCTCAAAAAAGTTATCATCATGGAATCTCCTGGAGGATTTGAAAATATCTAAAGTGATAGTTTGGCCGGCGCAAGTGATATCCATTTTACCTATGTGGCAATTGATATTTGCCTTTGCAGTGGCCAAAAAAGGGCATCCAAGGATTATTGGGGAGTCCAGTAATGATTCAGGTACCTCAATGTCAAGAACCAAAAAGTTTGCAGGGAAGACACAATTCTGGACCTTGACCAAAACATCCTCAATAATCCCACGAGGTTTGATTGTAGATTGGTCAGCTAATTGCAAGGTAACTTCGACGGGTTTTAATTCACCGATCAGAAATTCTTCAAATAAAATCGTGGGAATAATATTAACTGAGGCACCAAGATCAAGGAGGGCACGATTAAAAGTAGTATCATCAATAATTACTGAAATTAAAGGTGGCTCCGGATCTTTCATCTTAGGAGGCAACTTGCTCTGTATGACAGAGCTTACTATCTCCGAAAGATGCACTTGTCCTAGATTTTTGGCCTGCCTTTTAGGAGTACAGATCTCCTTCAATAATTTGGCATAGGCAAGTATATATTTGATGGCATCTAGGAGAGGAATATGGATTTGAACTTGCCCAAATAGATCCATGAGTTCTTCTATAGTGGGCTCAGATTTCTTTTTTTTGGTGGTGGTGGGGTGTAGTGCTTGTGGGAAAGGGATAGGAATCATGTCTTGAGATTTTTGTATTTCTTTTTCTTCCTGATGGAGAGGTGGGGAATCAATTTGCACAGGGATTTCACCAGGTTTGTGTGAAGTCCTGGGATCAGTGGTGGTTTTCCCACTCCTCAAAGTAACTACATGTGCAGTTGGATTATTATTTGGAGGAGGTGGGGGGCCTGTGGTTGCGGAAACCTGGGAGGCTGCTGAGGTGGTGGATTAGTAGGAGGCTGATTCGAGTAGTGTGGATTTCTGCCCGAATATTGGTTCCTTTGGTGATTAGGTTTGGGCATGGGTTGGGACGGAAGATGTCCTACAGGTCTCTGCGTAGGAGTAACCCCAATCTGGTTGTTCAGATTTGTGATGGTGTGGGCTACTTCCATCATTTTTGTTTGCATTTCCTGCAGGGTTTGCATCATCTAGGCATTGATGTCTTGTTGGGATGGCCTAGGATGAAAGGTTGGATTCGACCCATACCCATTAAAATAATTGGGAAGGAACTTGATTATTCCAGGAGTAGTTCGGGTAATTTTTCCAATTGGAAGAATTTTTGAAGGGCTCCTGGATGGCAGAAATATTTTGAGTGGGGTTAATATCTGGATAGTTGTAATTCCCTAGTGAATCATGGGCAACCTCAGAATACTAGTAATAATCAAAAGGAGTAGTGTTGAGATTGTGCAAATTTACTCTTCGTGGAAAGTTAGGTTGGGCTAGATGTAGACTGTGTGGAGCTTGGGTTGATGTGGCCAGTCTTTCCTCAATTTTCTTTTGATTAATATGCATCTGGTTGAGTTTTTGAGCGATCAATTGAAGATCATCTTGGGTGACAGGGATAGATTGAGTGCCTACTTCATGAACACCGAACTGCGGGTTTTCAGTTCTGTAAAATGTGTTCATGGAAGCTTGGTTAAATGAGTTTTCACTCATTTCTTCAAAAAGGTCATAGGCACTTTCAGCATCCTTATTTAAGAAGTTGCCGCCACATGAGGCATCGATGAAATGTCAGATTTGATCTTCTAATCCATGATAAAAGATTTGCACGAGCTGCCATAAAGGAATCTCGTGGTGCGGGAAACTTCTTAAGAGATCTTGAAATCTTTCCCAAGAATCATGGAAAGTCTCACCAGATTTTTGGTGAAAGGTCATAATAGATCTTTGCAGGGAATTAGTACGACCTATGGGAAATAATTTCTTGAGGAAGGTGCTCTTGAGCTGAGGTCAAGTTGTGATTGGTCGGCCAATGGTCCTGAGCCAATAAGCGGCCTTATCTTTAAGAGATAATGGAAAAAGCCGCATCAACCATATGTCCTCTTGCACATTTCAGGAATAGGTTGTTTGTGCAAGAAGAGTCAACTCTTCAAGGTGGCAGAAAGGGTCTTCCCTATGAAGGCCATGGAAGTGTTTAATCAGGTTCAGGACTGCAGGCTTGATCTCGAAGTCCCCCTCTGGTATGACCACCCTTGGTCGTTCCTCATAATAAGACAGATCATAAAAATCTTTAGAGGAATAACAGGCTGTTAACGAGGAAGTGGGTTTGGCCTTTGATTGGCTAAGTTTTGGATGTTCCTAGTCAATGTTTATTGATTGGAATTTAATTTATCAATCTGCTCAGCCATCAATTTTAAAAGATCAGGCAGGGGGTCTTGATGTTGTGTTTGGGGCAATTCAAGATTAGGGAGCTCCAAGTGTGGGAAGTTAAAGGTGGGTGGGTTTTGGGTGGAAGGATTAGAATTAGGGTTAGTAGTGGGGTTAGAGGTAAGATTAGAGGTGGGAGTGGAAGGGTTAGTGGACCCATTTTGTTGATTTTCCATTTTTTAAAAAGAAAAAGAAGACACAAAAAGTGGTCTTTTTGCATGGGGGCGAAATCAAATGATCCTTCCAGGTGCGGATTTTGAGACCATCGCCCTGGCATAAAATGGAAGAATGGGAGGGGAGGAGAAGAGAAAGAGATGAGAGAAAGTGTGCAAATCAAACAACCAAAGCTAGACCTATCTTAAGTGTAACTCCCTAAAAATAAACCTAAGATGAGGTTGAAAATTTGAATTCTCTTTTGGGCGAGAAACTCCAGCGAGGATGGATGGCTGTCTGAGGGGGCCCGATGGCCACACCGTCGGCTCTGACGGATGGGCGGTATGACAGTCACAGTCTTGGAGAAGGAAAGAGCGAGGTGCCCAGGCGTCTAGTGGAGATGGGGCTCTGAATAAGAGGGGTTTCCATGGTTGGTGGGCTTGGAATCGTAGGGAAGTGGTATGCTTCAGATGTCGGCACCATGGGCATTTGGCGGCGATGTGCCGTCAGCTGGTGCTTTGCTTGGCATGCGAGGGCTATGGTCATAAACGGGACTCCTGTCTAAAGTCTCATGGTGGTTCTGGGGGCAGAATGCGCTCTACACATTGGATTCCTAAGGGTGAGGTGCAACTGCCTCTTCCACCCCGCCCATCGACCTTCGAGGGGCACACTCTAGATGTGGAGATTCCCTTGAGCGAGGACGTTAAGGTGGCGGAGCGAGTTTTGCGTGGGGCCTTGATTGGGGAAGTGATGTTGGGTACTCTATCCCTGGAGAGAGCTCGACAGTTGGTAAACTCTCTTTCCCTCTCAACTAATGCTTGGAAAATTGTGTTTATCTCTCCATCGCGGTTTGTGCTCTTTGATTTGGGGGTGGCGGATGTTGAGCATCTATGTTTTCAGACCAGCAATTTGTGTGGATTGACTGTGATGTGGCATTTGGTATCCCCATTTGATGGATCCTTGCCTGAGTGACCACCTTAAAGAGATGATCCTAGATCTGGTTTTCTTGAAATCAAAGGCCTGCCTCTGCACCTAAGGTCTAGGGCGGTGGTGGAAAATATGGTTGCTGGGTTTGCATCTGTGGCTAAGGATACTAAAATTGGTCTGTCTGAAGGAGATGCCAGTGTTTTGAAAGTGAGGGTAGAGGTCTTCAGGGCTATTCCAGATAAAATGATTCTCAGGTATGGGGGAAGCTCTTGGATGCTCCCCTTGAAGTTTCATGTGGCAAACAAGGGTATGGAGCTAGGTCATCACCCCCCTCTTATGCTGTGGTGTTGCGAGCCAAAGCAGGTTCTTTACAACCAATCTGTGCTAATCAAGAGTTGGTGGCCGAACACACTAAAAGCGTGGAAATGGAAGATTGGGTGGGAGGCCTGAGGGTAGAGGAGGTGATGACTGAAAATCAGGAGGTTGGGGGTGGGATACCTTTGATCCAAGCTGATTCTACAGTGGTGGTTAAAGAGGGGGAGGAGATAATTGTGAGAAATGAAGCTGTGGCTGAGGACCTGAAAGCTGTGACTTCCCTAGTCAGTGCTCTTGTTGGTTCTGATTTGGTAGATCCCCCTGTGAATTCCTTTGATTTGCAATGTAGTTCTCCTATGGCTGATGATCTACACCTGGAGTCTAAGACTCCTTCTACCTATGGTCTTGGGAAACCTCCATACAAGCTAAGGTTGAGAAGATAGATTTCTACACAAAAAGTCGATGAGTCTGCCATTGCAGCTGTGATCAAGGTGAGCAAAGCCTCTGCTGCTAAGGAGTGGACAGGTTAGATGTCCAAATGAGGATTCTTACCTGGAATGTGCGTGGGCTGCACGATAGAAGTCGGAGGGCGTCTCTACTTAGATATTTGTGAGAATGGGAGATTGACTGTGCCATCCTCCAAGAGATGCATATTGATAGTGAATCTAACAGGGCTTGGGTTGAGATGAAAGCTGGTCTTACAAATGACATTGTGATGATCAATTCTAATGGCAGGTCTGGGGGTATTGCCATTTGGTGGAAGAAGCATGTGCTACGCTTGGAGGAGGCTTCTCTGGCTAGGCACTTGCTGACTTGCAGGTTCAAAAGAGGCTAGGGGGATAGTGACTTCTTTGTGATAGGTGTTTATGTTCCTAGTGACCCTAGCAGAAGACAAGAGCTGTGGGAGGATTGGAACTTGGCTGGAGACTTTGTGAATGGGGTGATCTAGCTTGTTGGAGGGGACTTCAATTGTGTGTTGATGGGGAGTGATAGACCCAATGGTGGGGTAGACAACTCTGCCACTGGCTTCCAACTGATGGTCCAAGCTTTGGGCTTGAGTGAATTTCCCTCCTCGAGCTCTGAATTCACTTGGAGGAATGGTAATGGTCTCATGTCCAAGATTGATAGGTTCTTTAGTAATGCCGGGCTACTGGATCTCTTCCAAATGTCATTTGTTTGTGGCCTTGAACGTCCCTTCTATGACCATATGCCCCTGGTCTAGGACAATGGGGAACATGTGTTGGATGGATCTTACTTCAAGTTTAGGAAGTCTTGGCTGAGGGAGCTAGGTTTCAGAGAGATGATTGCTGGTTGGTGGAGGGCCCAACAGTTTGAGGGCTCGGCTACCTTCAGATTGGTTCCAAGCTTTTGGCTTTGAAAAGAATGTTAAAGGAATATGGTGATGTTGTTTCTGTCCTAAGGCATTAGAAACATCAAATGGCCGTGATGAAGATTCAGGAGCTGGATACTAAGGAAGCCAATGCTCGGTTATCTGAGTAGGATATTACTGACAGAAAGATATGGCAGGGGGTGGTGGTTGAAGAAGACCTAAAGCTGGAGATGGATTGGAGGGAACGGTCAAGGCAGTTGTGGTTAAGTGAGGGAGATGCAAACACTAAATTCTTCCACTTGGCTGCTAGCTCTAGGAGAAGAATCAATTTGATCTCTTCTATTGTTAAAGAGGGGCAGAGAGTTACCTCCATCTCTGATATCAGAGCTGAGGCTGTCAGGTACTTCAAGGAGTCTTCAAGAGCTGCTGGTAGGGGCTGTTGGAGGATGGCAGCCACTGATATTCCTAGAATTACAGAGATTAAGGGGTCCAGCCTGATTGACTCTGTGTCTGAAGCTGAAGTCTTGAAGGCCATCAAGGATCTCAATTGTGAAGGGTCACTTGGTCCTGATGGGATCCAAGTCTTCTACAAAGAGTTATGGGATATTGTGGGCACTGAGGTAATGGAAGTGATCAGAGAATTTGAGAGTGGCAACTTTGGCTTTGAAAGAATCAATAGATCCTATCTTTTTCTTTTGCCAAGGACTCCAGGAGCTGAATCTTTTCAGGAGTTTATACCTATTGCCCTCTCTAACTCTTTATATTTGGTGATTAGTAAGGTCTTGGCCAATAGATTGAGGCCTGTTTTGCAAGAATTGATCCATCCTGCTCAATCAGCTTTCCTTCTTGGTAGATCTCTACATGAATCCTTTATCATGGCCCAAGAGATGGTTTGTGGTTGGCACAAGAGGAAATGTAAAGCTTTTCTATGGAAGGTTGATTTCCGCAAAGCTTGACTCCATTAGTTGGCCCTATCTCTGGGAAGTGCTTAAAAGAAGAGGTTTTCCACCTACTTGGATTCAATGGGTAAAAAGGTGTATCACCACAGCCTCTTTCACCCCCTTGATAAATGGGAAACCCTGAGGCTCTTGGATTCAACCCCAATATGGGATCAAACAAGGATGTCCTCTGGCACCTTTGATTTTCAACCTGGCAGTAGACAATTTGGCTTGGTATTCTTGTGATCTTGCTGAAGCAGGTCTTATTAGAGGGTACTCCTTATCTTGTAGAAGTAATTTGGCTCCCATTCTTCAATATGCGAATAATACTGTTTGTTTTTGTGGAAGGTTCTATGAATGAAGCACTAGCTTTGTTTCATATGGTCAACATCTTTGTTGAGTTCTCTGGCCCTAGGCTGAATAGGGATAAATCTAGTTTGGTATGTTTTAGCCTGCCTGAGGATGAGCAAGGTGCTATAGCTGCTGTTTTGGGGACCCCCCACATCAATCTTCCTATTAAATTCATGGGGCTGCCTTTGAGATGTTCTAGAATGAAAAAAAAGATTGGAGCTACCTCTTTGACAAAATTTCAGTGAAATTGGATGGACGGCATAGCAGTTTCCTCTCCAAGGGTGGAAGACTTATCTTGCTCAATTCTGTGATCACCTCCATCCCTATTTTCTACTTTTCCATCTTTAGAGCTCCAAATTACATTTGGAAACGGTTGGATGTATTGAGAAAAAGGTTCTTTTGGAAGGGAGCAAAGCATGAGGGCAGATTCTTGCAGCCACTGAAATGGGAGCAGATCTGCCAACCAAAAGATAGGGGTGGACTTGGGATTAAGTCTCTCAAACACTTCAATGATGCTTTGTTGCTTAAGTAGGCAGTTAAGCTCTTGCAAGGAGAACTGAAACCATGGACTGCCTTGATTAGGGACAGCTATGGTGCCTCCAACAGTGTGCTATCCAGGCTGTAGCCCAGCAGACCATCTCCATTTTGGAAATCAGTAACCAGAGCTTTGACTGATCATTTCCACATGCTGCAGCCAGCTCTTGGGGATGGCAGGACATTCAGCTTCTGGAAGGAAACCTGGTCATTGCTGGGAGTCTTGAAGGAGCTCTATCCAAGGGCCTTTGCTGCAGCATCTGATAAGGAGGGTTCTGTCAGTAGGTTCTGGTCTTGCAGCAGCTGTAGGTGGAATCTAAATGAAGAGGAATCCAACAAGAGGGGCACCCGACTGTGGGAAGAAAGGAGGAAGCTGCTATCATACCTTGAGAGCTTTAGGCTAAGGACTGGAGTGGAGGATAAATACGTTTGGGAGGGGATTTACAATGTGCAAAGTGGCTACAACAGAATCTTAAACTCTGGAAGTGGGTGGAGCTGCAATTTCATTGACAAGAAAATTTGGCTTCTAAAAATTCCCCTTAAGGTACAAATATTTCTTTGGCTATGTAGGAGAGATGGCTTGATCGTAGGTGATCTATTGCATAGAAGGATGGGAGCTGATCATCATGAATGCTACTTATGTGGGATGCATACTGACAATGCGAATCACATCTTCTCATCTTGCCTTATCACAGATGCTATTTGGAGGAGGACTTGTCAGGAGCCACTTCCAGCTTGGGATTCCACCTAGCATGGGTTTGGTATAATAGAGAAGCCACATGTACGCATGGCTGTCACTCTCTGGTGTGTGTGGAAGGTGAGAAATGAGAGACTTTTTCAGGAGAGACCGGTGTATTGTGAAAGAATTGTAAGAGAGTGTTGGTCCCTCATACATACATGGGGATCTATTTTGTAATTCCTCTTACCTGTTTATATAATATACCTTTCCGGATTACTATCGTAAGACAATAGCTTTCCTTTTTGTTTCAAAAAAAAAAAAAACCTAAGACTTGGTCTACGTAAGAAATAAGTAATCAATAGTGACTACACGTTCTGTCAACAAATCTAGCCAAGTTGCTTAACGGGAGGTTTGGGCCTAAACGTTTCCCAGGGAAAATCCTAGGTGCTTGTACAAACCCACGCCTGGTCGTTTAACATGGCCCCTCAGCCTGAACACCAGATATAGATGACAGAATTGGTATTAACTAAAGAAAACTTAAGACCTATATAGCAAGCCTAAGTTGATGAAGCCTTAGGGGTCAAGTTGCTACGGATTTTAGTTAGGCCTAGGATACTATAGTGCACACGAAATGTGGAGGGCATTAATTGGGTTGTTGCCCTGTTATTTCAATTTTTTTTAGTGTGTGTGCAGGAATTGGAAAGTGGCTCCAATGAAAAGCAAGTTGTCACATAATTATTATATTTCTATCTTTTAGGATTGGATTTAACTTAGTGTATTTTTAGGGTTTTCTTTTTAAGTTTTCAAACAAGTTTGAGATTCCAGAAACAAGAGGAAATCATGTTGTATGGGTGAAGATATGTTTCATTTTGTTGTTTGCTTCTAAAAATGAAGAAAGAAACCCTAATTCAATTGGTCCTAGGATAGAAATTTAACAACCAATGAGTTATTTTTAGGCTTTTTGTATTAAGTAGTGGTCCAAACAAGTTAAACAATACCACTACTTTGAATAAAATCAAACAAGGATTCCAGAAAAGATTTTTGTAAGATTTTAGAATTTGTTTGATAATTGTTTCGAATTTTTACTTGTACTGGTGTCAAAGTCCAGAAATGATACCTATGAGTATTTTAGACTTTTTAGTATTATCACTGACCTCAGAAAATTTTGGTGATTTTATATGATGTGTAAAATTTTACATGAATTCTAGAAAGCTAAATTTCAGAAAAATTGGATGATTATAAAAATTCTAAAAATTCACGGATAGTAGCAAAATAGGAAGATTAGAGGGTGTGACCCCTCTACATTCCATGAATTTTTAAAAATTAAGTACAAAGCCAATTGATCTAAAATTTGGAACAAATGTTCTTACCTTAATTTAGAATCATTGTATGAAATTTTATGATTTCAGGAGGCTTTTGGTGTTGGGGATTGATTTTTTAAGTCTGGAAAGAAATTTGGAGCTGAAAAATAGAACACCAATACTTGAAATGGAGTGGTGTTGATGATGCAAAAAAGCGATCAATGAGTTTTAAAAAGTACCACTCTACTTAATTAAGCTATTTAAGGTCCTGAAAGCCAAGTTTTGTGTATTTTGGTAGTCGTTTAGTTTAGGTGTGACAAGAGAGAAGAAACCAACCTGAAAATCCGTAGGAAGAAAAGGAACTTTGAACTTTCGCTTCCAAATTCCCGCTTTCCCATTGTAGTTCCTGTACACACAAGAGAAAAAAAAGAGAAGGGGATGAGATCCACTTCAAGCAAGAGGAAAATGATTAATGCAAAGCTGTGCCTCCCTGGTAACGGTGCCAAAAAGTGATATAGATTTTACGTAGTTTGTAAAATACGTCGTTGTAACGCGCAAAATCGATCAACTCTTAAATTTATAAACCTAGATAGTGGGGTATATGTTTGCAAAATTCAAGTCACTTGCTTGGAAATAGAAATCACCTTTCTTTTTGGTCTATTTTTAATATATCATTTTTATGTTTTTGAAATTAAGGCAACATGCGAAGTTGGCGAGAAAGTGACTAACACCTAACTCCATACACTACTCCTAAAGTGGCAAGTAGAGCCTCACCCTAAGCTTACTCTAGGCAAGCGGAGGCCTAGAATAATTACGGAGAGGGAGTGAAGAAAGCTAGAAATAAAGCAATTAACAATGCAACTAAAGAAGGCAACTTGATTAATGAGAAAGTGTTGTACAAAAACCCTAGTAGAGGAAACCTTCTACAACTAGAATTATAAGTACAAAGTAAAGAAACACTAATCCTATAAAAATTGATGAAGAGGGGAGGTGATGTAAACACATTTACACTACTTAAGATGTCTATTTATGCATGTTCTTAAGCATAGGATTGCATTTCATGATATAAATATTTCATAACATGCATCATCTTGCATTTAGAGTAGTTTGAATAAAATGGAGGTTAATTATCTCCTTTTATGTGCTTGGACAGGGAAAACATTTTATCGGGGCCTCGAATCGAAGATCCAACTGTATGGATGTGATCAGGGAGACGATTGGAGTTCAACAACTCCAAGATCGCCCTAATCAGGCATCCGTAGCATCAGATAGTGACCGAGGAACCTTAGAAGATCAAGGGCCAGGATGGTGTAAATCCGCACTTCAAATGGAAAATCCGACCGCACGGATGAATTCGAATCGACGATCGCAGCCCAACGATGCAAAAATTGAGTCAATCCGACATCCGTGGCACCATCAACAACATTCAGAAGATGGACGGCCAAGATGGCACCACGTGGCCCCATCTTGGCTGCCCAAACGGTCGCATGCATCCAGTGAAGCTTCCGCACCCGCTCCCTCTCCACCGTTGGATCTTGATCCAATGGCTGTGGACAGCCGTACCTAAAAGCATCCGCTCGACCATCCGCGCCTCGTAGCGTAGCGGTCGAAGGCGCTATCGCGAGCAGCAGACACGCGTTCGAGCCACAATGAGGAGGCGAAGGGCACAGGCGAGCGGGCGTGGGCTTGCGTCGGATCTTGATCGGACGACCGTCTGCACTCAATAGCGATGACACGCTATTGCACGCCCACGCCTCACGCGGCATCGTACGCGCTGGGCGGGTGTGCATCAGCGGGCGAAGATGCATGCATCTTAAGCCGTCCGATCGCGCGATAGGACGGCTGTGGATGAAAGAACGTGGGCGGGCATTGAGAGAGAGAGCAGCTGAGTGGGCGCACGTGGGCAACGGGCACTACGCCCACGTTGGGGCTTTAGTGACGGCTTTATCCGTCACTAAAGACCCCTCATTTATTGTTTTAAAGATGTAATGACCAATTTGCCCTCACTCCTTGCAACTATAAAAGGAGACCCCCTCCACATGAAATTCTCATCCGTTCCTTCTCTTCTCTACCTCTCCAAAGCTCAAGAGAAGCTTGTCCGACACCCAGGATGCTCCTCACGAGATAAAGTCCAAATTTTCGTCCCCCTTCGGAAGTGGATCCCGCGACGATGATGACATGTTGCTCCATTCCCGTTCTTCTGCTTCGTCCTCCTTCGTCCTGCTTTGTCCTCCTTCATCCAGGCGTCGTCCCGTCCGGCTCGTCCTCCAAGCGACCGTCGAGGAGGATATCTCTCTCCCTATTCTTTTTATTGCTTTCTAATATAGATTTACTACTTTCTAGTGTAGTTCTGCTCGTCCTCCAAGCATTCGTCAAGGAGGACATTTCTCCCTCCATTCTTTTAATGCTTTCTAGAGTAAATTTATCGCTTTCTAGTGCAATTATTTTATGCTTTCTAGTTGTAATGAACAATCTCCTTAATGATAAATTCTCTGTTTATTCTACATCTCATTTTTTTATTTCTGTGTAATATTCTCTCTCTCTTCTATTTATTGTAAATAATTAGATAGTTTTAAATTGAATTACTTCGTGACAAATAAAAAGAAATGCGTAGTTTTTAAATCAAACGTCCACCTCCCTGTGTTCGACCTGGATTTCAATTTCGGTATAAATTTTATTTGTTGAACACGAGTTCTTTGCTTTCAAACTACAACGATAGGTTTTCCAAAACCAAACACATTAGCGTAGCAATTCGAGTGTTCAATGTTTTGGCACCGTTGCCGGGGAGGTGATGATCATTGATTTCTCTTCGCATTTTGTAACTTACAAATCATTTACCTCACTTTTCTCCTTTCTTATTGTAATTGCAGGTACTCTTTCGAGACAGGCAAAAGCGGTAGATCGGAGTAAAGTGCTGTGGAAGGTTCTGTAAGTTATCCCCCACCTCCCACCCATTAGATTTCATTTCGCAACATAATAATTCAAACATCAATCAACCTAGGTGTTCTTATAAACTCTAAGGTTAGATTGTTTGTTGTTTGACACCCATACTCACCCCAACCCCCAAATTAAAAAAAAAAGATCTCACAGAGGTACACAACCTCATCTGATTTTCAAACTCAACCGGTAAATCGATCTTTGGAGCTGGTACACACATTCAAACATATAATTGAGTAGAAATCAGATTAGGTAATCATTTGTGTGCCTAATTAAGTGGTGCATCAGGCCAATTGTTTGAGTTGATTGGACCGCACCACTTCAAATAAAATCAACTCATTAAGTAGCTGCCAATTAGGTTCAACTCTTAGGGATTTACCAGGCACTCCACATTCTTTTTAAGCTTTAAAGGAAAACATCTTCACCCGTGCTTTCAAAACTTGGTGTGCCAATGAAACTTGTTTGAAAATGCCTAAAGTTGAATCCTAAAAGCTACTAAGCAAGATTTGAACCTTAAAATTTACCACATCAAAAATAATCTAGCTTGAAAACCATTGGTTATGCACGCACATACAAATAAATCAATCATTAAGGGCACAACCCATTTAAAGGGCCCATCACATTCCAAAGCACATTCAAACCTATCCCTAAATAAAACAGAGTAGATGTTGGCCTTAAGGATTGGACTCACTCTTCAGAACCCAGAACGAGATTATTTTCGATTAGTCTGTTTCTACTGTTCAATCTGATGTCTAGCTAGGGGAGCAGAATCAAACGATCGCAGCTGGGGGGTACACTAGGAACCGGAGGCGCAAGCTAAAGGAAGAACCTTCTCCCCAGTCCCTCCTTCTAACTGGCTGGATTGAACAGACAGAAGTAGATCAAATCATTCCTTTATCTCAAGACGGGTTTTGGGAGTTTGTAGGTCTGTAGGCTAACCCACTTAAGGACAGGTTTGATTGTTTGTATTGCAGGGCGCCTTTCTTCCTCCCGTATCTCATGAATCCTTCCACATATTACACGCATTCCCATTCTTTCCCTCCCGTTGTGAATTATCCTCAACATGACAACTATCCCGACTCGTACTGTAATCAACCATCAGCTAGTTGGGATAATTCGGATTGGGGATACATTCTGGACCTCCGTGTTTAGGGTCTAACCCTGAACACTTTGATTGTGATTTCTATCCTTCTTAGAGTCACATCGATTATAGATCGTCATCCTTTCATGAACAACCTAATACGATCTACAATCAAGAAGGATACACCGACCTTTACCCATCCTCTGATTATACTACCTTTAGGTCATCACCATCTTTTGAACAATCTGAAATGACCTATTATCAGGAAGGGTATAATGAATCTCAATTCATTAATTCCTCTGTATTGATGTCAAACCCACCCAATCCTGAACCAACTCATTTGGTTCAGGTTAATCAGGTTCAAGATAATGTTCTGGCTAACTTGAGGAATATCATACTATCTTTAGAAGTTCAGCCAATACCTTGCATTGAGAGATTGGAGCCTCTGATTGAAATCATTGATGATTTGAATAAGTCTTTGTTGGATTAGCTCCAGGATGTTAAGGATAAGAACCCGGGTGAGTTTCTACTCGGGAAATTAGCGAAATTGAGGATGAGATTCGTGGTTGCTCTGATTCAATCTTTGGATGATTCCCTAGATGAACTCTCTTCAGGAAAGCCAACGACAGAACCGGCTCAGGCACCTATTGGGGGGGACACATATTATGAGGCTGACCAAATTGAATTAAAGCAACCAATTAAGGATGATCTGATTTCTTCACCTAAGATCCCTGAGCCAGGTTACGAGGAAACGTATGTCTCCTTGGAACAGAAAGTGATAGATGATTTTGGGACATACATTGATACGGATCCTGATTTCTTTGATGGTGAAGATTCAAGTTGCGAAGTCTCATGCGAGTTTTCTGAACATGATTTCTGTGAGACGATTGGACCTGAGGAATCTGATAGATCATATGATAGCCCAATAACTAAGGAAACTGATCTTCTTAGGGCACACATTGCGGATCCAGAATCATATTTTCTGGAGGGTTCAATTCAATGCCCTGATTGTCAGTTACACCCCGATGAGCTTATTGATAATTCTGTTTCTAAGATAATTAGACCCAAGTCAATTCTGATTCTACCACATCATTTATACTTAGAGATTTCAGACGGGGTGATTAATATACAAGAGGTCCTGGAATTTGATATGCTGAATGAGGAGGATAGGAGATGGGAAGTTTTGATTTGAGAAGTTAATTTTGGAGGAAATGGAAGATTGAGTCGAAGGGTTCCTTTTAAGCTGAAACCATCAAATCAGAACCCTTACGACAATTGTTTTGAGGATGTCAAACTCAATCACACATTCAACGATTATCCTTTTGAGCTTCAATTCTCTGTAACCCGACTTTTTGGTCTTGGGTTGCATCCTCATAAATCGTAGGCCCGACCCCGCTTGCATTCTGATTTTAGGTTTTGGGTAATTTTTATCCAGAACCTAAGATATTCTCAATTATGGGGGATGGGTCTGCACCACAATCTGGTCCACATCTGTGGACCTCTGTTGATAGGTCAGAGGATTCTTCTATTTATTCTGATTCTGACCTGCACTTGTGAATTCTTCATTTCTTTTCTTTGTATAGTGTGCCTAGCTGAAGGCACTAAACTTAGCACATATACAGTTCTTTTTAGTTTTCATCTCGGAGCGGACCTGACATTCATGTAATTCAGGTGCTTTCTACGTTTTTCCATTCTGTTTTATGTCTTTTTAATACAATGAGGACATTGCATTAGATAGGCATGGGGGAGTGGATATTCATCTCTGAATTCATTCGTCAACTCCGTAGATTTGTTTTATTTTCTTTTATTAAAAAAAAATTTAGAATTAGGAAAGAGAACTTGGGTTTAAGAAAATTTTCAATCTTAGGAAATACTACATTATGATTTGAACACAATGACCCTTCAGGTTTTTGGACTTAATCAGCCCGTGTATCCACTAAAATGTAGATTTGTCTTTCGAGTCCTCGCCATCTTAATTCTATCGTAATTGGAGTAAATAAGTTTGGGTGATAAGTACACGACTTATCAACCCGCCCTTTGATTTGAGGGAATTTTGAGTCTTAAGCATCTACACACTTTCTTTGCACTGACTCGTTGTTCGGTGATTTTAACGAAAATTGGGTAGCTAATGAACCTTCTAGGGTGATATGGCTAGCAAGTTATCGTGGGTAACAGCCCATAGGTAGGTTGTCCAAAGCCCAGTCACTAGATCTTTCTCTTTTTGCTGCCTTTAGGTAAATCTTAGACTAGGGAAGCCACCTACTTAAAAAATAATAATAATAAAAATAAAAAAGGAAAGGAGAAAAGAACAAAAAGAAATAAGCCACACTTCGCCGCACGAGTATGGCTGGCAGGTTGTCGGTGGTAACAGCTCATCGACTGGTTGTCCAGAACCCAGCTCAGTAAATGCACTAAAAATTCCCAAAACACTTAGGAAGAAGCGGAGAAGTAAAATAAACTGAGGAGATATACACTGGATTCACCCTTGTGTTGACCCCGTAAAAAATAAAAGTAGGGAGAAAGCTACCGGTTGTAAAGATACACCTTTAGGCAGAATTCTTTTTGAGGTCACCTAAAGGAGTAGAAATCCGAAGTCCATTTTAATTGCTAATCAACGAGTCTATCACAATCACAATAAGATGCTTAAAATTTAGGGTTCTCATCAAATCTTGGGTGAGTTGAATGGCTGTAGAAAGCCACTCTTAAACCCTAAAATTTGAAAATCCAAAAAAATTAGAAAAGAGTAAAAAGAGAAAAAGAAATTTTTCTTTGAATAAGGTGAGGGCTTGAGGCGGTCTGCATTTTGGCTGATACTCAGGCACTGTTGTGTCTTTGAAAATTCAGTTCCTAAGTAAATAATTTCTTAATGATTGAAAATAACTCATGCCCAAATAATCCAACCTAATTCTTTTATAAATAGCATATAGTTTTTGCTAGGGACTAGCAAAAGATAGGCATGGGGGTATGATGTAAACACATTTACAATACTTAAGATGTCTATTTATGCATGTTCTTAAGCATAGGATTGCATTTCATGATATAAATATTGCATAACAGGCATCATCTTGCATTTAGGGTAGTTTGAATAAAATGGAGGTTAATTATCTCCTTTTATGTGCTTGGATAGGGAAAACATTTTATCGGGGCCTCGGAGAGAAGATCCAACTGTATGGATATGATCAGGGCGACGATTGGAGTTCAACAACTCTAAGATCGCCCTAATCAAGCATCCGTAGCATCAAATAGTGATCGAGGAACCCTAGAAGATCAAGGGCCAGGATGGTGTAAATCCACACTTCAAATGACAAATCCGACCGCACAGATGAATTCGGATCGACGATCGCAGCCCAACGACACAAAAATCGAGTCAATCCGACATCCGTGGCACCATCTACAACATTCAGAAGATGGACGGCCAAGATGGCACCACGTGGTGCCATCTCGGCCGCCCAAATGGTCGCATGCATCTAGTGAAGCTTCCGCACCCGCTCCCTCTTCGCCGTTGGATCTCGATCCAATAGCTGTGGACAGCCACGCCTAAAAGCGTCTGCTCGACCATCCTCACCTCGTAGTGCAGCGGTCGAAGGCGCTATCGCGAGCAGCAGACGCGCGTTCAAGCCGCAGCGAGGAGGCGAAGAGCGTGGGCGAGATGGCACGAGCGTGCATCGGATCTTGATCGAACGGCCGTCTGCACTCAATAGCGATGACGTGCTATTGCACGCCCGCGCCTCATGCGGCATCGTACGCGCTGGGCGGGCGCGCAGTAGCAGGCGAAGATGCATCTTAAGCCGTCTGATCTCGTGATCGGACGGCTGTGGATGAAAGAACGTGGGCGGGCGTTGAGAGAGAGAGCAGCTGAGCAGGCGCGCGTGGGTGGCGGGCACTGTGCCCACATTAGGGCTTTAGTGACAGTTTTATCTGTCAATAAAGACCCCTCATTTATTGTTTTAAATATGTAATGACCAATTTGCCCTCACTCCTTGCAACTATAAAAGGAGACCCCCTCCACACGAAATTCTCATCCCTTCCTTCTCTTCTCTACCACTCCAAAGCTCAAGAGAAGCTTGTCCCACACCCGAGATGCTCCTCGAGAGATAAAGTCCAAATTTTCATCCCCCTTCGGAAGTGGATCCCGCGAAGACGACGACGTGATGCTCCATTCCCATTCTTCTGCTTCGTCCTCCTTCATCCTGCTTCATCCTCCTTCATCCAGGCATCGTCCCGTCCGGCTCATCCTCCAAGCGACCGTCGAGGAGGATATCTCTCTCCCTATTCTTTTTACTGCTTTCTAATATAGATTTACTGCTTTCTAGTGTTGTTCTGCTCGTCCTCCAAGCATTCGTCAAGGACATTTCTCCTTCCATTCTTTTAATGCTTTCTAGAGTAAATTTATCGCTTTTTAGTGTAATTGTTTTATGATTTCTAGTTGTAATGAACAATCTCCTTAATGATAAATTCTCTATTTATTCTACATCTAATTTTTTTATTTCTATGTGTAATATTCTCTCTCTCTTACCCTCTCTCTCTTCTATTTATTGTAAATAATTAGATAGTTTTAAATTGAATTACTTCGTGACAAATACAAAGAAACTCATAGTTTTTAAATCAAACATCCGCCTCCCTGTGTTCGACCCAGAATTTTAATTTCGGTATAAATTTTATTTGTTGAACACGAGTTCTTCTCTTTCAAACTACAACGACAGGTTTTCCAAAACCAAACACGTTAGCGTAGAAATTCAAGCGTTCAACAGGAGGCTCCTTGCTCCAAGCCTAGTAGCTCCTAGGTTTGAAAAGAAGTGCTCCAACTCTTTGTCTCTGAAACCTCCACCAAATTGATGTCCTCCAAAGCAAGCCCTAAGGGGGCGTTCCCTAAGCTTTTCTCCAAGGGTGGACGTCCACCCTAGGTCCTTCTCCTTTGCCTAGCCATCCTCCTTGAGATGGAAAGGTCCTCCTCCTTGGCACCACCCAAGTTGAAGAGAGTGGAGAGAAGAAGGCACCAAAGGAGCTGGTGATGTGCCCCTTTAATCATCTTCTTTACTCCTTCTTCTTGGCCGTAGGTATAGGTGGATGTAGGTGGAAGCAAACACTAATGGAGGATGATTTTTATGTGATGATATGGTGGGTTTATATAGAGGTGGAGAGGGGGGTAGTTGGCGTGAATAGGTGGAGGGCTAGGATGGAGTTTGGTGGCGGTTATGGGTGGTTAGAATGATCCTAGGGCTAAGGTTAGTTGGCGCCAACTATGGGGCTTCTAGAAAGTAGGTGAGGTGGATGGTGGAGATGATTTTAAGGAGAGATGTATGGTGGAGATGAAGGGAATTTTGGAGGGAAAGTTGGCGCCAAAGGGGAAAGGTTCTAGAAGGTTATTTTGGAGGGGAAATAGGTGGCTTTTGGTAGTGGTGATGGGGTGAAGGGGTGTGATGGTGGTGGTGCCAACTTGGAGTAGGATAGCTAGCTTAGGTGAGCATAGTTGATGGAGCTAGCTAGGGTTGAGTTGAAGGTGGTGGATGGCAAGGAGCTTGATGCTAGCTAAGCTAGCTTAGCTAGCTATGGAGTAGAAGAGGAGGCATTGGAGCTAGGATTTGAAGAGAGGAGCTGAGGAGGAGAAGCCTGGAGCTTGAGCTGGAGCTGGCAGCTGCTAAAGAGGGTGGCATGGAGCTGCTCTAGCTGGCTTAGCTTGCTAGTTCTTTACTAGATGATAAGCCAAGATAAAGTGAGCTGGCTTAGCTTGCTAGTTCTTTGTTAGCTGCTAAGCCAAGCTAAAGTGAGCTAGCTTCTACCATAATGAGATGAGGTGAGCTAGGTCCGGTACTCCCTAGGAGGATCAAGCTGGTTGAGGCAGCTATGGTAGCTTAGCTCAACTGAGTTGAGCTAAGCTGAATCCCCGAGAGCTGGACTTCAGCTTCCTGAGCTAGAATGAAGTCATCTTTAGCTAGTTGGAGTTGAGAGGAGCTGGATGTAGTTGGAACTGAGCTGGGGTGAACTCCAGTCAACTCAGCCAAGCTAGCTGGGCTCCCTTTGGACTAATGGGAGCTGAGATGAACTAGACTCAGCTAAGTTGAGCTGGATCTGAGCTGACCTGAGCCAGGGTGAGCTAAGATGAGTTCTCCTGAGCTGCCATATTGCTGAGAGGAGCTGAATGGAACTAGGATGAGTTGACCCTAATTCAGGTGAGCTGAATTCCAACTATGGCAGTTCCAGTTAGTCTAAGCTCCTCCTTCACCATTTGCCTTCTTGAGTGCTAGGGTTTTAGGGATCTGTATATTTGTTCATCCCTAACACTCACAAAAACACATTAAAACAACAAAAGAAAATGCAATGCATGCCTAACATAGTTAATGCCTAAATGCAGCCCAAAAACCCATTTGCGGAGCAAAACCTAAGAGCTAGGTTTGTTTTAATGCATAAGAGTGATGATAAACTATCGTTTATCAACATGGTGTTGGTTGAGCCTCTAAAGATTGGATGGTGCTCCTCAAGTTAGCCAACACCCTATCTTGGACCTTGTTCACCTGAACTGAATGGTTCCGTTTAGGTTTGGGTTGGTTTGGGTTAAATCTAGGGGAGTCAAGATATTGAGGTTCTCAAGGTCCTCCCTGATAGTATGTCATTTCAGGTTGCTCAAAAAATGGCGGTGACCTATATCCAGTGAAATACTGGGAAGGGTAGGCATTATAATCATCATATCCTTCCTAATTGTAGATCAGGTTAGGTTGATCATCAAAGGGTGGAGATATATAATCATTGTAGGTGTGAGAAGGATGATAATCATAGTCTTGTTGTCCAGGGTTAGGCCTTGGACACTAAGGTCTGTATTCATATCCCTAATCAAAGTTGTCTCGACTAGTGGATGGGTAGTCATAAGTCAAGTCAGCATAGTAATCATCTTGGGGATAAGTGGTAGTTGGAGGGTAGGATTGGAAATGAGAGTGTGATGTGGAAGAATACATAGTGGAGTAGGAGGGAAAATAAAAGAGAGAAAGGTGCCCTACAGTACAATCAACCAAACCTGTCCTTATGTGGGTAGCCTAAAGACCTATAGACATCTAGGACCCATCCTAAAATTATAAATGATTTGGTCTACTTCTATCCAGTCAATCCAACCAGTTAGAGGGAGGGGTAGGGGAGAAGGTTCTTCCTTTGGCTTGCACCTCCAATTCATTTGATACCCCCCAACCGCGGTCATTTGACGCTACTCCCCTAGCTAGACATCAAATGGACCAGTAGAAGCAGAATAATCGAAAACAATCCTTGCATTCAAATCGGATGGCCGAGATTGTGAGGAGATCGTGTGTGCTTACTTGCATTCAAATCACGCGCTCATTGGCAGCCGTTGGATCCTCCATCGTGGTTTCCAAATCCAATCCTTTCTGCTTGCAGATCTGAGTCATCATTTTGGCACTGTTGCTGGGGAGGCAACACTCTTTTGTTTCTTCTCGCATTTTCCTGCATTACTTATATATTTTTCTAACCTATGTTTATTCTTCCATTTATTGTCTTACAGGAACCCTATCGAGGAGCTGAAGGTAGTAGATTGGAGTAAAGTGCGGGTGAGACATTTGTAAGTTTATTCCCCCTACCCACCCACTAGATTTCCATAACCTAATAACTCAAACTCAAATCAACTTAGGTGCTTGCATAAACTCTAGGATAGATTTGATTGTTTGATTGTCACTTTGCCTCACCTCACCCACCTGCATATATTAAAAAAAACAAACACTCTTCTCCTATGGGATTTAATTGAAGGCTACACACTTAACACCCACAACTTCTCACCCTAAGATGCACAATCACATCGATTCTATCACTTAACCAGAATCTGACCTATGATCTGGTACACTTAGCTTAGCACACACATAAGTGAGTAGAAATCTGAATAGGTCAAACATTTTTGTGTGCCTTAACTAAGTGGTGCAATAAGCTAATTGATGATCAACCCATTGCATCAATTTAGGTAGAGCAACCCATTGCCTTAACTAAGAAATAGTGCGTAAGCCGGTGCATGGCAGATTG
Source organism: Thalassia testudinum (assembly GCA_037157565.1). NCBI lineage: Eukaryota > Viridiplantae > Streptophyta > Magnoliopsida > Alismatales > Hydrocharitaceae > Thalassia > Thalassia testudinum. The sequence continues at coordinate 16,930,897 of JAZHRO010000071.1, read as the reverse complement.
CATCCATCAAGGGGATGTTTATCTAGACCTGTTCAAAGAGCTTGATCAGATCCTCCTCAGGAGCCACAGGTTTGGTTATCCTCTTTCCCTTAGTCAAGGCCACGAGAAATGGAACCTTGGTTGGTTCCTCTAGAATAGGTCCAGGTTCTTGATCTGGGATCGGGGTATCCTGGATAACTATCCTAGGGCTTGGATTACTACTAGGCTTGGAGGGGCTTAGATAAGGTGGGTCTTGAGTTGCTTTGCCACTACGGGTTGTTAGAAAATTTAGTCCTGCCTAGTTTTGGTTTGGGGTTGGTAAAATAGGTGGCTGCTGTTGAAATCCCACATAAGATGTCAAAGCTTCCATCCCGTCGAGTGATGGAATAGAAGGGGCATGATAAATCATGTGGGTGTGGCCTGGATTTAGGTTCATAATGTGCCTCTGGGTCGGCACAATATTTTGATTTGGCAGAGGTTGCGAAGCGAGTATGCCAAGTTGACGGGAATTCATCATCTGGGTGAGTTGATTGCGAACCTCTGTGATCTCATCCTTGTGTTGTTTTTGTATTTCCGCATTCATTTTCTGAATGTTAGCCAGAGTTTGAAAGATAAGAGTCATTTGATCTGCTTGGTTTGGCCCAGATTGATAGGTGGGATTGGGCCAAGGCTGAGGTGGCTAATATGGACGAAGAGCTTGTGGATGGGGTTGATAAGGTGGTCTTTGATTATGAGAATTTCTCGTCCATAGGAAGTTGGGATGATTTTGCCATCCAGGGTTATAGGTATTGGAGAATGGGTCATTGGGGATGGCATTTAGGTCCTCGTAGGTCTGAGGAGCCTCAGGAAAATCAGAGTATGAGGGTTCAGATTTCCTCCAACTAGAATAGACTGGATCAGAGGTCCCTTCGGTTCTGGAGTCAGACAGGGGTGGATACGAGTCCATCCCCTGAGAAGATCGGTGATAGATGTTTTGCACAGTTTCCCTCGCAAGAGGTGGCTGTGCAAATGAGTTTTGCGTAGAGGTGGCTCGCTACAGATGCCGAGTCAGCTCGTCCACCTTCTTCTCTATGATAGTGACCTTGTCCAACCGACTGGCCATCAGTTCCAAGTCGACGGATGCGGACAGGCCCTGCGTCTCATGTGCTCCCCTAGGATTCGTCGATGTGCGGGCATTCGTCTGGTCGAATAAGCCCATGGAGTCATTATTAATGGAGTTCTCACACATATTCTCGAGAATCTCCCACACCGTGTCCTCATGTTGACCTATGATGTTTCCTCCGCAGGTTGCATTGACGAATAATCAAATGTCTTCACGGAGTCCATGGTAAAAAGGCTGGACTTGTTCCCATTTAGGAACTTCGTGATGGGGGCACTTCCACATGAGATCCAAGAATTGATCCCATGCCTCATGAAGAGGTTCACCCGATTGTTGAGTGAAGTGAGTAATCTGGTGGTGCAAGGCATTCGTTTGGACAACGGGGAAGAACTTTTTCAAAAATTCAGACTGGAGTTCAACCCATGTGTTGATCGGACGTGTTTGAGTCTGATACCAATGAGTAGCCTTGTCCATGAGGGAGAAGGAAAACATCTTCATGAGCAGAATATCCTGATTTTGTACATCTGACCCGAAGGTCTGGGCCAGATGTTTGAGTTATTTGATGTGCTAGAAGGGATCCTTGGAGTTAAACCCATGGAATTTTGGAATAGAATGAATCATGTTGGGCTTGAGTTCAGAATCAGGACCTCCAACTGGGATTTGGACTCGAGACTCAATTGCCACCGCAGCGGGATTTTAGTGATCTCGCATCATAGGATGCTGCAGTGGGTTTACAAAGTTTTGGAATAGATCATTCAAGTGCTGAAGTTGGTGTTCAAGGTTGTTCTCTTCTTCAATTGGTTGTGCCATGATGGAAGAAGGAGAACTTGGTTTTGATGAATCAGAGGAGAGATCTATGTGGTGGGGTTGCTGCACAAACATGGGCGTCGAGGCTTGGCCTCGGCGGGAGTGGATTTCTAAAGGAGGCCTTAAGGATGGTCTTAAGGACCTCCTACCAAACATGCACTGAAGGATTAGATGAGATTAGAATGTGCTGGACCCAATTGAGACAGCCAAAAAATTTGGGTGACTATAGAGGTTCAGGGTGGATGATACCCCTTAGTCAGAAAGGTTGTCCACCTAAGAAATACCCAGGCAGTGAAAAGAGTTGTATGGACGGGCCCGGATAGGTTGTGTTAATATGGTGATTTTATCGTTGAAATGTGTATAGTGGTTAACCTAAATCGAACTTAACCATCTCTTCACAAAATTTTTATTTACCTAGCCTACTTGATTTTATCTTGGTCACTTTTAGGCCCAGGGTCGAACTCAAGGAAGTGGGATTAGAAGTGACCAAGTTTCTATGCCTTTCCTACAATGAATCTCTTCCGTTCGTTTATTATGTTTTTGGTGTTTTTCTATTTACTTTTTTTTTTCTGATAATTTTTGTCCTTGAGGTCTACCCTCAAAATCTGGTTCTTGGCTTTGAGCCAAATCAGGGTTTCAAAACTGGTCTTGCTATTCTCAAGACTGAGTACCTACAAGTCAAGAATTATCTTTTCTCTTTTATATATATTTTTTATCCTTTTACTGGCATGAAAGAGAAGCATAAATAAAGTAAATATAGTATATATATATAGGTATATATTATATATGTATAAAGGGGTGGGGGTGGAGGTGGAGATGGCGTGTAGCATGGTGTCGAGTCGGTCGTCGTCTAGGAAGATGCAACCAACAGGATGAAGTGCCACGTGGAGTGTAAGGTGGATTGGTGGAAGATGAGTGCGAACACGTTTTCTGTATGCGTGTATCGGGGAATATCAGCAACTGGTGCAAATATTCCCACGATACAACGTATGGTAGGTGATATGAAAATATATATATGTAGTTATATATGTAGATAGATATGTATATATATATATATGTATACATATATAGTTATAGATATATATGTATATATGTATGTATATTTGTATACATATATACATATATATCTATAACTATATATATATATATATATGTATGTATGTATAAGTATATGTGCATATATGTATATATATATATATATATATGTGTCTATACTTATACTTAGTTATATAGGTAATAATATATATATAGATATATATATATATATTTATACGTATATAAGTATATGTATATATGTAAATATATATGTATATATATATATAAGTATATAGATATATATATATATATGTATGTATGTATACTAATACTTATTTATATAAGTACTACTATACGTATAGATATAAGTATATATATATATATATGTATATAAATATATGTATATATATCAATATATATATGTATATGTATATATATATAAGTATATAATAATGTATAAGTGAGAGTGTGTGTGTGCGAGAGTGTGAGTGTGTGTGTGTATGTGTCTGCAGAGAGAGTGAGAGAGTGCTATGAGAGAGGGAGAGAGGGAGAGAGAGAGACTGCTAGAGTGAAGAAGGCGCGTAGGCATGCAAAGATGTGCACGCACGCAGGAAGGAGCGGTTGCGAAGGACCACAGTGCACCACACTGCACGAAGAGGTGGGTGCGGGTAGACGCAGGCGCTGGGAGCGGGTGAAGACGCGGGTGGGCGCAGGTGCTAGCAGACGTGGGCGCACGCAGATGCGCGGGCGGGCGCTGAAGCGGGCAGTGAGGGTGGCCGGTAGGCGCGCACTGGAGAAGCTGCAACAGGGTGAGCTGTGGCCGATGCCTTGCTGCTACTGGTGTGGAGCTTGAGCTTCAAAGCTCGGCTCTGTGGCAATGGCAGAAATTGCTTGGAAAGGTGAAATCAGAGCGGAGAAGACCACCACACCCACCGGCTCTTTGATGAGCTGGGTGGTGGTGGGACTCACAGTGGTGGTTGTGCACCACTGTGAGTTGCTCCTACCCGCAGTGTGGCTCCTCAAAGAAGAGAGGCTGCGTATGGAGGGGAGAGGGGAGGAGACGACCTGGAAGGGAAGAAGGCTGTTGTAGGTGTGTGGACCAGGCTCTACTTTGCAAAGAAGAAGTCATGCCTTTTTTATAGAGGAAGAAGGCATGCACAGCGATGCCCTGGCTGTGCATGGCTGTGCATGCGGCTGCAAGGCAAGCTGCAACAGGGAATGGTTTTTGGAGGAAGCTGCCATGCTTTGCAGCCGCGGGGAAGAATTTCAAAATCAAATAGAAATAAAAATAAAGATGGTAAATTTACGAAGCAACACTTGAGGAAAACGTTGATTTCACAGCCATTTTATTCACTCTCCTCCCCTCTCAAATAAATGCATGCATGCGTGTATTTTCACAAATGTGACTATGGATACCTAATATACACCGGCAATGCTAGGAAATAGCACAAGATTGCACAATTGCTGGTGTATTTTTGCGGTGCAATCATACCCCCATGCCTATCTTTTGCTAGTCCCTTGCAAAACAATTTTGTATTGTATTTAGAAATGATCTTCAGCCGAAGATTTTCTCCTGAGGCGATATAGGTGTGTTTATTGTTGGATATTGTGAGAACCAATTACAGAGAAGACTACCAGTACTTTAAGTCTCACATGACATAGATCATCTCTCGACTAACCAGGACTCTTGATATTTAAACCTTAAGTACGATTTCGAGGACCCAGGAGGTTTTTGCCATACTCGAGAGCTCAAGAGATTATGGCTTGTGCTTAGTGAAGGATCAAGACTAACAAGATGAACATTAAGACTCAAGCCCAGGGTTTCACGAATTTTTAGTACAGGTTGGTCCTAGTTTCAGCTCGTGTCTTCGGATTGACCCTTAAAAAGATGACGAAAAACTTAACTCCCATTTTCTGACATTTGTGGCTCAATGAAAACAGGGTGTTTGCCCAGAAGAACTTTTTTGTAGGAAGATTTTACAGACATTTGTGAGATATACTGACTTATTTGTATCTTTTTTTTTTTTTTCAAACACATGTCAGTATATCTCTTACAATATTATTTGGAAGAGCACACTTTTCTTTTTGGTGGGAGAGTTCCTTTTTGGTGGAAAGAGTCTCTCCTAAACTCAAGACTAAAGCCTGGGATAAAAAGTCTACCTGTGCGCACAGGTAAGGACTCCACCTTCCCTAATGAACACTAGGGTTGGATCTGATGTTTACCTGGTCTTTCTTGATATGTGTAGTGTGAACCAAGATTACCTAGGCTCTCGAGTAGAAGCAAACCAACGGATCCTGTACTGGTGTCTCAGGTACAAGAACACGTCCTTAGTTAGGAGAGATTCCGATCTATCTTATCAATGCTCAAGTGAATTAAGCCGAGCCTGAGCGAATCAAGCTTCTGTGGCCTGGAAGGTCTTCAGAACAATGGTTGAATATCCATAAACACTTATTTTATTTTTGTTTCAGCCTTCAGATCATTACTAAACACCATTTTATATATATATATATATAGATAGGTGGAAACTACATGATACCATAAAATACCCATATCCTATGGATGCCTATCCACCCCCCCATGCCAAACAATGTTATGCCCTCATATGCATGCAGGGAAGGGTAGAGGAAGGATGAAAGATCGGGTAACGAGCTGAGGTGCAGGGTATACAATAGGGTGGTAGGGTGGGTGGATGGTGGGTGGTGCGGTGAAAAGTGAAGTGAGCGTGACAGTGAAGTGAAAAGTGATGGTGGATGGTGAGTGTTGTTGGGGTGCCTCCCAACGAGCACTGAATTTAACGTCCCCAGCTGGACTCAGGATGAGGCACAAAATTAGTTACCCTCCAGTAGGGCAACAGTTTCTCCAACAGGACGGGTCCATGAGTAAGATAGGGTTTCAAGCGCTGCCCATTGACCGTAAATTTATGCCCAGATTTGGGATCTTCAATCTCAACGGCCCCGTTGGGAAATGGTCTCGAGACCAGGAAAGGACCAATCCATTTGGACTTCAGTTTCCCAGGAAAGAATTTGAGCCGGGCATTGTAGAGCCAAACTTGCTGAGATGGCTCAAATTCCTTCCGCCGAATACGGTTGTCATGAAAAGCCTTAGTGCGTTGTTTGAAAGTTAAGGCAGAATCATATGCTTCACAACGATGCTCTTCCAGCACTTGAAGTTGGAGTTTCCTTTCTCGACCATACAGGTCTGGGTCGAGGTTACATTGGCGCACCGCTCAATAAGCGCGGTGCTCCAACTCCACGGGCAAATGACAAGGCTTCCTGTAAACGATTCTATAAGGAGACATACCAAGAGGAGCCTTGAAGGCGGTCCAATACGCCCAAAGTGTGTCAATCAGCTTGTCAGACCAATCCTTACGGTCAGGCCGAACCATTTTCTGGAGAATTTGCTTGATTTTCCGGTTCGACACTTCTACCTAGCCGTTCGTCTGAGGATGATACGGAGATGCGATACGATGGTGGACTCCGTATTTCCTCAGAAGTGCCCGAAAAGAAGCATGGGTAAAGTGGCTTCCTCCATCAGAGATAATGGCTCGAGGGATCCCAAAGCATGCAAAAATGTGGTTTTTGATAAATCGAGTGGATATAACATCGTTAGCACGGCTCGTGGGAATAGCCTCGATCCATTTCGAAACATAATCCACAGCCACAAGAATAAATTCGAAGCTGTTGGAAGGAGGAAAGGGACCCATGAAATCAATTCTCCAAATGTCAAAGATTTCCGCAGCTAGGATGGGTTGTAAGGGCTTCATGTCATGACGTGACATTGACCCTAACGACTGGCACCTAGTGCAATGTTTGGCATACTTGTGTGCATCCTGGTGAAGGGAGGGCCAAAAGAAATCGCACTGCAACACCTTGGCTGCAGTTTTCCTCCCAGAGAAATGGCCTCCGCAGGCCTGATCGTGGTAGAAGGATAGCACACTGGGGAATTCACTGTCAGGAATACAGCGACGGATGATTTGATCAGCACCTATCCGAAAAAGAAGTGGATTATCCCAGAAATAATACTTTGCTTCTGCCATGAGACACTCGCACTTGTTTTTAGGCCAACCACGTGGAAGGGATCCAGAAGCAAGGTAATTGGCAATGTCGGCATACCACGGTCCACTTCCCACATTAATTGCTAATAGGTGCTCATCAGGAAAAATCTCATTGATAGGCAGAGTAAGTCCAATATGGTCAGGGTCCAGTCTGGAAAGATGATCAGCTACAACATTCTGAGCTCCGACCTTATCGCGGATCTCAATGTCAAATTCTTAGAGCAGAAGGATCCAACGAATCAATCTAGGCTTGGCATCCTTCTTATGCATGAGATGGCGAATGACCACGTGATCAGTGAAAACAATAACATGTGAGCCCAGAAGGTAAGAGAAAAATTTCTCCAGCTGAAAGACGACCGCCAGTAGTTCTTTTTCAGTGGTAGTATAATTATGCTGGGCCTCGTCCAACATCTTACTGGTGTAGTACACCACGAAGGGGTGTCTATCGCATCTTTGTCCCAGGATGGCTTCGACTGCAAGGTCGGAAGCATCACACATGAGTTCAAAGTCGAGGGACCAATCAGGTGGCTGGAGAACAGGGGCCTTGGTGGCAGCATTACGCAGCTGCGTGAATTCTCGTATGCAGTCGGGGCCCATATCGAAGGGTACGTCGGTTGATAGGAGATGAGTTAAAGGTCGAGAAATCTTGGAGAAATCTTTGATAAATCTCCTATAGAAACTGACGTGTCCCAGGAAGGAGCGGATTTGTTTGACAGAGCCAGGCAGAGGTAAATCAGCAATTACATCAAGCTTAGCTCTGTCAACCTCGATATCCCTATCAGAGATGATATGTCAGAGAACAATTCCCTCGTGTACCATAAAATGACTTTTTTCCCAGGAAAGCATGAGGTTTACATCAATACATCTCCTAAGAATACGGGTCAGGTTGGCAAGACAGTTATCGAAAGATGGTCCAAAGACCGGAAAGTCGTCCATGAAGACCTCGAGAAAGTCACCCACCATGTCATGGAATATCACCAGTATACATCTTTGGAAAGTTGCTGGCGTGCTACAAAGTCCAAACGGCATCCTTCTAAATGCAAAGGTGCCGAAGGGGCAGGTAAAAGTGGTTTTCTCTTGGTCTTGGGGGTCAATTGCCACCTGGTTATATCCTGAGAATCCATCCAGGAAACAAAAAAATTTATTTCCTGCTAACTGCTCCAGGATTTGGTCAATGAAAGGTAGCAGAAAATGATCTTTCTTAGTTGTAGCATTGAGTTTCCTATAATCTACACACACTCTCCAAGATGTAGGAGTGCGTGTAGGGATGGATTCGCCCCTGTCATTGACACGGATGGTGAGTCCTGCCTTCTTGGGCAAAATGTGAATCAGACTCACCCAGGGGCTGTCACTAATCGGGTAGATTATACCCGCATCCAGCCACTTAATAATTTCCTTCTTAACGACCTCCCGCATGTTAGGGTTGAGACGTCGCTGCATCTCACAGGAAGGTCGAGCCTCCTCCTCCGTATATATACGGTGAGTGCAGTAGGAGGGGCTAATGCCAGATAAGTCTGATAAAGACCATCCAATGGCTGCCTTGTGTTCTATGAGGACTTTTGTTAGTTTGCACTCTTGCTCCCTGGTCAATTTTGAACTGATGATTACGGGGAGCATTTCATTTGGCCCCAGGAAAACTTATTTAAGTGTACTAGGCAGCTCTTTCAGCTCGGGAGTGGATGGTGAAAGGTCTGGCATTTCCTGGGATGAGAGTGTCCTAGGCGGATCGGAGAATAAGTCAGGACGAAGAAATTAGCCCTTAGATTGGCTAAGAAGAGGGGCTTCTTGGATAGATGGATCCAAAAAGGAATAGCCCCAGTGAGTAGTATATGGGCTCAAGGTCCCAGTGTGAATTTGCAACTCCGCCTGATGTGGCGGGAAAGAAAGGGCAATCCAGTCTTCAAGAGTGTGGATCGGTAGTGAGCAGCCCAGATATGACTCAGACCACGAGGTATGTGAAGCGTAGAAAACCTCGTCAAAAGTCTGGTCAGGAGAAGGTACAGGAAAAGGGAGGGATGGGGGAACGTCACAACAGGTGTCGGTCAGGCAATCGTCAATGTTTACAGGTAATCCGCAGCAATCAGAATAGGTCCAAATTAGTCCGATACACGCGCTGACGGCCATGTCCTCCTCGTCAGATGTGTCATCCTTGATACAATCGCAATCAAAGTTCTTGGCTGCCTTGAAGATGTTAAGCTTGAGCTTTTCAGATCCAATGGCAATCTCAATACAGCTCGACTCGCAGTCGATATGGGCACAGACTGTGGCCAAGAAAGGTCAACCAAGGATGATTGGACAATCAAAAAGTGAGCTAGGAACTTCCATATCTAAAACAAGAAAGTCAACAAGAAAATAGAGACTGTTGACCCTAACCGCCACGTCTTCCACCACACCCTTCAGGATTTTGATAGAACAATCTGCCAACTGTATCGTGACAGGGGTGGGTTTCACATTTCCCAAGGAAAATTTTTTCAGGCATGATGATCGGTATAAGATTGATGGAAGATCCTAGATCAAGCAAGGCACGGTTAAAATTGCAGCCTTGGATGCTATAGGAAATCAGTGGTGTGCCTGGATCTTTCTGCTTCGATGGTAGGTTTGACAGTATAGCACAACTCGCATGAGGCGAGAGAACCACCGGATTCTTAGTTTTCTTTGACTGTCGCCTGGGTGTTGTGTAGTCTTTGAAAAATCGGGCGACAGTAGGTATGTGATCGATAGCCTCGAGCAGAGGTATCTTGATTTCTACATCCCTGAACAAATTACACAGGTTATCAAAGGCCTACATATCTTTCTTCTTGCCTTTTGGCTCCCTTAGTAGAGCCTCAGGGAATGGAATTGATTCTGGCACCAATTTGGGTGTATCGTCCTCTCGCGAATGCGATGCGCATCCCGGATGAGAGGGCAATGAAGAAGACGGGCCAGGATCAGGCCGAGGCTGATCGACGGTCTGCTTTCCGCTCTTCGTAGTGATTGCATTGGACGATGCGGGTCCAGTGGGATCATACGGCGGAGGGTTCGCAATAGGGACATAAGAGTGAGGTGCTGCAGTGGGATTAGCCTAAAATCCCGGTGGAATGCTCGGAGCCTGCAGAATTTGATGAACCTACCCCTGAGAAGGTCGTACCTGTGGTTGAGGACCATGGGGTATGAAATTTCGCAGGTTGGGAACAGGTTGGGCTGGGAGAGTGCCCTGAGATCGAGTCGCCATGCATAGTTGACTGATCTCAGCATTCTGCTGTGCCAATTGGTGCTGAAGAGAGGTCATGTTCTCTTCATGGCGCTTTGACATTTCCGTCATCATTCGCATCAATTTATCAAGAGGACTTTATGCGTGTTCTGTTTGCGGTACGTGATAACGCCACGCAAGGGGGTAGTAATTAGGTTAAATATGGCCCATCTTTAGAATAAAAGGCACAACATAAAGTAGAATAGGAGCATTGCATGCATCAAGTACCAAGATTGCTTATAAACTGTATTAATGGCCATTTGTGTAAAGCATTTGTCAAAGCAGGCCTCAGATGAGCAATCGGACCGCACGGATGGATTCAAGACGACGAACGGAGTCTAACGGACTCAAGATCGGCCAAATCCGACATCCGGAGCTCCCACAATGGGCCCAAGAAATCCTGACCATTGATCTGGAGATCAACGGCCTAGAACGCGCCACGTCGCCCCGCCCCCGCCGCCCGCACGCCCCCAAGCCAGCCAAGGACGCATCTCGGCCGTTGATCTTCGATCGAACGGCCGAGATCCGCGCGCTCGCCCGCGGTCGCCGCGACAAAGCGCGGGCGTGGCGCAACGGTTAGCGCGCACGCCCGCGTCGCGGCGACGCGCGTTCGAATCGCGCGGAGCAGAAATCACTTGCGGGCGAAGGGCGCGGCAAAATTGAGCCGCGCGATCAGAAGCGAGCGGCTAGGATCGCGCCACGCGGCGCGACGACAGCGCCCCACCTCCCACGCGCGCGCGCACGCCGGGCGGAAACGCGCGCGCGCACGCCGGGCGGAAACGCGCGCGCGCACGCACGCCCGAAGCGCGATCCTAGCGCAGGCGCGGGAGGATCTCAGTCGTCCGATCATCAATCGGACGGCTCTCGTTCGACGTCCACGGATCGCGCCTGAAGAGAGAGAGGGGCGGGCGGCTGACCGGCGGCAGAAGGCCTTCACCGACGTATATGGAAGCGGTTTTAGCGACGTTCTGGATGTCGCTAAAGCACATTCTTCTTTTAGGAAGCCCTTAACTCTATTTAAACCCCCTTCTACCACCATTCAAGGCATCCTCTCCCACTTGCAACTACTCCACTCCTCTCCTAGCTAGTCTTAGGCACTCTTGTAATCGCCGGAGACGACGAGCCGCCGACGGAGCCTCCTTCACCGCCGTGGCTGCCTCGTCGCTCTCCACTCTCTCTCTACCTCTCTCTCTCTCTTTTAAGCTTTCATTTACTTTTGTTGAAGCATGTATTTAATATTGTAAACCATGAACTATGAATGCATGTTTAATGAAATTATTTTTCATTTAGTTGCCTTTTTAATTTCTGTTTAAAGTTCATGATCAAAACCAAGAGCTTTCTAACCCTAAACTCTCTCTATCTCTCGCTTTTCAAAACCGTCTCTTTCGCAAGCAAAACTCCGCCTTTTTCGTGACAAGTGGTAAACAAAATCCGATTTCCACGCCTCCCTGAGATCGACACTCGGACTCACCTCCGTTTACTTCTTTTAAAACCGACGTATCAAGTGCAACTATAACGACACCTCTTAACACACACGCACGAAGGCACGTCAGTTTTTGGCGCCGTTGCCGGGGAGGCAACGGATTTGTTTTATCACCTCCATTCCACCTTCATTCTCATATCTTCTAATGCCCTATTTTCCTTTTTACTTGACGGTTGCAGGAATTCGGCGCATGGACGGCGAAGCGACGCATTCCACTATGGTAGCAAGGAAGTAGGCGCCTCGAGGACCGATAGTAAGTACTCTCTCTCTCATTGTTTGCTTGCGTGAAAAATCTAAAAAAAAATCATAAAAACTAAAAAAAATTGGCGTGGTGAATGATTGCTTGACCCACATTCTTAACACATCACCCTACAAAAAATGTACACTCTAATATGCTGGAAAAATTCTTGGAGTGCTCTTTTCTCTTTCTCTTGAGTGGTGTTTGCGAAGCCACCGTGAGTTGACCTGGGCCGCACCACTCAACCCTAAAACTGACTCATCTAATAGAAGCTGCATGATTATCAGGATGAGTACACTAGGGTTTTAGAGCCTCTACAAAAAGGAAATCTACTTTCACTAAGTTGTGTGCAGAACTTGACGTGCCCACTGAAACTTGTTTGAAAAAATTAAGACACGTCAACCCTAAAAAGTACTTAAGTAAGGATGAACACTAAAAAGACACTATATCTTAACAAATCCTTGCTTGAAAATCATGTTTTGCTAAAAGCACACACTTTGAAAGTAGAACATTAAGAGGCACCACCCCAATCAACGCCTCATCACATCACCCTAAGCACAAGCACTATCCTAGCCCTTTAAAACTGAGTAGACGTGCCCTAGGCAGGACTGAGTTAAGTCTCAAAAGGTGAGGTTTTGTCTGCTAGGCACTTGGCTTTCATTCCCTTGGTAGAATCTGGTGACTAGGCTGCGGGGCAGTGTCAAACGACCGTGGTTGTGGGGTCTATGGAACCGGAGGCGCAAGCCAAAGGAAGAACCTTCCCTACAATCCCCTCGTAATCAACCTGGCCAGATTAGCCTTGAGAAGGGAAGTCCAGTGCTTACGGACTTAATCACCCTTTGTGAGATTTCTAGGTCTCCTAAGGAATACACCATAAGGATTAGGCTTGCGTGCTTGATTGAAACACATTTCTCGCATCTGTCGCCCTCCGCATCCCCTCCAGTTCTTCTCTAGTGCATGCACGGGAGGCGCTCACTGCATCCCGAATTGTGTGTTTTGGGGCAGGAATCTAGGCGACGTAATTCTGTTGAAAACATGGCTGAACCTAGGGTAGATGAGGCTGAAGATCAACCCCCACCAGATGCTATGGCTGTCGTCCAGGCTCAAATCAATGCTAACCATCGGCTTCAGCAACGACAAATCCACACCATCATGCAAGCCATACAACGGTTACAGAACCCGCAAGAACAACCACCACCTTTCAATGACATACCAGGACAACCACCACTTGATTTACCACCATTTCAGAACCAGCCAAGACCCCTCCGTGATTTCTATAACCCGTCTGCCATTAGAGTCGAGCCACACCTTAGGATCCCCGAAGGGGGAGACGATTTTGAGCTAAAACCTAATGTATTAAGTCTAATCCAGAGCCACTTTCATGGAAGCTCAAATGAAGACCCCTTTCAGCACCTAGAAGATCTCGACCGCATAGCAAGAACAGTAAAACCTAGGAACATTAGCCTTGATATTGTTCTAATCAAGATGTTCCCTTTCTCATTAAGAGACAAGGCTTCTCATTGGCTTAGAACCCTAGGTAGACCCATCACCACCTGGGAGGAACAGAGGCATGCATTTTTAAAGAAATTCTTCCCCATAGGAAAGACCAATGCCCTCAGAAGAGCTATCACTACCTTCACACTCCAGGGTGGGGAACAATTTCATGAGGCGTGGGAAAGATTCAATGAACTTTTGAGGAAATGCCCACACCACGAAGTTCCAAGGTGGCAATTGGCCCAGATCTTCTACCACGGTCTGGATAGCAACCTACGGAACTTCGTCGATGCCTCATGCGGGGGAAACTTCCTAAACAAAGACGAGGAGAGCGCGTTTGAGCTCTTTGAGTCTATGAGCGAGAATTCGCTCAACAATGCCTCCATGAACCAGTTTAACAGATCCAGTCAACCCCGTGGTGGGATTTATGAGGTGCAAGCAAATTCTGGAATGGTTGACATGGACATTATTGCCAAAAAGTTGGATCGAGTGGAATTGGTGGACAAGAAGATTGATGGGCTTCTAAACCATACCAGGAACCCCTTGCAGACTTTCACCCTAGCAAAAGGAGCACATAATGTTGACCTGGTCCAACCCTTCACCCAACTAAACCTGGAACAACCCCCAACCATGTTCCAAGGAGGGACCTTTGCTCCCTCGACCCTTGATTACTCCCTTCCTTCTTCATCAACATCGGCTATTCTAGAAGATGTGCAAGCCGTCCAAGGATATGCAAAACCTGACCCTTTCTCCAACACTTACAACACCGACTGGCGTAATCACCCCAACTTTGGTTGGACAAACCAGAAACTACCGCAATTCCAAAACCAGCCCAGGCCAAACCAACAGCCACACTTGCCCCCCTATCAGCAAGGACCACCAGTTAGACCCCAATATAACCAAAATAGGGCGGCCCCTCCCCCACAAAACCAAATGGACACCCTAATAAAGATGATGGCTGACATGAACCAAAAACATCAGGAAGAAATGGCCTTGGTAAAGGGACAGTTAAGCCAACTCTTGGACTGTAAACAGCAAGGATCTCTACCTTCCCAACCACAACCAAACCCGCGAAACATAATTAACAGAGGCCCCAATTCGCAAGGGTTCCAAGGCAACCCCGGGCAGGCTCATATGGTCCAACCGGCTCCACAAACACCTCCTGGGTTTGGCGCCTCTTCATCCTCATCTTCTCAAGGATCACCCCATAGCCCCAATGCCTCTGCGAATGCGGTGACCTTGAGAAGCGGCACCAAAACCCAGGATCCCAAATGGCCGACTCTCCCCGAGACTTTACCCGACTTAGAAGAAGCACCAACCAAGGACCCAAACATGGAACCAATCCAGACACCCTATCCTGAGGCCTTGGAAACAATCAAGAGAAAAAAGAATACTGTGGAAACTGAGGAGCTGATGGAAATTTTTAAACAAGTACAGATTAATATTCCGCTTCTAGAAGCTGTCAAACACATCCCCGCTTACGCCAAGTTCTTAAAGGATGCCTGTACACCCAAGCGTAAGCCGAGACCTCAAGCACCTAGGAAGGTTGTACTCTCTGAGCAAGCCAGTTCCGTGATATCAAGCAACCTTCCACACAAACGAACTGACCCAGGAGCACCCCTGATTTCCTGCAACATCGGGGACATGACATTTGATAGAGCGCTCCTGGACCTAGGTGCTTCTATCAACCTAATTCCCACAACCTTGTACCACCAATTTGGTTTTGGGGAGCTGGCACCAACCCCTGTCACCATCCAACTGGCGGATAGATCAGTGAAAACCCCGAAGGGGGTTGTCGAGGACGTGATTGTATGGGTCAAGGACTTCTATTTCCCAGTCGACTTTTTGGTGCTCGACATGGAAGTCCCTGAAAAATTACAGAACGCACCCATAATCTTAGGCAGACCTTTCTTAGCCACGGCTAAAGCAAACATCGATTGCGACACGGGATGTATGGAAATCGCCTTCGGAGACAGGAAAATGCAATTAGATATCTTCCGGGCAACAAAGTCTTTTGATTGTGATTACATTGAGGAACATGATCCCGTGGAAACTTTAATCGAGGAATGCCTTACCCTCAATTCTGTCTCAGACCACCAAACCCGTAGTTCTGACTCGCCACCATCATTACCTGTGGACCTCTGTAAGGCTGAGTATCATCACATGACACCATTTGAAGAAATCAATGTTGATCAACTACCGCCCTTTCCATTCCCATCGACTGTGGTCCCACCCGCACCTGAACTTAAACCATTGCCCGAGAATCTCAAGTACGTCTTCTTGGGACCTGGCCAGACCTTCCCAGTGATTATTAATTCCCATCTAACCAAGGATCAGGAACTAAGGTTGACTGCAACTCTTTCAGAACATCGGGCCGCCATTGGTTGGACCATCTCAGATCTAAGAGGAATTAGCCCCACCTATTGCACCCACAAGATTTACCTGGAAGACGGGGCCCGACCTTCCCGCCAGATGCAGAGACGGTTAAACCCTAACATGCGGGAGGTCGTTAAAAAAGAAATTATCAAGTGGCTCGACGCCAACATCATCTACCCTATCTCTGATAGCCCCTGGGTGAGCCCCACTCAAGTGGTTCCAAAGAAGGCTGGGCTCACCATTGTCACTAATGATCATGGCGAATCCATTCCCACCCGCACCACCACCGCATGGCGGGTGTGTATTGATTATAGGAAGCTTAACAAAGACACTAAGAAGGACCACTTCCCCTTGCCATTCATTTACCAAATCCTTGAAAGATTAGCAGGGCAGAAGTATTTTTGCTTCCTGGATGGATATTTAGGATATAACCAAGTCGCAATTGCTCCGGAAGATCAGGAAAAGACCACATTCACTTGCCCGTATGGCACATTTGCATTCCGTCGAATGCCGTTCGGGTTATGCAACGCACCCGCAACCTTCCAGCGTTGCATGCTAGCCATTTTTTCAGAAATGGTGGGTGAATACTTGGAGGTCTTTATGGATGATTTCTCTGTATTCGGGAATTCATTCGACCATTGTTTGAGCAACTTGGAGAAAATCCTGAAACGATGTATCGAGGTTAACTTGGTGTTAAGTTGGGAAAAGAGCCATTTTATGGTTCAAGAAGGAATTGTCCTCGGACACATCGTTTCGCATAAGGGCATCGAGGTAGATCGAGCTAAGGTTGATTTAATTTCCAAACTTCCTCCACCTAGTTCGGTCCGACAGATTCGTTCTTTCCTAGGACATGTTGGCTTCTACCGAAGGTTCATCAAAGACTTTTCCAAACTTTCCAAACCCTTGACCGACCTTCTAGCCAACGACGCAACTTTCCACATGTCTCCTGATTGCACCCAGGCTTATCATACCCTCCGGGACTTAGTCTCCACCGCACCTGTACTTCAACCCCCAGACTGGTCCCAGGATTTTGAGATTATGTGTGACGCATCAGATTTTGCCATAGGCGCTGTCCTGGGACAAAGGCAAAACAAGAAGCCCGTGGTGATCTACTACGCGAGCAAAACGTTGGACGAGGCCCAGCGTAATTATACGGTCACAGAAAAAGAGTTGCTTGCTGTAGTCTTTGGACTGGAAAAATTCTGATCATACTTGCTGGGATCCCACGTGACTATCTACACCGACCATTCAGCCATCCGGCACCTGTTGGCCAAAAAGGACGCAAAACCCAGGCTCATCAGATGGATCCTGCTTTTGCAGGAATTTGACCTGGAAATCCAAGACAAGGCCGGATCGAAAAATGTGGTGGCTGACCACCTGTCAAGACTTCATCCAGACCACATTGGACCCTCCCTACCTCTATCTGATACCTTCCCTGATGAACACATCCTAGCCGTGCAAGACAAGAAAATGCCATGGTATGCTGACTATGTCAACTACCTGGTTATAGGACAAACCCCGCACAGCTGGTCCAGACAGCAACGGGACAGGTTCTTGGCTGAGGCCAAGCACTATTTCTGGGATGATCCCATGCTGTTTCGCCTCTGTGCTGATCAGATCATCAGGAGGTGCCTCCCCGAAGACGAGGTTCAGAGTGTGCTTTCCTTTTGTCATGACCAAGCATGTGGCGGCCATTTCTCTGGCAAGAAAACAGCTGCAAAAGTTTTGCAGTCTGGGTTTTATTGGCCGTCCCTATTCAAGGATGCACACATCTTTGCCAAGACTTGCTCACGATGCCAAACACTAGGGACAATGACCAAAAAAGATATGATGCCCCTTCAGCCCATTTTGATTGTCGAAATTTTCGACGTTTGGGGTATCGATTTTATGGGCCCCTTTCCACCATCCAACGGCTTCGAGTATATCTTCGTCTCGGTAGACTATGTTTCCAAATGGATTGAAGCCATCGCCACCCAAAGATGCGATCACAAGACGGTCATGGACTTTGTCAAGAAGAACATCTTTTCCCATTTTGGAATACCCAAGGCCATGATCAGTGATGGTGGAAGCCATTTTATCCATTCCCAGTTCCGTGCCTTACTTAGAAAATACGGGGTAAACCACCGCATTGCCACCCCGTATCATCCACAAACAAATGGGCAGACTGAGGTCTCAAACAGACAAATCAAGAACATTTTACAGAAGACTGTGAGACCTGACAGGAAAGACTGGTCCACACGACTTGATGATGCCCTGTGGGCATACAGGACCGCTTTTAAGACCCCGATAGGCATGTCACCTTACCGCTTGGTCTTTGGCAAAGCTTGCCATCTCCCTATCGAATTGGAACACCGGGCTTACTGGGCTGTTAAGCAATGTAACATGGATCCCCAGTTAGCTGGTGCGCAAAGGACTCTTCAATTATCTGAGCTTGAAGAAATTCGTCGGGACGCCTTTGACAATAGTCGGCTACATAAGGAGAAAATGAAAGCCGTCCACGACCGACTCATTCATAGGAAAACCTTTGAGCCAAACCAACAAGTCTGGCTATTTGATGCACGCCTGAAACTCTTTCCAGGGAAACTTAGGTCCAAATGGACAGGACCATTTCGGGTGGTCAAGCCCTTTTCCAATGGGGCAGTCGCAATCGCCAATCTTAATACCGGGCACACCTTTACAGTCAATGGTCAAAGATTGAAGCATTTCCTGGCCCAGGTACCCCCCAAGGAAAGTGTCACCCTTGTTGAGGGCTGACACCAGGCACCGCCCAGCTGGAGGCGTTAAACTCAGCGCTTCCTGGGAGGCAACCCAGTGGATTCAGACTGATCTGGTAGTTTACGTCACTCAGGTACTATCTTTTTGAACCCTTTTGCATCCATGCATCTGCCAATGAGGACATTGTCCAACTTAAGCATGGGGGGGATGGTAAACTGCATAATCCTGAGCTTAATTAATCAGTCTAATGAATAAATTAATTGAAAAAAAAAAAAAAAAGAGAGAATTTAGGAAGAAAAACTTAGGCATTAGAAACTTGTCAATAGTGGGAAATAATACAAAAAGAACTTAAACACTTAGACTTTTCAGGCCTTCAGGCTTAATTAGCCCTGGTGTCCATTAAAATATGGATTTAGCGGCGAACCCTTGCAACTTTAAGCTATTCTAATCCACCTAATAAATAAGGTAATAAGTATACGACTTATCAACTCACCCTCTAACTCAGGAAAACTTTGAGTCTAAGCATCTACACACATTTTTGCACAGACTCACTTCTCGGAGATTTTGACAGAAATTGGGTAGCTAATGAACTTTCTAGGGTGGTATGGCTGGCAAGTTGTCGTGGGTAACAGCCCATTGGCAGGTTGTCCAGAACCCAGCCACAGGCCATTTCTTTTTCACTGCCTCTAGGTACATTTGAGATTAGGGAAGCCACCTACGTAAAAAAATAATAAGTAAAAAAAAAAAAAAAGAAAATAAACCACACTTCACCGCACAATTATGGCTGGCAAGTGATCGTGGGTAACGGCCCATTGGTCGGTTGTCCAGAGCCCAGCTCAATAATTGCACAAAAAAAGAAGACCAAAAACACCTAAGGAAGAAGCGGGGAAGTAGTACAAGCCGGGGAGATATACACTGGAAAATCCTTGTGTTGACCCCAAGTAAAATGAACGCAGGGAGAAAGCTGCCAATCGAACAAATACACGTTCAGGCAAAAATTTATTTTCTTTTCCGGTCACCTAGAGGCGTAGAAACTCGAAGTCTGTCTCAATTACCGTTAAGTAAGTCTATCACAACATTCACACCAAGATGCTTAGCACTTAGAGTTTTGACCGAGTTTTGGGTGGGTTGGGTAGCCGTAAAAAGTTACCAACCCACACTGAATTCTAAAAATTCTAAAAAGACATATATAGATATATACGTATACATAAGTATAGTTATATATACAAAGCAAGGATTCGGGCGATTCGTATTTTGGCAGACACCCGGGCGCTGCTTAGTCTTTGTAGATTAAGATCTTCGTATAGTTCCTCTTATTGACAAGTAACGAAGCGCCTAAGCAATTACTTCTTAAATTCGCCAAAGAAATAAAGGCTAGAATAAACCTTGCTAGGGACTAGCAAGGAGTAAGCATGGGGGTATGATAACGCCACACAAGGGGGTAGTAATTAGGTTAAATATGGCCCATCTTTAGAATAAAAGGCACAACATAAAGTAGAATAGGAGCATTGCATGCATCAAGTACCAAGATTGCTTATAAACTGTATTAATGGCCATTTGTGTAAAGCATTTGTCAAAGCAGGCCTCAGATGAGCAATCGGACCGCACGGATGGATTCAAGACGACGAACGGAGTCTAACGGACTCAAGATCGGCCAAATCCGACATCCGGAGCTCCCACAATGGGCCCAAGAAATCCTGACCGTTGATCTGGAGATCAACGGCCTAGAACGCGCCACGTCGCCCCGCCCCCGCCGCCCGCACGCCCCCAAGCCAGCCAAGGACGCATCTCGGCCGTTGATCTTCGATCGAACGGCCGAGATCCGCGCGCTCGCCCGCGATCGCCGCGACAAAGCGCGGGCGTGGCGCAACGGTTAGCGCGCACGCCCGCGTCGCGGCGACGCGCGTTCGAATCGCGCGGAGCAGAAATCACTTGCGGGCGAAGGGCGCGGCAAAATTGAGCCGCGCGATCAGAAGCGAGCGGCTAGGATCACGCCACGCGGCGCGACGACAGCGCCCCACCTCCCACACGCGCGCGCACGCCGGGCGGAAACGCGCGCGCGCACGCACGCCTGAAGCGCGATCCTAGCGCAGGCGCGGGAGGATCTCAGCCGTCCGATCATCAATCGGACGGCTCTCGTTCGACGTCCACAGATCGCGCCTGAAGAGAGAGAGGGGCGGGCGGCTGACCGGCGGCAGAAGGCCTTCACCGACGTATATGGAAGCGGTTTTAGCGACGTTCTGGATGTCGCTAAAGCACATTCTTCTTTTAGGAAGCCCTTAACTCTATTTAAACCCCCTTCTACCACCATTCAAGGCATCCTCTCCCACTTGCAACTACTCCACTCCTCTCCTAGCTAGTCTTAGGCACTCTTGTAATCGCCGGAGACGACGAGCCGCCGACGGAGCCTCCTCCACCGCCGTGGCTGCCTCGTCGCTCTCCACTCTCTCTCTACCTCTCTCTCTCTCTTTTAAGCTTTCATTTACTTTTGTTGAAGCATGTATTTAATATTGTAAACCATGAACTATGAATGCATGTTTAATGAAATTATTTTTCATTTAGTTGCCTTTTTAATTTCTGTTTAAAGTGCATGATCAAAACCAAGAGCTTTCTAACCCTAAACTCTCTCTATCTCTCGCTTTTCAAAACCGTCTCTTTCGCAAGCAAAACTCCGCCTTTTTCGTGACAACAAGTGGTAAACAAAATCCGATTTCCACGCCTCCCTGAGATCGACACTCGGACTCACCTCCGTTTACTTCTTTTAAAATCGACGTATCAAGTGCAACTATAACGACACCTCTTAACACACACGCACGAAGGCACGTCAGTACGCAAGGGCCCGATGGCGGATTCTCCATAGGATTAGACTAGGTCCTTAGGATGACGGGTGCAGACAGTCGCATTGGTCCACCTGTAGGATTTTGGCGCTACGGGTTGTTAGACCATGCATGGTTCGGATGATTTCACCACCCTGGGTTATAAGTGGTAGAGAACGAGTTGTTCCCTAGGGCGCAAGTGTCTTCTATGCCAGAAGACACGTCCGCATGTAAATATGCGTTCGAGCACACAGAGGCTTGGTCCTCCGTGTCAAAATACAGGCTCGCAGAGGCCAGATCCACATGACTTACTGAATCACTCGACGCGACACTCGGTAAGGAAGGTCTTACGGGATTTCTCGGGATAAGCCTGGTGTTGGAAGAATTGGGATTGTGACGAAGTGGTGAGGTGGGGGTGTTTGCCATAGAATGGGCGAGGTTGGCTAGAAGCTTGTCCAGCTTCTTGTGCATGATGGAGACTTCATTCAATTCTGTGCGATAAGGCTGAGATCAGTGGATGAATGGGAGGGTCCCGTGTCAACTTCGTGGACATTATGGGGCAAGCTGGTACGATTAAAGGCGACAATGGAGGCATTGTTCATTGAATTTTCACTCATATTTTCAAATAACTCGAATGCTCCATTCTCGTCTTTATTCATAAAATTCCCTCTGCAGGAAGCGTCTGTAATCTGCTTCAAAGTCTCATTTAGCCCATAGTAGAAAATCTGGGCTATATGCCACTTAGGCAGACTGTGGTGCGGACACTTCTTGAAGAGGTCATTATATCTCTCCCATGCCTCATGAAACTATTTGCCGTTTCGTTGCGTAAATGAAGTGATAGCACGGCGAAGCGCATTGGTTCGCTCGATTAGGAAGAACTTCTTGAGAAACGCTGTTCGCATCTCTTCCCAAGAGTGGATAGTTCTCCCAAGGGTGCGTAACCACTGCGACGCTTTATCACACAATGAAAATGGGAACATTTTCATGAGGACTATAGGTAACCCGATATTTCTTGGTTTAACAGTTTCAACCAATCGGGTTAGGTCTTCCAAGTGGAGAAAAGGATCTTCACTTGCAAGACCATGGAAGTGAAAATTTATCAGGCCAATTATGTTAGGTTTCAGTTCAAAGTTGTCCCCGCCCATGGGAACCCGAATTTGTCCTATGGTCTCTATAGCAACGAGATTCTGATAGGAGCTAAGAGACCTAGGCTCCTCCCATTCGAGAGGGTTCTGCATTTCCTCCAATGTTTCCCTAATGGCCTCAATTTGTTCATTATACATTTCCATTTGGGCTTGGAGGCGGGTTATGGGATCTAAGGCTCCACCACCTGGTGGGTTTTGAGGGCGGTTTCCTCCCTCGGGATTTGGGGGTGGGCGTGCAGCCCTGTTTGTGGAGGACGACGATTCGGCTTCTTTTCTAAAATTATCAAGCAATTCACACAATTCAGGATTTTGTGACCTCCTCCCAAACATGCACTACCGCAGGAAGAATTGGGGGGGATACGAAGGGAAAAGAGATGAGAGAAATGACACCGCAAAGGTACACTTGATAACAAATCAATGCAATCAAATTCCTAACCTCTACAGTGTGCTCTTAGACCTAAAGATCTAAGTTACCTCCTATCACGAACTACGGAACCGAATGCGAGCACCATGGAACCACCAGGCCAGATTGAAAGGCCGTTTGCCCCAATCTTAGACACTCGATACCATGCAGGAACCCTCACCAGCACGTGGGCGCTACACGTAGGTAGTTAGACCTCCAATCCTTAATAAGGGTCAAGTTGCTACCAATTTTAGTTAGAGGCTTAGGATCAAGTGCTTCTTGGAATGTGAAGGGCATTATTTACGGGTAATGCCTAAGTGATTAATTTTTAGAGTGTGTAAACCAAGCATGCAACAGGGAAATCTCCCCTAATTGAAGTTTTAATTGGTGAATGATTTTTAGAATTCAGCCTTAAGTAGTTTGGATTTTAGGATTTCTCTGAATTACCAATTCAACCAATCTTTGGGTTTTGAGAGAATACAAGTTTTCTTCTAAGCCCAACAAACCCTTCTTCAATGTCAATTGGTTAATGCATGCTAAAATGCAATGGGATTCCCTAAATGGAGATTTCTATGTGTGGATGCACGAATCAGTTTTAGATTAGTGTGAAAGGGAGCCAAAGCACTTCAATTCAAGTGCTCCCAATCACCAAAAACATGTCCACACACAAGGCTCAACCAGAAGATAAAGAAAATCAAATTGTTGGGTTTGAAGTATTCAGGATCGAATCTTAGCCACGTGAAAGGTCGTGGTGGGGTTGGAATCAACTCAATTCCAAGTCTCCCCACCAAAAATGTGATCCCGAATTGCAGATAAATGAGGCAAAGAGGGATAGCAATCAATCTTTTTATTTGCCTCAAAAAATACTTCACACGGCAAAAGATTCAAGAATCAAGATTCTAGGATCTTCGCTATGCGAAGTTTGGCGGGAAATCCTAGGGAGGTGGGAGTAAAGGCAAACAATCAATCAAGTGAATTTTAATCCACTTACCACAAGAGATCCCAAGAAGTTTTTCTAGTTTTTTTTTAATTTAAATTTTTTTATATATTTTTTTTTTTTTATTAAGGTGACAAGTTAACCTAAGTTGGTAAGAAAGGAAGGCCTACTTGTTCAGCAACGTGTGCGTAGCTCCAGTGCGGTGTTGACATCTTCACGCTCTCGTTCCTGCCTTAGATCTGCCCACGTCTCCGACTTCGTCTGCCTGCCTTATCTCCATACCCCCATACCAAAATCTTACTAGTCCTTAGCAAATGCAAAACTAATTATTTATAGAAAGGTCCCTGAGGGATTGATTATTGTCAAGCGTACGACTAGAGATTCTTTTCCTTTTTATTTTCTTCCTATGCTCTAGAAATCCAGACAATTGTGAAAGTGCAGCTATGTAGCTTTTGAAATGGATTCGAGTTAAAAACCTGATTAACCTTTAAAGCCTGTACTTGACCCCTGGTAAAATTATAGCAGGATATGCAAACTTCTTCCCTCAAGGTATTAAAGATACTTTATGAATTCTACCCTGGCTTTAAGCTTACGTAGAGAATGTCTGAGGGAAATGGTTGTTTATTTGGTGGCTCACTCTTATTTGGTGCTACATGAGATTAGTACTACAGAATCTAGATTCCTAAATTATTAGGTAACTCAACTCAGAGAAAAATGACAAAAAACTATGCTCTCTTTTGGTTCCTTTGTATTCATTCTCTCTTTCTCTTTTCTTGAGCTCATAATCTCACCAGATTAACACATATATTCCATATTTGGTGGTCTCACATGGCATTAACACTTTAATAGAATTCCAATAACCCTAACACTAAGTCGGAATTCCTCAGCCAGTATTTAGGCGGTCAGAAACACAGAAAAGTGGGTTAAGGCCATATTTGGTGGATTTCAATTTTATTTGGTAGTATTGCCTCAATGCAAATGAAATAAATATTAAACACTGACAAACTCTTTTTTTCTGCTGTTTTCTTCTTTTTTTCCTTCATTTCTCTTTTTTTTCATTTTTTCATTCATCATTTTTTTTTTCATATATAATATTTCTAATGCAACATAATCTAGCAACACATTCATGAATTTTATTGAGGAGGCATTATTAAGGGTTGGTGGTACTCAAGAGACATTGGGTGGCTTATTTAGTGGAAGTGCCTACTCACGACACCGGGAAAGACGGATAGGATAGTGTATTTCTAACCTTGACATCAATACCCTCCTTCAGCCGAGGATTCTGTAAAGAATGGTCGTAACCATCCACCTTAGCCCTAGTTTTATGAGAACTCGCTCTCCGCATATTTGCCTTAATTAATGGCTCTCAATGTTTTACACAAAATGTATACGCAGGAACCGAGAGTGGAAACTATACCTATTCTCTGAGTCTCATTACCTAATTATCCAGAATTTCAAATTCCTTACATTAATTTTTGAGCACCAGTGCACTCTACTCTCATCTCACACTATTTGGTGGATTTTTAGAAGAAAATCTGCTTGACTCCCAAAATACTATCCTGGAGTTTAGGAAAAGAAGCACTGCTTCTTCCTGATAGACTAAAGTCGTATATCAGTCTTTACAGTGAATCCATTGTAAATTCTATGTATGAGTGTGAAAATTATACTGGATTCTAATTTACAGGAATCAACTAGAGGATAAAATCCCTAATGCATTCTCTTAATAAAAATAATCTTATTCATGAATGCACTATGTATATATGCTATAAACAAGTAACCTCTTTCATTTGTACTTTATAAATTCCCTCATCAGGTTACATTCAGCATAGTCCTAAATTTAGAATAAAAAGGTGAGCAGGTGAGTCAGAAATGGCTGTTGCGGATAATTTCTAGCTCCAATGTGAGCATTGGAGGTGGAGTCGGTTGTTCTTATATTTAGGATCCTAAAGTACATTTGACATGCTGCTTCGAGGTTTTCTAATTGTTGGCATAAAAATTTTTCAATTTTGTTGTATATCTACCCGCCGATGCCTAAGTTCTTGCATGTCCTCGTGCATGAATATAAAAGAAAAGAAATACGATAGGGAGTAAGTAGGTAGAGATCACCAGGAATTGCTCTTGAATTTGAACGTTCAACATCAGCCAACCTGATAGTATGCAATATGCGGAAAGGAAATATGCCAAAAGAAAAATATGCTATGCATAAAGCGAGTATGTATATGGTGATGAAGAATGTGGGTAGATGCTGAGTTTAACGCCTCTAGTTGGGTGAAAAATCAATCACACGTCCTCAATAAGATGAATGACATCGTTAGCTGGAGGAGGTTCCTGGGCCATTAATGGCTTGAGGCACTAGCCATTTACTATAGAAACATGCCCAGATTTTGGGTCCATGATTTGGACCGCCCCATTAGGATAGGGGTGAATCACAATAAATGGGCCAGTCCACTTAGACTTAAGTTTTCTCGCAAAGAGTTTCAATCATGAATCAAACAACCAGACCTGCTGGTTGGGAGTGAATGCTTTCCTACAGATGTGGCAGTCGTGAAAGGCCATGGTCTTATCCTTGTATATTGCTGCATTCTCATAAGCCTCCCATTAGATTTCTTCTAATTCGTTGAGTTGGAGCTTTCTTTCATGACCTCCCACATCGAGGTCAAGGTTACATTTTTGCACTGCCCAGAAGGTCTGGTGTTCCAGCTCGATAGGAATGTGGCAGGCCTTACCATATATCATGCGATATGGGGACATTCCGAGTGGGGCCTTGTAGGTGGTCCAATATCCCCAAAGTGAATCAATTAATTTATTGAACCAATCCTTCCTGTCTGGTCTAACTGTCTTTTGGAGAATCAGCTTGATTTGATGATTAGACACTTCAGCTTGCCCATTAGTCTACGAATGATACGGGGTGGCTATACGGTGATGTATCCCATATTTCTTTAGTAATGACCTGAAGTGGGCATGGATGAAATGGCATCCCCCGTCGCTAATCAGAGCATGGGGTGTTCTAAATCTCACAAAGATGTATTCCCGTACGAAAGCAATGACGATTTTATGATCAGCCCATCTTGCCGGGATGGCTTCGACCCACTTCAAGACATAGTCAATAGCAAGCAATATGTACTCGAAGCCGTGAGAGTTTGGAAAAGGGCCCATAAAATTGATGCCCCAAACATTGAACACTTCTACAACCAAGATGAGTTTGAGAGGCATCATGTCTCTCCTGGTCATAGAACTGACCGACTGGCATCGTTTACAACACTCGGAGTACTTGTGTGTATTCTAAAAGTAGTTGGCCAGAAAAATCCCAACTGCAGAACTTTTGCAGCAGTTTTCCATCCCGAGAAATGACCACCACAAGCATCACTGTGGCAAAAAGATAACACACTAGGAATTTCAGAATCTGGGATGCATCTTTTGATGATCTGATTGGCTCCAATGCGAAAGAGCAGTGGATCATCCCAGAGGTAGAATTTGGCCTCTGCTGTGAATTTGAGTTTCTGGTCCTTAGATAAGTTTGCGGGAATCTTGCCTGCAACAAGATAGTTCGTGATATCCGCATACTAGGGGAACTCAATAGAGTGAATTTCCAAAAGAGATTCATCAAAAAATTGATCTGAAATAATAAGGGAGTAAGGGATGTGGGTTGGGTCTAATCTAGATAAGTGATCCGCCACAACATTTTGTTTTCCAGCTTTGTCGAGTTTCAATATCAAACTCTTATAATAGAAGGATCCATCTGATAAGACAGGGTTTGGCGTCCTTCTTTGCCAACAAATGTCAGAGGGTAGAGTGGTTGATGAGAGGCTCATCATGGCTCTTAATTACCCCTAATTAATTAGTTTTCCTTAGTTAATTAGCTAGGAATATGTATATATAAAGGTTAATTATGAAATAAGGGATAAATCATTAAAGGACCTTAAAATAAGTTAAAAATGCTAAATTATTAGCCAATTAATAATTTAATCAATAAATGAACTAGAAATATCATTAATTATTTACCTAATTAATGTGTTAATTAAGAAGAATTTCTACCTAAGTATGTAATAACTTAAGTAACTTTACTTAATTAAATAAATTAAGCTAAAAAGGTAAAAAATGTAAATCCAAGGTTTATATATAATATTTGTCTGATTTATAATCGTATATAAAAAGTTGAAAAACATTTAAATTAAAATTAGCCTTGAAAACCTTAGTTTACGTTTTAGTCCTTAGGTTTCCTTTCAATAGAGTCCTTTTCCTTCATTTAAGTCCTTATATTTCCTCACATTCAGGTCCCTATATGCATCTTCTTCTTCTTCCTTTCTTCTTCAGTCGTTTGAACAGCTGACGACAGGTGGTACTGTCATCCTCCGATCACCGTCCACTCTACATCCATCCACCCTTGCCAAGCTTCTGGAGCTTGTAATCACCGCCACTTTTTCATCCATCGGTCTGGATGAGTCCGTAATCCTAATTAGATCACGACGTTAATCTCACTGGTGTTGAAGACGACGCTGGAGGTTAAGCCACACCTAAACAACTTTCCATCCAGATTCAACCTCTTTCTCAGCTGCCACAACCTATAAATACCCCTCCACCTCTCCGATTTTGCGCAGTTAGCTCCCTACCCTCTACCCCCTACTGAGCTAACAGATAGGCTATTCACTCCAAATACGGCGATTTTCTCTCACTTCCACTGTCTTCCTCCGATCATTTCCACTCGCCTTTGATCTCCGCCATCGTTCGCTGCGTCTTCGACGAATCGCTGACGATAGACTTCACCTCTACTTCTCGCATACACCTACCGAACTTCTTCCTTCACCCCTCTGATTTCCTCCTCCGTTAAGGACCATCGACAAAGACTTCTTTGCCCCCTTCGTCCTAGTAATAGTAGGATAGGTAAGATAGAGTAATTAGAGTAGTTAATTAGGTAGTTTAGTTAGGTTCAATGTTAGTTCTTTCCATCGTCTTCTTCAGCTCTGGTGAGATCTTTGAAGTTGACTGGAGCACCTTTTTATCTTTTGAAATCACTAATCACTCTCCATAATCTTCCACGATCATTTCTGACACATTGATTTCTTGATTTTATCACTTAAATGCCTAATCCACCTCCACCTTCACCAGTGACCTCCGCTGTCCATGGCGGAGGTTTCCGAGGGTAATTCGCATTCACTGGGGCCCTCCATCACCTTGTCGTCATCTAATGGCCCTGATTTTCACATTAATTTGATAAATAATTCCTTACACCTAAAATGCCTAAATCTCACCTCATTTCTGAGCTCGCTGTCAATGGCGGCTCAGAGTTGAGTTATTCACTTAAATAAATAGTCCAATACCATCGCCACACTCCATTAACTTGTTCCCTCTACTCAATTGAGTGAGAGAACTCGATCTGAGTTCTAGTAAACTCAGATCACAATCTTTCTGAATTCATTGCATATTTTGTGTTTTAATCACCAATTGAGCTAATTGATGAGCTTTTCAGATCCTTAATGGTCGTTTCAATGAATCTTATGCACTATCAGCCATTATCTGAACTCACCGAAGCTCCAGTGAGCTTCGACAAGTTGAAATTGGTCTTCAACTCGTAGAACTTTGTGTAGAGCTCCAGATTGATTACTAATGATCCAAGGATTCTATTTTGATTATTAATTTGATGTCTTGAGGTCTGGAGCTCTACATAGGCCTCTGTCTTCTCCAACTCTGGTGGAGTTGGAGATGACTGTTTGTTAGGGTTTAGCTTAATTTAAGAGGTCTAGAAGAATCAGGAAGGTGTTTTGAGGTTAGTCCTGTTGATCATTTACCTAGAAAGGCTGTAGCTTATTTTGTCGAACAAACTCAATTAGGATCTCAGGCGATAGTCCTGAAACCCTAGGATTTCTAGTTAAAATTACATCGTGAGACCTTGAATCAATTTCTGAGGTGATTTAGAATCTTTCCAGATCTTTAATTTGTTTAGAGAAGCTTTAGTTCAAAAAGTCAACTTTTGGAGCCTTCTAGTCAAACTCAGGTCTAATGAAGAAAATTATGTAGTAAATTTGATGTTTATTGAGTTGAATCTAATGGCAGAATGATTCTGATGATATTTGAATAAATTTAAGTTATTTTATTGAGGAATTAGGCTAAATCTTGTCATTGCACAGTTTGGGTTCTTTTAAACCCAAAACTATTCTTGAGTCTATTTGTTGAAATTCTAACCTAATTTCCACACAGATCAGTTTGTTAGAACCTCTTGAATTTGTGCAGAATCTTTAGAAGCTTTCTCTCTTTCTGTCGAGCTGATCAGAACTAGAAATGGAGCTCTGAAGCTCCTTAGAAAAGCTCTTGAGTTTCTTTCAGTTCCTAAAGCCTTTCAGAGTCCCTATCCTTTACCATTAGGTGCAGAATCATCTATTGAGGTGGTTCAGGACCTCATTTGAGGTCAAAAGTCCTCTCTGTAGATGCTTAGACCTAAGAATAACCTCTGCAGGCTAGAATGGCCGTGAAATCTTTCCACTTTCACCCTTAAAATCGAGGGGCAAGATCTGTTCTTAGCATCAAATTGATGCTAAATTCTTATAGAGCACCTATAGAACTTTCCAACGAGCCCTTGATTACTCGATTTGGAGCTCTATGCTGCTAGGAATCGCCAGCTGAAGTTTGGCCTGGAGGGGACTTACAAAGTCCCACATCGGATATTGTTGTCAACGTTTTTGTGCAGATTTAAAGCGTATTATGTTGTAGTATAACCGACAAAACGTTCGAACAAATACAAAGTTTTTATTACTCGAAGACCGGAGTATCCGAGGTCAAACACAGGGAGCAAATGGAACTTACCACTAAATCAAAATGTAATTGAACACTCTAATTTACTCAAAATATCAATTCAGGTATGAATGTATGCGATTAAAAGGAGTTAGGGCAAAAAAATATGAAATTGGACGTCTGATCACAAGATCAGACGTCTTAAAAGCATTTCTCCTTTTCTTCTTGATTATTCTTCTTCTTCTGCTGCAGTCTTTGCTCTTTCTTTTCTTCTTCTGATCTCTGCAAAGTCTTCACTTGGCTTCTCTGTGCCTTTGCTTCTGGCTTGCTCTTTTCTTTCTTCTCCTGCGAAGGCTTCTTTCTTGCTTCTTTTTCTCTGCCGTTCCTTCTTCTTTCTTTCTTTTCCTTCTCGCGGCCAAGTCCTTCTCCTCCTGCGTTCAGCCTGCCTGCATAGGAGCAAAACCTAACCCTTCTCCCTCTACCCGCGCATCTCTCTCTCTCAAGCAATTCACTCAAACCGCTCTCCCAGAGCCACAGCCATAATCGGGTCGCGGATCGTACCCGGGACCAGGCGCACCTGCAGGTGTGTGATGCGCGAGGAGTGCGTAGGTCTAGGTCGGGTCGGATCCGCCAGGTCCGCGTGGTCAGGCCGCGGACGAGGCGGGTGGGGTCAGTGAGGGACCTCACCCCTGTGCTTTCGAGGCAGTAAACCTATATCACAAAAACTCTTTATACCATACCTGTGCCTTGAGATTCCACGATGTGGGACTAAACGTTCCACCCTTCCTTTGCGTGCGCCCGCAGACTCTCGTGTGCAATTGCCCACGCTGAAGGCCCTGCTGGTGCTCCTTGCTGAACTCAGTCACCTCGCGACACTTGCGAGAGTCTGCTGCACCTGCCGCCTGGGAAGCCTGACGCCTGCTGCTGCTCCAAGCTTCCTGCTGCTTCGGCTGTTAATGGCGGCCGGGGCGTTCACCTGAGCTTCCACAGAACGGCCTATTGGCCCAATTAGAATAGCTGGAAACCTTCGCCGTAGCACGGCGAAGGCGGTGGGTGATGCTGCAGGTTGCCGGTCGGCCTAGGCGTGCCCGCCTAGGTCAACCTGTGGCCGGAGATGGTGGGTTGTTCGGGGGGTGGTTATGGAGGTCTGGAGTGGCAGTTGTGGGGTGGAGCGAGTTCCTGGTGGTGAGGCGGAGCTCACGAGGTGGTTGGCGAGCCGTGTGGAGTGGCGGAGTGGTGTGGGCGGCTCGCCGGAGTTCGGTCGGTGATGTGGAAGATGAGGGTGGTCAGCGTCGGTCGAGGGGTAATCAGATGAGATAACAGGGGGAAAAGAGAGAGGATAGGATGGAGAGGAGTTCTAACCTAATTGTAAGGACGAAAGGGGACAGAAGGCGGACAGCAGTACTTGCTGTCGCCGGAGAAGATGACGCCCAGTGGGGGAGAACGGCGGCGACGACGGGGCTGAGGCGGCGTGCGCTGGTACTGCGCGACGCGGAGGGAGGTCAGGAAGCTAACTCTGCCACTGGTTTTGTGGCAGAGCGAAGAGGGAGGGGAGGGGGGCTCGCCGGAGCTAGCTGGGGCATTTGGCCGAGCAGGAGGAGAGGAATTGAAGGGGGAAACTCGGCCAAATCAAGCTCAGCCTCTCCGGCCGGAGTTGTGGGTTCTTATATAGGCGCTGGACTTGGTGTGCAGGGCGTGAAGGGCACATAATTGCCTGAGGTTGGTCGCCGGAGATGGAAAGGAGTTAGGATACCCAAATCTCTCGTGCGTTCGCACGAGAGATTGGGTTCACACCAACGATTGTAATTGACTTTATAAGGAAGGGAATTCCTCAGAGAATCCTCCTTCCATTTCTGGGAGGGAATCTCTGAGGGATTAGAGAGCAATCCCTCTCCGAACCTTGCCAGAGCTCGGTTCTGCCCTAGCAATGGCGGCAGGACCGGTTTGCAAAGGAGGCGAAGAACCTAGGGGGTTCTCTGCAACGGTATTCAAAAGATAGGGACCAATTTGTGATTTGGGTGTACTAAATTGCAAAGTAGGTCAAGATGACCCCTCCTTAGGTCCAAATTTTGGTACAAACCTAATTTGGACCTAAGGAATCCAATGGCGAAGTTAGATTTCAGGCTTGACCTCGTTTGACTGGATATTTTGCGTAAAAACCCAAATTAGGTTAATTGAAGAGCTAGGACCCTAATCTAGGTCAAACTATGTTCCAAAGGCCAAATTAAGTGTTCTAAACCCTAGAGTATGTTTTTCCATGATTTGTAGAGGGTTTACTTGCTTTTTGTTCTGACCGGAACCTTGTTAATTTAAGCGGGTCTGTTTTAGGGTTACCAAGTGTCTTTTAGTTCTTAGATTGCACATGAACCCATTTCTGATTGATTCAACCCACTTTTTATCTCATTTAGACCATTTGACCTATGTTTTGCCTCTAAGAAATCCCGTTTACTTACTGCAATGGTAAAATTGCAGTTTTAACCTTTATTTCATGTTTTCTTCTCAGAGCACTTGTTCCTTCAGTTAGGCCTTCTTCTAGGTTATGTAGGAGCTTTTATCTTCTTTATTGGGTCAAAATGAGCTAGTTATGGCTCATGATGAGGCTCTCATCATACCCCCATGCCTAGCTTTTGCTAGTCCCTTAGCAAAATTTCAAAGTTTTAACTTCCGTTCTAGACCCTAAATGTCTGTCAACAATGATAAGTGCTTCTCCTTTTCTTTTGTGATTAGGTGGGAATGCCGACAATAGGCCTAGAGGTACTCAAGTACCAACCAAAATCCGGACCTGTTCCGCTTTAGCCTCAGTCTTCTGCAAAGGTTTCTACGGCCCACAGAAACTAACCTAGGGTTTGTTGGACTCCGCGGTTAAAGCACCCGTGCTTGAGATATTTTTAGCCTAAGTTCAGTTTGCAGTGCGTTTTTTGTAAGAGAGAGATAGAAGATTTATTTGTTTGGAGAGCTTTTCTCTCTCTTTTCTTTTTTTTTTATTTCTAGCTTCGGATTAGCTTCTTAACACGGTCTGTATCGGATTCCTCGTCCCCATCATCAATCCTCAAAGGTCCCTGGCTTTCGAGATTTCGAGATAATCCCGCCCATGGCAACCCCCGGAACCCTGGCTTTCGAGATTTCGAGATAATCCCACCCATGGCGCTCCGTGGCCGAATTCAGACCCTGGCGATTGACATTTCGTGATAATGCCACCCATGGTGTCTGAACCAGCAGAGTGCTTACATGCCTCCAGTAGGATATTTAAATATCCTAAGAGACCAGCACCGAGGAGATGATATGTTGTTACGCATCTTCGAAGGGAATTTCCCGCCTCTCCGCGCTGGGAACTCGTCCAAATCAACTTGTGTTGATTGGCCGCTCCTAATCTAGGTGACTTTTCAGAATATTAAACGCTCTTGCATGTTTTGGATGTTTTATGCGCACTGAACCAGACTGTGTGTGAATTTGGGGTGCTTAGGTTATCGAATCCCGCAAACCGGAGGTCAGTTAACGAGGCTGAATACTTCCTAAGCCTTAGACCTAATACTCAAGCTTCGCATTTTCCTCAACCTCTTGAGGATTATCCAGATTTTAACGGATACGTGAATTTTTAAGCTAAAGATACTAGCCCAAAAGGCCTAAGACCAGCGTTCCCGCTAATCTCTTGTTATATCTCCGTAGCACTTTTCTTTTCTTTTTCTTGACTCGATCTAGAACTTCAGTTAACCCCTTAATCTTTTACTAATGACTTTTTCTTTTTCTTTTCCTTTTGTGCTCCTTTCTTCATTTTTGCTCTTTTTCTCCTCCTTATGATTATATGGCTCACAACATTTCCTCCCTCCCCAATTTTTTTTGTTCTTTTTCGTAATTTTTCAATTTTTTTGTGTTTTTGACATATGTGAAATTTTTTGTGAGAATCCTTCTGATTTTTTCTTGGTTTTGTATGTATGCACTTTATCACCCCCCATGCCTAAGTTTTGCAATGTCCTCATTGTAAACAGAGGGTGGGAATTAGTGTTGAGGTCAGGGGCTTAGAACAGGATATATCGGGTGGGTGAATGGGTCAGGAATGACTGATGCGAACGATTTTAAGCTCTGATACGTGTACCAGAGGTGGGATCAACTGTCTAAGGCTGAACTCAAGGTGCAATAGACGTGGAGTACAGACGGCTAATCAAACGGGTCTCTATTTTTGAGATGACGGGTTGCCTCCCGTTAAGCGCTAAATTTAATGCCTTCAGCCGAGCGGAAAATGGGGTGGAGAGGGAGTGGTCAAATCAATGGAGTTTTGGAAAACAAGCACCTTGATTAAGAGCCTGGTTGGTCCAACCAGGTACTTGTTCAGATCAGTGGGCTGATGATGCAGCCCAAACCCAATAAGTCTGGTGGGTTGATAGATGTAGATTAGCAGATGTGGGGACCCACCAAATGCAGTGATGTTCTGATAGATATGGAAGTGAAAACTCGAGTTCGGGCTCAGTCGAATCAGCCTGGTGGGGGGTAGGGTTCCGAAAAATAATTAATGTAAGATGTGGAATCCCTACAGGGACGGTCAAAGGATGGAGGCTCCTGATTTGTGGTCTGGTCAGTGTCCGATACCCGGTATAGATACGGAGTTGAATCATCTGCAATCGGCTCATTGAGAGGTGAATCAGAATAGAAATTGAGTCCGGTTGCGGGTCGAGGTGGGGAACGGGTTTTGATTGGTGCTGTATATGTGGAGCAGGTGGCTTCAAAGAAGATTGACATGTTATAATCAGGAGGCAGATTTTCTCCGATGTTATGGTCAGATTCGAGATCGTCGGAGAGTTTGCGAAAATCAAAGTTTGAATGAGATTCTAGATCATGAGTTCCACCATAGAATAAATCATATGTTGTATATTCAGCAGCCTGACTGGGATCTAGCCTAAATGTTAATTCCGAGCTTACAAAGGTGTCCCTATCTGGTAGAGGCTCAGATTCTAAGCTAGTAGGGCAGACCCAATTGAAACCTTGCTCGTCCAACTCCTCGGTTTCTGTGTCGTAGATTGGCATGACTTCCGCAAAATCGATTCGTTCCTCTGAGGAGGTTGACGAGGGATATTCATCAAATCGAGGCCCAAAATCATATTCTTCATTAAAAGGTTGATCTTCTTCATATGGGGCCTTGAAATCTTCAATATAGGCTTCAGATCTAGGTTCTAGTCTTAGGATGTGGGTTGAATTACTAGAATTTAGGTCTGAATAACCTTCGAGGGCCACCTTATCAGAATAAGGGACGGAATTTACACCTGCGAGAGGTTCAGTTCTACTCTCATACTTGCAGGAGTCTTGGGATTCTAAAATGGGTTCATCATGGTCTTTTCCTGCATTTGGAGCTTCCCAACCTTCTTCAATATCAGGTGCATTATACTCCATCTGGGTTGGGAATCCACAACCATTTTGTGCCCTAAACCCGAGATCAGATTTATCCTCGATGTTGTCCCAAGATAGTTCATCCTCTGTTGGCGGTATGTACGGGTATTTCTGATCAATCACTTGTTTTATTAATCTCATTATCTCTTCCCGTTTTTCAAGACTATCTTGGTGTTGCTTCCAAAGTCGAGGATTTGTCATACATTGAAGGTATTCACTATTATGCAATTTTTCTATCTCAATGTATGCAGTAATGAGCAAGT
This sequence comes from Thalassia testudinum, assembly GCA_037157565.1. Taxonomy (NCBI): domain Eukaryota; kingdom Viridiplantae; phylum Streptophyta; class Magnoliopsida; order Alismatales; family Hydrocharitaceae; genus Thalassia; species Thalassia testudinum. The sequence goes on along the minus strand of JAZHRO010000071.1, from coordinate 16,894,718 downwards.
CACGGGTTGATCCTTTGTTGGCTTCTGCTAATAGTACTTGGGCACAAGTTATGACAAAGGTTGTGGTTGTTGGGACATCAACCTGAATGTTTCCTACTGTTGTTGAGGTTTCTTCATTTTCATAAAATCTCATGGCATCCTCAATCATTTTATCTCTCATGGATCTCTGATATTCAGGTTTCTCGACTGGTAGTCCTAGGTGGTTCGGCTGCATATTTGGATCAGGTGGTGGAATCAAGATCAGAGCTTGACTCAAGATGTGTTATGAAGCGATCAGATCTGAATAACGAGTCCCACTGAAAATGAGTGTGTGTGCTCTACAGAGAAAAGATGCAGGACTGGAGATGTTCTTGACCCAATCAAGACACCCAAAAGATGTTTGGATGACTATGGAGGTTTGGGGCGGATGGACCCCCTGGATCCGAAGATCGTCCACCTGAGAATTACCTGGGCAGCCAGAGAGGGAGAGTCCCGCAAAGACCCCTACACGGTAGAGCGTCCCTACGGGTTACAGGGTTTCCCCCACCCGACCTCTCTTGTCACTGAGATTCCAGGTAAACCAGAATGTTGACCTTGACCTCTTAAGTCTATCACTTTTTATTTCAAAGGTGCTTTTAGGGTTCTCACTTGAACTTTAGATGTCTTTGGTATTGTGACCTAATTTAGAGGTTGGTTGACCCAAGGGGTCAACTTCACCTGACCTGTCCTATAGATGGCAGAATGATTCTAAGCTCGGAGCCTAGAGATCACCCTGATTTGACTCCCAGGTTATTAGGTCAAAAGAAATTTTAAGATTCAAGTGATTTTAGAGCTCAATTTTAGGGTTTGTCTTATTTAACTTTCTTCAATCAAGGGCTTGGGTAGCACACTGATGCGGGAGGGTTTATTTCTTTTTACACAGGCATGTGTGACTAGCGCTTCAAGACCCTAATGTGGAAACCCTAATTTGGTTCTATTTCCAATCCTCTTTTTCTTTTTCAAAAGTTCTCTTTGGACTTATAAACAAGAAGTGTGTGGTCCGCCGAGATTAAGCGTTATTTCAATTAGGCACAAGAATTTGTGGGATGGAAAAAAAAATCACTCCAACTTCAAGAATGTTTGCAGAAATTTTCGCAAAATCAAGAAATGTTTTGCCTTAGAGATGGTGATTACTATATAAAGAAGGCAATTGATTCCTAAGTTGATTTTCTTCCTTTTGTCTTTCTAAGATTAGGGGATGATTAAGGAAGAAAAGAAATTACCTGCCCTGGAGTGGTTGACTTGCGGGAGAGATTTTCTCATGAAATACCTGCAAGATCACATCAAAGCAAAGTAGGGCAAGTTAGTGTTCAATATGATAAAAAGAATGTAGAGACTAGTGGTAAATTGCGCATTGCTCCCCGGCAACGGCGCCAAAATGTTGTCAACGTTTTTGTGCAGATTTAAAGCGTATTATGTTGTAGTATAACCGACAAAACGTTCGAACAAATACAAAGTTTTTATTACTCGAAGACCGGAGTATCCGAGGTCGAACACAGGGAGCAAATGGAACTTACCACTAAATCAAAATGTAATTGAACACTCTAATTTACTCAAAATATCAATTCAGGTATGAATGTATGCGATTAAAAGGAGTTAGGGCAAAAAAATATGAAATTGGACGTCTGATCACAAGATCAGACGTCTTAAAAGCATTTCTCCTTTTCTTCTTGATTATTCTTCTTCTTCTGCTGCAGTCTTTGCTCTTTCTTTTCTTCTTCTGATCTCTGCAAAGTCTTCACTTGGCTTCTCTGTGCCTTTGCTTCTGGCTTGCTCTTTTCTTTCTTCTCCTGCGAAGGCTTCTTTCTTGCTTCTTTTTCTCTGCCGTTCCTTCTTCTTTCTTTCTTTTCCTTCTCGCGGCCAAGTCCTTCTCCTCCTGCGTTCAGCCTGCCTGCATAGGAGCAAAACCTAACCCTTCTCCCTCTACCCGCGCATCTCTCTCTCTCAAGCAATTCACTCAAACCGCTCTCCCAGAGCCACAGCCATAATCGGGTCGCGGATCGTACCCGGGACCAGGCGCACCTGCAGGTGTGTGATGCGCGAGGAGTGCGTAGGTCTAGGTCGGGTCGGATCCGCCAGGTCCGCGTGGTCAGGCCGCGGACGAGGCGGGTGGGGTCAGTGAGGGACCTCACCCCTGTGCTTTCGAGGCAGTAAACCTATATCACAAAAACTCTTTATACCATACCTGTGCCTTGAGATTCCACGATGTGGGACTAAACGTTCCACCCTTCCTTTGCGTGCGCCCGCAGACTCTCGTGTGCAATTGCCCACGCTGAAGGCCCTGCTGGTGCTCCTTGCTGAACTCAGTCACCTCGCGACACTTGCGAGAGTCTGCTGCACCTGCCGCCTGGGAAGCCTGACGCCTGCTGCTGCTCCAAGCTTCCTGCTGCTTCGGCTGTTAATGGCGGCCGGGGCGTTCACCTGAGCTTCCACAGAACGGCCTATTGGCCCAATTAGAATAGCTGGAAACCTTCGCCGTAGCACGGCGAAGGCGGTGGGTGATGCTGCAGGTTGCCGGTCGGCCTAGGCGTGCCCGCCTAGGTCAACCTGTGGCCGGAGATGGTGGGTTGTTCGGGGGGTGGTTATGGAGGTCTGGAGTGGCAGTTGTGGGGTGGAGCGAGTTCCTGGTGGTGAGGCGGAGCTCACGAGGTGGTTGGCGAGCCGTGTGGAGTGGCGGAGTGGTGTGGGCGGCTCGCCGGAGTTCGGTCGGTGATGTGGAAGATGAGGGTGGTCAGCGTCGGTCGAGGGGTAATCAGATGAGATAACAGGGGGAAAAGAGAGAGGATAGGATGGAGAGGAGTTCTAACCTAATTGTAAGGACGAAAGGGGACAGAAGGCGGACAGCAGTACTTGCTGTCGCCGGAGAAGATGACGCCCAGTGGGGGAGAACGGCGGCGACGACGGGGCTGAGGCGGCGTGCGCTGGTACTGCGCGACGCGGAGGGAGGTCAGGAAGCTAACTCTGCCACTGGTTTTGTGGCAGAGCGAAGAGGGAGGGGAGGGGGGCTCGCCGGAGCTAGCTGGGGCATTTGGCCGAGCAGGAGGAGAGGAATTGAAGGGGGAAACTCGGCCAAATCAAGCTCAGCCTCTCCGGCCGGAGTTGTGGGTTCTTATATAGGCGCTGGACTTGGTGTGCAGGGCGTGAAGGGCACATAATTGCCTGAGGTTGGTCGCCGGAGATGGAAAGGAGTTAGGATACCCAAATCTCTCGTGCGTTCGCACGAGAGATTGGGTTCACACCAACGATTGTAATTGACTTTATAAGGAAGGGAATTCCTCAGAGAATCCTCCTTCCATTTCTGGGAGGGAATCTCTGAGGGATTAGAGAGCAATCCCTCTCCGAACCTTGCCAGAGCTCGGTTCTGCCCTAGCAATGGCGGCAGGACCGGTTTGCAAAGGAGGCGAAGAACCTAGGGGGTTCTCTGCAACGGTATTCAAAAGATAGGGACCAATTTGTGATTTGGGTGTACTAAATTGCAAAGTAGGTCAAGATGACCCCTCCTTAGGTCCAAATTTTGGTACAAACCTAATTTGGACCTAAGGAATCCAATGGCGAAGTTAGATTTCAGGCTTGACCTCGTTTGACTGGATATTTTGCGTAAAAACCCAAATTAGGTTAATTGAAGAGCTAGGACCCTAATCTAGGTCAAACTATGTTCCAAAGGCCAAATTAAGTGTTCTAAACCCTAGAGTATGTTTTTCCATGATTTGTAGAGGGTTTACTTGCTTTTTGTTCTGACCGGAACCTTGTTAATTTAAGCGGGTCTGTTTTAGGGTTACCAAGTGTCTTTTAGTTCTTAGATTGCACATGAACCCATTTTTGATTGATTCAACCCACTTTTTATCTCATTTAGACCATTTGACCTATGTTTTGCCTCTAAGAAATCCCGTTTACTTACTGCAATGGTAAAATTACAGTTTTAACCTTTATTTCATGTTTTCTTCTCAGAGCACTTGTTCCTTCAGTTAGGCCTTCTTCTAGGTTATGTAGGAGCTTTTATCTTCTTTATTGGGTCAAAATGAGCTAGTTATGGCTCATGATGAGGCTCTCATCAGATATTTATGAAGCACTGCCTTAGTATAAAATGGAAAAGTGCATAGGGCTTACCGGTTGTCAGCGCTGGGCGCACAATGAGCATATATGTGTGTGTGGGTGTGTGTGTTTCACATGCCCAAGTGTGTGTGTGCGCCTGTGGGCGTGAGCGTGGGCCCGTGAGTGGGCGTGTGTGTGGGCCTGGGAGGTCGGAGACTATGCATGAATCTGAACCGGAAATAAACCACCTAATAACCAAACTAGGCCCGGTTGAGTAGGGTTTGGTCCCACCTTGAGAGGGCTGCTGTGTCTCCTCGAAAGGCCGGGCCTCCCATTAAATAAATATAATTTTGGAGTAAAAAGAAATTAATGGGCTTAGTTAAGAAGGTTTTAAATGGTTAAGTGTGGTTTAGTTTGCACAGTTAAAGAGCCGAAAGTGCATATACTTAGAACATATAAAACAGAGAAGAAAGACTAAAGGGTAAAGGAAAAGAGTGAGATAGAGAGAGATGGCAGAGCAGATAGAAGAAGAAGAGAAGATTTGAGGGCTGAAGATTAAAGAAGAAAAGATGGAAATAAAAGAGTTTCAGGTGTCTAATAATGTAATTAGTCTTCTAATGTTTACTTTTAAGACGTCTGATTTTGTATTTTTACTCCAACAACATGTCTTTTTTAGCTTAATTGATGTAATAAGGCACTTGTATTCATTTAAATAACTATTTCTTTCCTTAATCTTTTGTAAATAAGTTGAAATTAGTGTAATAAATATGTTTACTTGGTTCTGAATGAAACATTACATGTGTAAATATATTTTTCCTTATGGAATGTTGCATTTTCTTTTAATTGAATATCTTTTATGCAAGATTCATGTACTTAAAGCAATATAATTATAATTCTAACTGATTAAATATTTAGTAATTTATGTTTAGGAGTTAATGGTGAATTAAGATAAGTTATGCCTCCCAGTAAACGACTTGGACTAAACCAATTAAAAAGAACTTAAAATCTAAAATGTTAGGTTAGCTTGACCCTATACTATACAACCGACATTAAATCAAGTTAACCTAAGTTACTTTCTCTTGCACTTAATTAAGCCTAAATAACTTAATTAACTGTGTTGAGAATTTTAACCCATCATGTCTGTGAAGATGATGATCTTAGACCCTAAAAGATATGATCAAACCTTCAACCCGAATACTATTGCTAGCAGTTCCTTTTCAGTGACAGTATAATTATGCTAAGCTTCATTCAGTGTCTTGCTAGCATAGTATATGACGAAGGGTTGTTTCTCTCGACGCTGGCCTAAAGTAGCTCCGACGATGAAATCAGAGGCGCCGCACATAATCTCAAAATCAAGAGACCAGTCGGGTAGCTGGAGAATTGAGGAATCGGAGATAGCGCTTTGTAAAGTCTCGAAGGCATTGAGAGACGAGGTATTAAATTCAAATGGGGTATCAGCTACCAGGAGATTCATCAAAGGTTGTGCAATTTTTGTGAAATTGCATATAAATCTCTGGTAAAATTCCACATGACCCAAGAATGATCTTATCTGCTTGACCGAGCTAGGTGGGGGTAATTAGGATATGACTTTAGATTTAGCTCGATCAACCTCGAGTCCATTAGCAGAGATCCTGTGCCCTAGTACAATGCCATCCCTCACCATGAAATGGCTTTTCTCCCAGGTTAGTACTAGGTTTACCACAATACATCATTTTAGGATCTTGGTGAGGTTATCAAGACAAGATGCGAAGTCTTCTTCAAAGACGGAGAAATCGTACATGAATACTTCCACATAGTCCCCTATCATGTCAGAGAAGATGGCCATCATACAATGCTAAAATGTTGCTGGTGCATTGCAAAGGCTGAAGGGCATCTGCTTAAAGGCTAATGTTCTGAAGGGACATGTGAAAGTGGTCTTGTCTTGATCATCTGGCCAATCGCTACTTGATTATACTCGGAGTATCCATCTAAGAAGCAAAAGAAACTGCATCTGGCTAACCGTTCTAAGATCTGATCAATGAATGGTAAAGGAAAGTGATCCTTCTGGGTAGCCGTGTTTAGTTTTCTGTAATCTATGCAAACCCGCCATGATGTTGCAGTGCGAGTAAGGATGGATTTTCCCTTATCATTTTTTACAATGGTGAGTCCTTTCTTGGGTACCATCTGGATCGGACTCACCCATTGGTTGTCAGAGATTGAGTATATAATACCTGCATCCAGTCATTTGATGATTACCTTCCGACAACCTCTAGCATGTTCAGGTTCAGCCATCGTTGAGGTTGTCTCGAAGGTTTCATCCCCTCATCTGTGTAAATGTGATGAGTGCAATACGAGGGGCGAATACCGTAGAGATCAGCAATACTCCACCCTAGGGCAGCCCTATGGTCTTGTAGCACAGAAATCAGCTGTTGTTCCTATTCCTTGGTCAAGTGATCATTGATAATGACTGGGTATGTCTCACTTTCACCCAAGAACACATATTTGAGTGAGTTAGGTAAGGGCTTCAATTCAATTAGGGGTGGGTCAGACTCAGAAGTAGGGGTGGGAGATGGAATGGGAGGAGCAGAATCGAAGGTGGAAGTCTGATGATCCGGATACATGTGAATTCCTACTGATTCACCACCTGTAAAGTGGTCGATTGTGACTGTGTTAATGGAAAACCCATTTGTTGTCATCACGTCTTCCTGCATCAGTAGGGGTGACTCAGTATTGTGTGGATCAAGATAGCCAGAGTCGAGGGTGTTGTGGTCAGATATACACCCCAGATAATCGGATCCTCAGGGAGATATGTGCATTGTAGTAGTCTTAGTCCCATGTGGATTGTGGGCCAAGAACCCAGACAATGCAGACGAATGAGACATTTGGTTGTCACAAAGGAGCCCAATGTTACCACAGTGTTTTGATTCTTCATCTTCACCATCCTCCTCGATACGATCACAGTCGAAGTTCCTTGATGCCCTGAATATGTCAAGCCTAAGTTTTTCATTACCTAGGGCTATCTCCATACAACCAGAAGCACAATAAATGTTTGCTCAGGCTATCACCAGAAATGGGCGACCCAAAATAATTGGTGCATCACAGAGATTAGGAGGAACCTCCATATCTAGAATGAAAAAGTCTGTGGGAAAGCAGAATCCACAGACTTCCACAATCACGTTCCCAACCACCCGCTCGATGTTTTCACTAATCTATTAGCTAGCTGAATCATGACCGAGGTGGGTTTTAACTCCCCAAATCGAAATCGATCATATACGGTGGTGGGAGTCAGGTTGATGGACAAATTGAGATCTAGGAGGGCTCCATCAAATGGAGAATCCTACAAGAAGTAGAAAATGAGTGGGGTACCAGGGTCTTTTTTTTTCGACGGTAAGTCAGCTAGAATCATGGCACTAGCCTCCTTCGACAGTACCACCTGTCATCTTATTCTCGGTTGTCGCTTTGGGGTACAATAGTCCTTAAAGAACCTCACGACAGCTGGAATGTGATCAATGGCCTCGAGGAGAGGGGCCTAAATATGCACTTCCTTGAACATTGACTTCAGGTCCTCAAAATTTCACGTGTCTTTTTTCCATACTACATTTCGTGTTAGAGGCTTGGGAAAAGGAACGGGAATCTCAAGGTCAAGTGGGCTCACACCCTTATTTACTGTAGGTGGCTCCTGAGATGGAGTCAAACCATTTTGCGGTGAAGGATGCCATAAATCAAGACCCACCTACCTAAGTGGTGGGTCGTGTGTCTTTTACATACTCCTCAATGAAACAGTGTTTGCATCAGCTTACTGTCCATGAGGTGGTGGAGGAGCAGAAGGGGAAGAGTATGCGGTGTTCTGTATCAGAGGCGACTGGCCTTAAACGTAACTAGGTGGTATAGGAGGCACCTGTAATATGGCGTGTGCCAGTCTCTGTGGTGCCTGAAACCTAGGTGGGGCTCCATGATTATGCACATATCGTGCGTTTTGGACAGGTTGGGAGGGCAAGGCTCCCTGGGTCCTATGCTCCTGTAGCAACTGGTTTTGCATGTTTTGTATGTTCTATATCTGGTTTGCCATTGCCTTCATTATCTGCAAGCTATCCTGTGTAGACTTTCACATTGATTCTTACAACTCCTCTTTCAATGCCTCTAAATCGGCTCACTTTGGATGGTGACTAGCAACTTGATGCAGTGGCTGATAGATAGAGCGTGATTGCTACTGCTGAGACGAGAATGACTGCTACCTAGGGTATGTGCTCTGTGCATTCCCATACTGCCTGGTCTGGTAGTGTGGACCTTGATGTTGTCTCTGTGAGTTACCTGACCAGGAGAAGTTCGGATGCTGGCACAAACTAGGGTTATACGTCTCTGAGTATGGGTTATTACATCCGTGTTCCTGAATAGCATTGACGTCTTCATAGGCTGACGACGTCTGAGGCGTATGTTCATCAAGGGAATACGCATTATAATTATCATGTGGTGCATAACCCTGATCATATGGTGCTAAATCGAGATTGTTTATAGGATCCTAATACGTGGGATCCCGTGAATACGGAGGAGGTGCATCCCAACTGAGCAAATTAACTCGAGCAGGAGGGGCTCGAGATGCATAAGAGGGTCTCAGGGCAGTAGAATTTCCAACAAGATCCTGTTGACCTCAAGCTATGTCATCGAGTTTCTTTCCCAGCAAATCCATCTTTCCCAGCTGCTTGGAGATAATTTCCATATTAGCTCGAACAGACTCTACTTGGGCCTCATGGACACTAACTTGCTACTGTCCAGGCTGCTAGAACTCGTTCATTGATGCAACATTCATTTAATTCTCCGCTAGAGACTCAAATGCACTATTTTCATCTTTCGCGAGGAAATTCCCACCACTGGATGCATCGGCTAGGTACCGATGTGTGTCATCCAAACCATGGTAAAAGATCTGAGCTAAGTGACATCAAGGCACACCATGGTGCGAGCATTTTCTCAGGAGATAATGAAATCGGTCCCAGGCATCATGCAACTTCTCCTCAAGTACCTGGGAGAAAGTCGTGATTGCTCGCCTAATCACATTCGTCCGACCGATTGGGAAGAACTTCTATAGGAATTCATGTCGTAATTCTAGCCATGTTCCAATCGGCTTCCCGATGGTCTTGAACCAGTATGAAGCTTTATCCCTAAGGGAAAATGGAAAAAGATTCATCAAAACAATTCCAAGATCTACGTTCCTAGGTCGAGCCGTTTCCGCGATCTGACTTAGGTCCTCTAGATGCTGGAATGGATCTTCGTTCGTGTTTCCATAAAAGTAATTTTGGATTAGCCCAATTAGATTGGGCTTGAGATCTAGCGCGTCTCCACCTTTGAGAATCCAGACTAGAGGTGAGACAATCGGCGCTACCGGATCATAGAAATCCTGAAGTTGTTCTCTTCACGGTGGATGCTTCATTCTATTCAAAGTGTTCAGGATACGGTCTATGTTTTGTTTCTCCCATTCCTCAGATTCAACGACCTAGGCTTCCAAACAAGCCATCGGGTCCAGATTTGCTGGATCCTGATTAGGTCGGGGTCCAAGGTTAGCCATCTCGGCTAAGAGGGTAGAAGATGAGTGTGGGGGAGATGATGGTCCGGATGAGGTGACTCGCCTCCTTAGGAATGGCTCCTAGGGTCCAACAAATTGAGGTCTCAGTGACCTCCTTCCTTGCATACACTAGCCAACCTTTGGGTTGGTGCAGTCAACTAGACAAGGCTAAGGCCCTATCAATCAGATGGTCCTTATGATCGGATGACTGGATTTTTTATTTTGGGTTCGAATTCCTGAAAAAGAATTTGCTGGGAACTAACTAAAAGTGATTCTCACCTCTCAAGCTAACTTAGCCAATCTGGTTACGAAGGGACTAAGGGGAAGGTTCTTCCTTCGACTCGCACCTCTGGTTCCATTGATTCTTGAGTCATAATCGTTTGACACTACCCCATAGACTTAGTGACAAGGTTTGTCCAAAGAGTTTGAAAACACCTAATAGTAGGACAACGAATTCGGGTTGATTTTGTGGTTTAGAATTTATTTTAACCCTTTTTTCTTCACTGGGGTTTGGGGTGAGTGGCCCACAAGGTGACCAAGCTCATCGGCTAAACACTAGACTTAGCCAAGCCTAGGTTTGCTCAAGTGTGTGGTCTCTAGAGTGTATCCCAAGTGTTCATGCAATTCTAGGATTTTTTTCTTTCTTTTTAGCAGACCATAAGAATAAAAATATTTCTATGAACAAAATTGGAATCCAAATAAATTGAAATTTGGTAAGTAGATTCCTTTTTTAATTATCTTTTTAGAGAATATTTTTTTAATATTTTTTTCTATTTCAACTAAATGTATAGGGATTTTTTATTATCAAGGGGTTAGATTTGAAATTTTGACCCATGATCGATTTTTTGCATTGAAATAGTACCAAATGATTTTAAAAAATTTAAGAATAATATGAAAATTAAATCTAATGAGATCAGCTTTCAAACCCCACTATTTTTAGTCAAAAAAATTTACGGATTGCTCGGAATTGATTTTTGAATTTTGAAAAGTTTCAAATCTAGGTCAATTTGACCCCCTTGCACTTTGCAAATTTTTGAAAATTTTGTACTTGGAATGTTTTCAAATAAATGGTGCCGTTTGAAAGATGGTTTTAAAATGAAGTACTTTCCCAAATTTCAGAATTTTTCACTTATTAATTTTTCGGCAACAAAATTTTTAAGTTAGAAATTGAAGTATGGCTGAATTTCAGCAAGTGGTGGAAAAGCTTTTAAAAAAGTGTTTGAAATTCAAATTCAAATTTCACCAAACTATTTTTTTTATTTTTTTTTCAAATGTTTTTTTTTCAAAAATTTAAGACTTTTTTTGGAGAGAAAAACTACTTCAAATTTTTTTATTTTTTATTTTTTCTTTTTCTCAAATTAACCTAAGATTCAAACGGAAACCTAATCTAACAACCTAAAGAAAGATATTTTTATTGTTTTTTTTTTCAAAATATGCAGATTTTTTTTAGAAAGAAATTTCAAGCTAAAAAAATAATCTAACCTAGAGTTCAAACAAAATCCTAAGCTAACGGAGAGATGTGCATCTGTGTCTTTTTCTCCACACTCGATGTATGTGCAGATCCCATTTTTCCTTATTTCCTACACATCCAACAAACAAGCAAAGGAAGATTTGTCACTAAAAGCTTTAGATTGAAAATCAATTGCGTTGCCTCTCGGGCAACGGTGTAATTTGACACTACGTGGAAATCGCGAGTTTAAGGAAAACGTCGTAGTATGGTCGCAAAATCCACTCGTCAAAAATAAGTTTTATAATAACGAGACTTGAAGTCCCAGTCATTCATCTTTAGGAGGCATTTTAGAAATACAAATGCAAATTCTATCTCACTCGCTCTACTTGTTCAAAATTGCATGTCGATTTATACTAAATAAGTATTGATATAAGACATGCTGTTGCCAGAATATTACAAATTGAAAGCATGCAACTTTAATCACACCAAAAGATGATAAACATGCACATGGTGATTTTCAACATATATATATATTTTTCCATTGAGGCATGTTGGTGGTTACAGCACAGGCAGCGGAATGTTTGTACAAGGAAACTTAAATCTAGTTAACAGAAAATGTGTGCACGTGCGGATCTACAAGAGACTGCTCATGCACCACACAGGAGGGAGAGATAGATACACTACTAAGAAGTAAATAGAGCAATAAATCTTTGAAGAACTATGCTACTTATCTAGCTAACAAAATGAAGGGCATTCAGAGGTGGGCTCTGATGGCCTTTGAGTAGGTGAGAGGAGAAAGAGGGGCAGCCAATGGTGCTTAGGCTAGCCCTTGGAGAGAGGTTTGAGAAGGTGATCTAGGCTCTTGGCATGGAGGTGGTGATGGCCATGGTGTACTCATGGAGATGGAGGTGGAGGTGTAGGTGGAATGAGTGGAATGGAGCCAAAGAGCGACCAAATGGCCACCCCTTAGGTCTTTTTATAGGCCTAAGGGATGCTCTCTAGAGAATTATGGAATTCTCTAGAGAGGCCTATGGTGGGAGCTACTGGGAGAGGGAGAGAGAGGTTGGATGGGTGGTTTTTAGATCCACCAAATCTAAAAATTGAATGCATCTTGGTTGTTATTTTTAGCAACTAAGGCAACAACACATGGTAGAGAGTTCTAGAGAACTCTAGCTAGGCTAATTTCGTGTAGGTGGTATGTGTTGGTGTGTGTGGGTCGAGACCTAGGTGGCTAGGCTGATTAGGTTAGGTTCTAGTGGGTTTAGGTCAATATAGGTCTCAAATTAGGGTTGCAAACCCTAATTTACTAAGGTAAAATGCAATTAAACTTTATACAAGTTTAATTGGGTGTGTGAAAACCTAATTGAGAGTAAAACAACTCAATTAACTTAGATTTAGGTCAATTGAACTTTCACTAAGTCCAATTGGGCTGTGTGTGTTGAGATCAGGGATCAATTAGACTCATTAAGTCCAATTGAGTAGGCTGATGAAATTGACTATGATCCAAGTCAATTAGGTTTAGTAAGGACCTAATTAGGTCTTTAGGGAGGTCTAGAGGTGATGTACTAGGGTTAGGGCACCTTAATTTAGGTTCCTAGGGGCTAAAATTGGGTTTGGGGACCTAAGAACTCAAGATCAAGGCTTGAATTCCAAAACAGGAACTAGAGAACAGTTCTGAGCATCCAATAAAGTTATCAGATGTCTTATAATAAAAAATCAGAAGTCCAGATGTCCAATCAGAGTCAGGAGGGATTCTGGGTTCCATCTTGGGTATTCTGTAGAAATTAGATGTCTACCAAGTGTCTAGACATCTAATAATGCTGCAGATGTGGGTTTGAGGTGTGCAGGTTGTGGCTAAGGATTCTGGACATCCTATAACTCATCTGGATGTCCAAGAATAGGCTAGAATTAAAGCTTTAGGGCTTCTTAGGTGCAATAACCTAATCTAAGGGTGGATAAGGCTTGGGGAAGCTTCTAGGCTGTCTTAGAGCTAGGGTGGACCAAAGTTCTTCACAATTTATTGCTTTTTGCCTACTTAATAGAATAGCATACCTCAACTCCCTTACTTTGTTGTCTACTACATCTACTCTAGGTCTTATGCTCCAACTTTGTTGCAACTCTAGCTTCAAGTCCAGCTTCAGATCAAGTCTCAGATCCAGCTCCTGAGCTTCTTATTACCTACAAATTATATAATGCATTTAATCAATACATTATAGCATTATTTTATGCATAGCTACAGAAAAGTAGTAAAGATGCAAATAATGCTTATGCATGCATGAAATACCCTAACTTATGCTATGACCTATCCTAATTTAGGTCAATTAAGACCTATGATTGTTGCGCAATCACCCTAGTCCAATCTTGGGATGATTCGCAAGATGAACCCCCTTCAGGAGAGCCAATGTTAGAACCCGCTTAGGTGATTGTCGAGGGGGGTACATTTTCTGAGACCTGAGATGACCAAGTCAGTCTAGAGCAACCAATTGAGGATGAATTGAATGATTCACCCAAGATCCCTAAGCCAGGGAACGAAGAAAAATATGTCTCCATGGATTATGAAATGACATATGATTTTGAGACATATATAAATGCTGATCAAGAATTCTTTGACTCTGAGGGAGAAGAATCTCTTAGTGGAGTCTCACTTGATTAAAGGAAGAGGATCTTAGTGAGACAATCGGAATCGAGGAGCATGACGAACCTTTTGATAGCCCGATTATTGATGATTATGATTTGGTTGGGGCTAGCTTGGAGAATCCGAATCCTCATTTACTAGAAGATTCAATCAGTAGCCCTATTCTTCAACCACACCCCGAAGAGCTGAATGATCAAACTTTTGAGATCCTTGTGCCCAAGTCAATTGTGATTCAGCCATGATTTCTGGACTTGGGTAAATCATATGGGATAAATGATATGCTAGAGGCCCCAGAGCCTGAACACTTGATTTTAGAGGATAGGAATTTGGAAGTTAAAATCTGGGAAGGTACGTCTGAGGGAAAAATGATTTTGGATTTAAGGGCTCCTGTTGACCTAAAACTACCTACTTTCTACAAGGACCCTTATGATGTCTTTGATGTGCAACCTAAGCATAGCTTAATTGATTATATTTTTTAGCCAAATTCCACATGGACAAATAGGCATAGTGATTTAGACTTACACATTGTCCAACACTTTAGTCATGTGTTGCACACCACCAAATCGCAGGCCCGACCCCACAAGCTCAATAATCTTCGGTTCTGAGTGATTTTCATCTAGAACCTTAGAACCACTCGACCCTGGGGCATGGGTCTACACCACAACTTGGTCTACATTTGTGGACATCTTCTGTTGGCGTGTCTGAGGATTAATCTTTTGATTTTGATTTTGACTTGCACTTGTGAATTATCAATTTCTTCCTTGTATGTTTGCCTAGCTAAAGGCATTAAACTTAGAGCGTGTGTATACTCTCCTCTCTACAGAGCAGACCAGATTGTCACGAAACTCAAGTGATATTCTGTTATTCCACCCGTTTCATGTATTTATTTTCTACAATGAGGACATTGTATCATTTAGGCATGAGGGGTGGATACTAATTCCTAAAATCATTTTGTTAACTCCATGGAAATTCTTTTATTTCTATTTGCTTAAAAAAAAAGAAATTAGGGGAAGAGAACTTAGCCATTAGGCATTATTAACTTTAGTAAATGATACGATAGGACCTAAGTACTTAGAGTCTTCAGGTCTTTAGGATTAATCAGCCCAAGTGTCCACTCGAATGTGGACTTGGTCTCAAGTCCTCACCAAGTCAATTTCGCTTCAATTTTGTAAATAAATTGGGGTGATAAGTACACGACTTATCAACCTACCCTCTAATTTGAGGGGACTTTAAGTCTAAGTATCTACACACTGTCTGCATTGACTCACTTTTCAGTGGTTTTTAAGAAAATTGGGTAGCTAATGAACTGTCTAGGGTAGTATGGCTGGCAAGTTATCGTGGGTAACAGCCCATTGGCTAGTTGTCCAGAACCCAACTACATGACCATACTCATTCTACTACTTTTAGGTAAATCTTAGATCAGGGAAGCCACCTACTTAGAGAAAAGGAGGAAAAAGAAATACTTAGAATAAAACAATAGAAAAAGAAGGAAAAAAAAAGAAAAATAAACCAGACTTCACCGCACGAGTATGGCTAGCAGGTTGCTGTGGGTAATAGTCCATTGGCTGGTTGTCCAAAGCCTAGCTCACAAAAATGCACAATAATTCCCAAAACACTTAGGGAAGAAGTGGGGAACTAGAATAAACTTGGGAGATATACACTGGGTTCGCCCTTGTGTTGACCTCATAAAAATAATATTTAAGTAAGGAGAAAGCTACTATTCGAAAAGATAAACCTTTAGGTAGAAAAATTTAAGGGGTCGTAGAAACCTGAAGTCCGTTTTAATGGTGGCCTAGTGAGTCTTTCACTCTTTTCACAAGATGCTTAGCACTTAGAGTACCTTTTGCGTCTTGGGTGAGTTCGGTAGCCGTAGAAAGCTGCCCCAAAACCCTAAACTCAAAAAAAAAATCCAAAAAAATTTGAAAAGAAGAAAAAGCAAAAAAATGTATCTTCCCTTTTCAAATAAGGTGAGGACTTGGGCGATCTGCATTCTAGCAGACACTTAGGTACTGTTGAATTTTCATAGGTTAGGACCTTAGTTGGAATTTTCTATTGCTAATAAACAACTTAGGCCTAAGCAATCGAATCCTAATTCTCTTTTGGTACATAGCATGTAGTTTAATTTTGCTAGGGGCTAACAAAAGATAGGCATGGGATTATGATGTAGACACAATTATTGAGGATAAAATGCCTATTCATGCATGTTTCTAGCATAGATTTGCATATCATAGTATAAATATTGCATAACATTCATTGCATTGCATTTAGGATAGTTTGTATATTCTGTATATTAATTCCAACATTTTTTATGGCCAGGAAGTAGTGCGACATCTTTACAAGCTTCGAAAGAAGAATCTGACCGTATAGATGGATCCGGAGCGACAATCACAGTCCGTTAGCACGAAAATCACCCCAATCAGAGCTCCGTAACATCCTCAATAAGAAGAAGATGGATGGCCTAGATGATGCCATGTGGTGCCATCCAAGCTGCCCTACACGAGCCATAACCTCCCCAGCTTCACGCAGAATCCTCATCTAATGGTTGAGGCACGTGGCCGCACCTCATCTCCACATGACCAAGAAACTTCTTGGCTAAACTGTAGCTCACTCGCTCCTCAAACGAGAGGTGCAGGTTTGAGCCTCAATCCTCTGTGTCCCTTGCAGCACCCGAAGAAATAAGCGTTGTACACGAGCGAAGTGACGCCACTTTATGACACGTAAATGCATGCAAAAGTTGACACGTGCCATCTGGAGTAATCATTTAAGATGACCAGGCACATTATCCTTCATCTGATCTTCACAATCGTGTGATGAGTGCGATTCAAATCTTGTAAGAGGCACGATCCGCATGCGCACCTCAGCCACACGATCATGACTGAACGGTGGAGATGCTTCCTCGACCAGCAGGCGTGCGATTTGAACAACCGCAAGGGCACGATCTGCAGGTGCCTCCCAGCCGCACGATGGCAGATCCAACGGCTGCCAATGAGCGCACAATTTGAATGCAAGTAAGCACGCGCAATCTCCTCGCGATCTCGGCCATCCGCACCCAATCCAATGGTTGATAATCTCCTTGCACTATGCCAGCTATAGCTACGCCTCCACATGCCAGCCAAGGTGCATGAATACATAGCGACACCCTCGGCGGGTCTTTAGTGACGTTTCAAATGTTGCTGAAGGCCCGTGCATGCAAAACACCTCCATTCCACCACTATATAAACCCCATGACCCCTTCCCTTCCAAACCATCTCTACCTACTCTACTCCCACCTACTCCTAAGCTCTAGTAGCCTACAAAAGCTCCCTTAGAGCTTATTCCCAAGCTCCAAAGGCCTCCTATTAGTGTAATGCTCCGATACCCCACCAAATATTCATCCTCCATCTCACAACCTTCATAGGAAGCCTTGGAGCCATCCTCCCATCTCCTTATCCTCATTCCAAAGCCTTGGTGAAGCATTCCTCTACCTGGCATCCTCCTGCAACTCACCTCCGTCATCCAGCACCTCATCCTCTTCATCCAAGTTGCTGCCAAGTGCCGACATCTCGCCAAACAGTAGATTTGGGAGATTTCTTCTCACCTCTATCTCTTTTGTATTTCTTAGCATATTGTAATAAACATTTGCATGATATATCAGATTTGTTTCCATCTCCTTTGTGAGTTATCTTGCTTGCATTCTTTTACAAAAACACCAAAAAAATCACAAAACCCTAAAACACCAAAAAGAAACAACACGAAACACAGATTTCAATGAAAGTAAATGTCTCCTCCTTGTGTTCGACCTGGGAATCCCTTGGAGTTTCGGTTAAAAATTGTATTTGATAACATTTTTTGCGAACTACGATGACAGGTTTCTCCTAACCCTGATTTTACTTTGCCAAAACCCGTATATCATTTTGGCGTCATTGCTGGAGAGGCAACGCTCTTTAATTTTTTCGTGTTTTCTCGCATTACTTACATATTCTTATAACCTATCTTTCTTCTTCGATTTCGAGGAGCCGAAGGCAGTAGATTGGAGTAAAGTGCGGGTAGAGACATTTGTAAGTTTTTCCCTCACTTCCCCACCCACTAGATCATTTCTCCACCTTAATAATCAAGACCTAATCTACTTAGGTGTTTTCACAAAACTTAGGATAGAAATTTTTTACCTTGCTTGTCACTTTACTCACCTCGCCATCAACATAAATTAAAAAAATAAAAAAAAAATTATCAGATTGTGGGATCTTCTGAAAGAGACACATTAACACCAACAACTCTCAACTTAAGGCTCACCACTTCACATCAATTCTACCACTTAACCGGAATCTGACCTACGAATACAATACACCCTAACTCAACACACCAATAAGTGTGTAGAAAATTTGACTAGGTTAAGACTTTCTGTGTGCCTTAACTAAGTGGTGCAACAGGTCAATTGATTGAGTTGTTTGGGTCGCACCACTCAAATTAAAATTGATTCATCAAGAACTTGCCACTTAGGGTTGATTTTTAGGACTAAACCAAGCACTCCACATTTTATTTCTAATTTTTAAAGGAATATATCATCACCAGTGCTTTCAAAACCTGGGGTGTTGTACTAAACCTTGATTGAACGAACCTAAAAATTAAATCCTAAAAGCTACTAAACAAGGTTGACCACTAAAAGACACATCATCAAATAACCTTGCTTGAAAACTCTGGTTGTGCACACACACATATTTTAACTGATCATTAAGGGAAAAACCCATCTAAAGATCCCATCACATTCCAAGAACATAATCATCTCAAGCCTAATTAAAACTGAATAAACGTTGACCTTGAGGAATGATTCGCTGTTTGGGACTCAGATTGAGATAGTTTTGGATTAATCTGCTTCTATTGGTCCATCTGATGTCTAGCTAGGGGAGTAGCGTAAACGACTACGGTTAGGGGGTATCAAAGGAATCAGAGATGCAAGCAAAAGGAAGAACCTTCTCCCCAGCCCCTCCTTTTAACTGGTTGGATTGATTGGATGAAAGTAGAGTAAATCGATTATAATCTTAAGATGGATTTTGAGAGTCTGTAGATCTTTAGGTTACCCAAACTAAGGATAGGGTTGCATTTTTTGCTGCAGGGCTCCTTTTTCCCGCCCTTCTGACTTCATTCGAGTGTATCCTTGGAAGGTGGTCATTGAACCCTCATTTGGAAGGACCTTTAGACCATTCCCGGAGGCGGAGGTTGACTTATAGCCAAGCAGATCCCATGGCTGATCAACAACTACTTCCCCCACGCTCAAACTAGCAGGAGTTGATTCAGAGGCAGTTGGAAGAATTACAGCAGATGCAGCAATGGTTCCAATGAGTGAATGTCAGAGCACTCGACCCTTGAAGGATTTTTATGATCCTTCGAATTATGAGCATCGTCCTGACATTGTGATCCTCGCCGATGATGTTGAGATCAAGCCCTAGATTTTGAGTTTAATTAAACACTTTCACGGGCTTGGCTTAGAGGACCCATTCCAACATTTGGAGGACCTAATTACTCTGGTTTAGACCACCAAATCACGAAATGTGGATGAGGAATAGATTCTCATGAGGCTTTTCCCCTATTCACTCAGGGATAAGGCCGCACATTGGTATCGTACCATTGGAAGACCGATTGCTACCTGGACAGCTTTGAAATCGACCTTCCTGAAGAAATTCTTCCCAATTGGGTGAACTAATGCATTGCGACGGGCAATTACCACTTTTGCCCAGCAGCCGGCGGAGCCATTTCATGGGGCTTAGGAGCAATTCCAGGATCTATTGCGGAAGTGTCCACACCACGAGGTGCCTAAATGGCAACTTGTGTAGATTTTTTATCACAGGTTGAATGATCAACTCCATAATCATGTGGATGCTTCTTGCGGAGGAAATTTCCTCAACAAAGACACAAATAGAGCATATGATTTGTTTGAGGAAATGAGTGAAAACACTTTAAACCATGCCTCCATGGAAACCTTCAGCTTGTCGACCAGGTTCCTACAAGACAATAAATTGAGGAAGAAAGATAGGTTAGAAAAATATGTAAGTAATGCAGGAAAATGTGAAAAAACCAAAGAGCATTGCATCCACGGCAATGGCACCAAAATGATGCGAGAGATTCGTCGCGAAAAGGTTTGAGTTTGGAAACTCATCGTTGCAGTTCGATTTGTGAGAAAATCCATCGATCAGATAAAATTTATAACCAAAGCTCGAAAAGTGAGTCCCGGGTCAAACATGGGGAGGCAAACATTTGGTTTTGAAACAAATGCTTTTTGCTTTATTTCTTTTTTTGTCATTTTTTATCTTTTACAATTTTTTTAATTTTTAATAGGTCAAGAGATCAGGTCGATGAAACCTTTTCTAGCTAATCTACTTGCAATGTATAAAAGAAAGAGAGAAAGAGAGAGAAACAGTCATATATTTCAAAACAAATGTTTGTTACAACTAAGAAAGCAGGAAAACTACACTAGAAAGTGGTAAAGATAGATAGAGATGAGAAGAATCCCCCTCGACAGTCGCTTGGAGGATGACTCACTCTGACGGTGCCCAGATGAAGGTGGTGAGGAGTGGGAAGAAAGAGAATGGCGGAGGAAGAAGGAGGACGGAGCAGGACGTAGTTGCGGCGAGGATCTACTTCTCGAAGTAGGTGAGAAGATAGCCACGAGATGCTCCACAAAAGGGGATGAGAGGTGGGGAAAAATATTTGATTTCTACTCTAGAGGAGCATCCCCAGCTTGGGACAAGCTCTCTCTAGAGCCTAGGATGTGGTGGGAGGAAGAAAGGAAGAGATGAAGAAAAATGGGAGGGGCAGGGGTCCTTCTATGGTGGAGGAAAGAATCAAATTCATATCAGGACATTTAGTGAAGATTATAAACATCACTGAAGATCCGCCGCAAATGTCATTGAAGATCCTACTTACGCGCCCCTACTAATGCACCACTAGCACGTGCTACATGCGTCCTTGTCGCATGCACATGCGCACTACGCGCCCACGTGCCTTGCTCCCGTGCATGCTATTGCTGCTGTCGCTGTCGCTGCCTTGTGGGCTGTGCTGCTACGCAAGTGCATGCCTCTGCACGTGACCCTACACTACTGTGCGCGTGTGTACGCACGGGCGGCCTAGGTTGCTCCACATGGCGTAACCTGGGACATCCATCTTCTTTCCTTTGTAGGGGCTGCTACAGAGGTCGGATTGAGTCAATTTTCGTGCCGTTGGGCTACGATCATCGATTTGAATCTATCCGTGAGATCAGATTTATCATTTGAAACTCTGGATTGCATCACCTAGTCCCGTAGCCGTTGATCTTCCTCAGACTGCATATGGTGCTATGGGACTCCGATTAAGGCGATTTCGAAGGCATTAGACTCCAATCGTCGTCCTGATCAGATTCGTATGGTCGGATCATCAATCTGAGGCTCCAAAATAAATTTCCTTCTCCCTGACCACAGAAAGGATGCAATTAACCTAAAATATACATAACTACTCTAAATGCAGAATGATGCATGCTATGCAATATTTATAATATGGAATGTAAATCTAAGCCTAGGAACATGCATTAATAGGCATTTTAACCTAAATTGATGTGTCTACATCAGTTGATGATACCTTCTTTTTTGTCGAGGGGGAGTGGTTCAGGCAGAGTTGGCACACCGCTTGGTGAACATCTTTAGAGAGATCTCTGGACTTCAGGAGAATAGTGCCAAGTCATCACTGGTTTGTTTTTGCCTTCATGGTAGCACCATCATTCATCATAACTACCTAAAATTTGTCAGATCTAAATGATAAATGCTTCTAAATGATCGTTTGAGGATTGTAATTCTATACTGAACTGATCTAAGAAGATAAGAAAATGGGGTTAATTCTACTGTTTTACCATCCCATTGATGGAACACCATCATGAGTCCTAACAAGCTCATTTTGACTTAGAAAAGCGAATAAAAGCTTCTACATAACCAAGTGAAGGGCCTAACTCAAGGAATAACTAGTTTAAGAGAAAAGCAAGAAACAAACGGTAAAACTGTAATTTTACCATTACAGTGCAACAATAGTATTTCTCAGGGGCTAAACATAGGTTAAATGGTCTTATCACGATAAAAAGTGGATTCGTTCAATCAGAAAAGGGTTAATGTGAAATCTGGGAATTAAATGACTTCTTGTAACCCTAAAATAAACTCACTTAATTTAACAAGGTTTTGGTTAGGATAAAATTCAAAAAATCCCTCTAAAATTCATGGAAAAATATCCTCTATGGTTTAGAACCTTCAATTTGGCCTTTAGAACCTATTTTGACCTAAATAGGGCTCCTAGTCAAATATTTGCCCTAAATTGGGTTTTTGTGTAAAATGCCCAGATAAATATGGTCAAAACTAAATTCCAACTTCACCATTGGATTCCTTAGGTCAAAATTAGCTTTATACCCAAATTTGGACCTAAGGGAAGTTCACCTTGACCCAGTTTGCAAAATAGTCCAACCCAATTACATTTATGCCCCTAGCTTTTGAAAACCCTTGTAGACAACCACCTAGCTTCCTCGTTGTTCTTTGAAATTAGGTCCCTCCACCATTACAGTGGAGGAATCCTACTCCGACGAGGATTCAAGGGGGATATCTCCATGATTCCTAAGAGAATCCCTCTCAAATTTAAAAGGGAGATTCTCTGAGGAATTCTCGTTTGTATGAACCCAATCATGAGCTCTGATTTCCACCCAATCTCTCATGCGAACGCATGAGAGATTTGGGTATCTCTCGACCTTCCAACTCCAGCAAGGTTGTCATGCTTGGAAGCTTGCCTTCCAAGCATAAGGCCCTCGGCCTGCAACTATAAAAGAGACCCCAGATCCTCCCGATCATTTCATGCTTGTTTTGGCTTGAGATTACCCCCAAATCTTCCTCCCTTTCCCTTCGGCCAAAAAGCCCAACAAGCTCCGACGACTCCTCCTCCTTCTTCCCGTTGCTCTGCCACCATACCAGTGGCAGAGTTGCCTCTGCCTCCTTCGTCCGCATCGTGCCACACCTGTGCCCACGCCTATCTCCCTCTCGTCGTCGCTAACTCTTTCTCTCTGTGTCTTCGTCTCCGGTGGCGGCACATACGAGCTGTCCGCCTCCTCTTCTCCCCCTTCGTCCAGCACCTCGCAGATAAGTCCCCTTCCTCTACTCTTTCTTTTCCCCTTATCTATTTCTAATTTCACGCCCCGACAATCACATATCACGGTCACCTTCTCCACCTCCAGCAGACCACCGAAGAGGTGCATCCACCACTCCATGCACCCAACCACCTCGCCAACCACCTCGAAAGCATCAGCTCATCCCACTAATCATTTTCCCCCTCTCCATTAACTGCCACAACCTCCACTCACTCCCCCTGAACACACCCAACTCCACAGCCACAGAATGACCTAGGCACACATGCCCAGGCCGTCCCTCACCACACCAACACCCAGGCCACCTTCGCCGTGTCATGGCGAAGCCTTCTGAGTAATTTGACAAGGCCGTGAGGTCATATTCGCGTCAACAGGTACAGGTGCCCTGTCCTCTATTAAAGCGAGCTTGAAGGAGCTTGCTAGCTTCACAGCAGGCTCCAAGCATCAGGAATCAGGGTCCCAAATGTGCGATTTCCCTTTGCGAACGACTTACACCCAGCAATTGGAGGCAAAGCACCTGCAACCTCTGTGATTGAGTGAAAGATCTACTGCGGGCGCGTGAGAAGTGGGTGGGACATTTAGTCCCACCTTGGAAGTCTGTGAGTGGGAGGTGCAGCATAAATTGAAAAAGTGTCAGGGGCTTAGTGCCTCCTGACACGGGGTGAGGTCCCACTCGCCCATCATGCCTCGCCCACCACACACACTAGTGGGCTTGGTCCCAGGTGCGCTGGCTTGACCCGTTTACCCGACAAAGGCTCTGGGAGAGTGAGACTAAGAGAGAAGAAAGAGAGAAGAGTTCGTAGGGAGGGTAGGGGTTAGGTTTTGCTCTCCAAGGAAAAATAGGGCGAAGCCAAGGAAGAAGAGGAAGAAGGAAGCCTTAGCAGTTGCTAAGGGTGAAGTCGTAGAGAAGAAGAAGAAGGAAGGAGAAGGGAGCCTCAAAGCCAAAGGGAGAAAGAAGTCTGAAGAAGGCTCAGTTGAAGTCAGAAGCAGAGAAAGAGAATGAAGAAAGAAGGAAGATGCCAAGGTCGGCAATCAGAGGAAAGAAAGAGAAACAAAAGTGATGAATCAGAGAATAAGAAGAGTCAGAGAAGGAAGAAGGGAGAAGAAGAAGAATAGAGAAAGCTCAAGATAGAAAAATAAGATGAGAGATTGAAAAAGAGTTATCTGATTTTTACATCCATCTTTATATTTTTGAGCTTCTATATATCTTGAAACCATTTTTCTTGCTTCATAATTTTGATTGATCTTTACATTTTATAAAGTTGAAAGTTGTGTTCTTAGTTTTTAAATCCCAATTTGCTCCCTGTGTTCGACCTCAAATTCATATTTTTTGAGTAATAAACTTTCATTTGTTTTCAAAGAGATTTTGGCTATTATAAACCCGATTTCACCTTATAAACATTTTGGCGCCGTTGCCGGGGAGCAACGGGCAATTTAGAGACCTTGATCACAACTTCTGATTCAATACTAACCTGATCTATTTCTTCTGTTGTGATTGTTTCAGGGGAAGAAAAGAAAATAGCCGCACAACAACTACACCAGGGGAAGGTAATTTCTCATTAGCCCTCTCTCTTAATCTCCTCAATTCTGAAAAGGAAAAACAAAGAGAAAATCAATTTAGGGCAACCTGCTTTCCATATCTAGTTAATCCACCAAAGTTGCCTAATTTTAATTTCAACACATTTTGAATTGTGTATCCATTTAAGGTAACTAAGGCTAGCACCTTCTTGATTGAGCCCTAGATACCATCTTTGTGGCAACTAAATTCGACTAATTAAAGCCAACTTAAGGATTCCAATCTAGGGTTTTTAGAGACACATCTCCTCTAAGCAAGAAGCAAATTTTTCAAAAAAAGGTGTGCCTAGGACTTGATTGAAAAGATTTATCCAGGAGAAACCCTAAAAAGTCAAGCTCTTAAGTCACTTGAACCCCAAAAGAAAGGACCTAAAGGCTCTTAAAGGACAAAGAGGTGAAGTTGACCCCTTGGGTCAACCAACCTTGAAATTAGGTCACTTTCTGCACTCAAAATCTCTAAAGTTCAAGTGGAACCCTAAGCACCTTGATCTTAATTAAAAGTGGTAGACTTAAGAGGTCAAGGTCCCCATTCTGGTCTACCTGGAATCTCAGTGACAAGAGAGGTTAGGTGGGGGAAACCCTGTAACTCGTAGGGACACTCTACCGTGTAGGGGTCTTTGTGGGACTCTCCCTCTCTGGCTACCTACGTATTTCTCAGGTGGATGGCTTCTTCTGACTAAGGGGTATCATCCACCCCGAACCTCTATAGTCATCCAAATTTTTTGGGTGTCTCGATTCGGTCCAGCACATTCTAATCTCATCTAATCCTTCAGTGCAAGTTTGGTAGGAGGTCCTTAAGACCATCCTTAAGACCTCCTTTAGAAATCCACTCCCGCCGAGGCCAAGCCTTGACACCCATGTTTGTGCAACAACCCAACCACATAGACCTCTCCTCTGATTCATCAAAACCAAGTTCTCCTTCTTCCATCATGGCACAACCAATTGAAGAAGCGAACAACCTTGAGCACCAACATCAGTGCTTGAATGATCTATTCTAGAACTTTGTAAACCTGCCGTAGTGTCCTATGATGAGAGATCACTATAATCCCGCTACGGTGGCGATCGAGCCTTGAGTCCAAATCCCGGCTGGAGGTCCTGATTCTGAACTCAAGCCCAACATGATTCATGCCATTCCAAAATTCCATGGGCTTAACTTTGAGGATCCCTTCCAGCACATCAAACAACTCAAACATCTGGCCCAGACCTTCGGGTCAGATGTACAAAATCGAGTTATTTCTGCTCATGAAGATGTTTTCCTTCTCCCTCATGGACAAGGCTGCTCATTGGTATCAGACTGAAACACGTCCGATCAACACATGGGTTGAACTCCAGTCCAAATTTTTGAAAAAGTTCTTCCCATTGGCCGAACGAATGCCTTGCACCACCAGATCACTCACTTCACTCAACAATAGAGAGAACCTCTTCATGAGGCATGGGATCGATTCTTTGATCTCATGCGAAAGTCCCCCATCACGGATTCCTAAATGGGAACAAGTCCAATCTTTTTACCAGGGACTCCGTGAAGACATTCGATTGTTCGTCAATGCAACCTACGGAGGAAACATCATGGGTCAACACGAAGACACGGTGTGGGAGATTCTCGAGAATATGTGCGAGAACTCCATCAATAATGACTCCATGGGCTTATTCGACTGGACGAATGCCCGCGCATCGACGAATCCTAGGGGAGCACATGAGATGCAGGGCCAGTCTGCATCTGTCAACTTGGAACTGATGGCCAGTTGGTTGGACAAGGTCTCTATCATAGAGAAGAAGGTGGACGAGCTGACTCGGCATCTGCAGTGAGCCACCTCTGCGCAAAACTCGTTTGCACAGCCACCTCTTTTGAGGGAAACTATGTAGAACATCTATCACCGATCTTCTCAGGGGATGGACCCGTATCCACCCCCGTCTGACCCTAGAACCGGAGGGACCTCCGATCCAATCTATTCTAGTTGGGGGAACTCTGAACCCTCATACTCTGATTTTTCTGAGGCTTCTTAGACTTGAAAGGACCTCAATGCCATCCAGAATGACCCATTCTCCAATACCTATAACCCTGGATGGTAGAATCATCCCAACTTCCTGTGGGTGGGAAATTCTCAAAATTAAAGACCACTTTATCAACCCTGTCCACAAGCTCCTCATCCATATCAGCCACCTCAGCCTTAGCCAAACCCCACCTATTAATTTAGGCCAAACCAAGCAAATCAAATGACTCTTATCCTTCAAACTCTGGCTGACATTCAGAAAATGAATGTGGTAATACAAAAACAGCACAAGGACAAGATCACAGAGGTTCGTAATCAACTCGCCCAGATGTCGAATTCCTGGCAACCTAGCACACTCCCTTCGCAACCTCTGCCGAATCCAAATAACGTGCCGACCCAGAGGCACATTATGAACCCAAATCCAGGCCATGCCCACATGATTTATCAGGTCCCTTTTGTTCCATCAGCTGACGGTATGGAAGCTTCGACATCTTTCGTGGGATTTCAATAGCAGCCACCTATTTTACCAACTCCAAACCAAAACTAGGTAGGACTAAACTTCGTAACTACCCGTAGTGGTAAAGCAACTCAATACCCACCTTATCCAAACCACTCCAAACCTGGTAGTAACCCAAGCCCTAGGATAGTTATCCAGGACACCCCTATCCCAGATCAAGAACCTGGACCTATTCCAGAGGAACCAACCAAGGTTCCATTTCCCGAGGCCTTGACTAATGGAAAGAGGATAACTGATGGGTCAGCCCGGATAGGTTGTTAATATGGGGATTTTATCGTTGAAATGTGTATAGTGATTAACCTAATTCGGACCTAACCATCTCTTTACAAAATTTTTAACCTGGCCTAATTGATTTTATCTTGTCACTTTTAGGCCCAGGGTCGAACTCAAGGAAGTGGGGTTTAAGTCGAGTTTCTACGTTTTCCTTAAAACGCGTCTCTTCCGTTCGTTTATTCTGTTTTTTTGTTTTTTTTCTTATTTAGATTTTTTTCTAGTAATCCTTGTCCGTGAGGCACACCCTCAAAAATGGGTTCTTGGCTTTGAGCCAAAACAGGGTCAAAAACAGGTCTTGCTACTCGCAAGACGAAGTACCTGCAAGTCAAAGATTATCTTTTCTCTTTTATGTATTTTTTTATCTTTTTACTAAGAAGGAAGCTAACAGACAGAAAGTAAATATAATAGCTATAGATATATATTTATATGTAGTATATATATAAAGGGGTGGGGGTGGAGGTGGCGATGGAGTGTAGCACCGTGTCGAGTCGGTAGTCATCTAGAAAGACGCAACCAACATGACTATGTGCCGCGTGGAGTGTGGATGGAGGATGGATGATGAATGTGTCCACGCTTTTTTTTGTACGCGTGTATCGGAGAATATCAGCAACTGGTGCAGATATTCCCGCGATACAGCGTATAGTAAATAACGTGAAAGTATATATACATATATATAAGTAAATATATATATATATATATGTATAGGTATATATGTATAGATATATATAGATATATATGTATATATATATAGGTGTATATGTATATATATATATATATGTATGTATATATGTATATAGCTATGTATATATGTATATAAGTATATATATATATAATACTATATAGATGTATATATATATATGTATATAAGTATATATGTATATATATATATATGTATAAGTATATAGATATATATAAGTAGCTATATATATATTATATATATATGTATATATATTGTATATATATGTATGTTACTATAAGTGTGTGTGTGTGGGTGTGCGTATGTGTGAGTAAAGGCGTGTGCGCGTCGGTGAAGGTGTGTGTGTGTGTTGCTGTGAGTAAGTGAAATAAAAAGAGAGAGAGAAAGAGAGAAAAAAAAAAGATAGAGAGCAGAAGAGAGAGCGGGCGGGAGCGGACGGACGCAGGAGAGAGTCGCGGGTTAAGTCGTCTGCAGAAGGCGCCTGACGTCTGATGGTCGCGGATGCAGGCGCGTCTTCGCGCGGAGAAGGTGAGGCGTCTGCAGGCCGGGTGCGAGGAAGGAGAGCGGGCGATGGCGTGCTCGGAGAGGGCAGCGGGGAGTCTGCAGTCGGTCGTGGAGGGTTGCAGAGGTTGGCAGGGGAGCGGGACGATGGTTGGCCAGCCGCTGCAGTGCGCGCAGCGGCCGGTTGTCGGTGCAACGGCGGAGGCGTCAAAGCGGAGAACTGAGCGGAGAGTGCCCTGCAGGCGCGCACGGAGGGCTGAGCGTCTGCGGGGAAGGTCGCGGAGGAGGCGAGGAGGTCTGCTGCTACTGCCGCCGCCGCGGTTTGGCTGCTGCTGCTGCTGCTTCAAGCTTCGGAGCTTGAAGTGGCAGCAATGGCGTGGAGACGAAAACGAAAAGAAAAGAAGACACCACGCCCACCGGCTCGTTGAAGAGCTGGGCGGTGGTGTTCCCACTGTGGTGGTGAGCACCACAGTGGGTTCTCCTGCTCGCCGGGTGCCTCCTCGACGGAGGGCCGACGTATGGGAGGGGAAGACGGTGGAAGAGGTGGCTACAGGTTTTTTCTGTTTTGTCCAGCAGCCCATCTCGTGAGGAAGAAGCTGCAGCTTCTTATAGAGGAGGAGAGAGTGGTATGCCGGCTGCAGCAGGGAGAGGGTGCGGGAGTTGCAGCTGTAGGGAGCGGCGTTGGCAGGGAGAAGTGACGTGGAGTAAATGCATGCAGCTGCTGCGGGAAGAAGTGCAGTCGCGGGAAGAAGAAAAGAAGAAATCAAGAGAGAAAAAAAATAAAAAGAGGTGGAATTTGTAAGGAGGCACTTGGGATAAAATGTAACTATGCAAGCCATTGTTTCACTCCTCTTCTTCTCTTGATTAAATGCATGCATGCAAGCGTTTTTACAAATGTGATTACAGGATCCTATTATGCAATGTTAATGCTAGAAAATAGCACAAGAAGGCATTATTACAGGCGTGTTTTGAGGTGCAAACAATAACCAAACCCGTGGCTCCTGAGGAGGATCTAGTCAAGCTCTTTGAACAAGTCCATATAAACATCCCCTTGATGGAAGCAATCCGCCACGTACCGGCTTACGCATAATTTTTAAAAGATGTGTGTACACCCAAGCGTAAGCTGCGAACCAAAAGTGAGAGTCCGATCGTACTGCCAGAGCAAGCCAGCTGTGTAATCTTGAGCAAACTCCCACCTAAGGCTAAAGACCCAGGTACTCCCTTCATTTCATGTACTATTGGTGATACCCAATTTGACAGAGCCTTATTAGATCTAGGTGCCTCCATAACCTAATATCTACATCCCTCCTTGACCACCTTGAAGAATCTGAGCTTAAACCGACAAAGGTGATGTTGCAGTTAGCTGATCGATCAATAAAGTCACCTAAAGGAGTACTCGAGGATGCCATCGTTAGGGTACAGGATTTCTACTTCTCGGTGGATTTTATGGTCTTAGATATGGATACAGCTGAAATCCCAAGGGATACACCGATTATACTAGGTAGACCTTTTCTGGCCACTGCTAGGGCCAATATAAACTGTGAGGAGGGCCAAATAGAACTGAAATTCGGGAACCAAACACTGAAGATTGACATCTTTAAGGCCCAACAAGGGATTAATTGCGGTGTTATAGAACAAATATGCGAAATCAAAGACGTGGTCGATGAATTGTATATCAAGGACAACCTGATTATTCTCGATCAACCACTAGAAGATTAAAACCCACAAACAGAGGAGTCTGACCCTGATCTAGATACACCCATAACTCCTTCCGTTGCTCCTGACACACCCTGAACCGCCCACTACTGCTGATAACCCCATTCTGGAATTCAAGCCTCTTCCTGACCATCTGAAATACGTCCTTTTGGGTTCCAATCAGATGTTTCCTATGATTATCAACTCTAGACTCACACCTGACCAGGAATCCCGTCTGATTATTATTCTCCAGCAATATCGTAGAGCCATTGGATGGACTCTCAATGATTTGAATGGCATTAGTCCCTCTTATTGCACACACCGAATCTACACCGAAGAGGGCACACTACCTTCGCGAGAAATGCAAAGACGTTTGAATCCTAATCTGCAAGAGGTCGTGAAAAAGGAGATCATTAAGTGGTTAGATGCAAGGATCATCTACCCGATCTCCGACAATCGGTGGATGAGTCCAATCCAGGTTGTGCCTAAGAAGGCAGGACTCACCATCATTATGACTGAAACCGGAGAAGTCATATCGACCCATGTGGCTAACTCAAGGAGAGTTTGCATTGATTATAGGAGATTTAATTCCTCCATGAAGAAGGATTATTTCCCACTACCGTTTATTGATCAGATCCTCGAGAAACTGGTGGGAAATATGTTCTTCTGCTTTCTGGGCGGGTACTCCGGTTATAACCAAGTGGCAATCCATCCTAAGGACCAAGAAAAGACCACTTTCACCAGCCCCTTCGGGACGTACGTGTTCCGAAGGATGCCATTCGGTCTCTGCAATGCACCAGTGACTTTTCAGCAGTGCATGCTTACCATATTCTCAGATATGGTAGGTGATTATCTGGAAGTCTTCATGGATGACTTTTCAGTATTTGGAGTATCATTTGACGATTGCCTCCTGCACTTGGTCCAAATCCTCAGGTGGTGCATTGACGTGAATCTAGTTCTTTCCTGGGAAAAGAGTCATTTCATGGTGCCTGAAGGAATTGTCCTGGGACATCTGATTTCAAAGAGAGGCATCCAAGTCAATCGAGCCAAGGTGAACTTGATTTCCAACTCCCTATGCCTAGCCCAATCAAGGACATCTGATCTTTTCTGGGGCACGTCGATTTTTACCGTTGATCTATCCCTGATTTCTCAAAAATCACACTCCCCCTAACCACTCTTCTCTCTAAGGATGTCCTTTCGAAATCTCCAAGGAATGCACTCAAGCATTTGAAATCCTCCATGACCGAGTTACCCAAGCCCCGATCCTACAGTCCCCTGATTGGTCTCAACCCTTTGAGATCATGTGCGATGCATCTAATTTCGTTGTAACAATGGTATTGGGGCAGAAAATTGATGGGAAACCCGTGGTCATTTACTATGCTAGCAAAACACTTGACGAGGCTTAGCGTAACTACACAGTTACTGAGAAATAGTTACTAGCCGTATTATTTGCCCTGGAAAAATTCAGATCTTATCTCCTGGGTTCCCGTGTTGTCATCTACTCGGATCACATAGCTGTGAGGCATCTCCTTGCAATGAAGGATGCGAAACCTCGATTAACTTGCTGGATATTGCTGTTGCAAGAAGTCAACCTCGAGATTCGCAATAAAGTAGGAAAATAGAACGTGGTAACTAATCACTTGTCCCGCCTTCCTTCTGAGATCATCGACCCTTCTGGACCCATCATGGAACATTTTCCTGATGAGCACCTTCTGACTATCAATACAGGGCTTCCATGGTTTGTTGATATAGTAAACTACTTGGCATCACATCAGATCCCATCCGATTGGCCGAAGGTCAAGAAGGACAAATTGTTTTCTGATGCCAAGTATTACTTTTGGGAAGACCTGTATCTTTTCCGCATCGGTGCTTATCAAATAATTCGACGATGTGCCGCAAAAGAGAAAATCCGAGGCGTACTCTCTTTCTGCCATGACCACGCATGCAGTGGACATTTTTCAGGACATAAAATCGAGCGAAAGTCCTCTAGTGCAGCTTCTACTGGCCCACAATTCTCAAGGACATGTACAATCACTATAAGGAATGTACCTGTTGCTAGACCTTGGGCAACATGAGCCATCGAGATATGATGCCTTTACAACTGATTCTAGTATGCAAAATTTTCGACATTTAGGGGATTGATTTTATGGGACCCTTCCCTATCTCGGATGGCTTCAGGTACATTTTACTCGTTGTTGACTATGTGTCCAAATGGATCGAAGCCATTCTGACCCGAACCAATAATCATAAGGTTGTTATCAAATTCATTCATCAGAACATCTTCTCACGGTTTAGGATTCCACATGCTATAATTTCTGACGGAGGGACTCATTTCACAAACTCTTAGTTTAGGTCACTGATGACCAAATACGAGGTGTCACACTGAATCTCTACTCCTTACCACCCCCAAACTAATGGTCTAGCTGAACTATCAAATCGGGAGATCAAGAAAATCCTCTAGGTTACTATTCGACCTGATAGCAAGGACTGGTCATCCCAGCTTCTGAAAGCCTTGTGGGCTTATAAGACCGCCCACAAGACCCAATTAGGTATGTCACCCTTTAAATTTGTGTATGGAAAGGCATGTCACCTCCCCATCGAATTGGAGCATAAAGCCTATTGGGCTGTACGGAACTGCAACCTAGATCATTCTAAGGCTGAAACCCATAGAAAGCTTCAAATGAGCAAGATCGATGAATTATGCCACGACGCATATGAGAACTCGTGAATTTACAAAGAGCGGGTTAAAGCCTTTCACGACAAGCACATATCTAGAAAGATCCTTCATCCTAGTCAAAAGGTCCTACTCTTCGATGCCAGACTCAAACTGTTCCTAGGAAAACTGCGATCAAAATGGATCGAACCCTACTTAGTCCGGCGAATCTTTGGAAATGGAGCCATTGAAATCAATCGACTCAGCCATAATTCCGAACCCTTCGTCTTGAACGGTCAGAGACTCGAACCATTCATTGACGTGACCGATACAAATTTGGCTGAGATATCCTTTACCCTCCATTCTCCCTGAGCTCATTGCACCCAGCCGATGGCGTAAAACTCAGCACTTAATGGGAGGCAACCCGCCATTCTTGAAAAACCTGAAACCTCTCTTGACATTCCTATGCTAAATTCATATTGCACTTTAGGGATCATCCATTAGAATAGCCAACTCTACCTTAGATACCCATACCCGAGTCTAGAAATCGTTTGCAACAGTCACCTCGACCCGTTTACCCACCCAAAACCTGCCCTAATGAATGAACTAAGCTGAATTTGAACCCACCTAATTTACAATGGGGACATTGCAAATTGTAGGCATGGGGGGGTATGAAAGTGTAAAACTTCATGAAAACTCATCTCACAAGAAAAGGTTTCAACAAAAAAAATCACATATCACAAAAAAACCAAAAAAATGAAAAAATCCTGAAAAAGAACAAAAAAAATTGAGGGGAGAGAAAATTTTTGAGACCATACAAACCATAAGGAGGAAAAGAGCAAAATGACAAAAAAGGAGCACAGAATGAAAAGAAAAAGAGATACTCATTAGTAAGAGATTAAGAGATTAACCGAAGTTCTAGACCACATCAAAGAAAAGAGAAAAAATATAGGAAAAAGTGCTAATGAGACACAAAAAGAGATTAGTAGGAACACTGATCTTAGGCTTAAAAATTCAAGTATCCGCTAAGATCTGGATAATTCTCAAGAGGTTGGGGAAAATGCGAAGCTTAAGTATTAGGTCTAAGGCTTAGGGAGTATTCGGCCTCATTAACTGACCTTTGTTTTGTGGGACTCGGTAACCTAAGCACCCCAATCCACACACAGTCTGGTTCAGTGCGCATAACTATCAAAATCATGCAAAAGAGTCTAAATGTTTTGATAAAACTTGCCTAGATTAGGAGCGGCCGATCAACACAAGTTGATTTTGATGAGTTCCCGGCATGGAGAGGTGGGAAATTCCCCTTGAAGATGCATAACAACATATCGTCTCCTCGGCACTTGTCTTTCAGGATATTTACATATCCTACCGGGGTTACGTAAGCACCCTGCTGGTTCAGATTCCATAGGCAGCATTATTACAAAATGTTGATTGCCAGGGTCAGGATTTAGCTATAGAACTCCATGGGAGGGATTATCTCAAAATCTCGAAAACCAAGGTTTTGGGGGTTGCCATGGGCGGTGCTATCATGAAGCATCGATTGCTAGGGACCTTTGAGGATTGATGATGGGGACGAGGAATCCAATACAGATCGTATTGAGAAGCCAATCTGAAGCTAGAAATAGAAAGAAAAGAGAGAGAAAACTCTCCAAACAAATAAATCCTCTATTTCTCTCTTACAAAAAAATGCACTGCAAACTGAGCCGAGGATAAAATATGTCTCAAGCACGGGTACTTTAACTGCGGAGTCCAACGAACCTTAGGATAGTTCCTGCGGGACTTAAAAACCTTCGGGGTGGACCGAGGCTAAAGCTGGTCAGGTCCAGATCTTGGTTAGTATTTGAGTACCTCTAGGCCTACTGTCGGCATTCTAACCGAATCAAAGAGAAAAAAAGGAAAAGCACTCATCACAATATGTGAAAGGAACTTATGGTCTAGAACAGAAGTTAAAAATTTAAAATTTTGCTAAAGGACTAGCAAAAGTTAGGACTGGGGGTACGATGGGAACACCATCATTAGCCCTAACTAGCTCATTTTGACCTAGAAAAGAGAATAAAAGCTCCTACATAACCAAGTGAAGGGCCTAACTCAAGGAATAACTAGTTTGAGAGAAAAGCAAGAAATAAAGGGTAAAACTATAATTTTACCATTGCAGTGCAACAACGGGATTTCTCAGGGGCAAAACATAGGTCAAATGGTCTTAACAAGATAAAAAGTGGATTGGTTCAATCAGAAAAGGGTTAATGTGAAATTTGGGAATTAAATGACTTCTTATAACCCTAAAACAAACCCACTTAATTTAACAAGATTATGGTTAGGATAAAATTCAACCAAACCCTCTATAATTCATGAAAAAATATCCTCTAAGGTTTAGAACCTTCAATTTGGCCTTTAGTACCTATTTTGACCTAAATAGGGGTCCTAGTCAAATATTTGCCCTAAATTAGATTTTTATGTAAAATTCCTAGAAAAATGTGGTCAAACCTAAAATCCAACTTCACCATTAGATTCCTTAGGTCCAAATTAGGTTTATATCAAAATTTGGGCCTATGGGGAGTTCACCTTGACCTACTTTGCAAAACAGTCCAACCTAATTACATTTATGCCCCTAGCTTTTGAAAACCCTTGCAAACACCCCCTTAATTTCCTCTTCATTCTTTGCAATTTGGTCCCTCCACCATTACAGCAGAGGAATCCTACTCCAGCGAGGATTCAAGGTGGATATCTCCTTGATTCCTCAGAGAATCCTTCTCAAATTTGAAAGGGAGATTCTTTGAGGAATTCTCGTTTGTATGAACCCAATCATGAGCTCCGATTTCCACCTAATCTATCGTGCAAATGCATGAGAGATTTGGCTATCTCTCAACCTTCCAAGTTCGGCGAGGTTGCCGTGCTTGGAAGCTTGCCTTCCTAGCACAAGGTCCTCTGCCTGCGACTATAAAAGAGATCCTACATCCTCCTGGTCATTTCATGCTTGTTTTGGCCTGAGATTACCCCCAAATCCTCCTCCCTTCCCCTTTGGCCAAAAAGCCCAACAAGCTCTAGTGACCCCTCCTCCTTCTTCTTGTCGCTCTGCCACCATACCAGTGGCAGAGTTGCCTCTACCTCCTTCGTCTGCGTCGCGCCACACCTGCACTAGTGGGAGCTCATTTCAGCTAGGACTTAGCCAGATCCAGCTCCACATAGCTGGATTCTAGCTTACCTGAACTAGGGTTAGCTCCACTTAGCTCCATTCAGCTCATCTTGGCTGAATGGCAACTTAGGGCAGCTCATCCTATCAAAACTTAACTCAGATCCAGCTCAACTTGGTTGAGTCTAGTTCATCCCAGATCCATTTAGTTCACTGGGAGCCCTAACTAGCTCAACTGAGTTGAAATGAGTTCAGTATAGCTCCATCTCAACTCATTCCATCTCCACCTAGCTCCTCTTAGCTCATAGGAGCTCCAATCAACTTAGCTTAGCTACTAGTTTTTAGCTAGCTAAGCTAGGTCAGCAGAGAAAGTCCACAGCCAGCTTTCCTTAGCTCTAGAATAGTTGATTCCAGCTCAACCCAGCTTAATCTACTCAACTTAGTAGCTAGCAAAGAAGTAGCTAGCTAAAGTAGAGTAGTTGAGCTCCTACAAGGACTTCTTCAGCAGATGACAGCTCCTACAAGCTTCAGGGTAGCTCAAGGTTACTTCCTCAGCTCCTCCCTAAACCTTAGCTCCACCATCCTCTACTCCACTAGCTAAGCTCCCAACCTACTCCAACTCCATGGTCGTCCACCCTTTCCTCTTAACCCTAACTAAACCCTAACCTAACCCACCAACTTTTGGAGCCAACCCTCATCAACCACCACCCCATCACACCTCTTCATGTTGGCGCCAAAACCACCCACACACACCCCTTCAAAATGGCACCAACCCCCCCTTAAATCTCCACCTTACACATCACCACATAAGGCTATCTCTACCCTACACATAAACCCCATTCTAGAAGCCTTATGTGGCGCCAACCTTAACCACCTAACTCCACATCTAACCAGCCCTAAACCACCCCTAGTTGGCACCAAAAACTCCTACCCACACCCCTTCATGTTGGCGCCAACACCACCTTCAATCACCACCACCCAATCAACACCACAACCTATCCTAACCCTTCTTATGTTGGCGCCACCTAACCCTCTCCCTTAACCATCCTAATGTGGCACCAAAATCACTTAACCCCACTAAAACCACCACTCCCTACATCCCTCTTTTTGTCACCACCTTATATCTACCCTCCATTCTCCAACCACCACCCTACAACACCATCCTAACCCTACACATACCCTACACGCCACCTAACCCTACCACCATCTATCCTTAATCCTAGTCCCCACCTAGGGTTGGCGCCAAATACCAAGCATCCCCTCATTTTGGTGCCACCCATTAACAACCCTATGATCTCCTAACCACCCTCTACAACCCATCCTAGCCTTCCATCCATTAACTACCCTTAACCCCATTCCACTCCTATAAAAAGACCAACACCCACCACTAGTAATCCACCCTTGGCTACATAATTTTCTACCATACTTCCACCTTCCATAGACAGCCAAGAGAAGAAGAAGAAGAATAATAAGAAGAAGATTAAGAGGACACTCTGTCCCCTTGGTGCCTTCCCCTCTTCTCTTCTCTCTTATGCCCACGCCAGCCAGAGGAGAAGCCAGGCAAGGAAGACCTTTGGAGAAGGTCTTAATGGTGGTGCATGCCCACCTCCAGAGAAGCTTTTGAGGTGGAAACCATCAACTTTTGGATGAGCTAAGGTATGCCCCATCTAGGGCTTGCTAGGAGGAGGACACACCTTAGAGGAGCAATTCAAGAAGAAGGAGGAACCCTTTTCTACTACGGGAGCAGTAGCAGTTGGAGCAAGGACCCTCCCCTCTTCATCATCATCATCAGGAGGATATTGAGTTTTTATTTCTATCTTTTTTTTTAATTTTAAGTAGAAGCATTCCTCTACTTGTAAAACAATATCTTCCTTTAGTAAAAGTTGCCTTCTTGAAATTCTTGTTGCGGTTCTTATTGCTTTGTGTTGCTTTTTCCTTAGTGCATACACACTCTCTCTTTAATTACTTTAAGTCTTCACATACCTAGAGTGAGTTTAGAGAGAGAAATTGCTTGTCACTTAGGTTTTAGTTCTAGTAACTAAGGTGTAGTTGCTTTCTCATTTTTTAATTTGCCATTACCTGTTATTTCAAAACCCAAAAAGATTTAATACTCAAAAATCAAAAAGAAATTTGATTTCCCATTTTTCGAGCAAGAGATTTGAATTTTGCAAACTTGCTTCCTTGGACGACCCTAGATATTACCACTATATATGTTATAAATTTTAAAAGCGATTGTGATTTGATGTGTTACAACAATTTCAAACCCTAATTTCAAATCACTCCAATTTTTCGCATCAACTACTCCCACAAGGCCATTTGAGACTTCAATTGAAGAAGTAAGAAGCAGAGCATCAATTAAGTAAATTCCACTCTGTTGCAGCTGCACACGAAAGACATCCAGATATTCCCACATTGGCACTTTTTACTTTTGAAATGTGCATATAACGAAAAATGTGCACTGCCTTACTTCCTTTGATATGCAGCAGTCAGGTCCCTCCTCACACCCCTACGCACACCTCGCCTGCCGCTCACACCTGGGTGGGCCAGGTCCGACCCGATGACCTGATTACAAAGAGGGAGAGAGAAAGGAGGGGTTTTCTGAGAGAAGAGGGGGGTTTTTCTATCGAAAATTATGCCTAGGGACTTAGGTGAATTTTTGAGTGGTTTGAGCTGAGATAGTTAAGCCATCTATGGGTAATCATAGACATTTGATTTGTGAAAATTTGAGTTGATTTGAGAATTTGGCTAAGTTTTGGAGGCATTTGAGAGTTGGTCTAGCAACTAATTGGTGGTTTCAACCACCATCTTTTTTGGGTTATAGATCTCTCTCTCTTTACATTCTTTTTGACCATTGCTTCTGACATACATTTTGATACACATTGAATATATCTTTTTCAGTTTTGATTGAATATTGTGCTCATTATTATATCATTTGCTATTGGTGATTGAATTGTAATACTTGCTCTAGGCGAATGACCTCGAAAACTCACGAATTTTTTAGCACTAAAAATTTTAAATGTTGACTCGATTTTCGTCGCTATACTATGACACATTTTCCTATACTACGATGACTTCCGCACCAACATTTTGTCTCCATTGTCAAGGAGTAACGTACAATTCACCACTAGTCATATCATTATTGAGTTGATTTCTAACTTACCCTATCCTCTTTGTTTTGTTGTTGCGAGGTGAGACACGGAGAGATCTTCCACATAATCAGCTACACCAGGGGCAGGTAAAATTTCTTTTCTTCCCTAATCTTCTTGTAATCTTGGGAAGATAAAAAGGAAACAAATCAATTAGGATCCACTTGCCTTACTTTCCTACTAATTATCATTTAAAGGCAAAGAGTTTCCTGATTTGCAAGATTGATTGAAATCAGATTGAAGTTAATGCGATTTGAATAGAAATTTCTCAACATCTATGACTACTCACTTTCCTGTTTAAGTCCAATGTGTCATATTAGGATTCAAATTGGACTTGGAATTAGAGCCAGTTAGGGTTACACATTAGGGTTTTAGAGTGTTAGTACACACTTGCCAGCTTGAAAAGGAAATATAGTCCCACATTGTATGCTACTCAAGCCCTTGTTTCAATTCATCTAATCAAGTGGACCCTAAAATCAAGGTTCTATAATTACTTGGATCATTAAAATTTGGAACCTAATAACCTTTTTGAGAACCAACTCAGGGTGATTTGGGTGTTTTGACGCAAATTTCATCCTCAACCTCAGGATAGGTCAAGTGAAGTTGGTTCACTGTGTGAATCAATCAACCTACAAATTAGGTCACAATTTGAAATAACTTCTAAATCAAGTGAAAATCAAGGCACAATTAAGGCTAAACTTGGTAGACTTGGGTCTCAATTCATACATTCCTATCTACTTGGAACTGCGGTGACAAGGAAGGTCATGTGGGGAAACCCTGTAACCTGTGGGGACGCTCTACCATGTAGGGGACTTTGTGGGACTCTTCCTCCCTGGCTGCCCAAGTAATTCTCGAGTGTGTGGATTTTTGATCAAGAGATCCATTTGCCTCAAACAGCCTTAGTCATCCAAATTTTTTGGGTGCCCTGATTAGGTCTAATACACATCTAGTCCCACATCTATTTTTAATGCACAAACACATGAAGAGGTCCCTAGGTCTAACTAAGAGGCCTCCATTAGAGTTGATCTTGTGGGTAAAGTCAAATATGATTTGATCAAATCAATTTGGACATGAATTTAATTCTTCATCCTGATCCACTACTTGATTTGGAGATGCAACCTGACAACATAGGAAACATGTTCAATTAACCTAAATCCCATAAGAGCATAAAAGAGAAAATGATCAAGGCTGCGCTTAGACATAGTGAAGAATATTGCAGGACCTCAGATCCATTTAGCAGAGTTTAGGTTAATGTACCAAAAACAACAAATCTAATTATGGACCGCACCAAGATGATGATAACACAAATGATATGTGGTTCAACCCGGGATGCTCTTTTATCGGAGTACAGTGAATTGTGGAGATTACATAACACTGAGTATCTACAATATTTGACAAATCCACCACTTTGGGAAATGCACCAGGATGTCATTGAGATATGTGGGGATATGCTAAATATGATGCAACAAGCCATTGATCAGAAGTACGCAGATTCCCACCTAGAAACTAATGATGCATCTAGGAGCAATCTTAAGGATCAATATAATTTCCCAGGGCTTGAGTACGAAAATCAAGGTTATTATTATGGACCCCCAAACCAAATGGAACTAAATTTTGATTTTGCGTAGAATGAAAAACTTGATCAAGATATGGGTTGGGCAAATCCAGATACAGGTGTTCTCGATTATGAGCCAGCCATAGGGAGCTGTGAAGCTGGTTCATCATGCCTAGATTTTCATAACACCTATGATGAGAGCAATTCATAAACTCTCGAGGATGTAAACCCTGCACCTTATCCTATTAAGGTTTTCCTTGAGAGTAATTCTGACATCCCAATAGAACCAACTCTAGATTCTAGTGACCCATTTCCTACACCAAACCCAGAATCTAGATCTTAGCCAAGTTGGGATGATCTTGAGAAATAATGTGACAAGAATAAGATTTTAGATTTGAAGTATGATCTTGGGCCTATATTTGATGATTATACCTCTCTAGACTCCTCAGAAGAATAAATCAATTTATTGGAAGTCAAACCAATTTACGACATAGAATCAAAGGAGTTGGAAGAGTTGGGATTTGATTGGATCTACCCTAGATGCCCTAAACCCAAGCATATTCCTAATAAGGACATTCCTCCGAGCTTGGAATTCAAGACTAGGTTGGACTAATGTCAGGTTGATAACTCCATGCATCTTGATTTATCCTGTAGTGGAAATCTCGATCTTGATCAGGTTCAGAAGATGATTTTCACAAATTCTTCGATGATTTTGAACCATACTCTAATTTTGGAGAATCCTTGTTCCCAGATGATTATGAGCCGATTTATGACCTAAGTGTCCATGATCCATTCTTTGATTCCGATTCTGAGGCCAATGATGAGAAACTTGAAGTAGCCTACCTCCTACTCTTGAGCTAGAGCCCTTCAGAAATCAATCCCAACCCGGACCTACCACCAAAATCAATTTCTAATATGACACCTCTTTCTGATCCGGTTGCTTATGATTCACCACCACGATTTGACAGCGAATGGGACACTAATCAAACCAACAATTACCTTTGGTCTCCCTTTGATTCCACCAGTAGGGTTCCTACTGATGATGACATCATCATAAGCCCTGATTAGCTTTAATTAGTCAGAATCAATTGACAAATGCTCCTACATAACCATCGGAGAGTTGTAATTTACTAAATATCCTTTCGAAGAAGAATGCACTAAAATAGGGTTAAAACTGTAATTTTAATAGAAGATCATAAATGCAGAGTAACCACAAGTTTTTCCAAGGGTTTATCTAAGGTCAAATGTTCATAAAAGGCTAACAAGAGGGTTCACACAAATAGAAATGGGTTTTCGCACATTTAGAGAATAAACTGCAACCTAAAACCTTAATTTCAGACTCGCTTAATTAATGAAGGTTTTGGTCAGGATAAAATTCATCTAAACCTTTTAAAAATCATATAAAATTATTCTATAAGGTTTGGTAACCTTGATTTGATCATCTGAACCTAGTTTGACCTAGAATAGAGTCTCATACGAAAAGTTGCCCTAATTTTGGTTTCTATGAAAATTACCCAATCAAACTTGGTCAAAATCAAAATTCAACTTCACCATCATATTTTTTGGGTCAAAATTAGGTTTGTACAAAAAT
This sequence comes from Thalassia testudinum, assembly GCA_037157565.1. Taxonomy (NCBI): domain Eukaryota; kingdom Viridiplantae; phylum Streptophyta; class Magnoliopsida; order Alismatales; family Hydrocharitaceae; genus Thalassia; species Thalassia testudinum. Next base: position 16,852,605 of record JAZHRO010000071.1, on the reverse strand, counting down.
TTGGGCCCAATCAAAGATCATCTTGACCTAGCTTGCATTTCAGTCCAATCAAACTCTTTCTATCTCACACAAGCCCCTAGCTTTTGAAATCCTTGCAAACAACCCCTCAACTTTGTCATCTTCTTCGGATTTAGGCCCCTTCCCCACGGCTGTGTGAACACAGCTTACCACCACCATCAATCAAAGAGTTCTCGTTGATTTCACACCCAATCTCTTCTAACATTGAAAGGACTCTTGAGAAGATCCTCTTCAATCTGAGCCGCATCTTTGGCTCTGATTCATGCCAAAAACCTAATGCGAACGATTTGAACACAAGGGTTTCCTTTTGTGTGAAAGCTTTGAGCTTACAAGCTTGGTTTACAAGCTTGGGATGCCCCCTGAGGCCTATAAAAGGTCCCCTGATGCAAGGCCATCTTCCTTAGCAAGGTTTTGAGCCACAAGTCTTCTCTTCCTCACTCCGACTCGCTCCACCTTCACTTCGGTGAGATTCTCCCTCCATTGTCCTACAACCTCCCAATGGCCAAATTGGAAGTGCTACATTCCTCGCCTCCTTCGTCCGCTCCTCGATGACCAACTCAGGGGCTCCTAAATCTCCCTCTTCCTCGCCGCACCTCCACCGGAGTATTCACCTTCCCTACCGTCGGCCAATCAAAGCTGGTGTCGTCCTTACCTTTTCGTCCATTAGTTTAGGTCCCTTAGCTTTCTCCCACTCTCTACTCTCTTTCCCCCTCATTATCCTCTTGTTTCGACCCATGATCACTGACCCCCCCTCTGTCTTCCTTGCTCCGGCGAGGTTGAGAGCACACAATACACCACCAAACGCCATCGCTCCACCTTCAAAACCTCTGCCCCATCCATCCACACAAAACCCCTCATTCAAACACACTGAAAACCTACTCTGATGCCCCACTGTACACACCCACACCCGCTCACCTTCTCCGTCACCGTCTGCCCTCCACATGCCGCCAAACTCCATGCAAACACCGCCATCACATTCGCCAACACTTGGCGATCCTCCTCAAGTGTTTTAACATGGCTGAGAGGCCATTCTTTGTATTTCAGGTCTTCATCATTGTCCGCCGCCACTGCTTATCATCTCTGAGGATGTCCATAATCCTTTGGCCTCATTCTCCCTTGATTAACTTCCAAGCCTCGCGGAAACCCTCCAAGTCCATGCCCAACAAGAGGGGTCGGGTCCCTCACAACCTTTCTCACCCACCAACCCCCTATCTCCACTCCTCGGTCACTACCCACACCATTGACCCTAGACATTGTTCGAGGCCCATTTACCCAAATATGGACCTGATTACACTAGGGGTCTGAGAGAGAAGAAGGAAATTGTGAGAGAGTGGGGGAGGGTTTTGTTCTCTTGTGCTCTGTGTGACACTTAGTCATTGAAGGCCTTGGTTCCCTTGTTCTTGTGAAGGAGAAGCATCGAGAAGAAGAAAAGCAGGGAAGGTTTGAAGAAAAAGGAAAGGAGAAGAGGAAGAGAAGAGAAGCTAAAGAAGAAGAGAAATAAGGAAGAAAAGGCTTAAAAGCCTTGTGCCTATGCTTACTGATGATCATTTAAGTCATCTAAGAATAAAAAACTATCATCTGGGCACTGTAGCATTCAAGTTACTGTTCATTTATTTGATATAATTGAGATATCTGATATGCATGTATGATTAGGGCTAATAATTGGTTATTCAAATCACCATTATTTTATCTTGACTTATTTTTATCATTGTGAACTATTGAAATACTTATGCTTATGATTGAATACCAATTTTGAGTAGGTTATTATTCATTAAATATCTATTTGAATGCTCAATTAATTCTAAATGCGATTAATGTTGTGAACTCCACATTTGCTTCCTGTGTTCGACCTCTGACACCATTGTAGATTCTGAGTTTATAACTTTTATTTGTTTATCATGATTTCTCGACTATACTACAATGCATTTTCTTAGATTCAACTATTTCATGCTAACATTTTGACACCGTTGCCTAGGAGCAATGTGCAATTCACACATTGATCTTATCTTTCTCTATTATTATTTAAGCACTAACTTGCCCTATTTGTTTGATTGTTGTTGAACGTACGTATTGCTATGCTAACGTGTTTGGTTTTAAAACCTTGTCGTTGTAGCTTGAAAGCGAAGAACTCGTGTTCAACAAATAAAATTTATACCAAAATTGAAATTCCGAGTCGAACACAGGGAGGCTACGTCGATCTATATTCGCAGTTATATTTTTTTCAGAACTTTTCTTGAAAAGAGAGGTGATGTAATTACAATGAAGCTATTACAACAATAAGACTAAAAGGAAAAGAGAGAGAGAGAGAGAGAAAACATGCATTCAATATTTCAAAATGTTTATACAATAAAACCAAATAAGAATTACACTAGAAAGTGGGAAATCAGCTACACTAGAAAGCAGGAAAATTCTACACAAGAAAGATGTAAAGAAGAATGGGAGAGAGAAGTTATCCTCCTCGACGATCACTTAGAGGACGAGCCGGATGGGACGATGCCAGGACGAAGGAGGATGGAGCAAGACGAAGAAGGACGAAGCAGAAGAACGGGAACAAGGCAGCACGTCGTCGTCGTCGTGGGATCCACTTCCGAACGGGGACGAAAATTTGGACTTTATCTCGCGAGGAGCATCCCGGGTGTGGGACAAGCTTCTCTTGAGCTTTAGAGAGGTAGAGAAGAGAAGGAAGGGATGAGAATTTCGTGTGGAGGGGGTCTCCTTTTATAGTTGCAAGGAGTGAGGGCAATTTGGTCATTTAAATCTCAAAACATTAAATAACGGGTCTTTAGTGATGGATAAAACCGTCGCTAAATCCCCATAGTGGGCGTAGTGGGCGCTGCTCGCGTGGCTGCTGGCTTTCACGCACGCTTAACGCTTGCACAAGTCCGCTGAATCTCAGCCATCCAATCGCGAGATTGGATGGCTTAAGATGCACCTTCCTCGCTCCTCAACACGCGCCTGCCCGCGTATAATCCTGCGTGAGGCATGGGTGTGCGATAACGCGTGGGCGCTATCGAACGCCCGCAGCCGCTCGATCGAGATCTGACGCTCGGCCGCGCCCGCTCGTCCGCCCCGTTCGCCCTCTCGCGCGATTCGATCGTGCGTCGCCTGCTCGCGATAACACCCTCTCCCACTGCACTGCGATGCGTGGATGGGCGTGAGGATGTTTTAAGATGCACGTATCCACTGCCATTGGATCGAGATCCAATAGCCCAGATCGCGTGCCAAAACTTCTTTGAAAAAGCAGCGGCGGCCTTGAGGGCCGGTTGGACGGCTAAGATGGCGCCACATGGTTTCATCTTGGTCGTCCATCTTCTGGATGTTGTAGATGGTGCCACGGGTGTTAGATTGAGTTGATTTTCGTGCCGTTAGGTTGCGATCGTCGATCCGAATCCATCCATGCAGTCGGATTTGTCGTTTAAAGTGTGGATTTACACCATCTTGGCCCTTGATCTTCTAGGGCTCCCCGGTCACTATCTGATGCTACAGATGCCTGATTAGGGTGATCTTGGAGTCGTTGAACTCCAATCGTCGCCCTGATCACGTCTGTACGGTTAGATCTTCGATCTGAGGCCCCAATAAAAGGTTTGCCACGTCCAAGCACATAAAAGGAGACAATTAACCTCCATTTTATTCAAACTAGTCTAAATGCAAGATGATGCATGTTATGCAATATTTATATCATAAAATGCAATCCTATGCTTAAGAACATGCATAAATAAACATCTTAAGTAGTGTAAATGTGCTTACATCATACCCCCATGCTTATCTTTTGCTATTCCCTAGCAAAAATTATATGCTATTTATAAAAGAATTAGGTTGGATTATTTGGGCATGAGTTATTTTCAATCATTAAGAAAATGTCTACGTAGGAACTGAACTTTCAAAGACACAACAGTGCCCAAGTATCTGCCAAAATGTAGATCACCTCAAGCCCTCGCCTTATTCAAAGAAAATTTTCTTTTTTTCCTTTTCCTCTTTTCTAATTTATTGGATTTTCAACTTTTAGGGTTTAAGAGTGGCTTTCTACGGCCATTCAACTCACCAAAGATTTGATGAGAACTCTAAGTACTAAGCATCTTATTGTGAATGTGATAGACTCGTTGACTGGCAATTAAAACAGACTTCGGATTTCTACGCCTCTAGGTGACCTCAAAAAGAATTCTGCCTAAAGGTGTATCTTTACAATCAGTAGCTTTCTCCCTACTTTTATTTTTTTACGGGGTCAACACAAGGGTGAATCCAGTGTATATCTCCCCGGTTTATTCTACTTCTCCGCTTCTTCTTAAGTGTTTTGGGAATCTTCAATGCATTTACTGATCTAGGTTCTGGACAACCGGTCGATGAGCTGTTACCACCGATAACTTGCCAGCCATACTCGTGCGACGAAGTGTGGCTTATTTCTTTTTTTTCTTTTCTCCTTTTCTTTTTGATATTTTTTTTTTAAGTAGGTAGCTTCCCTGGTCAAAGATTTACCTAAAGGAAGCAAAAAGAGAAAGGTCCAGTGACTGGGCTCTAGACAACCTACCTATGGGCTGTTACCCACGATAACTTGCCAGCCATATCACCCTAGAAGGTTCATTAGCTACCCAATTTCCGTTAAAATCACCGAACAGCGAGTCAGTGCAAAGCAAGTGTGTAGATGATTAAAACTCAAAAATTTCCTTAAATCAGAGGGTGGGTTGATAAGTCGTGTACTTATCACCCAAACTTATTTATTCCAATTACGATAAAATTAAGATGGCGAGGACTCGAAAGACAAATCTACATTTTAGTGGATACACAGGCTAATTAAGTCCAAAGACCTGAAGGGTCTTTGTGTTCAGATCCTAATGTAAAATTTCCTAAGATTGAAAAGTCCTAATGTCCAACTAATCCTTCCTAATTTTGATTTTTCTTTTATGTATAAATAAGAAGAGAAAAATAATTTACATGAATTTCACAAAGCTAACCAAATGATTCAAAAATGAATCGACCCCCCCATGCATAGCTGATGCAATGTCCTCATTGAAAAAGAGACATGAAAGAAAGGGTAGAATATAAAAGATGTCACCTGAATATGAAGCTCGTATCAGCCTTGTGTCATATGTACAACTGCTGAGTTTAATGCCGTCAGCTAGTCCAAGTCCAGCCAAAGAAGTCACAGAAAAGCTAGAGCAACTGTGTCTGAGATGGGTTCTGGAAGAATACGGTCAATAACAGGCTTCAGACGTTGACCATTGACTTTAAATGTGTTACCCATCTTTGAGTCAGAAATCTGAACGGCTCCATTTGGAAAAATATGGTCAATTATGAATGGGCCATTCCATTTAAATCTAAGTTTGCCAGAAAAGAGCTTAAGTTTAAAATCGAATAACCAGACCATCTGGTTCAGCTCAAAGCTCTTGCGGGAAATAGTTGATCATGTAGAGCTTTGGTCCGAGTGTTGTAGATCTTGGCATTTTCATAAGCATCATTTCTAAGCTTCTCCAACTCAGATAGTTGGAGTTTCCTGGTCTTCCCATCTAAATTCAGATCTAAATTGCATTGTTTGATCGCCCAGAATGCCCTGCGTTCAATCTCTACGGGTAGATGGCATGCCTTTCCATACACCAAATGGAATGGAGACATGCTGATGGGCATTTTATATGCCATACGGTAGGCCCAAAGAGCGTCCTCAAGCTTTTGAGTCCAATACTTGTGATCAGGCCTAACCATTTTCTGCAGAATGTTCTTGATCTCTCGATTGGAGATCTCGGATTGTCCATTCGTCTGGGGATGGTAAGGTGTGGAAATTCAATGATTAACCCCGCATTTGGCTAATAAATTCTGGAATTGGGCATTACTAAAATGAGTGCCACCATCACTGATGATAGCTCTCGGAATCCCGAACCTACTGAAGATATTTTTCTTGACAAAATCGATGACCACCTTGTGGTCATTGGTTCGGGTGGGAATCGCCTCAATCCATTTGGACACATAATCAACAGCAACAAGAATGTACTGATGTCCAAATGAAGAGATAAAGGGTCCCATGAAATCGATGCCCCAAACATCAAAAATTTTGATGGGAAGAATTAGGTTTAGGGGCATCATATCTCTCTTAGTTATGCTCCCGAGTGCCTGACATCGAGAACATGACCTTGAGAAATCTTGGGCATCCTTGAAAAAAGACGGCCAATAGAAGCCAGATTGCAAGATTTTTGCAACCGTCTTTTTCTCGAAGAAATGTCCACCACACTCAAATGCATGGCAAAACTCAAGTATACTGTTGAATTCATTCTCCGGTATACATCGACGAATAATCTGATCAGAGCTGATGCGGTACAGCTCAGGGTCCTCCCAAAAGTAGTATTTGGCCTCAGATTTGAGTCTATCCCGTTGTTGCTTGGTCCAATCCCTGGGGATTTGACCAACAGCTAAATAATTAACAATGTCAGCAAACCATGGGCTGTGGACACCTAAAACTGTAAGAATAGTTTCGTCCGGAAAAGTGTCAGCAATCGGAATGTCCGGACAAGAAGAATCACTTAGGAGTCTCGACAAATGATCCGCTACCACATTTTGTACCCCGATTTTATCCTTGATTTCAAGATCAAATTCTTGAAGAAGAAAATCCAACGAATAAGCCGAGGTTTAGCATCCTTTTTGGCCAAGAAATGTCTCAAGGCTGAGTGGTCGGTATAGATAATAACATGAGACCCTAAGAGATAAGCCCTGAATTTTTCCAAAGCAAACACTTTCCTTATCAGTAACAGTGTAATTCCTCTGGGCTTCATTTAGAGTTTTACTACCGTTGTAGATGACAGAAGGCTTTCTATCAATTTTCTGACCCAGGATAGCCCCGACCGCGTAATCAGAAGCATCGGTCATGATCTCAAAAGGGGCTGTCCAAGTTGGTGGTTGCAAAACTGGAGCACAGGTGACTACCGTTTTTAGGAAATCAAATGCCTTCCGGCATGATTCATAAAAAACAAACGACGTTTCTTTGTCAAGAAGATTGCTCAAAGGACGAGCAACCTTCGAGAAATCCTTGATGAATCTTCGATAAAATCCCACATGGCCAAGAAATGATCGAATTTGTTTAATAGATGTGGGAGGAGGAAGTTTAGCAATAGCATCAACCTTAGCTTTATCCGCTTCAATTCCCCATTCAGAGATTACATGACCCAAAACGATGCCTTCTTGGGTCATGAAATGACTCTTTTCCCAGCTAAGGACCAATCGTGTTAGAATCATTTCCAGATTAGCCAAACAAGAGTCAAATGATTCTCCAAAAATAGAGAAATCATCCATGAAGACTTTCATAAACTCTCCCACCATGTCAGAAAATATGGCTAGCATATGCCTTTGAAAAGTCGCGGGTGCATTGCATAACCCGAAAGGCATCCTACGAAAAGCAAAGGTTCCATGGGGACTGGTGAAAGTAGTTTTTCCTGATCCTGAGGATGGATAGGAACTTGGTTGTATCCCTAGTAGCCATCAAGAAAACAGAAGTACTTCTGCCCAGCTAATTTTTCCAAAATTTGATCGATGAAGGGCAGGGGAAAATGATCCTTTTTAGTGGCTATGTTCAGCTTCCTATAATCAATACAAACCCTCCAAGAGGAAGCTAAACGAGTTGTGACAGATTCTCCTCTCTCGTTAGTCACAACGGTAATCCTGGCTTTCACGCGCGCTTAATGCTTACACAAGTCCGCTGAATCTCAGTCATCCGATCGCAAGATCGGATGGCTTAAGATGCGCCTTCCCCGCTCCTCAATGCACGCCCACCCGCGTACAATCCTGCGTGAGGAGTGGGCGTGCGATAGAGCGTGAGCACTATCGGGCGCCCACAGCTGCTCGATCAAGATCAGATGCTTAGCCACACTCACTCGTCTGCGTCGCTCACCCTCTTGTGAGATTCGATCCTGCGTCACCTGCTCACAATAACACCCTGGCCCACTGTGCTGTGGAGCGTGGATGGGCGCGAGGATGTTTTAACGTGTGCGTATCCACAGCCGTTGGATCGAGGTACAACGACCCAGATCGCATGCCAAAATTTCTTTGAAAAAGCAATAGCGGTCTTGAGGGCCAGTTAGATGGCTGAGATGGCGCCACGTGGCACTATCTTGGCCGTCCATCTTCTGGATGTTGTAGATGGTGCCACGGGTGTTGGATTGAGTTGATTTTCGTGCCGTTAGGCTACGATCATCGATCCGAATCCATCCGTGCAATCAGATTTGTCATTTGAAGAGCAGATTTACACCATCTTGGCCCTTGATCTTCTAGGGTTCCCCGATCACTATATGATGCTACAGATGCCTGATTAGAGCGATCTTGGAGTCGTTGAACTCCAATCGTCGCCCTAATCACATCTGTACAGTTGGATCTTCGATCCAAGGCCCCGATAAAAGTTTTCCTTGTCCAAGCACATAAAAGGAGACAATTAACCTCCATTTTATTCAAACTAATCTAAATGCAAGATGATGCATGCTATGCAATATTTATATCATGCAATGCAATCCTATGCTTAAGAACATGCATAAATAGACATCTTAAGTAGTGTAAATGTGCTTACATCAATTGTGATTTTGCAAGGTACATCACCAAGAAATCTTTCGCGCAAGTCAACCACTCCCAAGGCAGGCAATCTCTCTTCTTCCATAATCATTCCCTTAGTCTTTGGAAGAGAGAAAAAGGAAACAAATCAATTAGGAATCACCTACCATATTTTCATAGTAATTTTCATTCAAAAGGCAAGTTTCCTGAGTTGTAAAAAATTCACATCTGATTAAAGTTGAGACGATTCTACTTAGAGATCCCTACCCTAATTTCCTGCACCTTCAGGAATTTATGCTTAGTTCTGATCATCTTGGACTACGCACTTCTTGTTTGAAGTCCAAGATGTATATCTTGAGACTTAATTGGACTTGAATATAGCCAACTAGGGTTTCTACTCTAGGGTTTTTAAGTGTTAGTTCACACTTGCCTGAATCAAAGGAAATTAACCTTCCCGCATTTGTGTGCTACCCAAACCCATGCTTGAAAGATCTAACCAGAAGAACCCTAAAATCAAGCTCTAAATATCACTTGAATCCTAAAATTGTGGACCTAATAACCTAAGAGTAAATTCAGGGTGATTTTTGGGTCTTGACTCAGATTTCATTCTGCATCTTTTAAGGTTGGTCAGCTAAAGTTGGTCTACTTTGTGGGCTAATCAACCTCCAAATTAGGTCACAAACTAAATCAATTTCTAATCAAGTGAAATCCAAGGCACAAACTAGGCTAAAATTGGCAGACTTAAGGTCTTAATTCTCACATATCGATCTACTTGGAACCATAGTGACAAGAAAGGTTAGGTGGGGGAAACCCTTAACCCATAGGGACGCTCTACCATGTAGGGGTCTTTGTAGGGCTCTCCCTTCTTGGCTACCGAGGTAATTCTTGGGTGTGAGGATTTTTTATTCAGAGGTATCATCCACCTTGAAACAAGCCTTAGTCATCCAAAAATCTTTGGATGCCTTGATTGGGTCCAAATCACATCCAGTCCCTCATCCTTTCTCTAGAGCACATACATAGGAAGGCCCTTAGGTTTATAACCTAAGAGGCCTCATTAGATCTTCTACGGGATTTCTGATCTATTTTGATTACTTCCATCTGAACCTGAATTTGATTCTTCATCCTGATCCACCACCTAATTTGAAAATGCAACCTGGCAATTTAGGAAGACCAATTAGGAAACTGGAATCCTAAATGTCCATGAAAGATAGAATGATTGAGGATGCCCTTAAACATTATGAAGATTATGAGAGAACCTCAAATCCAACTATCGGGATTTCAGTTAATGTTCCAGAAACAACAACCTACATTATGAACCGTGCTGGAATGCTATTTACACAAATCTTACATGGTTCAACCCAGGACAATCTTTTATCAGAATATAGTGAATTGTGGAGACTACACAATATTGAGTATATACAATGTTTGTAAAATCCACAACTTTGGGAGATGTACTAAGGTCTCGTGGAGCAATGTGGGTACATGCTAAATACATTATAGCAAGCAATTGATCAAAGATACCCATACATTCCTTCAGAAGATGATGAGACATCTTGGAATAAGACTGAGGATCAATCTGATTTCCAAATCTTGGGTTCAAGAATCAAGGTTGTTGTGGACCCCCAACCCAAATGGAATCTGATTCAAATTATGTGCAGACTGATATGCCTGATCTTGAGATGGGTTGGGAGGATACAATTGCAGGTGTTCTCGATTTCAAGCTAGCCTTAGAGAATCGAGAACCTGGTTCACCAAGGCTTGAATTCCCAGACACCTGTAATGATAAGCTTGAGTCAGAACATCTCAAGAATGTAATTCCCGAGTCTTGTCCTATCAAGGCAATTCTCGTGCCTGACTCTGACATCCCAATAGAGCCTATCCTAGATTCTAGTGATCCAAACCTTACCCTTAACCTAGAATCTGGATTCGAGCCTATTTGGGACAATCATGAGGCCCAATGTGATGAGAATCAAATTTTGAATCTGGACTACGATTTTGGGCCTATGTTTGATGACTACACCTCTCCAGACTCCTCCGAGATACGAATTGATTTTTCAGAAGTCATGTAGATCTACGATATAAAAATTGAGGAGTTGGATGAGTGGGGAATCGATTGAGTCTACCCTAGAAACCAAAAACCCAAGCCTCTGCCAAAAAAGGACACCATTTTGAGTTCAGATTATGAGATTAGGTTAGATCCAAGTCAGGTTGTTGGTTCTTCACATCATGATTCACTCCGTGATGGAACTTTCGATCTAGAATCAGGTTTAGAACACGATCTTCGCAAATTCTCCAACAATTTCATATCTTACTTTGATTTCGGAGAACCTTTGTTCCCTGACGAATATGAACTAATTTACAACCTCAGCATCCATGATCCGTTCTTTGACTCTGACTCTGAGGTCCCTGATTCCGAGATCATTGATTCAAAATCAGGTTCCATTGAGATGGAATCATTCCTTTATGATCTAGAGGAATAAAAAATAGCAACTACCAAGAGTGTCTGCAATCCAGAGTTCGAATATTTTCTTGACTCAGATTTCCATGACCCTATAAGCACTCTTTAGGCATTTACATTTGATCATGATGTGCTGCATGAAGACTCTCTAGATGAACCGACCTTTGAATCCTTTCTAGAGGAGTCCTCGACACACACAAATCTCAAAGAAGCCCCACCTTTTGATCCGCACACAGAGGCTTACGAAACCCGATCGCAACCCCGATTTGCAACCGAAATCAACTTTTACTCTAATTCACCTCTCTCTAATCTGGTCACATGTGATTCTACGCCATCTTTTGATCAGTATTCGGACATAAATCATACCGCAAATCACATCCTATCCTTCTCTGATCACACTTGTAGGGCTCCTACATCCTCCACAGAGCCATTTTCTTTCGAGGATCCCTACTCTAACTAGGCTTATTGGACTTAGCCAAATCCATGATTCTCACTGCCACATCATTTTGAGCTTCAAAGGATTTTGTGGGCACCGTATCTACTGATTCACATCCATTAACCAACCAGACTGATTGGGTTTAGGCTGCATCATCAGCCTACTAATCTGAATAAGCACCTGGTTGGACCGACCAGGCTATTGACCAAGGTTCTTGTTTTACAAAACTCTTCTAATCTGACCACCCCTTCCCCTTGATAACCTTCTGCTCAGCTGAAGGCATTGAATTTAGCACTTAACAGGAGGCAACCCGTCATTCCAAAAACCTGAGACCCTTCTGATCATCTTTTGACCTACACTCCTACTGCACTGCTGAGTTCACCTTAAAACAGCCGACCCTACCTTTGGTACTTGTATCAAAGCTAGAAATTGTTTGCAGCAATCATCCGGACCCATTCATCCACCCTTTGATCCTGTTCTAAGCCTTAAACCAAGCTGATTTCATACCCTCCATTTACAATGAGGACATTGTAAAACTTAGGCATGGGGGGATGCTAAACTGCAAATAGACAAAAAACCAATTCTCTAAGGGGTTCTCACAAAAAAATACATATTGAAAAATTGATAAGAAAAGGAAAAATTAAAAAAGAACAAAAAAAAATGGAGAAAGGGGAGGAAAATTTTGTGAACTAAATTGAAAATCTTTCTTGAGGAGGGAAAGAGGAGAAAGTTTAAATGTCAAAAAGGAGCAAACATTCAGGAACAAAAATTGATAGTTATTAGTAATTGATTATGGAGATTACTTAAGTTTTAGACCTAATCAAAAGAAAAGAAAAATTAAGTCCTAAAAAAATTAGAGAGATGAGGAGAATAGTATGAGTGCTGATCTTAGGCCTCTTTAGGGCTTAAACATTCACGTATTTGTTAGGATCTATATTAATCCTTAAGAGGTTGAGGAAAGTGCGAAGCTGATGTATTAGGTCTAAAGCTTAGGGATTATTCGACCCCGTTGCCTACCTGTTGGATTGCGTGACTTGGTAACCTAAGCACCTAAAATCACACACTTAGTCTAGTTCAGTACGCTTAACAAAGAAAAATCTGCCAAAAGTGTTCTGCTCTGAAAAGTCATCTCGAAGATCTAGGTTAGGAGCGGCTTGACAACACAAGTTGATTGGACGAGTTCCTAGTGCAGAGGGGTGGGAAATTCCTCTCGAGGATGCGCAATAACATATCATCTCCTCGGTACTTGTCTCTTAGGATATCTAAATATCGTACCAGGGGCAAGTAAGCACCCTGTTGATTGCACAGCAAAAATACACCAACAATTGTGCCATCTTGTGCTATTTCCAAGCATTGCCAGTGTAGATTATATAGCCATAGTCGCATTTGTAAAAATAAACCCATGCATGCATTTATTTGAGAGGCGAGGAGAGTGAATAAAATGGCCTTGAAATTAACGTATTCCTCAAGTGCTGCCTTACAAATTCACCATCTTTATTTTTATTTTTATTTGACTTTCTTCTCTGCGGCTGCATGGCATGGATGGACCTTCCTCGCATGATGAGAACCTCATCATGAGCCATAACTAGCTCATTTTGACCCAATACAAAGGATAAAAGCTCCTACATATCTCAAGGAAAAGCTTAACTCAGAGAATTCTGAGTTTGAGAAGAAAACCAGTCATAAGGGGTAAAAGTGCAATTTTACCAGTATAAACTGCATACAGGGTAATTCAGGGACCAAACACAGGTCAAAACAGCTTAATAAGAATAAAAGTGGGATGAGATGATCTAGCAAGGGCTACAGCACTTCCAAGGAACCAAATGATAATCTGTAACCCTAAAACAACCCACTTCAATTCACAAGGTTCGAGGCAAAGTAAAAATAGAATAAACCCTCTAAAATTCATAGAAAAATAATCTCTAGGGTTTAGAACCTTCAATTTGGCCTTTAGAACCCATTTTGACCTACATTGAGAACCATGCCCAATTAATAACTTAATTTGGGTTTTTGCGCAAATTGACCGGTCAAACAAGGTTTAATATGAAAATAAAATTCACCATCAGATTCCTTAGGTCATAATTAGTCATGTATAAAAACTTGAGCCTAAGAAGAAACCTCCTTGACCGACTTTACACTTTGGTCCTCATATATTTACTCTTTGGCCCTCAACTTTTGAACCCTCGCATTTTGGCCCCTAACTCTCCTTCGTTCTTTGCAATCAGGTCCCTCCTGCAAAACCCTGCCAGCACCATGCTCCGGCGACCTTGCGCGGAGCATGGCGCCGCGCAGGGTGAGGTGGGGGACCTGGCAAGTATACCGGGGGTGCCCTGCGTCGTCAGCCGTCGCAGGAGCACCCCCATGGTCATTGTAGCCCCCCATACCGGCCGTGCGAACGCACGGACGGTATGGGTTCATGTTCCGACCATTCTCCGGCGAGGGAGACACGTCGTCTCCCTCCGCCTTCCCCCCTGCTTCATCCCTATAAATACCCCCCGCCGCTCCACCGACGAGGGCAGCCTGGATCTGACGGAGAAAACCCCCAACTTTCCTCTCTTCTCACTCCGGCAGACGCCCACCAGCTCCGGCGGTTCTTCCTCCTCCTCCTCTTCGCTCTGCCGCAATACCAGCAGCAGAGATTTCTTCCCCTGCTCTTCCCGCGTCGCGCAATACCGGCGCGCGCTGCCTCTGCCCCGTCGTCACCGCCGTCCTCCCCCCACTGGGCATCGTCTTCTCCGGCGACAGTCGATACGACTGTCGCCCTGTTCCTCCCCCTTCGTCCCTGCAGTTAAGTTAGAGTTACTCCCCTTCTTCTCCTCTTTCTTTCCCCGCTTTCAATTTAGTCAATTAAACCCTCGACCGCTCCTGTTCACCCTCATCCTCTCCGCCTCCGACCACCCTCCGGCGAGCCGCTCCCATCACCTCAGCGACCCACACGGCTCGCTGACCACCGCAGAACCTCCGCCTCCTCACCCTGATCCTCTTCCGCCCCTCCACTTCCCACCAAACACCCTCTGCAGATCCACCGAACACACCCACTTCCTCGCTCACAGTTTGACCTAGGACGACCTGTTAGCTCCATCTCGCCCCCTGCAGACCCCCTGACCACCTTCGCCGTGCCACGGCGAAGGTCTCCCGCCTGTCTGATTTGGCCGAGAGGCCGTTCTTCTGTGACCAGGTGACTCGCCCGCCGTCGCCATTACTGCGCAGGCAGAGCTGCTTCACCTGCAGGTGCAGGCACGCCTTCGCCCAGGGTTGACTCCCAGGTTGCGCAGGGACTCTCCGCGAAACGTCCCTGGTTCACAGACGGGGCGAAGGCCGCGCGGGAAGCCACGATCGCCCACAGCTCCATCCGCGACGCGCGCTCAATTGGGGTGGGACATTTAGTCCCACCTCGGAACCTCTCGGAGGCGCGCGGACGCATAAAGGCAAAAAGTGCCTTATGCTGTCTGCCTCCTGACCACGGGGTGAGGTCCCTCTCACCCGACCCGACCCGGCCTCGTCCGTGACCACGCTCCGCGGACCTGGCCCGACCCGATTAGACTGACCTGCACTCCTCGCCCACCACGCACGCCGGTGGGCCTGGACCCGGGCGTGACCCGAACCCGATTACCCGGTAGCTCTGGGAGAGCTTTCCCAAGAGTGGTTTCAGAGAGAGAGAGAGACGCGGGGGAGGGGGGTAGAGTAGGTTTTTGCCTCTTGACGAAAAAAAAACTCTGAAGTGTGCAGGCCAAAGAAGAAGAAGCAGACCCGCTGAAGAAGAAGTGTGCAGGCCAAAGAAGAAGAAGCAGACCCGCTGAAGAAGAAGGAGCTGCGGCACTGTAGCATAGGCATCGTTAAGTCGTCTCAGCACCGGGGCAGACGACGGAAGGTCAGCAGCCAGAGCAGGAAAGAAGACAGGCTGAAGAAGAAGGAAGAGCAACGGCCAACGCGAAAGAAGAAGAAGAGAGGTCAAGGCAGAAAACCAAAGAAGAAGAAGAACAAGGAGCTCTGAAGAAAGAAGAACATCACCAACGGAAGAACAGCAGGAAGAAGAAGAAGAGCACCACCATTGCAAGAGAAGAATATCACCTGAACAGAGAGAAAGAAGGAGATCTAAAGAAAGAGAGAAAGAAGAGCACCTCCCTCTGCAGAACAAAGAGAACAACAAATTCTCTCTCTCTCTTTATTTTTGTAAAAGAAACATGTATATCTCTAGAATACAACTTGCTCCCTGAGTTCGACCTCGGGAACTCTTTTATTTTTCCGAGTAAAAAAATTTATATATGAAACGTTGGTAACAACCGGCTTTACTACAACGTTATAACAAACCCGGTTGCCGCTGTCACGCGTTTACATTTTGGCGCCGTTGCTCTAGAGGTAAACATTCCTGTTTCTTTTAAGTTCTGATAATCTCCTCTCTTTTGTGCAGCTACAGGAACTCAAGAAGACAAGCAACCACACAACCACTCCGAAGACAGGTAAAATCTTTTCTCTCACTATTAACCCCTACACTCTAAAGAGGAAGAAAAGAAAAGAACAAGCAATATAGGGCTAACCTGTCTTCCATATTTAGTAACCATAAAAGTTGCATGTTTTCAACTCATTATTTCTGCACACTATTAAGGGTATTTAAGGGCTAACACATTCTTGCTTGAGCCCTAATTACCCAACAAAGAATTAACTGGACCAAGTAGAGCCAACCTAGGATCCAACACTAGGGATTTAGAGACACACTCCTTAAGCAAGAATTGAAAAAACCAAATGAAGTGTGCCCAAGCCCTTGTCTGAAAATACCTATTCAAAGAAAATCTAAAACAATTGGCTCTCTAAACACTTGAACCCTAAAAGACAGGACCTAAAAGCTCTCAAAGAAAACAAGAGGTAAAGTTGACCCCTTGGGTCAACCAACCTTAAATTAGGTCACTCTTTGCACTTAAAAGACTAAAGTTCAAGTGAAAACCTTAAGCACCCTGATCTTAAAATTGGTAGACTTAAGAGGTCAAGATCCCCATTCTGGTCTACCTGGAACCGCAGTGACAAGAGAGGTCGGGTGGGGGAAACCCTGTAACCCGTGGGGACGCTCTACCGTGTAGGGGTCTTCGCGGGACTCTCCCTCTCTGGCTGCCCAGGTAATTCTCAGGTGGACGATCTTTCTGATCAAGGGGTCCATCTGCCCCGCACCTCTATAGTCACCCAACACATTTTTGGGTGTCTTGATTGGGTCCAGCACCTGCTTATCTCATCCAGCCCTTCAGTATTTTTCAGGAGGTCCTTGAAACCTCCTATAGAAGTTCACTCTCCCCGAGGCTAAGCCTCGGCTCCTTTGTTTTTGCAGAAATCATTCACATAGCCCCTCTTTCCTCTGATTCTGAACAAAATCCCCTTCTTCCATCTTGATTCAAACTTTGATTCTATTCCACCACCTGATCCAATTATGCAGCCTAATTACCTAGCAAGACTACCATTCAAGAAACCTGAATATCGGAGATCTATGAAAGATAAAATGATCGAGGATGCCATAAAATTCTATGAAAGAGAAGAAAAAACCTCAACACCAATAGGAGATATTCAGGTTGATGTCCCAACAACCACATCCTTCATCATAAACTGTGCCCAAATTCTATTGACTGGAATTTCAAAAGGATCAACCCGAGACATGCTCATGACAGGATACATTGAGATGGAAAAATTACACCAATCTGAATACCTTCAATGCTTAACAAATCCTGTACTTTGGGAACAACACCAAGATGCCCTTATAAAACGGGTAGAAATGATGAAATCAGTAGAACAAATTATCAACCAGAAATACCCGTATAAACCAGAAACAGAGGATGAACCATCTTGGAACAGTATTAAGGAACAATTCAGTTTCCCAGATCTCGGGATTGAGGCACAAAGTGGTTGTAAAATCCCAACCCAAATAGAAGATAGCATTAAAATAGGTTGGGAAGTTGCAGGAGAACACAATGCCGAGCCAACCCTAGGCCATGAATCACCAAGCTTAGAACTCCAAGACTCCTGCAATGACAAGATTAGAATTGAACCTCTGAAGGGTATAAATTCCACCCCTTGTTTTGATAAGGTGACCCTCGAAGGTTATTCGGACTTAGGTTCTAATAATTCTACCCACATCCTAAGCCTAGAACCTAGATCTGAAACTTATTGGGAAGATTATGAGGCCCTTTATGAGAAAGATCAAATTTTTACAGAATATGATTCCGGGCCTCTATTTAATGAATATCCCTCTCCAACATCCTCAGGAAATCTGATCGATTTTTCAGAAAACATGCCAATTTATGATACAGAAACTGAGGAGTTGGATGAGCAAGATTTTAATGGGGTCTATCCTACCAGCTTAGAGCTTGAACAGAACATCTTTTTGAGCCCAGAATTGACATATAGGCTAGAACCCAGTCAGGCTGCTGATTCCACATCTGATGATTTCTGCTGTGGTGGAATTCAATCTCATTTTCGCCAACTCTCCGACAATTTCAAATCTGACTATAATTGCGGAGAGATTCCCCTTCCTGAACACGCCAGGCCTATCTACGACCTCAGTTCACATGACTCTGACTCTGACTCTGACTCTGAGGTCCTGACTCCCGAGATCACCGATAACACAGAATCATTCCTTTTCGATCCTCAGGAACCAAAAACAGAAAATGCCAAGAGTGATTGCAACCAAGAATCCAAATTTTTTCTCGAATCCGATTTCTTTCATCCTACAAACACTCTTCCGGCATTTGATAGTTACCCAGAGGACTCTCTACAGAAAATCACCTATCATCCGTCTCTAGAAGAGCCCTCGTACACAATGGCCACCTCATCCGCACACACAGAACGGATCAAAACCTCTTCCCAACCCCGACCCGCAACCGGACTCAATTTCTATTCAGATTCACCTCTCACCGAGCCGATTGCATTTCCACATCGGGTTTCGAACATTGATCAGACTACATACCATGCTCTATCATTCTCTGATCACCCCTGTAGGGTTCCTACATCAACCACTGATTATCCTACGGGTCCCTACTCTGACCAGGCTGATTCGGCTCAGCCAAACCCTGCGTTTACACTTCCACATCCATCTGAGCTTCATAGTTTATGGTGGGCACCACACCTTTTTATCCACATCTATCAACCCACCAGATTGATTGGGTTTGGGCTGCATCATCAGCCTGTTGATCTGAACAAGCACCTGGTTGGACCAACCAGGCTCTTAATCAAGGTGCTTGTCTTACAAAACTCCGCTGATTTGACCATCCCCTCTCCATCACATTTCCCGCTTGGCTGAAGGCATCAAATTTAGCGCTCAACGGGAGGCAGCCCGTCATTCTCTTTGAAAACCTGAAACTTGTTCTGACAGCTTTTTGCACTTGAAGTTCACACTTTAGGACAGCCGACTCCAACTCAGATGTTTGCATCTGGGATTTGAAATCGTCCGCAAAAATTCAACCCGACCCATCCACTCACCCAAATTTCTGTCTTAAGGAATGAACTAAGACCCCCTAGGTTACAATGAGGACATTGCAAATCTTAGGCATGGGGGGGTAGGAAAGTGCAAAAACTTGTAAGAAAAGGTTTCAAACAAAAAATTCACATATGCCAAAAATACCATAAAAATTAAAAAAAATTTTTCGAAAAAGAATAAGAGGAAAAGAGGAGAAGGAAAATTTTGTGAAGGAGAGAAGAAACAAAATGAAAAAGGAGCACAAAATTATGAGAAAAAGTGATAGTCATTAGTAAGGAACTAAGGAATTAACCTAAGTTCTAGACCTCATTCGAGAAAATAACTGAAAAGTGCACAATGAGATTAGTAAGAATGCAAACCTTAGGCATTCTTGAATAGACTCTTAGTACCCATTAAGATCTGGACACTCCTCAAGAGGTTGAGGAAAATGAAAAGCTGAAGTATTAGGTCTAAGGCTTAGGGAGTATTCGGCCTCGTTAACTAATTTTTGGTTTACGGGACTCAGTAACCTAAGCACCCTAATCTCACACACAGCCTGGTTCAGTAAGCGTAAAAATCAGAATCACGCAGAAGCGTCGCAAAAATCTGAAAAGAACATCTAGAATAGGAGCGGCCGATCAACACAAGTTGATTTGGACGAGTTCCCAGCGCGGAGAGGCGGGAAATCCCCTCGAAGATGCGTAACAAAATATCATCTCCTCGGAGCTTGTCTCTTAGGATATTTACATATCCTACGGGGGGCATGTAAGCACTCTGCTGGTTCAGATTCCATGGATGGCATTATCTCGAAATGTCAATTGCCAGGGTCTGGATTCGGCCACGGAATACCATGGATGGGATTATCTCGAAAGCTCAATAGCCAGGGTTCCGGGGGTTGCCATGGGCGGTGCTATCTCGAAGCATCGATCGCCAGGAACCCTTGAGGATTGATGATGGGAGCAAGGAATCTGATACAGACCGTGTTGAAAAGCCAATCCTAGGCTAGAACTAAAAAGAAAAAGAGAGAGAAAACTCTCCAAACAGAAAAACTTTCTATCTCTTTCTTACAAAATGCACTGCGAACTGAGCCAGGGCTAAAATCATTTCAAGCACGGGTGCTTTAACCACGAAGTCCAATAAACCTTAGGTTAGTTCTTGTGGGCCTTAAAAACCTTTGCTAAAAGACTGAGGCTAAGGCTAGACAGATTTGGATCTTGACTGGTACTGGAGTACCTTTTAGGCCTATGATCAGCATTCTAACCTAATCTATGAAGGCACTTATCTAAAACTATTGAAAACTTCATGGTCTAGAACAAGGGTTGAAACCTTAAGTTTTTTGCTAAGGGACTAGCAAAAGCTAGGCATGGGGGTATGATGAGAACCTCATCATGAGCCATAACTAGCTCATTTTGACCCAATACAAAGGATAAAAGCTCCTACATATCTCAAGGAAAAGCTTAACTCAGAGAATTCTGAGTTTGAGAAGAAAACCAGTCATAAGGGGTAAAAGTGCAATTTTACCAGTATAAACTGCATACAGGGTAATTCAGGGACCAAACACAGGTCAAAACAGCTTAATAAGAATAAAAGTGGGATGAGATGATCTAGCAAGGGCTACAGCACTTCCAAGGAACCAAATGATAATCTGTAACCCTAAAACAACCCACTTCAATTCACAAGGTTCGAGGCAAAGTAAAAATAGAATAAACCCTCTAAAATTCATAGAAAAATAATCTCTAGGGTTTAGAACCTTCAATTTGGCCTTTAGAACCCATTTTGACCTACATTGAGAACCATGCCCAATTAATAACTTAATTTGGGTTTTTGCGCAAATTGACCGGTCAAACAAGGTTTAATATGAAAATAAAATTCACCATCAGATTCCTTAGGTCATAATTAGTCATGTATAAAAACTTGAGCCTAAGAAGAAACCTCCTTGACCGACTTTACACTTTGGTCCTCATATATTTACTCTTTGGCCCTCAACTTTTGAACCCTCGCATTTTGGCCCCTAACTCTCCTTCGTTCTTTGCAATCAGGTCCCTCCTGCAAAACCCTGCCAGCACCATGCTCCGGCGACCTTGCGCGGAGCATGGCGCCGCGCAGGGTGAGGTGGGGGACCTGGCAAGTATACCGGGGGTGCCCTGCGTCGTCAGCCGTCGCAGGAGCACCCCCATGGTCATTGTAGCCCCCCATACCGGCCGTGCGAACGCACGGACGGTATGGGTTCATGTTCCGACCATTCTCCGGCGAGGGAGACACGTCGTCTCCCTCCGCCTTCCCCCCTGCTTCATCCCTATAAATACCCCCCGCCGCTCCACCGACGAGGGCAGCCTGGATCTGACGGAGAAAACCCCCAACTTTCCTCTCTTCTCACTCCGGCAGACGCCCACCAGCTCCGGCGGTTCTTCCTCCTCCTCCTCTTCGCTCTGCCGCAATACCAGCAGCAGAGATTTCTTCCCCTGCTCTTCCCGCGTCGCGCAATACCGGCGCGCGCTGCCTCTGCCCCGTCGTCACCGCCGTCCTCCCCCCACTGGGCATCGTCTTCTCCGGCGACAGTCGATACGACTGTCGCCCTGTTCCTCCCCCTTCGTCCCTGCAGTTAAGTTAGAGTTACTCCCCTTCTTCTCCTCTTTCTTTCCCCGCTTTCAATTTAGTCAATTAAACCCTCGACCGCTCCTGTTCACCCTCATCCTCTCCGCCTCCGACCACCCTCCGGCGAGCCGCTCCCATCACCTCAGCGACCCACACGGCTCGCTGACCACCGCAGAACCTCCGCCTCCTCACCCTGATCCTCTTCCGCCCCTCCACTTCCCACCAAACACCCTCTGCAGATCCACCGAACACACCCACTTCCTCGCTCACAGTTTGACCTAGGACGACCTGTTAGCTCCATCTCGCCCCCTGCAGACCCCCTGACCACCTTCGCCGTGCCACGGCGAAGGTCTCCCGCCTGTCTGATTTGGCCGAGAGGCCGTTCTTCTGTGACCAGGTGACTCGCCCGCCGTCGCCATTACTGCGCAGGCAGAGCTGCTTCACCTGCAGGTGCAGGCACGCCTTCGCCCAGGGTTGACTCCCAGGTTGCGCAGGGACTCTCCGCGAAACGTCCCTGGTTCACAGACGGGGCGAAGGCCGCGCGGGAAGCCACGATCGCCCACAGCTCCATCCGCGACGCGCGCTCAATTGGGGTGGGACATTTAGTCCCACCTCGGAACCTCTCGGAGGCGCGCAGACGCATAAAGGCAAAAAGTGCCTTATGCTGTCTGCCTCCTGACCACGGGGTGAGGTCCCTCTCACCCGACCCGACCCGGCCTCGTCCGTGACCACGCTCCGCGGACCTGGCCCGACCCGATTAGACTGACCTGCACTCCTCGCCCACCACGCACGCCGGTGGGCCTGGACCCGGGCGTGACCCGAACCCGATTACCCGGTAGCTCTGGGAGAGCTTTCCCAAGAGTGGTTTCAGAGAGAGAGAGAGACGCGGGGGAGGGGGGTAGAGTAGGTTTTTGCCTCTTGACGAAAAAAAAACTCTGAAGTGTGCAGGCCAAAGAAGAAGAAGCAGACCCGCTGAAGAAGAAGTGTGCAGGCCAAAGAAGAAGAAGCAGACCCGCTGAAGAAGAAGGAGCTGCGGCACTGTAGCATAGGCATCGTTAAGTCGTCTCAGCACCGGGGCAGACGACGGAAGGTCAGCAGCCAGAGCAGGAAAGAAGACAGGCTGAAGAAGAAGGAAGAGCAACGGCCAACGCGAAAGAAGAAGAAGAGAGGTCAAGGCAGAAAACCAAAGAAGAAGAAGAACAAGGAGCTCTGAAGAAAGAAGAACATCACCAACGGAAGAACAGCAGGAAGAAGAAGAAGAGCACCACCATTGCAAGAGAAGAATATCACCTGAACAGAGAGAAAGAAGGAGATCTAAAGAAAGAGAGAAAGAAGAGCACCTCCCTCTGCAGAACAAAGAGAACAACAAATTCTCTCTCTCTCTTTATTTTTGTAAAAGAAACATGTATATCTCTAGAATACAACTTGCTCCCTGAGTTCGACCTCGGGAACTCTTTTATTTTTCCGAGTAAAAAAATTTATATATGAAACGTTGGTAACAACCGGCTTTACTACAACGTTATAACAAACCCGGTTGCCGCTGTCACGCGTTTACATTTTGGCGCCGTTGCTCTAGAGGTAAACATTCCTGTTTCTTTTAAGTTCTGATAATCTCCTCTCTTTTGTGCAGCTACAGGAACTCAAGAAGACAAGCAACCACACAACCACTCCGAAGACAGGTAAAATCTTTTCTCTCACTATTAACCCCTACACTCTAAAGAGGAAGAAAAGAAAAGAACAAGCAATATAGGGCTAACCTGTCTTCCATATTTAGTAACCATAAAAGTTGCATGTTTTCAACTCATTATTTCTGCACACTATTAAGGGTATTTAAGGGCTAACACATTCTTGCTTGAGCCCTAATTACCCAACAAAGAATTAACTGGACCAAGTAGAGCCAACCTAGGATCCAACACTAGGGATTTAGAGACACACTCCTTAAGCAAGAATTGAAAAAACCAAATGAAGTGTGCCCAAGCCCTTGTCTGAAAATACCTATTCAAAGAAAATCTAAAACAATTGGCTCTCTAAACACTTGAACCCTAAAAGACAGGACCTAAAAGCTCTCAAAGAAAACAAGAGGTAAAGTTGACCCCTTGGGTCAACCAACCTTAAATTAGGTCACTCTTTGCACTTAAAAGACTAAAGTTCAAGTGAAAACCTTAAGCACCCTGATCTTAAAATTGGTAGACTTAAGAGGTCAAGATCCCCATTCTGGTCTACCTGGAACCGCAGTGACAAGAGAGGTCGGGTGGGGGAAACCCTGTAACCCGTGGGGACGCTCTACCGTGTAGGGGTCTTCGCGGGACTCTCCCTCTCTGGCTGCCCAGGTAATTCTCAGGTGGACGATCTTTCTGATCAAGGGGTCCATCTGCCCCGCACCTCTATAGTCACCCAACACATTTTTGGGTGTCTTGATTGGGTCCAGCACCTGCTTATCTCATCCAGCCCTTCAGTATTTTTCAGGAGGTCCTTGAAACCTCCTATAGAAGTTCACTCTCCCCGAGGCTAAGCCTCGGCTCCTTTGTTTTTGCAGAAATCATTCACATAGCCCCTCTTTCCTCTGATTCTGAACAAAATCCCCTTCTTCCATCTTGATTCAAACTTTGATTCTATTCCACCACCTGATCCAATTATGCAGCCTAATTACCTAGCAAGACTACCATTCAAGAAACCTGAATATCGGAGATCTATGAAAGATAAAATGATCGAGGATGCCATAAAATTCTATGAAAGAGAAGAAAAAACCTCAACACCAATAGGAGA
The DNA here is from genome assembly GCA_037157565.1 of Thalassia testudinum. NCBI lineage: Eukaryota > Viridiplantae > Streptophyta > Magnoliopsida > Alismatales > Hydrocharitaceae > Thalassia > Thalassia testudinum. Next base: position 16,828,380 of record JAZHRO010000071.1, on the reverse strand, counting down.
TATTCAGGTTGATGTCCCAACAACCACATCCTTCATCATAAACTGTGCCCAAATTCTATTGACTGGAATTTCAAAAGGATCAACCCGAGACATGCTCATGACAGGATACATTGAGATGGAAAAATTACACCAATCTGAATACCTTCAATGCTTAACAAATCCTGTACTTTGGGAACAACACCAAGATGCCCTTATAAAACGGGTAGAAATGATGAAATCAGTAGAACAAATTATCAACCAGAAATACCCGTATAAACCAGAAACAGAGGATGAACCATCTTGGAACAGTATTAAGGAACAATTCAGTTTCCCAGATCTCGGGATTGAGGCACAAAGTGGTTGTAAAATCCCAACCCAAATAGAAGATAGCATTAAAATAGGTTGGGAAGTTGCAGGAGAACACAATGCCGAGCCAACCCTAGGCCATGAATCACCAAGCTTAGAACTCCAAGACTCCTGCAATGACAAGATTAGAATTGAACCTCTGAAGGGTATAAATTCCACCCCTTGTTTTGATAAGGTGACCCTCGAAGGTTATTCGGACTTAGGTTCTAATAATTCTACCCACATCCTAAGCCTAGAACCTAGATCTGAAACTTATTGGGAAGATTATGAGGCCCTTTATGAGAAAGATCAAATTTTTACAGAATATGATTCCGGGCCTCTATTTAATGAATATCCCTCTCCAACATCCTCAGGAAATCTGATCGATTTTTCAGAAAACATGCCAATTTATGATACAGAAACTGAGGAGTTGGATGAGCAAGATTTTAATGGGGTCTATCCTACCAGCTTAGAGCTTGAACAGAACATCTTTTTGAGCCCAGAATTGACATATAGGCTAGAACCCAGTCAGGCTGCTGATTCCACATCTGATGATTTCTGCTGTGGTGGAATTCAATCTCATTTTCGCCAACTCTCCGACAATTTCAAATCTGACTATAATTGCGGAGAGATTCCCCTTCCTGAACACGCCAGGCCTATCTACGACCTCAGTTCACATGACTCTGACTCTGACTCTGACTCTGAGGTCCTGACTCCCGAGATCACCGATAACACAGAATCATTCCTTTTCGATCCTCAGGAACCAAAAACAGAAAATGCCAAGAGTGATTGCAACCAAGAATCCAAATTTTTTCTCGAATCCGATTTCTTTCATCCTACAAACACTCTTCCGGCATTTGATAGTTACCCAGAGGACTCTCTACAGAAAATCACCTATCATCCGTCTCTAGAAGAGCCCTCGTACACAATGGCCACCTCATCCGCACACACAGAACGGATCAAAACCTCTTCCCAACCCCGACCCGCAACCGGACTCAATTTCTATTCAGATTCACCTCTCACCGAGCCGATTGCATTTCCACATCGGGTTTCGAACATTGATCAGACTACATACCATGCTCTATCATTCTCTGATCACCCCTGTAGGGTTCCTACATCAACCACTGATTATCCTACGGGTCCCTACTCTGACCAGGCTGATTCGGCTCAGCCAAACCCTGCGTTTACACTTCCACATCCATCTGAGCTTCATAGTTTATGGTGGGCACCACACCTTTTTATCCACATCTATCAACCCACCAGATTGATTGGGTTTGGGCTGCATCATCAGCCTGTTGATCTGAACAAGCACCTGGTTGGACCAACCAGGCTCTTAATCAAGGTGCTTGTCTTACAAAACTCCGCTGATTTGACCATCCCCTCTCCATCACATTTCCCGCTTGGCTGAAGGCATCAAATTTAGCGCTCAACGGGAGGCAGCCCGTCATTCTCTTTGAAAACCTGAAACTTGTTCTGACAGCTTTTTGCACTTGAAGTTCACACTTTAGGACAGCCGACTCCAACTCAGATGTTTGCATCTGGGATTTGAAATCGTCCGCAAAAATTCAACCCGACCCATCCACTCACCCAAATTTCTGTCTTAAGGAATGAACTAAGACCCCCTAGGTTACAATGAGGATATTGCAAATCTTAGGCATGGGGGGGTAGGAAAGTGCAAAAACTTGTAAGAAAAGGTTTCAAACAAAAAATTCACATATGCCAAAAATACCATAAAAATTAAAAAAAAATTTTCGAAAAAGAATAAGAGGAAAAGAGGAGAAGGAAAATTTTGTGAAGGAGAGAAGAAACAAAATGAAAAAGGAGCACAAAATTATGAGAAAAAGTGATAGTCATTAGTAAGGAACTAAGGAATTAACCTAAGTTCTAGACCTCATTCGAGAAAATAACTGAAAAGTGCACAATGAGATTAGTAAGAATGCAAACCTTAGGCATTCTTGAATAGACTCTTAGTACCCATTAAGATCTGGACACTCCTCAAGAGGTTGAGGAAAATGAAAAGCTGAAGTATTAGGTCTAAGGCTTAGGGAGTATTCGGCCTCGTTAACTAATTTTTGGTTTACGGGACTCAGTAACCTAAGCACCCTAATCTCACACACAGCCTGGTTCAGTAAGCGTAAAAATCAGAATCACGCAGAAGCGTCGCAAAAATCTGAAAAGAACATCTAGAATAGGAGCGGCCGATCAACACAAGTTGATTTGGACGAGTTCCCAGCGCGGAGAGGCGGGAAATCCCCTCGAAGATGCGTAACAAAATATCATCTCCTCGGAGCTTGTCTCTTAGGATATTTACATATCCTACGGGGGGCATGTAAGCACTCTGCTGGTTCAGATTCCATGGATGGCATTATCTCGAAATGTCAATTGCCAGGGTCTGGATTCGGCCACGGAATACCATGGATGGGATTATCTCGAAAGCTCAATAGCCAGGGTTCCGGGGGTTGCCATGGGCGGTGCTATCTCGAAGCATCGATCGCCAGGAACCCTTGAGGATTGATGATGGGAGCAAGGAATCTGATACAGACCGTGTTGAAAAGCCAATCCTAGGCTAGAACTAAAAAGAAAAAGAGAGAGAAAACTCTCCAAACAGAAAAACTTTCTATCTCTTTCTTACAAAACGCACTGCGAACTGAGCCAGGGCTAAAATCATTTCAAGCACGGGTGCTTTAACCACGAAGTCCAATAAACATTAGGTTAGTTCTTGTGGGCCTTAAAAACCTTTGCTAAAAGACTGAGGCTAAGGCTAGACAGATTTGGATCTTGACTGGTACTGGAGTACCTTTTAGGCCTATGATCAGCATTCTAACCTAATCTATGAAGGCACTTATCTAAAACTATTGAAAACTTCATGGTCTAGAACAAGGGTTGAAACCTTAAGTTTTTTGCTAAGGGACTAGCAAAAGCTAGGCATGGGGGTATGATGAGAACCTCATCATGAGCCATAACTAGCTCATTTTGACCCAATACAAAGGATAAAAGCTCCTACATATCTCAAGGAAAAGCTTAACTCAGAGAATTCTGAGTTTGAGAAGAAAACCAGTCATAAGGGGTAAAAGTGCAATTTTACCCGTATAAACTGCATACAGGGTAATTCAGGGACCAAACACAGGTCAAAACAGCTTAATAAGAATAAAAGTGGGATGAGATGATCTAGCAAGGGCTACAGCACTTCCAAGGAACCAAATGATAATCTGTAACCCTAAAACAACCCACTTCAATTCACAAGGTTCGAGGCAAAGTAAAAATATAATAAACCCTCTAAAATTCATAGAAAAATAATCTCTAGGGTTTAGAACCTTCAATTTGGCCTTTAGAACCCATTTTGACCTACATTGAGAACCATGCCCAATTAATAACTTAATTTGGGTTTTTGCGCAAATTGACCGGTCAAACAAGGTTTAATATGAAAATAAAATTCACCATCAGATTCCTTAGGTCATAATTAGTCATGTATAAAAACTTGAGCCTAAGAAGAAACCTCCTTGACCGACTTTACACTTTGGTCCTCATATATTTACTCTTTGGCCCTCAACTTTTGAACCCTCGCATTTTGGCCCCTAACTCTCCTTCGTTCTTTGCAATCAGGTCCCTCCTGCAAAACCCTGCCAGCACCATGCTCCGGCGACCTTGCGCGGAGCATGGCGCCGCGCAGGGTGAGGTGGGGGACCTGGCAAGTATACCGGGGGTGCCCTGCGTCGTCAGCCGTCGCAGGAGCACCCCCATGGTCATTGTAGCCCCCCATACCGGCCGTGCGAACGCACGGACGGTATGGGTTCATGTTCCGACCATTCTCCGGCGAGGGAGACACGTCGTCTCCCTCCGCCTTCCCCCCTGCTTCATCCCTATAAATACCCCCCGCCGCTCCACCGACGAGGGCAGCCTGGATCTGACGGAGAAAACCCCCAACTTTCCTCTCTTCTCACTCCGGCAGACGCCCACCAGCTCCGGCGGTTCTTCCTCCTCCTCCTCTTCGCTCTGCCGCAATACCAGCAGCAGAGATTTCTTCCCCTGCTCTTCCCGCGTCGCGCAATACCGGCGCGCGCTGCCTCTGCCCCGTCGTCACCGCCGTCCTCCCCCCACTGGGCATCGTCTTCTCCGGCGACAGTCGATACGACTGTCGCCCTGTTCCTCCCCCTTCGTCCCTGCAGTTAAGTTAGAGTTACTCCCCTTCTTCTCCTCTTTCTTTCCCCGCTTTCAATTTAGTCAATTAAACCCTCGACCGCTCCTGTTCACCCTCATCCTCTCCGCCTCCGACCACCCTCCGGCGAGCCGCTCCCATCACCTCAGCGACCCACACGGCTCGCTGACCACCGCAGAACCTCCGCCTCCTCACCCTGATCCTCTTCCGCCCCTCCACTTCCCACCAAACACCCTCTGCAGATCCACCGAACACACCCACTTCCTCGCTCACAGTTTGACCTAGGACGACCTGTTAGCTCCATCTCGCCCCCTGCAGACCCCCTGACCACCTTCGCCGTGCCACGGCGAAGGTCTCCCGCCTGTCTGATTTGGCCGAGAGGCCGTTCTTCTGTGACCAGGTGACTCGCCCGCCGTCGCCATTACTGCGCAGGCAGAGCTGCTTCACCTGCAGGTGCAGGCACGCCTTCGCCCAGGGTTGACTCCCAGGTTGCGCAGGGACTCTCCGCGAAACGTCCCTGGTTCACAGACGGGGCGAAGGCCGCGCGGGAAGCCACGATCGCCCACAGCTCCATCCGCGACGCGCGCTCAATTGGGGTGGGACATTTAGTCCCACCTCGGAACCTCTCGGAGGCGCGCGGACGCATAAAGGCAAAAAGTGCCTTATGCTGTCTGCCTCCTGACCACGGGGTGAGGTCCCTCTCACCCGACCCGACCCGGCCTCGTCCGTGACCACGCTCCGCGGACCTGGCCCGACCCGATTAGACTGACCTGCACTCCTCGCCCACCACGCACGCCGGTGGGCCTGGACCCGGGCGTGACCCGAACCCGATTACCCGGTAGCTCTGGGAGAGCTTTCCCAAGAGTGGTTTCAGAGAGAGAGAGAGACGCGGGGGAGGGGGGTAGAGTAGGTTTTTGCCTCTTGACGAAAAAAAAACTCTGAAGTGTGCAGGCCAAAGAAGAAGAAGCAGACCCGCTGAAGAAGAAGTGTGCAGGCCAAAGAAGAAGAAGCAGACCCGCTGAAGAAGAAGGAGCTGCGGCACTGTAGCATAGGCATCGTTAAGTCGTCTCAGCACCGGGGCAGACGACGGAAGGTCAGCAGCCAGAGCAGGAAAGAAGACAGGCTGAAGAAGAAGGAAGAGCAACGGCCAACGCGAAAGAAGAAGAAGAGAGGTCAAGGCAGAAAACCAAAGAAGAAGAAGAACAAGGAGCTCTGAAGAAAGAAGAACATCACCAACGGAAGAACAGCAGGAAGAAGAAGAAGAGCACCACCATTGCAAGAGAAGAATATCACCTGAACAGAGAGAAAGAAGGAGATCTAAAGAAAGAGAGAAAGAAGAGCACCTCCCTCTGCAGAACAAAGAGAACAACAAATTCTCTCTCTCTCTTTATTTTTGTAAAAGAAACATGTATATCTCTAGAATACAACTTGCTCCCTGAGTTCGACCTCGGGAACTCTTTTATTTTTCCGAGTAAAAAAATTTATATATGAAACGTTGGTAACAACCGGCTTTACTACAACGTTATAACAAACCCGGTTGCCGCTGTCATGCGTTTACACCATTCGCTGCAGTAAGCACTCCTTGCCAGCCATGCAGAGCCATGCACAAAAAAAGTGTATGGTCGGGCCCGGATAGGTTGTGTTAATATGGTGATTTTATCGTTGAAATGAGTATAGTGGTTAACCTAAATCGAGCCTAACCATCTCTTTTACAAAATTTATTTTTACCTGGCCTACTTGATTTTATCTTGGTCACTTTTAGGTCCAGGGTCGAACTCAGGGAAGTGGGATTAGAGGTGAAGAAGTTTCTATGCCTTTCCTACAATGAATCTCTTCCGTTCGTTCATTATGTTTTTGGTGTTTTTTTATTTAATATTTTTTTCTGATAATTTTTGTCCTTGAGGTACACCCTCAAAATCAGGTTCTTGGCTTTGAGCCAAATTAGGGTTCCCAAAACTGGTCTTGCTATTTGCAAGACTGAGTACCTGCAAGTCAAGGATTATCTTTTCTCTTTTGTATATTTTTTTATCTTTTTTACTAGCAGGAAAGAGAAATAGAAATAAAGTAAATATAGTAGATATATATATGTATATATTATATATGTATATAGTGGAGGGGGTGGAGGTAGAGATGGCGTGTAGCACGGTGTCGAGTCGGTCGTTGTCTAGGAAGACGCAACCAACAGGACGAAGTGCCGCATGGATTGTAGGATGGATGGGTGGAAAATGTGTGCGAAGATGCTTTCTGTACGCGTGTATCGGGGAATATCAGCAACTGGTGCGGATATTCCCGCGATACAACATATGGTAGGTGATATGAAAAAATATATATATGTATATGTATATATGTAAATATATATCTATATGTATATATATATATATGGTTATAATTATATAAGTGTATATGTAGCTATATATGTGTATATATATATATATATATTTATAATTAGATATATATGTATGTATATATAACTATATATATAGATATAGATATATATATATATGTATATATATAGTAATATATGTATATAGTTATATATATATGTATATGTATATATATATATATGTATAAGTATCTATGTATATAAATATATGTAGATAGATATATAGATATTTATTTATAATTATAGATATATGTATATATGTATGTATATTTGTATATATATATATATGTACAAGTATATGTGTATATATATGTATATATATAAATATATATATGTATCTATACTTATACTTAGTTATATAGGTAATAATATATATATAGATATATATATATATATACATATCCATACGTATATAAATATATGTAAATATATATGTATATATATATATATATATATGTATGTATGTATACTAATACTTAGTTATATAAGTACTAATATATGTATAGATATATATATATATGTATATAAATATATATATATGAATGTATATATATATATATAAGTATATTGTAGTGTATAAGTGAGTGGGTGTGTGTACGAGAGTGTGTGTGTGTAGGTGTCTGCAGGAGGGAGTGAGAGAGTGCTGTGAGAGAGAGAGAGAGAGAGAGAGAGCGCTTCTGCTGGAATGAAGAAGGAGGGGAGTTAAGCCGTCTTTAGCCTTCAGTCGTCGTCTGATGTCCACGCACAGGCGCAGGCATGTAGGCGCGTGCACGCAGGAGGGAGCGGGTGTGGGAGGGACCACAGTGCACTGTGTTGCGCGAAGAGGCAGGCGCTGAAGTGGGTGAAGATGCGGGTGAAGACTTGTGCAAGGAGAAGCGGGCACTTGCAGACGCGAGAGCGGGCGCGGAGAGAGATGGGGGCGCGGGCGTGTGCGGACGGGTTGGCGACGGTCGCGGCACGGAGAGAGAGCGCCTGGTGACCGGATAACTGAGAAACTTACCGGTCACCACACTATAGCCACAGTGTCGCGCTCTTTAGCGTGAACAGTGGCTACAGTGTGTGCTTGGCTTGCGCTACCACCTACTGGCGGCTCTGCATGTGCGGGCGCCGCTGAGCGAGCTGGCGCGCGCGTGGAAGGACTGTGACGGCTGCTGGCGAGTGCGTTGAAAGGTGAGGGTGACCTGCTGGCATGCACGGAAAGAGCTACGCCAACTGCTGGCGTGTGCGGTGGCCTGCGTGCGGGCGAGCGGTGGCCGGCGCCTTGCTGCTACTGTGCTTGAGCTTCAAAGCTCGGCTCTGTGGCGATGGCGGAAATTGCTTGGAACGATGAAATAGAGTGGCGAACCACCACGCCCACCGGCTCTTTGATGAGCCGGGCGGTGGTGGGACTCAGTGGTGGTTGTGCACCACTGTGAGCTGCTACTGCCGGCAGCGTGGCTCCTTAGGAAGAAGAGAGGCTGCATGTGGAGGGGAGAGGGGAGGAGAGTGAATAAAATGGCCTTGAAATTAACGTATTCCTCAAGTGCTGCCTCGCAAATTCACCATCTTTATTTTTATTTTTATTTTTATTTGACTTTCTTCTCCGCGGCTGAATGGCATGGCTGGACCTTCCTCGCGCCATTCTCTGCAACAAGCACTCCCTGCCAGCCATGCAGAGCCATGCACAACCAGGGCATGGCTGTGCATGCCTCTTTCCTCTTTAAAAAGGCACGGCTATCTTCTTTGCAGGGGAGCCTGGTCCAACAGAAAAGAAAAACACACACACAGCACCCTTCCAGGCTGTCTCCTCCCCTCTCCCCTCCATACGCAGCCTCTCTTCTTCCTGAGGAGCCACGCTGCGGGCAGGAGCAGCTCACAGTGGTGCACAACCACCACTGTGAGTCCCACCACCACCCAGCTCATCAAAGAGCAGGTGGGCGTGGTGGTTCACCGCTCTATTTCGTCGTTCCAAGCAATTTCCACCATTGCCACAGAGTCGAGCTTTGAAGCTCAAGCACAGCAACAGCAAGGCACTGGCCACCGCTCGCCCATACGCAGGCCACCGCACACGCCAGCAGCGGGCGCAGCTCTTTCTGCGCACGCCAGCAGGTCACCCTCGCCCCTCAATGCGCTCGCCAGCAGCAAGCGCAGTCCTTCCGCGCGTGCGCTAGCTTGCTCAGCGGTGCCTGCACATGCAGAACTGCCAGCAGGCGATCGCGCGAGCCGAGCACGCACTGTAGCCACTGTTCACGCTAGAGAGCGCGACACTGTGGCTACAGTGCGAAGACCGGTAAGTTTCTCACTTATCCGGTCACCAGGCGCTCTCTCTCCGTGCCGGGACCGTCGCCAACCATTCTGCGCACGCCCGCGCCCGCTCTGGCGTCTGCAAGCGCCTGCTTCTGCGCCCGCTTCTCCCCGCACCCGTCTGCACCCGCATCTTCTCCCGCTTCAGCGCCTGCCTCTTCGCACAGCATGGTGCGCTGCGGTCCCTCCCACACCCGCTCCCTCCTACGTGCACACGCCTCTTCGCGCGCCTACGCGCCTGCGCCTGTGCGTGGACATCAGACGACGGCTGAAGGCTCAAGACGGCTTAACTCCCCTCCTTCTTCATTCCAGCAGAAGCGCTCTCTCTGTCTCTCTCTCTCTCTCACAGCACTCTCTCACTCCCTCCTGCAGACACCTACACACACACACACTCTCGTACACACACCCACTCACTAATACACTACTATATACTTATATATATATATATATATATATATATATATATATATATATATTTATATACATATATATATATATCTGTACATATATTAGTACTTATATAACTAAGTATTAGTATACATACATACAAACATATCTATATATATATATATATATACAAATATACATACATATATACATATATCTATAATTATAAATGTATATATATATATATATCTACATATATCTATATACATAGATACTTATACATATATATATATACATATACATATATATATAACTATATACATTTATTACTATATATGTACATATATATATATATATATATATATATATATATATCTATATATATAGTTATATATACATGCATATATATCTAATTATAAATATATATATATATACACATATATATACATCTATCTATACATATATTTACATATCTATATATATACATATGTATATATATATATATATATATATACACACACACATATATAGCTACATATACACTTTTATAATTATAACCATATATATATATATATATATATATATATATATATATATATACATATAGATATATATATTTACATATATACATATACATATACGTATATTTTCATATCACCTACCATACATAGTATCGAGGGAATATCCTCACCAGTTGCTAATATTCTCCGATACACGCGTAGAGAAAGCGTCTTCGCACACATTTTCCACCCATCCATCCTACAATCCACACAGCACTTCGTCCTGTTGGTTGCGTCTTCCTAGACGACGACTGACTCGACACCATGCTATATGCCATCTCCACCTCCACCCCCACCTCTATATACATATATAATATATACATATATATATCTACTATATTTACTTTATTTCTGTTTCTCTTTCCTACCAGTAAAAAAGATAAAAAAAATATACAAAAGAGAAAACATAATCCTTGACTTGCAGGTACTCAGTCTTGCAAATAGCAAGACCAGTTTTGGGAACCCTAATTTGGCTCAAAGCCAAGAACCTGATTTTGAGGGTGTACCTCAAGGAAAAAATTATCAGAAAAAAATATTAAATAGAAAAACACCAAAAACATAATAAACGGACAGAAGAGATTCATTATAGCAAGGGCATAGAAACTTCTTCACCTCTAATCCCACTTCCATGAGTTCGACCCTGGGCCTAAAAGTGACCAAGATAAAATCAAGTAGGCCAGGTAAAAAAAAAATTTGTAAAAGAGATGGTTAGGCTCGATTTAGGTTAACCACTATACCTATTTCAACGATAAAATCACCATATTAACACAACCTATCCGGGCCCGACCATACACTTTTTCTAAAGCCGTTGCTAGGAAGGTGCGCATTCAAGTAAGTTTCTACTCCATTCCTTTAATTTTTCTATTCTCACACCCTTCTCTTCATGGGTGTTTCTGTTTATTGGTGTGCAGGTGAACCAGTTGTAAGGAGAAGGCAGGAAGACGAAGTCGGAGACGTGGGTAGATCCAAGGTGGGAACGAGAGCGTGAAGACGCCGGCACTGCACTGGATCTTCGCACGTATTGCTGAACAAGTAGGTCTTTCTTTCTTAGCAACTTAGGTCAACTTGTCACCTTAATAAAAAAAAAAAAAAACTAAAAACACTTGTTTGGATTTCTTGGGCAAAAATCACTTGTTTGATTGTTTGTCATCACTCCCACCGCCCTGGGATTTCCCACCAAACTTCTCATAACGAAGATCCTAGAATCTTGATTCTTGAATCTTTCGCTGTGCGAAGTAGGCTTTGAGGCAAAGATAAATAGATTGATTGCCATCCCTCTTTGCTTCATTTATCTGCAATTCGGGATCACCTTTTTGGTGGGGAGACTTGGAATTGAGTTGATTCCAACCCCACCACGACCTTTCACGTGCCTAAGATTCGATCCCGAATACTTCAACCCCAACAATTTGATTTTCTTTATCTTATGGTTGAGCCTTGTGTGTGGAAATCATTTTGGCGATTGGGAGCACTTGAATTGAAGTGCTTTGGCTCCCTTTCACACTAATCTAAAATTGATTCATGCATCCACACATAGAAATCTCCATCTAGGGAAACCCATTGCATTTTAGCATGCATTAACCAACTGACATTGAAGAAGGGTTTGTTGGGCTTAGAAGAAAACTTGTATTCTCTCAAAACTCGGAGATTAGTTGAATTGGTAATTCAGCGAAATCCTAAAATCCATACTACTTAAGGCTGAATTTTAAAAATCATTCACCAACTAAAACTTCAATTCAGGGAGATTTCCCCATTGCATGCTTGGTTTACACACTTTGTAAAATCAATCACTTGGGCATTACCCGTAAATAACGTCCTTCACATTCTAGAAGCACTTGATCCTAAGCCTCTAACTAAAATTGGTAGCAACTTGACCCTTATTGAGGATTGGAGGTCTAACTACCTACGTGTAGCGCCTACGTGCTAGTGAGGGTTCCCACGTGCTATCAGGTGTCTAAGACTGAGGCAAACGGCCTTTTAATCTGGCCTGGTGGTTCTGCGGTGCTCGCATTCGGATCCGTAGGTCGTGATAGTAGGCAACTTAGATCTTTAGGTCTAAGGGCACACTGTAGAGGTTAGGAATTTGATTGTATTGATTTGTCATCAAGTGTACCTTTGTGGCATCATTTCTCTCATCTCTTTTCCCTTCGTATCCCCCCAATTCTTCCTGCGATAGTGCATGTTTGGGAGGAGGTCACAAAACCCTGAACTGTGTGAATTGCCTGATAATTTTAGAAAAGAAGCCGAATCGTCCTCCTCCTCCACAAACATGGCTGCACGCCCACCCCCAAATCCCGAGGGAGGAAACTGCCCTCAAAACCCACCAGGTGGTGGAGCCTTAGATCCCATAACCCACCTCCAAGCGCAAATGGAAATGTATAATGAACAAATTGAGGCCATTAGGGAAACATTGGAGGAAATGCAGAACCCTCCTGAATGGGAGGAGCCTAGGTCTCTTAGCTCCTATCAGAATCCCGCTGCTACAGAGACCATAGGACAAATTCGGGTCCCCATGGGTGGAGACGACTTTGAATTAAAACCTAACATAAGTGGCCTGATAAATTTTCACTTCCATGGTCTTGCAAGTGAAGATCCTTTTCTCCACTTGGAAGACCTAACCCAACTGGCTGAAATAGTTAAACCAAGAAATATCGGGTTACCTATAGTCCTCATGAAAATGTTCCCATTTCCATTGCGGGATAAAGCATCGCAGTAGTTACGCACCCTTGGGAGAACCATCCACTCTTGGGAAGAGATGCGAACAGCGTTTCTCAAGAAGTTCTTCCCAATCGGGCGAACCAATGCGCTTCGCCGTGCTATCACTTCATTTACGCAACAAAACGGCGAACAGTTTCATGAGGCATGAGAGAGATATAATGACCTCCTCAGGAAGTGTCCGCACCATGGTCTACCTAAGTGGCATATAGCCTAGATTTTCTGCTATGGGCTAAATGAGACTTTGAAGCAGATTGCAGATGCTTCCTACGGAGGGAATTTCATGAATAAAGACGAGAATGGAGCATTTGAATTATTTGAAAATATGAGCAAAAACTCAATGAACAATGCTTCCATTGTCACCTTCAATCTTACCAGCCTGCCCCGTAATGTCCACGAAGTTGACATGGGACCCTCCCATTCATCCACAGACCTCAGCCTTATCGCACAGAAATTGGATGAAGTCTTCGTCATGCACAAGAAGCTGGACGAGCTTCTGGCCAATGCCGCCCATTCTATGGCAAACAGCCCCACCTCACCACTTTGTCACAATCCCAATTCTTCCAACACTAGGCTTATCCCGAGAAACCCTATAAGACCTTCTTTGCCGAGTGTCACACCGAGCGATTCGGTAAGCCATGTGGATCTGGCTTCTGCAAGCCAATATTTTGACACGGAGGACCAAGCCTCCGTGTGCTCGGATGCGTATTTACATGCGGACGCGTCTTCTAGCATAGAAGACACTTGCGCCCTGGGGAATAACCCGTTCTCTGCCACTTATAACCCAGGGTGGCGAAATCATCTGAAATTCGCATGGTCCAACAACCCACAGCACCAAAACCCCGTGGGTGGACCAATGTGACTGTCCACACCCATCATCCCAAGGGCTCAGTCTAATCCTATGGCGAATCCGCCAACGGGTCCTTGCGTACCGCAGACAGAACACGCATCAAGTCCTCTTGATAAATTGATGCGAATGATGACAGAAGTGTCAAAGTGCCATAAAGAGAACATGACCTCTCTTCAGCAACAATTGGCGTAGCAGAATGCTGAGATTAGTCAACTACGCATGGCGACTCGATCCCAGGGCACTCTCCCAGCCCAACCTATTCTAAACCCGCGAAATTTCATACCCTGTGGTCCTCAACCACAAGTACGACCTTCTCAGGGGTAGGTTCATCAGATTCTGCAGGCTCCGAGCATTCCACCGGGATTTCAGGCTAATCTCGCTGCAGCACCTCACTCTTATGCCCCTATTGCGAGCCCTCCTCGGCCTTATGATCCCACTGGACCCGCATCGTCCAATGCAATCACTACGAGGAGTGGCAAGCAGACCGTCGATCCGCCTCAACCTGATCCTAGCCCGTCCTCTTCATCGTCCTCTCATTCAGGATGCACACCGCATTCGCGAGAGGACGATACACCCAAATTGGTGCCAGAATCAGTCCCATTCCCTGAGGCTCTACTGAGGGAGCCAAAAGGCAAAAAGAAAGATACGCAGGCCTTTGATAACCTGCGTAATTTGTTTAGGGATGTTTAAATCAAGGTACCCCTGCTCGAGGCTATCGACCATATACCTACTGTCGCCTGATTTTTCAAAGACTACACAACACCCAGGCGATAGTCAAAGAAAACTAAGAATTCGGTGGTTCTCTCACCTCATGCAAGTTGTTATACTGTCAAATCTACCACCAAAGCAAAAAGATTCGGGCACACCGCTTATTTCCTGTAGCATCCAAGGCTGCAATTTTAACCGTGCCCTGCTTGATCGAGGATCTTCCATCAATCTTATACCAACCATCATGCTTGAAAATTTTTCTTTGGGAAATCTGAAACCCACCCTTATCACGTTACATTTGGTAGATCGTTCTGTCAAAATTCCGAAGGGTGTGGTGGAAGACGTGGTGGTTAGAGTCAACAGTCTCTGTTTTCCTGTTGACTTTCTTGTTTTAGATATGGAAGTTCCTAGATCACTTTCTGATTGTCCGATCATCCTTGGTCGACCTTTCTTGGCCACAGCCCGTGCCCATATCAACTGCTAGTCGAGCTGTATTGAGATTGCCGTTGGATCTGAAAAGCTCAAGCCTAACATTTTCAAGACAGCTAAGAACTTTGATTGCGATTGCATCGAGGATGACACGTCTGACGAGGACATGGCCGTCAGTGCGTGTATCGGACTAATTGGGACCTATTCTGACTACTGTGGACTGCCTTTAAACACTGACGATTGACAGACAAACACATATTGTGACGTTCCCCCATCCCTCCCTATTCCCGTACCTTCTCCTGACCAGACTTCTAATGAGGTTTTCTCTGCTTCCCATACCTCGTGGTCTGAGTCATATCCGGGCTACTCACCGCCGGTCCACACTCTTGAAGACCGGATTACCCTTTCTTTCCCGCCAAATTAGGTGGATTTGCAACTCCACACTAGGACCTTGAGCCCATATACTTCTCACTAAGGCTATTCCTTTTCGGATCCATCTATCCACGAAGCCCCTATTCTTGGCCAATCTGAGGGCCAACTTCTTCTTCCTGACTTGTTTTCTAATCAGCCTGGGACACTCTCATCCCAAGAAATGCCAGATCTTTCACCATCCACTCCCGAGCTGAAAGAGCTGCCTAGTACACTTAAGTATGTTTCCCTGGGACCAAATGAAACGCTCCCCGTAATCATTAGTTCAAAATTGACCAGGGAGAAAGAGTGCAAACTAACAAATATCCTTATGGAACACAAGGCAGCAATTGGATGGTCTTTATTAGACTTATCTGGCATTAGCCCCTCCTACTACACTCACCGTATATATACGGAGGAGGCTCGACCTTCCCGCGAGATGCAGTGACGTCTCAACCCTAACATGCGGGAGGTCGTTAAGAAGGAAATTATTAAGTGGCTGGATGCGGGTATAATCTACCCGATCAGCGATAACCCCTAGGTGAGTCCGATTCACGTCGTGCCCAAAAAGGCGGGACTCACCATCCGTGTCAATGACAAGGGTGAATCCATCCCTACACACACTACTACATCTTGGAGAGTGTGTGTAGATTATAGGAAACTCAATGCTGCAACTAAGAAAGATCACTTTCCGCTACCTTTCATTGACCAAATCCTGGAGCGGTTAGCGGGAAATAAATTTTTCTGTTCCCTGGATGGATTCTTAGGATATAACCAGGTGGCAATTGACCCCCGGGACCAATAGAAAACCACCTTTACATGCCCCTTCGACACCTTTGCATTTAGAAGGATGCCGTTCGGACTTTGTAATGTGCCAACAACTTTCCATAGATTTATGCTGGCGATATTTCATGACATGGTGGGTGACTTTCTCGAGGTCTTCATGGATGACTTCTCAATCATTAGACCATCTTTTGATGACTATCTTGCCAACCTGACCCGTATCCTTAGGAGATATATTGATGTGAACCTCGTGCTTTCTTGGGAAAAAAGTCATTTTATGGTGCAGGAGGGAATTGTTCTCTGACATATCATCTCCGATAGGGGTATTGAGGTTGACAAAGCTAAGCTTGATGTAATTGCTGATTTACCTGTGCCTGGCTTTGTCAAACAAATCCGCTCCTTCCTGGGACACATCGGTTTCTATAGGAGATTCATCAAATATTTCTCCAGGATTTCTCGACCTTTAACTCATCTCCTATCGACCGACGTACCCTTCTATATGGGTCCTGACTGCATACGAGCATTCACGCAGCTGCGTAATGCTGTCACCAAGGCCCCTGTTCTCCAGCCACCGGATTGGTCCCTCGCCTTTGAACTCATGTGTGACGCTTCCGACCTTGTAGTCGAAGCCATCTTGGGACAAAGATGCGATAGACACCCCTTCGTGGTGTACTACACCAGTAAGACATTGGATGAGGCCCAGAGTAATTATACTATCACTGAAAAAGAACTATTGCCGGTCGTCTTTGGGCTGGAGAAATTTCGCTCTTACCTTCTGGGCTCACATGTTATTGTTTTCACTGATCACGTGGCCATTCTCCATCTCATGCACAAGAAGGATGCCAAGCCTAGATTGATTCCTTGGATCCTTCTTCTCTAAGAATTTGACATTGAGATCCGCGATAAGGTTGGAGCCTAGAATGTTGTGGCTGCTCATCTTTCCAGACTGGACCCTGACCATATTGGACTTACTATGCTGATCAATGAAATTTTTCCTAATGAGCACCTATTGGCAATTAATGTGGCAAGTGGACCGTGGTATGCCGACATTGCCAATTACCTTGCTTCTGGATCCCTTCCACGTGGCTGGCCTAAAAACCAGCGTGAGCGTCTCATGGCAGAAGCAAAGTATTATTTCTGGGATGATCCACTTCTTTTTCGAATAGGTGATGATCAAATCATCCGTCGCTACATTCTTGACAGCGAATTCACCAGTGTGCTATCCTTCTGTCACGATTAGGCCTGCGGAGGCCATTTCTCTGGGAAGAAAACTACAGCTAAGGTGTTGCAGTGTGATTTCTTTTGGCCCTCCCTTCACCAGGATGCACACAATTACGCCAAACATTGCACTAGGTGCCAGTCGTTAGGGTCAATGTCACGCGTGACATGATGCCCTTGCAACCCATCCTAGCTGTGGAAATCTTCGACATTTGGGGATTTGATTTCATGGGTCCCTTTCCTCCTTCCAACAGCTTTGAATTTATCCTCGTGGCTATTGATTATATTTCGAAATGGATCGAGGCTATTCCCACGCGACATGCTTACCATGTTATATCCACTCATTTTGTCAAAGACCACATTTTTGTGCGCTTTGGGATCCCTCGAGCCATTATCTCGGATGGAGGAAGCCAATTTACCCATGCGTCTTTTCGGGCACTTCTGAGGAAATACAGAGTCCACCATCGTATCGCATCCCTGTATCATCCTCAGACGAATGGCCAGGCAGAGGTGTCGAACCGGTAAATCAAGCAAATTCTCTAGAAAATGGTTCGACCTGACCGTAAGGATTGGTCCGACAAGGTAATTGACGCACTTTGGGTGTATTGGACCGCCTTCAAGGCTCCCCTTGGTATGTCTCCTTATAGAATCATTTACGAGAAGCATTATCATTTGCTCGTGGAGTTGGAGCACCGCACTTATTGGGCGGTTCACCAGTGTAACAGGGGCGCGGGTGAGGCGAGGCTAGGGCCTACTGTGGCGTGGGATCTGTGCGCGTGGTGAAGGCAGGAGCGGTGACTGCAAGGACAGCTGGAGATGGTGCTGTGAGCAAGAGGCGGCCTGCAGGCTTGGTGGCGTGCGGGCGCCTGCTGTTGGTGATGCGGTGCACCTACAAATGGCGCTAAAGGGAGTGAGCGGTAGAGCGCGCTGGTGTGCGCCTGCGGTGGCTGGAGGGAGACGCTGTGAGCAGGAGGCATGCAGGTGTGCGGGTGCTTGGTGAGGTTTTTCCCTGCAAGGGGGAAGAAGGACCACAGTGCACGCTTCTTCTCTTCCTGGATGATTTCTTTCTCTTTCCCCACCTCTTCTATTAACTCCTCCCCTTTGCGCGTGCGTGAGTTAAGGGATTTTCAAATCCCTTAACTATTTCTGGACTTGTTTGTTGAGGGAGGGTGGCGGAAGATTAACCCCATGTGCGGCGGGGAAGGGGGGAAAGAGTTGCGCTGTGTTGCGAAAATTTATCTCCCCACCCTTGTTCTTTCTGAATATTATTACCTGCACATAAAAATAACAAAATCATTACATATTAAGTTATAGAATGTTATAAACTTAAATCATGATGCGTACAAATATTCTACAACTTAATTGCAATTATTAACACACCTAAACTATATGATTAAAGATACTTAGGCTTAATATTAGTCCACTAAAATAGACTCATCAAATACCCCCATGCCTAAGATTTGCTAGTCCCTAGCAAAAATAATAGAAGTAATCAGAAGATTTCTTCTTTTCTTATTTCAAAACTTTAGAAATCCAGACAAATGTGAAGTGCTGATAGCCTAGGTAACAGATCCAAGTGGAAGAGCCGACTCGCATTGGGAGTTCGTACATCACCCTAGGCAAAAATTTCTGTCGAGATAGGCAACTACTTCCCTCGGGGATAAAGCAGACGATATTTGTAATTTGACCACGACGTTTGGCTTAGGTAGGAGATATCGAGTCGAATGGATTTGTATTTGGTGGCACACACTCATCTAGTGCTACATATAGTCTAGTACTGCAGACTCTAGCTCTCTAGACTATTAGACAACTCAACTCTGAGAGAGGCTACACAATTGTGCTCTCTTGATGTTCCTGGGCACTCTCTCTTTTCTTTCTTTCTGAGATCACGAATCTCGCCAGATTTAGAAATTGTACTCACTATTTGGTGGCCTCACATGGCATCCACACTTCAATTAAAGTCTTAATAACTCTACAACTAAGTTAGAGTTCTCAACCAGTATTCAGGCGATCAGAAATACTAAAAGGTAGGTATGGGTCATATTTGGTGGAACGCGAAAGGAGTTTTGTTGCCTCAGAAACAAAATTACATTAGAAACTTAGACCTCTTTTTTTTTTTTGTAATATAACTATTTCTTCTTTTTCTTCTTTCTATTTCTTCTTTTTCTACTTCTTTTCTCTTTTCCCCTTTTTTTTTCAATCAACACAACACGATACGGACTTTTATTTACGAGGCATTATTAGGGATGATGATGGTCAAGAGGAAGTTGTGTGGCTTATTTGGTGGAAGTGCCTATTCTCGACACCGGGAAGGAATGGATAGGATAGGCGTATTTCTGACCTTTGACATTATTACCCTCCTTCAACTAAGGACTCTATGAAGGACTGTCGTAACCATCCACCATAGTTATAGCTTTATTAAGACTCAATCTCTGTGTATCTGCCTTATTTGGCGACTCTCAGGAATTCACTCAAAGTACGCACACGGGAACAGAGAGTGAAAACTACGCTTAACTCTGAAGTATCATCATCTAATTATCCAGAACTTAAGAGTCATTGCACTAGACTTAGTGCACCAGTAATCTCTCTACTTCTCTCAACTATGAGGTGGATTTATTAGAAGATAGTATTCCTGACTCTCTATGAACTGTCCAAGGGTTCAGTAGACTACATATGCTTATCGGTTTTCCCCAAGGATCTATTACCAAGTCTACGTACACGTGAAATAAATGTACTGGATTCTAAACTTACGAAATAATTCCAGAAGAAAAATCTCCAATAACAAAGGTGTTTTGCTAGGGACTAACCCAATCAGCTCAAGAAAAGAAAAAAAAATTAATAAATATAAATATGTATGCAAATATTTATAAATTCTATAAACACTATAAACATTCTCAGGTTATATCCCCCCAAGCCTAAGACTGACAATGTCCTCATTGGAAAAACTATAGACATAGAAGAATATCACCTGAGGAGGAGAGTGGGAGGAGCTAAGGCTCCTCAAGCCGTAGTGCGTCTAAAACCTGGCCATCTGAAAGAGTAATATACGGTTTAAGTCGCTGGCCATTTACTTTAAAGCTCGCACCTGAAATAGGGTTCCTGATCTCTACAGCTCCATGAGGGAAGGTATTGATAATAACGTATGGCCATCCCAACGGGGCTTGAGCTTTCCAGGAAATAATTTAAGTCTGGAATTGAAAAGCCAGACCCACTGGTTGGGGTCAAAAGTCTTTCTAATGATGTGCTTGTCATGGAAGACTTTTGTACATTGCTTGTAAGCTTGAGAAGTTTCATAAGCTTCATTACGAAGCTCCTCAAGCTCACTTAATTCTAACATACGTGCTTTTCCCGCTTTATCCAGATTTAAGTTAACGTTTTTAATGGCCCAATAAGCCTTATGTTGGATTTCAACGGGAAGGTGGCACGCTTTTCCGGAGACAAGATGAAAAGGAGACATGCCCAAAGGAGTCTTATATGCAGTTCTGTAGGCCCAAAGAGCGTTATTTAGTTTTTTAGACCAATCCCTCCTATCAGGCCTGACAGTTTTTTTCTAAAATTCGTTTAATCTCCCTATTAGACACTTCAACTTGTCCACTCGTTTGGGGATGATAAGGTGTGGCTATCATGTGGTTGACTCCCAAATTTTGGAGTATTCTTGTGAAGTGTACATTCTTAAAGTGAGGTCCTCCATCACTTATGATCATCCTTGGGCACCCATACCGAGAAATGATACTAGCCTTAACAAAGCCCAAGACCACGGAATGGACATTGGTTCACGTGGGGATGGCTTCTATCCATTTTGATACATAGTCAACAGCCACAAGGATGTATTCATATCCGAAGGACATAGGAAAGGGACCCATGAAGTCAATGCCCCAAATATCAAAGATTTCAACAGGGAGGATAGGTTGTTGGGGCATCTCATCCCTTTTTCCAATGGTTCCCGTCCGCTGGCAACGTAGACATGCGCCCACATACGTATGTGCATCTCAGAATAACGTGGGCCACCAAAAACCAGACTGAAGAACCTTATGAGCAGCCTTCTTCCCACTAAAATGTCCCCTACATTGGAGGTCATGGCAAAAGCTCAAACACTTCTTTGTTCCTCATCAGGGACGCAACGGCGAAACAGCTGGTCAGGGCCTATTCTAAAAAGCTCAGGTTCCTCCCAGTGATAAAATTTAGCATTGGCAAGAAATCTGTCTCGCTTCTGCTTGTCCCAAGTTCTGGGGGTGATGCCTGTGACCAGATAATTCACTATGTCAGCGAACCAAGGAGTTTTAGCTTCCACAGCCATTAGAGACTCATAAGGGAAAGTCTCTTGAATACCGCCAACAGGGTTTGATGCCTCAATAGGGATCCTAGACAAATGGTCTACTACCACATTCTCAACTCCTTTCTTGTCTTTAATTTCCAGGTCAAATTCTTGGAGTAGCAGAATCCAACGAATTAGGCGAGGTTTGGTGTCCTTTTTAGCCAGAAGATGCTTAAAGGCTAAATGATCAGTGAACACCACAACCATGGATCCCAAAAGATAAGATCGAAACTTTTCCAAAGCAAATACTACAGTAAGTAATTCCTTTTCAGTGACCGTGTAGTTTTGCAGAGGATCCGTAAGGGTCTTGCTAGCATAATGCAGCACATGAGGTTTGCCATCAACCCTTTGACCTAAGACCGCTCCCACTGCAAAATCAGAAGCAACGCACATAAGCTCAAACGGGAGGGTCCAATCTGGTGCTTGGAGAATCGGCGCGGTAATGAAGGCCTTCTTCAAAGCTTGGAAAGCCTCGCCACATCTATCATCAAAATCGAAGGAGACATCCTTCGCTAACAGGTCGCAGAATGGCTTAGAGATTTTACTGAAGTCTCTAATGAAGCGCCTATAAAATCTAGCATGGCCAAGGAAAGATCTAACCTGACGAACATTGGTGGGTAATGGAAGATTAGAGATGAAATCGATTTTTGTGGTGTCCACCTCTAATCCTCTCTTGGAAACTATATGCCCTAACACAATGCCCTGCTGGACCATAAAGTGGCTTTTCTCCCAACTAAGCACCAGCTTTGCCTCTTCGCAATGGGTTAAGACTTTATCAAGGTGCGAAAGGCATAGGTCAAACGACGAGCCATAAATGGAGAAGTCATCCATGAAAATTTCAACGAACTCGTCGATCATATCAAAAAAGATAGCCATCATACAACGTTGGAAAGTGGCAGGAGCGTTACATAACTCGAATGGCATTCGGCGGAACGCAAAAGTGCCATAAGGACTCGTGAAGGTGGTACGCTCTTGATCATCAGGAAAAACGGCTATCTGATTGTACCCAGAGTACCCATCAAGAAAACAAAAGTACTTGTTCCCCGCCAATCATTCCAAAATTTGATCGATAAATGGTAAAGGGAAATGGTCTTTCTGGGTAACCGTGTTTAAACGGCGGTAATCAATGTAGACCTTCCAACCAGTTGAGGGTCTAGTGGTCACCAGTTCTCCTTGGTCATTCTCCTCCACAGTAATTCCTGCCTTTTTCGGAACTATGTGAATCAGACTGACCCATTTACTATCTGAAATGGGATAGATAATCCCTGCATCCAGCCATTTCAGAATCTCCTTTTTAACAACCTCCCGCATATTTGGATTGAGCCTTCTCTGCATGTCTCGGAAAGGCTTCACGGACTCATCCATATATATATGATGCATGTAAAGAGAGGGATCAATACCCTTAATATCAGCAATTGTCCAGGAAATTGCTTCCTTGTGCCTTTGTAAACACTCAAGCAGAGCTCCCTCCTGCAATTCAAATAATGCAGATGAGATAATAACAGGGAGCGTTTTATTAGGGCCAAGGAAAGCACATTTCAATGTGCTCGGGAGGAGTTTCAACTCCAATTCAGGAGCCTTTTGGATTGAGGGTTTTAGTTGAGATGTCCCCGCCTCAGGCAGCGGATCTACGTTCACAGTCCAGGGTGGGGACAGAGACTCAGTGTGTACCCCCAGCAGCTCTTCTAGGTCGGGCATTTTCCTTTCAGTTTCCTTAATAATCGAGGGATGGTCCTAAGATATAACCTTCTGAAGGGGATCTCTACATAAGAGTGCTGGAGTAGTCCAATTATTTCATCAACGACCTCAATCTAAGAACAATCTTCAAATCCAGGTTGCTTGTAAGTATCAAAAACATTCAACCGGATCTTCTTGTTCCCAAAGCCCATTTTAAGTGCCCCGGATCTACAATTTATAGAGGCATTGGTAGTGGCCAAAAAGGGGCATCCCAGAATAATGGACGGCTTTGTGGGCTTATTAGATGGGTCAGTATCAAGTACTAGAAAGTCAACGGGGAAGAAGAAATCCTCCACTCTCACAAGGACATCTTCCAACAATCCCTGCGGTGTCTTAAGTGATCTGCTGCAACCTGGAGGATTACTGGACTAGGCTTCAGCTTTCCTCCTCCCAAAAGGTCATAGACAGAGCTCGGTAGAATGTTTACCCCCGCACCCAGATCGAGCAGAGCCTCGTCAATGTGTTGGTTACCTATAACCACTGAAATATACGGGGCCCCTAGGTCTTTCATTTTGGGGGGTGTTCCATGCTGAAGAACTGAGCTAACATGGTCAAGCAGGATGACCTTGGTTTGGACCTGTTTCCTAGATCGGCATTTTTGGGTGCACAGGTCCTTCAGAAACTTGGCATAGGACGGAATATGTTTAATCACTTCGAACAGAGGCAAGTTAATCTGGACTTGCCTAAAAGTATCCATAATCTCTTCTGTCCTATCCTTGGCTATAGACGAGCCAACAGAAGATTCCCCAGGAGCAGATAGGCGCTCTGGATAAGGCACCCTCGGCTTCTGGGTAGAGGGGTCGTCATGGCGGGAAAGGGGTGGTGGAAGGACGACATCCTCATTGTGGGTGATTTTTTGTGAGGGAGAGTGGTGTGGCTCTTCCTCGAGTGAGATGGAAGTCGGGTCAGGTGTGGAAGGGGAATTCTGAGATGTAACCGTAGGAGTGTTATCAGGCTTGTCAATCTTTTTTCCACTCCTCAACACGGTCATAGCTTGGGCATGCTCCCTGAATACAACCCCCCTACCCTTAGGGTTCTCCTCAGAAGATCTAGGCAGCTTCCCCGGATCACGTTGCCTAACTGCCTCAGTAAGATGACCAATTTGGGATTGCATATCAGTAATCATCTTATTCTGAGATTGGATGACCATATTCTGATGTTCTTGCATTGCTTTCATCATGGCCTTCAGTTCATCCATCTCAGAGGGCTTATTCGGAGGAGGGTTTTCATAAGAAGGTTGGTGTGTGGGCTGGGGAGGTAAGGGTCTTGTATTCCCTGAGTTAGAAGCATCGGCTTGTTTCTAAGAGAAGTTTGGATGGTTTCGCCACCCTGGATTATAAGTGTTGGAGTAAGGGTTATTGCGAGGGGGGCAGAAACCTTGGGCTGCGATCAAGTCGGCCTGAATCAACTCAGGGAATTGGTTTGCCTGATGGCACTCCGCAGTGGCGTGCGTTGTGCTTTGGCAAATGGAGCATTCTCTTGAAGCCTGAAAAATAGAGGCTGCTTGCGAGTTCATGCCGGGGTTTGCTAGAAGCCTATCAAAGTTTTTATTTAATAGTTAAATCTGATAAGCCGAATCCTAAGAAGCCCCAGCTTCATGGGCCTCTATCCTCCTCTGCAAGATTGATGGTTTTCTTTCTTAATATGCAGAGGACAGATGTACGGAGTTGTCGCTTAAAGTTTCAAATAATGCCCAAGCTTCATCCTCAGGTCTGGTCATGAAGGTTCCTGCACAGGCTGCATCAATGGTTTGCCTATGCCTTTCAGATAATCCGTTATAGAACCTTTCGACCAACTGCCATCTTGGCACTTGATGGTGGGGGCATAACCTAAGAAGGTCATTAAAGTGCTCCCAAGTCTCATAAAATTGCTCCCCTTCCTGTTGAGTAAAACCCATAATCTCTCTTTTGTAATGGTTGGTTTTACTCATAGGAAAATTTTTTTTTAAAAATTCTCCTTTAAGGGTAGCCCAATCATTTACCCTTGCATCAAAGGTATGATACCAGTGCTTGGCCTTATCCTTTAGGGAGAAAGGAAATAGAGTCCTCATCAGGGCTTCCTCAGTAAAGCCCTGGAGCTTCACCATGGAACAGACCTCGGTGAATTCCTCCAAATGCTGGTAGGGGTCCTCCCTAGTAGTACCATAAAAAGAGGGCAATAAAGATATGGTACTGCTCTTGATATCATATGGATTATCCCCTGCTGGTTGTCTTAGTGCTTGAGCAGGTTGGTTGGTAGGAATAAAATAGTCCCTTAGGGTCCTTTGTTGATTTGCACCTTGCTCAGCCATTTCTTCACTTTCTTCTCCTAGGTGAGCTCTCATAAGAATTCTCTCAGGCTCAGGATCAAACACTAGACTACCCTCAAGAGAGCATCTACCAAGCATACAAAATACAATTCATAATTTTTTTTGTTGAGTAAGTCAAACCTCCACTCTAAAGATAAGTCAAAAGATCAAGACTTATCCCTCCGTTCCCACGTAAGTGGTATAAGAGGGGTGTGGACTTGAAATCTTAACCTTCTTTATTGTGGATGTTGAATTAGTTAATATAAATGGCCAAACAAGTTTTTCACTGCAATTATGTGCCTTAATTCAACCTTTAAGTGCCCTAGGACCTATACTTTGCTTGGATGATACTCCCAGGTGATCAAGTGAGAAGTTACTCCAAGGACGAACAAAGGGATGCATGTAGGGCGAACCCTTCCTTTGAGGGGATGCGTACGCGGTGCCCCTTAACTACCCTTTTATTCCTTTAAGGGGTGTCCCCCTCCGTGGAGCATCAAAACACTTGATCAAAAGATAGTAACACCACCACCACAAAGCACAATAGGAGGGTTTGCACCGATAAAGAGATCGGTGCCTATAGCTTTAAGGGATCGAGCCTTAGTGCAGTGCCTAATGTGCACGCCCAGTGTCAAAAGTGTGCAACACACCACAAATCTTTGTAATTTCTTTTGAAATCACAGACAAGTCCCTTAGAATTAGATCAAATGTGAATTGCTTTTAGGGTTGAATCTGATTATTAGTTCCGCTTTTAGTTATGTGACCACTAAATTTGTAAATTCAAACAACTTGGTGGTCTCGAATTTAAATTTAAATGCAAATGCGTGAACAGAAGCTGGATGCAAAAGTTAGAAAGATATACCTGTCTCCAGCAATCTTCGTGCTAATATGCTTGCAATGAAATAATAAGATCTAATGTGCCGCTCAATCACCCCTAAATGCGCGCACCTAAGGGCATGCAACTTCTAAATAGGCAGCTCGATATTTTCTTTATTGGTTTTTAAAAGCAAGCAAGCAAAAAATATAGTCACGCATGCACCAAAGATATTGTAAGTCCTAGTAGCTAAAGAATGCGGGGACAAACCCCCAAAAATTCAGCCCCAATTACTACAAGGGCGAAAAGACAGAATTAAATTGTGACGACGGAGAATCCTCTGCAAAACAGGATCTTAGTCTCCTTCGTCATTTCCTTGTGTGGCTTAAATCGTGGTTGTTGTCGCCCCTCTGTTGCGCCTCATCACCTCGACGGATTCCTCGCACAATAATCAAAATGATTAGATAATTTCGCAACTCAGAAGATTCAAAAACAATAAAGTAAATCTATTGCGTCTGCTGCCTCCCCAGCAACGGTGCCAAATTTGATAGACGACTTTTCAGTTTGCGTTATAGTATTTAAGTAGTGGAAAAATTGACTAATCAAAAACCATGAAAATAACCACTCGCAGAAGAGCGGGTAGTGTCCACAGGGAGGTAATTATGCAATAAATACTTAATTATTTAATATTATTTCAGATAGTGCGAAATCCCTATTCAAATCTGACTGAAAATGTGAAGTAGATTTACAATAACTTAAAAAGATAAGGGTATATGTGCAGTTTTCCCTCACAGAAATTCTCAATAAATTTATGATGAATTTATGCAATTTTCATGTGATGTGTACTAGAGAAAATCAGTACTTAAGTTAAGCCCAAAAATCAATCTTCAAACTAGTGAATATCAATATCATGCAATTATAAGAAACTATGAGTGTTCAAGCACAATTCTGTCACAATATAATAATAATAAATAAAATCAAATTAGGTGGCAATGGCACTGAATGTAAATTTTAATTGGTGTGAAAACTGAGCATTCTTGCTCTCTCCTCCTCGCTAGAAAAAGAGAGAACCGGCGGGGCTGTCGCAAGGCTTAGGAGGACGGTGAGGACGAGGGCTCTCCGATGGTGGCAGCGGCGACGACGAAGGTGGCCGGAGGTGGCCGGAGCGTCGCCTGTTGAACATAAAGGAGGAGCGGCTGCTGCAGGGAGCCTGTGGCGCGCGCTGGTGCGCGCCTGTGCAGGCGAGGCGTGTGCTCTACACGCAACGCCTGTGGCTGGTAGCGTGTGGGCGCGCCTGCAGGGTGGCGCGGGTGTGCTGGAGGCGCAGATGCAGGGAACGCTTGAGTGGCAGGCGCACGGGCGGATGAGAGGGTGCTGTGAAGGGGAGGCGGTCTGCACGCAGTGCCTGCAGTTGGCTGCGTGCAGGCTTGGTGGCTGCAGAGGCAGGAGGAAGGCACGCAAGCGGATGGTGATGCGGTGTGCCTGCAGATGGCGCTGAAGGGAGGTGATGCGGTGTAGCGTCTGCAGCAGGGCGATGGGGCGCACTGGCGAGGGGTGCAACACCGGCTGGAGATGGCACATGCCTGCGGGTGTGCAAGGTGGAGCGGTGTGCGCCTGCGGGCGCTTGCAGGGGCGCAGGTGAGGAGAGGCTAGCGCCTGTTGTGGCGTGGGTTCTGTGCGCGCTTTGAAGGCAGGTGCGGTGACTGCAAGGCCGGCTGGAGATGGCCCTGTGAGCAGGAGGCGGCCTGCAGGCTTGGTGGCGTGCGAGCGCCTGCTGTTGGTGATGCGGTACACCTGCAAATGGCGCTGAAGGGAGTGAGCGGTAGAGCGCGCTGGTGTGCGCCTGCGGTGGCTGGAGGGAGATGCTATGAGCAGGAGGCGTGCAGGTGTGCGGGTGCTTGGTGAGGTTTTTCCCCGCAAGGGGGAAGAAGGACCACAGTGCACGCTTCTTCTCTTCCTGGACCTCTTTCCCCGCCTCTTCTATTAACTCCTCCCCTTTGCGCGTGCGTGAGTTAAGGGATTTTCAAATCCCTTAACTATTTCTAGACTTGTTTGTTGAGGGAGGGCGGTGGAAGATTAACCCCATGTGCGGCAGGGGAGGGGGGAAAGAGTTGCGCTGTGTTGGGGAAATTTATCTCCCCACCCTTGTTCTTTCTGAATATTATTACCTACACATAAAAACAACAAAATCATTACATATTAAGTTATAGAAAGTTATAAACTTAAATCATGATGCGTACAAATATTCTACAACTTAATTACAATTATTAACACACCTAAACTGTACGATTAAAGATACTTAGGCTTAATATTAGTCCATTAAAATGGACTCATCACTAGGGTTATGTGATGAGGCGTTGATTGGGGTAGTGCTTCTTAGTTTTCCACTTTCAGTGTGTGTGCTCCTATCAAAACATGGTTTTCAAGCAAAGATTTTTTAAGGTGTGGTGTCTTTTAATGTTTTATCCTTACTTTGGTGTCTTTTAGGATTGATGTGTCTTAATGTTTTCAGATAAGTTTCAGTGGGCACGTCAAGTTTTGCACATAATTCGGTGAAAGTAGATTTCCTTTTGTTGTGTAGAGTCTCTAAAACCCTAATGTACTCATCCTAATGATCATGCAGCGTCTTTTAGATGAGTCATTTTTAGGGTTGAGTGGTGCGGCCCAAGTCAATTCAAGGTGGCTTCGCAAACACCACTCAAAAAGAAAAAAGAACACTCCAAGAATTTATTCAGAATGTTAGAGTGTATATTTTTTTTTTGTTGGGTGATGTGTTAAGGATGTGGGTCAGGTAATCATGCACCACGCCAATTTTTTTCAGTTTTACATTTTTTTTTAGATTTTTTTTAAGCAAGCAAAACAACCATGGGTGAAGAAATACTCACGACCGGTCCTTGTTGCGCCTACTTCCTTGTTACCATCATGAGTTGCACTATTTCGTCATCCAAGCGCCGAATTCCTGCAACCATCAAGTAGAAGGAGACAAGGCGTTAAACGATGTGAGCATAGATGTAAAATGGAAGTGACAAAATAAATCCGTTGCCTCCCCGGCAACGACGCCAAAAACTGACGTGTGCATGGGGCACATGTTTAGAAGAGTCGTTATAGCTTGCGCTTGCAACGTCGTCTTTAAAATGAAGAAACGGATGTGAGTCCGAGTGTCGATCTCAGGGAGGCCTGAAAATCGAATTTTTCTTCGCACTTAATGTTACGAAAATCACGGGGTTTTGCTTGTGAAAAGATGCAGGTGAAAAGCGAGTGAGCGAGGGAGAGAGAGAGAGAGAAAGAATAGGGTTAGAATTTCTTCATTCGCAACATGCAACTTGAACATAAAATAGAGCAAGCAAGTGAATAAAAAACAACTTCATTTGACATGCAACTTTAGTTCATAATTACAACACTAGATGAATGCTTGAACATAAGTAAAGTAAAGCCTAAGATAAAGAAGGAAAAAGAGAGAGAGAAAACGGCGAGGCAGCCACGGCGGTGGAGGGGGGCTCCGTCGGCAGCTCATCGTCTCTGGAAATTACAAAGGGAGCTAATGGAAGCTAAGAGGGGAGTAGAACACTTGCAAGTGGAGTGAATGCCTCCCATGGGTGGTTGGAAGGTGTTTAAATGGGAAGAAGGGCTTTCCAAATGAAGAAGGGGTTTTAGCGACGTCCGGGACGTCGCTAAAACCCTTCCCAAAACATCGATGAGGCCCCTGCCCACCGATCGCTCGCTCACATCTGTGCTTCTTCACGCCTGATCCGCGTGCGTGCGTCGTAAGCCATCCGATCGAAGATCGGAGAGCTGAGCTTCCGCGCGAGGCGTGCCCCTGGATCTTGCCCACGCCCCCCCGCGTCATCACGGGCGTCGACTTTGGACCTGCGAGATTGCGCCGCGTCGCTCCATCCGCGTCGTTCGCTGCTGATCGGACGGTTCAATTTCTCGCAGCGCGTCTTCGCCTCGCAATTTCCACGCAGCGCACTTCGAACCCGCGCCAGCTGCACGGGTGTGAGGCGTTCGCCCGCGGTGCTGCGCCCGCTGCTTTATCGCGGCGAGGGCGGGCACGCAGACGGCTCTCAGTCGTTCGATCGAAGATCGATGGCTGAGATTCATCCTCTGGGTGAAGCAGACGCGGGCAACGGTGGAGATGAGGTGATCAGGCGCCACGTGGCACGCTGTCGGCCGTTGATCATCATATCAACGATCAGGACTTCTTGGGCCCATTGCAGGAGCTCCGGATGTCGGATTTGGCCGATTTCGAGTCCATTGGACTCCATTTGTCGCTCTGAATACATCCGTGCAGTCCGATTGCTCATCCAGGGCTTGCTTTGACAAGTACTTATACAAATGGCCATTAATACTGTTTTATAAGCAATCTTGATGTATGATGCATGCAATGCTCTCATTCTATTTATGATGTGTTATCTGTGCATTTTGTCTTAAGATAGACCCCATTTAACAGAATTATCACTCCAAGATGCAGTGTTATCAAGGAGCAACTCAAGGAGCTAGAAGGAAGTCTTCTTCAAATCTAAGAGCCACCATTCTTGGAGCGAAGGCTGCCTCAGCTACTCAGGAGAATTTTCTATCTTTTACTCTATTTCCTTTTTAATTCTTATTAAGCATTCATCTACCTAGGGATTAACTAGGTGGAACCTCTGCTTAATTGAGCTCCCTAGGAACTTTGTAAACATTTCTTCTTAATAGCAAAGTGACTTTTTCATCCTTGAGTTTTCCATTCCAAGTAGAATTTTCATTAATTTTAGTACATCACTTTTCTCTTCTAATTACCCTAGGTGCACTTGCCTAGGGTGAGCTTAGAAGAGAAGACATCTCTTGTCACTTAGAATTTAGGTGATAGGTGTAGTCTTCTTTAGCGTAGTTATATCTTCACATTCATATCCCGATTATTCACAAACATAAAAATTTACAAAATCAAAATACAAAAAAGAAATGTGTTGATTTGAGAGAGCGAGAGAAAGAGAGAATAACTTATTTGACTAACAATTGGCCTCCTTGGATAACTTTAGATACCACTACTATCTAAGAATATAAATTCAAAAGTTGATCGATTTTGCGCGTTGCAATGATACTATTTTGCATTAATTACAAAGCACGTAAATCACGTATCAACGTACTTTAGGAGCCTTTCGAGGGTGACATACTTAAAGGGATACTTTCTAAAGAACAATGAGACATCTACTTCTTGATCATGGCTCCTTAAATTCCTAGTTTCCTAATCTTATTCCTTAGTCTCATTTAGAAAGAGAGGTCAAAAATAGGAAAGAGGAGAACAAGAAAAGAGCTGAGCATGTAGGATTTTGTTGGAAGTGTGAATCCTAAAAATAAAATGAGGTTGGAAAAGAGAGGAGGGAAGAGGAGAGAGGAAAAAGAATTGAGTGTGTGAAGGTTGTTGGAGTTATGTCCCCTGAACAAATCAACCTGAATCAAATCATTCAATCAATGATTCAGATCTGATTATCAAGTCCTGTGGACATGCTAATATAGCTAGATGGGTCCCTTAGTATAATGGGATAATGTACCGTAGTCATGTTGGATATGTTGATAACAAGTATCAAGGATCCAAATAGTTTGGATTGAGGAGTTTAATAAGTCATTAATAACCATTATGATATACAACTGTTGTCTCTAATTTAAGAAGAGATGACAATCTTCTCGAGAGACTGTTACCTAATTAGATATTCAAGGCTGTCACGCAAGTTGTGTAAGAAGTTGACTCGATGAGATGGAGGTGCGAAAGTCGTTCTCTTATCACTGTCATGGAAAAGGCATATCCTCTGACTTAAGATAAATATGTGTCTCTGTGTTTAAATATGCATATTTGGTGAACCGATAGTTGATGCACCCACCTTAGTGTAGAGACTAGAAAGTTGGTGTGCATATGAGAGCACAAAAGACACATGAACTTTAGAAGAGATCACACAAATCTACTATTGTAAGTATACATAGTAGGTTAGGATACTCGGGCTTGCTCTATGTATATTGGGAAGTACAAAATTTCAATCATGGTCGTAAGGGTCCTTATCAGACCCATACGTGAAAGAGAATAAGATAATCCTTTAGGAAAGAATTTGGCCTTTGTTCTTGTCCCAATGATACAAGAACATGAAAAATGTGCAACCCATAATAGGATGGATAGTGAAATCTAGGATTTAATCCTAAAGGTTACATATGTCTTCCAAGTGTGAAGGATTCGTGCGTATTTGCAATACCAGAGAGCAGTGTAGTGCCATAATTCCACGAATCATAAACTCCTCATTATTAGCGTGATGAAACCAATAATGATTTTTATGGGTTCCTATTTATAGGATAAATTTAAATGTGTTAAAAAGTTAAATTACATTTAATTTGGTGATTAATTGCACCTGATTTAATTAGGTTAAAATCCAAGGGTTAGGTTGTAATTAATTAATGTTTGGATATTCGATTTAAACATCCCATAAATTGTTATGGCCTATTTTATAAAAATAAAATAGGATTAAATTTCATCCCTTGGATGGAGATCCAAGGGACCCCATCATATTAGGATTTGTTTTAAAATCCTATAAATATCTCCGAAAGCCCATAGGAACCCTAATTGGTCATAATTCATTCCAATCAAGTGCATATCCCCTCCATTAGAGAGAGAAGAGAAAGAGAGCAACAGCGCTATCGTCGCTGTTGTTCCTCTCTAAATTGTATAACTTGCTCCCTTAAGAGTGTTGAGAGATGTCCAGACATCTTTATAGCTGCCTGGATGTTTGTTCGGAGTTAAAATGTAAGATAAATCATTAAAATTTGTCGTAATATGGCTTTCTTGGGTAACTAGAACAACTTAAATTTACAAAACTCACGTAGGATTTTTTCGCTTTTAAATCTTGAGTCTCGATCCAACGCAGGGAGGGGAAATACATAGTTGAATTGATCTTTGGATCTTTTGCTTTTAAAGTCATGTGTGTTTGGGATTTTTTTTTTTTTCCGCTTTCTCTCTTTTTCTAATTTTTTGTAATTTTCAAAATAATCGACTCAACCTAAACTAAAATCTAACGGACCCTAGTGCTCGATAATCAACTCACACTCCCAAACCTCTCCTGTTGCAATCATTTCACGCAAAACGTATGCGATGTTGAGGAAGATCCAAAATGTAAAAGTGTACTTCTTGTTGCATATGACCTCAATTGTGTGAACGCTATCGATCGCATTTAGGAAAACGTCCGCGTCATTTTCAGTGGCTTTTTTTTTATGTTTTTGTTTTTGTATATATTTTTTTATGGTTTTCTATTTTATTTTTGAAACGAAGATGACTACTAACGCAAAACCTAATGACTAACCTAACTACTCAAAATGAAAACTAAAACAATCCTAACTAAAACCTAATCTAGAGGGTGGTGTGTGATGTGTAGGTGATGGAATAATGGTTAACCACCACTTGATGGTGGTGGTGGGCGTATGGTATGTGTGAAGGCAACAACAATTGCGAAAGCAAATCATAAGATAACGAAATATTCTCAAAACATGATCATCAATATATCCAAATCAATGTTCGTGCATGAATGCTTAGATCAACAAAAAGAACATAATAAAAATTGCTATAACAAAAATAACATGAAATAAACAAACATCTAAGAGAGGCCACCATGCCGGGAGTGCCTTAGAGGTTGTTGGCTTCTTGTGCGGTGGTAGTGGCTAGACCTTAGGTACAAGGACCCATTTACATGCTAACCAAGGAGATAATCCCGCCAAAATCTATAGAGGAATGCTTTAGCGCGATCAAAGAGAGAAGAGGGAAGGGCACACACATATATATAAAAAGAGAGAAGGGGTGGGATGACCTTGAGGCCTGGGAGAAGAGAGGAGGAGTGACGGTGGTGTCCTTTAAGGGACGAACATCGTCAGCCTCTTGGCCTTGGTGGTGGTGGCTGCCGGCCACCAAGTAGGAGGAGGAGATGCTGATGGCAAGAGAGGAGTGGGTTGGTCAGTGGTGGTAGGAGGGCTAGGTTTAGGTGGGAGAGAGGGGTGGTTGAGGCTTTAACGTGGAGGCCTTGGGTTGCTTATATAAATGTAGGTTGGGGTATGGTATGCCTTAGGCCTAGGTTAGGAACTACTTAAGGGGGGTTGCAACTTAATGTTAGGGTGTTGGACCACTTTAAGACCTAGCCTAATTAGGATTAGGTTGAGCTATTTAGGTTAGGCTAGTCTAATTAGGAACCACATGAGCCCAATTAAGTTTTTACTTGACCTACTTGGAACGTAATTGGTCCATTGGGTTTAGGAATGCGAAATTGGGTTAAGTCTAGGGTAATTGGGATAGTAGGGAGTATGGATAAGGTCATGGATAGTGGGATAGGACTGTGTATAGTAGGATAGGGTTATCCAGGGTTTTGGGACACAGGATTGGGTTGTGTCTAGGGTTATCCTCCTCTCTTCTTTATCATGTCAATCTCTCTCTTTTATTATTCTTCTGCCTCTTATTCCATGCGCTTTATTTCGTATATGCAGGTGTCCAAAGCTTCTCTATTCAGCTTTATTCTACATCCAGATCATAGCCTGCTCTTCTTATTGCCTACAAACATAAATAAAAGCATCAAATAGCAAGAGATTCTATCATTATTTTATATACAACTATACAAGGTAAAGCGATGCATGATAAGGTCAATATGGATGCAATATATACAATGTCGCTAGGGTTCTAACATTACTTAGGTGAATTAAGTTCTATGATTGCTACATGATCAATGTCTGAATCCTTTGTGCTCTTGACGTCCAATCTCTCTGGGGGAAGAATTGGGAGCCTTCTAGACATTCAGCAACCGTGATGATCATCTAATCCTGTTAGCCACAAGTTCTGAACTCATGGTGATCAATCTCTAGAGGAGGATTCGAGGAGAGGGTCTCCTCGAGAACTAAGGAGTTTGCAAGGCATGAAAGGTTTGCACCTCACACGACGTGATCAAGTGTTCTTAGCGCAAAAGGCTTCATCCTCCTATCGAGAAGAAGGGAGTCTCATGAGTTTGGGGCTTATTTGAAGAGGTACAACACTTGGGGTGTTGTGCTTTGCCACCCAACGTGTATACTTCTTTACTCATGGGGAACTAGGACCGAAGAGATGCTGAATTGTCTCATGTGGTTCCGATTATATAGGTCATTGTTTTTTTAATTCAGTTTGTCAAATTTTCAAGAATCGTTCTAAGTATCTATTCGAACAAAATTTTAAATGATTGATTTTACAAGCTTCTGTAATGCCACTAGGATTCCGAGATCGAATGGTTCGATCCTAACCCCTTGAAGGATATCCCAACATCTTAAAGCTCAAGGACAAGTGCAGGAGCTCCTTTAAACATCCAAAACAATAGAAGAGGCATGTGGGGTTGTTCCTTTTTGGACATCCAACTTGATTACTCGACATCTAGGAAGCTCTCTAGGCATCCAACAAGTTGATTGGATGTCCAGTTATGCTTAGGCATGGATTCTAATTCACAGGGCCAACATTTGGAGAGATCTTGGGGGCATTGAATGCCTCGATAAACACAAAGGAGTTCACAGGGCGCAAAGGGTTCGCATTGCACACGATGGGGATCAAGTGTTCTCGACGTGAGGGGACTCATTCACCTACAGAAAAGAAGGGAGTCCCATGAGGCAAGGACTTATTTAAGGAGGCATGACACTTGGGGTGCTGTGCCATGCAACCCTACAAGTATAACTCTATACTTGTGGGGAACTTGGAATGGGGAGATGTTAGATCTTTTCATGTGGTTCCAATTTATCTAGGTTGTTGATTTCTCATTTTTTATATTTGGCATCAATCTGATTTTCAAATCAAAGAAAAAGTCTTAACGACCAGATTTTCATGCTTTCGCAATACCACTGGGATTCAACGAATCGTTTGATTTCCAACCTTCAAATAAATATCCGAACAAAAATTGTATGCACATATGCACGAGAGAGGAGTAACAAGCATTGGTAGTTGGGTGAGAGATGAGCGTGGGGTTAGTTTAGGTGTATCGCAAGATGTATAATGGCTTTGAGTGAGCAGAAAAACAACACATGTATAAGTGCATGCAAAGTAAGGTGCCTAGAGCATAGCTTAACCAGCTCAATTATCAAATCTAGTCATACTCAACGATACAATCCAAATTCTATTTAAATTAGTCTATGGTGGTTGAAGGTTTCAATAGCAATTCAAGCTTGGTTTTCATGACTTATCATGCTTAGATTCATTTTTCTCATATTCTATACACATTGGTTTGTATCTCACACCCTATTACACATTATATACATTGTTGATGTGCTATTTATTTATTTTCCTTCTCAATGGTTCATTCTTTTTGGTTATATAGTATGTTTTGTGGCTGTATTAAATAACTAGTTAAATCTCACTAAATTAGATTTGTATTACAAATCATATTGCATCGAATCGTACAAATGAACACATCATTTTTTTCAAATTCTCAATTAACCAATCTTTATAACAATGTATATAAGTGCAGGCGAAAACTAGTACAAGGATAAGAAAAATGTACATGCAAAAGCATTAACGATGAAATTTCGCAAACTTTACAAGAAGAGTGTTGATTAGGGAAAAAAATCCATATGGATCGTTAATATAATAATTATTTTGTTAATTACAATAGAAAAAATTTTAATTGAGACTTTGTATTTAAGGTAAAAGTTTTGTCTTGAAGACATAACTTTGTGGGAAATGACCAAGTCGTGTCTTCAAGACATAACTTTGCTGTGGATAGTGTTGTAGAGATAACAATCCTCTCCTCAGCGTGGGAACATGAGATAATCGCATCCAAGTCGTGTCTTGAAGACCTAACTTACCTGTAAATGGACAAGTCATGTCTTGAAGATACGACTTGGTGCTGCTGCTTTCTCTACTATTGCTGCCTCTGATGTTACTATTGCTACCTCTGAGCTGCTGCTATTGCTGCTAGTAAATATTTTGGAATTTTCTCCAATTTTCCATGATTAATTTGAAATATAAAGTGTACGTCAATCACATCGTATAATTAGTTAACATCACAACCATAACATTACCAACGTGAATGAAACTAATACAATAGAGTTAGACATCACAATCTGAAAATTACCAACATCGAAGTGACTATAACAAGAGACGTAAACATCACAATCAGAACATTACCAACATCAATATAAAAAACACAAGAGTTAATATATTTTCTCTAGGAAAAAGAAGTCAATATAATACAAAATGTTCTAAAGTTGATATCCATACAAAAAGAGTAGGCATTTGTATTACATATAGAAGAAAAAATCAAAAATAAACTTTCTTTTTTCTTTTTCTTCTATAAATCATGGTGGTCTCTCTCTGTGGTATGCGCTCAACGCAAGATTGTGAGCCAATCTCATCGATGAGTGAACCTATTTAGAATAGGTGGATCGTGGCGGTGTAAATGTAGTTCGCATGAAAGCTTGTGATTGGTCATCGCCTATATGCATCTTCTAGGGTGCACTTGGAGTGTTTGGCTGTGAAATGGCCATGGTAATCGATAAAGTGACGAAATCTATCTAGCCTGTAGCGACCAGTGATGATGCTTGCGGATCCTCGTCATACTGCTCCAACATTGATTGCTGGTACTACATCTGTGGCTCATTCTTTGCATCCATCACCGGTTGCTCTTGATGCTACTTGTGGTGCTGCTCTTGGTACACCTCCATTGGTGGGTCCTACTGGTGCTGGTTATGATGGTGGTGTAGATCATCATGCTGGTCATCGTCCATCTATGTAACCGCAGCTCCACGAGCTCCCTAACGTTCTTGACCTCTACCTCGTTGATAAGTCTAATTTATTGAACATTAATTTTGCCTAAGGTTCCTAAATTTTATAAGCTACTACCAATTTATGCATAATTATATGATAAGTCCAAGTACTTCATTTTTAACGTTATTTGTATTCCGTTGCTTTTCGCATTTGTATATTATGAATAAAAAATCAGACCTTCACATTTTCGATTAGAATCAATGATAAGTCACGATTTTGTTGCAGGAGTATCTTGGAAAGGAGAAGTGCTAGTTGCAGAGAGATTTCACCGGACAAAAATAAGAATACAAGACTTGGCTTGACATTATCGTAATTATTTTTTACCAAATCTCTCCATGCAAGGAAGACCCAGGTTCCAGCTTCCACGCGCGGTGCCAACGTAGCATAGTTGGCCTTCCTCCTTTGGATGTAGCTAAATATCACGAGGGAATTTGAAATCCCTTGCTCTTGGCCACTGATCATGGGGAATCGGGGAGGATAAAAACCTCCCTAGCCGCTCGGGAGAGGGGAGGCCACCACCCGTGACCACTTCCACTGCGTTGATCAGCATCACTGCTGACCTCATACTGCGTGCATTGGCTCCCACCACCGTAGGCAGGTGAGTAGCAGGCTGCTGTGCTAACAGGGAGCGTTGCAACAACCACTGTCCCTCAAACAAGCTCTGACCACGCACTCCTCCGTCTCACCAGCCACCTCAACCCGTGCCACACGCTCCTCCTTCATCTCCAAAACACACCGCCATTCCCCTTCATTTTTCTTCTTCTTCTTCTTCTTCGATTTCTTCCTCTGCAACTGCACATAGAACCCAAGCTACCACCTCCTCCTCACTTCATGCGGCCACCCCGCGCCACCTTCTCCTCTGCCAACGACATCGACGCGCTCACCAGTGTGTACACCGTCAACCCACGCCGCCCACGCCTCTTCCAAGCATCTCCCACGTCGACGCTGCCGACCCATCAACCGTCGACCCCTCCTCACCATCTTGCCACCTCCGTCCGTCTCGCGCAACACCAACACCACCATCGAGACGCCCATCCACAGGCGTGTCACCACCAGCAACCACGCTGCCAGCCATCACTCCCTCGCGCGGCAGCACGTCCACGTAGGTAGTCCCTGTTTTGCTACAGTGCAAGGGGCATTAGTTCGAATGAATAGTTGAAGGATGAATTGAAAACGTGGGTTTAGTTTAAAATATTTATATAGTACAAATTGCTTTTGCGCTCCCTCTATTCCTCTCTCGCTCTCACTTAGTCTCTTGTTTTATCACTTCCCTTTGAACAAATGTCATGAATATGTTGAGGGTAATAATCTTCTCATTTAACTCAGAAATATTATTGGTATATTTACAAGATTCGTGTGGATTTGATCTCTGGTTTCCTTAATCCCTCTATTTGTGAACATTACACCAGGCAATGATATTTTTTTTTATGACATTTGGAACATAAATAGAAATTTTGTGTGAACATTCTCTATGAAAATATTTGTAAATTTATTGGCTTAAACTTCTTTGTGGAGACTATTTAGTCATCGTGGTTAGAATTAATTAATTTTTTATCGATGATTTTCCATCATGTAAAATTACAACTCATTATTTTTGTTGTTAATATCTTAATTAAGTGAAAATCACTTAATCACTCGTCATACTCGCTGTCCTTGACTTGGAGGTCGCAATGGAGGATGAATAGCCTCTTCATCACCATGATCTAGGGGAGAATCAACATTAACGAAATGTCAACTAATCTCATCTTACAAGTCTAATCTTGCATCATCAATAACTCGACGTAGTTCGTTCAGAATAGGTCATTCTTCTGCTAAAAGGTTGACAGCCTTAGCCCACTTAGTGAGATGAAATTAAATGTGCAACCGTGTGTTAAATTAAAGTACAAATAATAAATACCTTTAATTAAATTAGATGTGAATTATATATCTCGCTCCACAAAACTTCCCCGTGGCGACCTATGCATCTCTGAGTAATGCTATGGTACCATGGTGCATAGTTCGGTGTGACATTCTACTGCCCCTTACCTATTGGGTCTATCTGCACACCTTGATCTCGACATGCATCCCATTCTTATATGTGGGATGCATGGTTCTCCACCCAGCCGACGTCATTTTTGCCTCTAAGATTTATGGCATGAAAATGCCTATCGGCCTCACAATGATCAGGTACCCATTGTCATCCTCTGAATTAACATGTGACACGATCCGTGAAATAATGTTCCACTATGTGGAACATAATAAGTCCCTGCTGAGTGTGCATATTCATAATTGAATGTCATATCAAAGTAATGGAAGATAGTATATCTGATCTGCAAATTGCAAATCGAAAGAGTCACGGTAAGGCCGTAGAAGATATAAGGGATGCTTTGTGACATCGAAGTTGGGCCCCCACTGACAAACGAGTGGTCTACTATGCCACTCAGGTGGGTGGTGCACAACTGGAGCGATGTGTGGAAAGTGCTCTCATGCCCATATCAGCAATAATATCAAAGGCCCTCCTATCTGTCTAGTGATAATACGTGCAGCCATACACACGTGTCGATATAAATAAGCGTGGCACGCAAATCTCCAATTATACATCGCTATAACATCGAAGTCCCTTAGAAGCGGCAGGAAAATGAGTGAACCCAAACACCTTAACTTGTCTAAGAAGTAACTGGTCTACTTGGAACCGCAGTGACAAGAAAGGTCAGGTGGGGGAAACCCTATAACCCGTGGGGGTGCTCTACTGTGTAAGGGTCATTGCGGGACTCTTCCTTTCTGGCTGCCCAAGTAAGTCTCAGGCGGGTGGATTTGTGATCTAGAGGCCATCTGCCTCGAACCAGCCTAAGCCAGCCAAAAATATTTGGGTGTCTTGATTCGATCTGATTAATACCTAGTCCCTCATCTTTTCTATAGTGCATGCACGGGAGGAGGTCCTTAAGACCATTCTTAAGACCTACTCTATTAGTTCACTCATGTCAGGGCCAGCACCCAACTAACTTGTTTGGGTCCTCTTCTGATCTGGTTCCTATCTCCTCCGACCCATCTACATTCGATGCAAGTTCTTCATACTCTCATTCTGACTCGATGGAGAAGCCTAGTCCAGAAGAAGAAGGGGGCGACATCTAGTACCTTCAGAACCAGCTTTAGACTCTCACAGATCTGATCAATGCACTAGCAAACCCCCAAGCATGCCCACAAATGTAGGATCACTATAATCTACAAGAGTGGCTATAGAGCCCAGACTATGTATTCCAGTTGGGGGACCTGAGACTGAGCTCAAGCCAAATATTATTAGCTTGATTCCCCATTTCCACTGGATGGGTTCTGAAGACCCAGTCCAACACATTCAAGAGTTGAAACGTTTGGCCCAGACCCTCAAGCCAATTGTACAAAATCGAAACACTCTGCTCATGAAGATGTTCCCTTTCTCGCTTAAAGAGAACGCTGCCCACTGGTATCGGTTTCTGAATCAACTGATCAATACTTGAGATGAATTACAAGCTGAAGTTTTGAGAAAATACTTCCCGGTAGGGCGTACCAACGCCCTTAGGCAT
Organism: Thalassia testudinum; assembly: GCA_037157565.1. Taxonomy (NCBI): domain Eukaryota; kingdom Viridiplantae; phylum Streptophyta; class Magnoliopsida; order Alismatales; family Hydrocharitaceae; genus Thalassia; species Thalassia testudinum. The sequence goes on along the minus strand of JAZHRO010000071.1, from coordinate 16,786,717 downwards.
CAGATTATGCATTTTTCACAAAATGCAGGTGAACCACTTCATGAGGCATGGGATCGCTTTCTCGATCTCATGCGGAAATGCCCACATCACGAAGTCCCTAAATGGGAACATGTCCAATCTTTTTACTGGGGACTTCGTGAAGATATTCGACTTTTCGTCGATGCAGTCTGTGGAGGCAACTTTATGGGCAAACATGAGGACACTGTTTAGGAAATTCCCGAAAATGTCTGAGAAGTACATAAACAATGCATCCATGGGTATGTTCGACAAGACGACTACCCATGCATCGACAAACACACGTGGGACACACGAGGCACGAGACCTATCCTCCTTCATCGATATGGAGAATGTTGCCAATCAACTGGATAAGGTCTCTATTATAGAGAAGAAACTTGATGATCTGACTCGCTAGCTGCAAAAGGTCACTTCTTCTCCACAAAACATGCATGCACGTCCGCCTGCAAGGAGGGAGGCCATGCATAATATTCACCACACTGGGATGGATGCATATCCATCCTCTTCTATCTCGGGTTTCAGAGCAAACTTCGAGCCCGTTTACTCTAGTTGGAGGTCCTCTGAACTCCAACATTCTGATTTCTCTGGAGTTGCTCAACCTTGTGAGGAACTCCATGCCATCCAGAACAACCCCTATTATAATTCCTATAATCCTAGATGGCGTAATCATCCTAACTTTTCCTGGTCAGGGAACTCTTATCCTCAAATTCCTAGACCACAATATCAACTCCGACCATAAAATCCGCACTCATATCAGCCAGCTTAACTAAGGCCCAATCCAAATTTTCAAGTCTAGTAAAGATGACCAGATGAGCATGATTCTTTAGACATTGGCTGGTATGCAAAAAACAATGCTGCTATGCAAAAGTAGCATACCACAGATATGGCAGATATGCACAATCAAATTGCGCAAATGGTTGGGACTCGCCAGCCAGGCGCATTATCCTCGCAACCACTACCAAACCCTTACAACTTACCGAACCAGAGGTATGTTGTGAACCCAAAATCAGGCCAAATCCACTATGTGCAACCAGGCCTATCTGCACCCCGTATATCAAGACGTGTCAGAAGCATCAACTACTATACCTGATGCATCTCAGCAGCAGCAGCAGCAACAGCAGTCACCAATCCTACCCACTCCATATCCCACGGGATGACATTCTGTAACAACCCGCAGCGGTAAATATACTAAGGATCCTGAGCCTAAGAGATACACTAAACCTAATCCTAATACATCTCAATCCAGGGTGATTATTAAGGATAACCAAGGATCAACAGAACCCATCCTAGATGAGCCTAGGACCACACCATTTCCTGAGGCGTTGACCAAGGGAAATAAAGGTAGGAAATCACCTCAGATTAACGAGAACTTGATCAAGCTCTTTGAGCAAGTCCAGATTAGCATTCCCTTGATGGATGCTATTCGTCACGTACTAGCTTATGCAAGATTTTTGAAGAATTTATGTACACCTAAGAGAAAGTCGAAAAATTCTGAAGGAAGTCCTATTTTGCTATCGGAGTAGGTTAGCTCCATTACCTTGAGCAAGCTTCCGTAGAAGTTAAAAGACCCTGGCACCCCTCTGATCTCCTACAAGATTGGAGATCTAGAATTTAACCAAGCTCTTTTAGATTTAGGTGCATCCATTAACCTTATTCCCACATCCCTCCTAAAATATTTTGAGGATCCTGAACTTAAGCCCATGAAAGTGACCTTGTAGTTAGCAGATCGATCTATTAAGTCACCCCGTGGAATTTTGGAGGATGTAGTTGTAAGAGTCCGATATTTCTATTTTTCAGTTGATTTTATTATTTTAGACATGGATACACCAAAAAGCCTCAAAGAGACACCTATAATCTTGGAGAGACCGTTCCTAGCAACAGCTAGGACGAACATTAATTGTAAGGATGGCTAGATGGAAATAAAATTCAGGGATAAAACAATAAAGATTGACATTTTTGAAGCCCATAGAGGAATTAATTGTGGTGTGATTGAGGAATTGAATGGAATTGATTCACTTCTTGAGAACCCGATCTCAGATGATTTCGATTTGATTAATCCTAAGCAAGAGTCTCTAGAAGCCCAACCCCAATTGCACCCCGAGGATCCAATTCTACCTATAGTTCCCTCCCAGGCTAATCCTGATCTTCCCGTTGCTGCTGAGAATCAGGTACTTGAGTTAAAGCCGCTTCCTGACAATCTCAAGTATGTCTTTTTGGGTTCAAACAATACGTTTCCTATTATTATCAATTCTTCTCTATCTACGAATCAGGAAACGCATCTGATTTCTGTCCTCCGGGAGCATCGCAAGGCCATTGGTTGGACCTTGGATGATCTCACTAGTCTAAGTCGCATCTTTACAGAAGAAGCTCACGACCTACATGCGAAGGACAACGTCGACTCAACATGAATCTTCCAGAGGTCGTGAAGAAAGAGATAATTAAATGGATTGATGTAGATATTATTTATCCCATCTTTGACAGCCATTTGGTGAGCCTAATTCATGTGGTGCCTTAGAAGGTAGGGCTCACCGTTATCGAATCCGAGTTAGGAGAATCTATCACCACCCGTGTTGCAAATTCGTGGAAAGTCTACATAGACTACAGGAAATCGAATATCTCCACAAACAAGGACCATTTCCTGGTACCCTTTCTTGATCAGATTCTCAAAAAATTAGTGGGAAATCAGTACTTCTATTTCTTGGATGGATACTCTAGTTATAATCAAGTGGCCATTCATCCTAAAGACCAAGAGAAAACTACATTCACCTGCCCCTGCGAGACATTTGCGTTCCGTAGGATGCCATTCGAACACTACAATGCACCCACCACCTTCCAGCGGTGCATGTTGGCAATATTCTCTGATATGATAGGTGAATTTTTAGAAGTCTTCATGGATGATTTCTCTGTATTTGGAAAGACTTTCGATGAATGTTTGGGCCACTTGACTAAGATCCTCCAACAATGCATTGACGTAAATCTAATCCTGAGTTGGGAAAAGAGCCATTTTATGGTTTCCCAGGGCATTGTTTTGGGACACCTTATGTCTGAACAAGGTACCTAGGTTGACCGCGCAAAGATCAATTTGATATCCAAACTTCCTCCCTCCTCAATTAGCATGTTGGGTTCTACTGATGTTTTATCTCCTATCTCTCGAAAATCGCCAGGCCTGTGACTCACTTATTATCGAAGGATATCCCCTTCGATTTCTCTGACGAGTGTGCCGAAGCTTTCAAAATTCTTAAGGATCGAGTTACCAAGGCACTAATATTGCAACCCACTGACTGGTCTTTACCCTTTAAGATCATGTGCAATGCTTTGGATTATGTTGTGGGGGCAATCCTTAGTCAGAAAATCGATGGGAAACCCGTAGTGATTAATTATGCAAGTAAAACATTGGATGAAGCCCAACCTAATTACACGATCACTGAGAAGGAACTTTTGATTGTTGTCTTCACCCTAAAGAAATTCCGATCGTACCTTCTCAAGTCCCGTATTATCATATACTTTGACCATACAACAATTCAACACTTACACACTAAGCGGGACGCGAAGCCTCGCCTGATTCATTGGATCTTGCTTTTACAAGAATTTGATTTAGAGATTTGTGACAAAGTGGGTAAATAGAACGTAGTTATAAATCATTTGTCCCACCTTCCCTCGTCTATCATTGATCCTTCGGCATCTATCACCGAACATTTCCCGAATGAGCATCTTATGAGCATGGATGCTAGGCTTCCCTGGTATGCAGACATTGTAAACTACTTGGCATCAAACCAGATTTTGTCTGATTGGCCCAAAGGCAAAAAGGACAAATTGATTTCAGATGCCAAGTATTACTTCTAGGAAGATCCATATCTTTTTCACATCGAAGCAGATCAGATCCGGCGATGTATTCCTGATTCTAAGGTCAATGATATAATTTCATTTTGTCATGACCAGACCTACGATGGCCACTTTTCTAGGCATAAAACCACAACTAAAATCCTCCAAAGCGGTTTCTATTGGCTGACTATATTTAAAGACACACACAATTACTGTAGGGCATGTGCTCGTTACCAAACCATAGGCAACATGGTCCATCATGATATGATGCCCTTAAACTCGATTATCGTGTGTAAGATTTTTGATATTTTGGGGATTGATTTCATGGGTCCATTTCCAAACTTGAACGTCTTTCAAGTATATTCTTCTTACTGTGAACTATGTGTCCAAATGGATTGAAGCCGTTACAACCCAAACCAATGACCATAAGGTCATTATAAAATTTATCCACGATAACATCTTCTCTTGGTTCAGTGTCCCTAAAGCAATCAGCTCATATGGAGGGACCTATTTTGTGAATGTGCATCTCCAATCCATGCTTAGAAAATACAGGGTATTTCACCTCATTTCTACCCCATATCATCCGCAAACAAATGGACTGGCTGAGTTGTCAAACTGGGAAATTAAAAAGATTCTACAGGTCACTGTTTGGCCTGACAGAAAAGATTAGTCAACTCGGCTTCCAGAAGCATTATGGACTTATAAGATCTCCCATAAGACCCAGTTGGGAATGTCTCCTTTCAAGATTATTTACGAGAAGGCATGCCACCTTCTTGTAGAAATGGAGCATAAAGCCTACTGGGCAATACGAAAATGCAACTTAGACCTCAAAAAGGCTGGCATTCATCGTCGCTTGCAAATAAGCGAGCTCGATGAGTTATACAACGACGTGTACGAGAATTTGCGAATTTACAAGGAACGAATAAAAGCCTTGCATGATAAGCACATTTCATAGAAATCATTCAATCTTGGTCAGAAGGTACTTCTATTTGATGCCTGTCTCAAACTGTTCCTAGGCAAGCTCAGATCTAAGTGGACTAGACCATTTCCTGTAAGAAGGATTTTCGGTAATGGAGCTGTGAAAATGTCACCTCCCGATCTTAACTGTACACCATTTGTTGTTAATTGCCAATGTCTCAAACCTTTTCTGGAACTTGACAACTTGAGCTTGATATGTGAGTCTCTTGACCTCCATTCCACCTGAGTTGCATTGCGTCCAACTGATGGCGGTAAACTTAACGCTTAACGAGATGTAACCCATCATTCTTTTGAAAATCCTCAAGACCTTTCATAATCTATTTGAAATTCACTCTTACTACACTTTAGGCTTCCTAATTTAAGAATTAACCTGTTCTAAAATTATGAATTAAACTGAAAGTGAACCCATCTTGTTTGCAATGAGGGCATTGCAAAACTTAAGCATAGGTAGAGATTAAAGAGCAATCTTCTGAAATTCATGTCTGAAAGGTTCTCACAAAAAATATAGATATTTTCAAAAAAAAACCAATAAGACATTTTTAGATTGTCAAACCCTTGGACAATCAGGGAGTCAGACAAACTATCTTTTATGAGATCCAATATACAATTGTGACGTGAGAGTAAAGTGTCTACTTGTGCTCTAAGTCTAGTACGATGACTCTTAAGTTCTGGATAATTAGATAATGATACTTCGAATTAGGCATAGTTTTCACTCCCAGCTCCTGTGTGCGAACATTTTGTGTGAAATCCTGAGAGCTACCAAATAAGGCAAATACGTAGATAATGGGTTCTAATAAAACTAAGACTAAGGTGGATGGTTATGACCATCCTTTACAGAATCCTCGGCTGAAGGAGGGTGTTAATGTCAAAGGTTAGAAATACGTTGTCCTATCCATCCTTTTCTGGTGCCGAAAGTAAGCGGTTCCACCAAATAAGCCACACATTATCCTCTTGAACATCACCATTCCTTAATAATACCTCGTTAATAAAAGTTCATGCTATATGTGTTGTGCTGATAGATATAAGAAAAAATAGAAAAAAAAGAAGAAAAAAATTGATATTCTCGAAAGAAAAAAAAATATTTTCAAAAAAAAACTTTGCAAAAAAAGAAAAAAAATTGAAAAAAAAGTGTTGAGTATGTGTCAAGTATATTGAGGCAACAATACCTACTACCATTACGATCTACCAAATACAGCCTTGACATACTTTTCTGTATTTCTAACCGCCCAAATACTGGCTAAGGAATTCTAACTTAGTTATAGGGTTATCGGAACTTAATTAAAGTGTTAATTGCATGAGAAACCACCAAATATATACAAATCTGGTGAGATTGTAAGCTCATAAAAGAAAGAGAGAGAGAAAGAGAGTGAACACAAAGGAACTAAAAGAGAGCATAGTTTTTTAGCATTTCTTTGAGTTGATTTGTTTGATAGTTTAGAAATTTAGAATCTATAGACTAGACTACTTGTAGCACTAGAAGAGTGTGAGCCACCAAAAATAAAATCCTTCAACTCAGACATCTTCTACCTAAGCCTAAAAGTCGAGGTTAAATCACAGACTACCTACTGTGTCATCCCCAAGGGAAGAAGTTTGTCTATCCTGATAAATTTGTACCAAGGGTCAAGTACAAACTTTAAATGTAAATTGGTAATTGGCAAGGAGAGGTGAATATTATTGAATTGAATGTCAAAAATACCCTTATGCTGAAAATCTATGCTAAACTCTAGAATTTGCTAAGGGACTAACAAATGATAGGCATGGGGGCATGATGGCATCTCCATCATCTGCTATATCTAACTTAATTTGGCTAAGTTCTAAAGTTAAATTCACCTAATTAACATATTAAATGGGGTAAAACTCAATCATGGTTGAAGATAGAAGAATTAATGAGAAAAGAGGTTAATTATGTAATCTTCACGAACAATTATAAATGTAGAATAGTTGAAGGGAAAAATTATGAATAATCAAAGGTCAATTGAGTTTAAATTTCCTAAAAATGGGTTGATACTGAATAATTTAGGATTTTCATTCAAATTGAGTGTTAATCCTTAATTAAAATAACTAATTTCGGTCCTGCTTCAATTAAAATAGTTTCGATGGAAATAAATACAATCTAAACCTTTTAACAATCAATTAAAAATATTTTTTTAGGTTGGAACAATAAATGTAGGTGGGTATTTGGTACATTTTGGGTCTAAACGTAAATTGATCATTCAAACGATATCAAAAACCAAACTTGAAGTCACCATCAACTTATGTCCAAATTAGGTTACCATAAAAATTTAGGCTCATTTAGACTTCATTTTGGCCAAGTTTGCAATTTGGCCCTTAATTCTCAATTTCATTGCAAATTCCCCCTTAACTTTTGATTTTATTGCAAACACATCCCCGTCAGCACCGCCTCCACCTTCCACCTCCGTAACCTCCGGCCATCAACTCCAACGAGGTCGTTCATGCACCTTTCGACCCTCTCCTCGAGCACCAACAAGCTATAAACATCCCCCACCTCACGTCGTTTCAGATCATCGAGTTTTGGGCATGTCTCCACTCCTCTCTTCTTCCCGACGTCGTCGTTGAAGCCGACCTTGGAGCTCCTCCATCTCCTTCCTCCACCGCTCCTCCGCTAAAATTAGTTGAGGGCTTCTCCCCTCGTCGTCGCCGAGCTTCCCACCAAAGAAGCTGCCTCTGATGCCCCCTCGTTGCTCCATCTCCCCTCACCGACGTCTTCTTCTTCTTCCTCATGGCTGGCCACGTCTTCGTCTCCTTCATCCACTCTCAGGTAGATTTTCTTCTTCCCCTATCTAACTAGATTAGTTTAGGCTTCTTAACTCCAAGATTCGACCACCACATATCCTCCCTCTTCGTCATCTTCACATGCTCTGGCCGGTCTCCAGCATACCTCCAACAAGGTGCTCCTCCTTGCATCTATCCACCATTCCACTCGCCAACTATTTACAAAGCCTCGCCTTGACGCGAGTGACAAAACCCCTCAACCAATTTGGGGGTTCGACGCCTCAAAATGGCCACCGAATTCGAATGCTACCCGCCACCCTTGCCGTGTCCGCCGGCCATCCTCCAGCCTCCTTACGCCTCGAGGTCGCCATCACCTTCACCAACGTGCTACAAAGCTTCTCAACCACTTCGTTGAAGTCGAGCCCCTCTCCCACGCACGGATGACCTATGCTGCCGCCATCCTCTTCCTAATTCCCAACCATGATCGTTTGACGTCCTTCGAGTTTCAAGCTTCGCACGAAGCTTCACAGAAGCATGAGAGATCTCTTGCGACCCCCACCAGGTCTTCCTATGGCCCGAGGAGTTCCCACACCCTTGCTAGACTCCTAGCCTATGGCCTCCATTGACAAGGAAGAGGAGCTTATGCTCCTTAATGCTCACAAGGACCTATCCGTAGAAGAAGAAGAAGGGCAGGAGTAGATTCGCAAAGTGCAGGGACCGACTCGAAAGGTACCAGGGACCAGCTTAAAAAAAGTTTTCTTCTAGGAACCCAATTGCAAATTTATAGGGACCAAAAATTAAGACAACCAATGTTTTTAATTTCCAGGGACTAACGTGCAATATCTTTTGAATAATATCTGATTTGTCTTGATTATTGAGTATTTAGAGTTTTCATTGCATTACCTCATCTGTTAGGCATTATTGAATTATTTAGTGCTATGTCGTAAAAACTTTATTTTACTTAATCAAGCATTAAATAATCAAAGCAATCTGCCATTATTGAAGTTAAAGTGTAAAATCAATTTCTCGATAAATTATTTACATAATTACATATTGGTGGATTGTAGAATTTGCATGGTTGTTATTTGAAATTTCATGGTCCTAGTGCTTATTCTCTTAACTTTATTAAACTAGAATGCCTGCAATTGAAGGCCAAACTTTCTGCATCTAGTTTCTGAGTTTAGTTGTGACATTTAAATAGTGGTATTTGCGCACCTTTAATTATACCTAGAGACGACCGAAATGATTTTTAAAACACAATATGAGCTCGTTAACACCAATCAAGAGAGATGAAAGGTAATTGCAGAAGACAACCCAAACTAGCCTCCTGGATACATACCACAATACGCTCATGTAGTTGGTTGTCGTGACTTGGCTTCTCTTCTCTTACATTTTAGCCACGCCGAGCCCTATGGGAAGTAATTGCAAAAATGTTAGATGAAATAATATCCTTCTCAAAATTATTTATTTACATTGTGTGAAAGAATTTTTTACAAACTTACATAGCCTTCACACACAAATCATGATCAATGCTCCCCTTGGAGGTACAAAAGCTGACCTAGAATGTATACAATGTTTCAAGATGAACAATTGATGTATAATTATTAAAGTCCATGTAAGAATATGAATGACTATAACATTTTTTTAAAAAAATAGCAGGTACTAGTAGTAAACTAAGTAGGAGGCACAAACATGAAGAAAGAAAGAACAAAAGCTTTCCATTTAGTAGCATGAATGTAGGTAAAACATCCATGTTTATCTTGTTCAAAAAATAAGAATCCATAACATAAAATTGCTACACCCAAGTCTGAACGTATTTTGAATTCAAGGATATACAACTTGTTTAAGTTTGACATGAATGTAGGTAAAGCATCCATGCTTATCTTGTTATAGTTCTTCTTCATCTTGAAAGCCAGTTAGTCTTTTTATTTTCCTTTGAGATTGTTATTTTCCTTTGAGAGCCATAATATGATAAAAAATGTTTTGTGATGTAATTGTTCTTTTACTTTGAGATTGTTATTTTCAGTCTAAGTGTCATGCTCTTTATATATTTGTTGTAAGTGAGTATCCCTGTTGACATTGCAGAGAAGCTAATAGAAGAGTAAAGTCCTAATACTAAATGGATCTTCTAAAATGAAAAAACTTTGATCGCGTCCTTACTTTATTCAGTTTCAGTTTGTTATTCCAAAATAATCCAAAATCAAGCAGGCTCAAGAATATCTAGAAACCAGTCCAAACTAGCTTTGCATAGGCATAGGCCCACTTACACACACAAATGCCACATAGGGTCGATAAAGAAGACACAGACTAGGAATCTACAATTGATGTTGTCACCTAACTGCATCTAGGCTATAGCCCACAACAACTTGTGTTCCCACATAAGAGTGGCCTTAACTGTCAATAAGGTACTCCATATGCTGGAAACTCAAGGACATGAAACAACTCAAAGGAAATTCGAAGTTCAACATAGCATCCTTTGTTGCACCCTAACCAGATGGAGGTACTCCCCTCATCCAAAAAGCCATATATCTCATATAATCAAAAGGCAATGCTAGTTTTGGGAGACTTTTTGTAACTTTGTAGCGTTGTCTTGCCCCTAATTTTTTATGAATGCATTTGAGTGGTTTTAACAAAAGAATGTTCAAACCTCACATTTTTGTCTTGAAAATATCATAAAACATGTCATGTAAAATAGCAGGAAGTTGAAAATGTCTTGTAAACATGGCTAGAATCAGGTGCATTACTATCCACAAATGAATCCATTATGAGTTCATGATAGTTTTTAAGTTTGGGACAGTGCACTGTCTACTAAAGTTTTGCATTTGTTCAAAAAAAAAAAAGAACTAGCATGCCTGATGTCGGAAAATGCGTTTAGATAATTAGTATGTTGTAGCAAGCATTTAAGACATCGATTTTAAAGAGAATAATTGAAGTGAGTACGAGTGTCAAACACGAAGAGGCATGAAATCGAATTGATTAATCATTTAGTGTCACATGATATCTTTTGTTTACTTGTGAAGAGAGAGAGAGAGGGAGAAGTATGGTTGGAGATTCATGATAATAGTATGGTGCTTGCTAACTATGCAAGAAACAAAGACATGCTGATAGAAGGTGATAATATGTTGCATAAGCAAAATCGTTTTATAACTATAATGCTAGATGAAAGCTTAAAGTAACATAAACATTAAACTAAAGAAACTAGCAAGTAAAATGATACGGATGGAATGTCGAGGTAGCTATAGTGGTGGAGGATGCTCCATCAGTGGCTTGGCAACTTCGAGATGGTGTTTTGAAGCTTTATGGAGGTGGAGGGTGTGCTTGGTAGAAGATGATGAGAGATGCCCTTGCAATGGAGGTCCATAGGTTTCTTTATAATGGAAGAGAGAGAGCTAAAATAGGCATAGACCAATTAGTGACAACAAGGATGTCACTGTAGCTTCATTGTAAGCGTTGTTGTAGCCCAGCTTACCTTCCTGCTGGCAAGCGTGCCTGAACAGTGGCTGGACATCTGTGATCCATGGCTCTGGCAGTTGTCCGATCAGCAATCGATGGTCGAGATCGCGTGCAACCGCGTGCTCAGGATCACTCCTTAGCGCATGCGTTGAATGAGGCGTCAAATCAGGCATCGAATCACATGTCGCTCATCGCAAGCATTCGGTGCACGAGTGTGCGCCACGTAGCTGCCTCAGAACCTCTTGATGGATATCTGATGGTCCAATTTCGCCGCTGCTCGCAAGAAGCAGATTTGGGCCCCCTATGAAGTCTCGAATGCTTGCCCATTACTCGTGGGTGGAGGCGCTAACCATTGCGCCACGCTTGCGGATTGTCATATGGACACGCTGCTGATTGCTGCGTGCACACCCGTTGGATGTGGATCGTGCGGTCGAGATCATGCATGCGCATGATGAAGGGAAGATGCGGACACTGCTGGAGGCCGCTGCGGGTGACACATGGCGCAAGGAGGATCGTCGATCATCATATCAACAGAACTTCTGGGTCTTGTTGTGGGAGCTACGGAAGTCGGATTGAGGTGATTTTGAATCCGTTGGACTCTATTTGTCGATCCGGATTCATCAGTATGGTCCGATTGGTCATCTGAGACTTGTTTCAATATGCACTTGTATACATGGTCTTTAAACATTAATTATAAGCAATCTAGATGTAGAAATTACACAATATGCATGCATTATTCCCAAGCCCACTATAATATAACATTAATGCGCATGTGCCCTCGAAATTGACTCTAATTGATATAATCAACACCAATAATTGTAAAGTCATCAATACCTAATTTCATGAACAATAAGGGAGTCACATACTAACCCTTACATGAATGCAAAAGAGAAACTGGAGAAATTTTAAGAGATTGGGGCTAAATTGAATTTTAAGAGAAGCCATAAAGATTGTACTACAAAGACATAATATCATACCAACATTACGACAATGTCTTCTATTATGTCTTAAACTACCGCACAAGCCACATATATTTAAGTTCCTCTTCACATTAGGATCCCTCGGCCGTTTCGTATGCCTAGATGATGAAGGATTTGCCATACTCGATGATGGACGACTAACCTCTTGGGTATTGGGTGTGGTACTTTGAGGCACATTGCATGCAGGTGCATTTGAAGATGATGCGGAAGTCGGCTTAAGAGGACGGTTACGCCTTATGCACCCTGCTCCACCACACTTGTTACAATGTGTTGGTTGGGATGACTCCCCAAAATCCATTTCATTTCGAATACAAGTGAATCTAGGATGACCCTTAGTGCGCTTCTGTTCTGGGTTTGGAATTAGCTTGTAAAATTCTATTAGTATCCAAGTCCATGCTTGCTTGTCAGGAATAAGATAAAACCTTCCACTATAACATTGAAGCTATTGCTTTTAGGTATACCAATGCGGTGTGAATGCATCACTACTCAAATTTCTATGTGCAAGTGCAGCCAAAGCATGTGAACATGGAATCCTCTAGATTTGCCATTTTCCACATCTACATGTATTTGCTGTTATAGTAATTGATCTACTTTTCCCACCTTTCATGCCATACGATGTAGGTCGCTCCCCAGTGACGACTTCATACTATAATCCAAGGCTCCAATGATACATTTCTGCAGAATGTTGACGATGAGTAACTATTTTCCAACTTTGGTGTTTTTTGCTAGCCCATGTTGTGTAAACTTCATATCTACCCAATCCCGCTTTCAAAGCACCTCGACAATCTCGAAAGTAAATCATACAATTATGGAATGTCTTTTTCACCAATGTTGCAACTAGCAAAGCCCTCTCATCTTTCAAGACTGCATTATAGCTTTCAACTCTATTAGTTGTCATATACCCCCATCTATATCCACCATCAAATGCAAGTGTACACATATTTGTCGGGAATGAATGCCTCTCAAACCAACCTAGAGCATCTTCTTTTAGTTGCCTCAAATTTTACATGCAAGCATTAAACTTTAGAGGATTTGTCAAAAGGGAAGCTCTTTGAACAAGTTTCTTCATTGCTAAATTCTCGTAAATATCATTAAAATTGCTGGAGATATGACATGAACATAATCTCCAATGCCTAAAAGGAGGAAGCAACTCTAATTCTGCCTTTCTCATACCTTCTTTTATTCCTGTATATATATATAAGATGATGCATATCGGCCCCTGTCTTTCTCGGATGACGAAGTACCTGACATGTGATAGAAACCCCATCCATGTCTCTTCTCGTTCCTCTTCCACCAGAGCAAATGCTAATGACACAATATGATTGGCTCGGTCTATGCTATTAGTAATCAACAACTTATGCATATACTTGCCATACAAGTGTGTCATCAATGCCAATTATTGGCCTACACTATTCAAATGCCTCTATCGATGGCCCAAAAGCCTCGAATGCTTTCCTAAATATCCTTTCCCGTCTCGAGTAGGTCTCATGTCCAACTCAAAGTCAATCTCAGTTGCAAGATTTGTTTCATTTATCGCATGAAACAAATGCACATGTTAATATACGACTCCTCCCAATCACCGTATGCAATTTCAATTGCTTTTCTTTTAGCATCCTAAACTTTCCTCTTACTAATTTTACAATTAAATTTAGCATCGACAAAAGTCTTCAATTCTCTAACCTTAACAGTTGCAGATTCTTGAACATATTTCAGCAGGAACCGTGCCATGAAATTACAAGCCAACTACGAGTGGTCTAAACTTGTAATTGGGTTATGACAAATGTGTGGTCCATCAATAACACCAACGACAAATTTCTCGTTAAATTTCTACATGTGTCTACGGAGTCTTCATTTACAACCCTTCTTCTTATGATTACATTCAATTGAAATTGCACTAGAGGGGGGGTGAATAGTGAAATTATATTATATTGTAATATAGAAAATTCAATCACAAAAGGTGACACTAGAGTTTTAGGTGGAAACCCAAGATGGGTGAAAACCACCACCTAAGCCAATCCCTTGACTTAGGATTTTCGATCACAAGGTGATCAATCCACTAACCACACTACTTAAACGAGGGTAGTGTACCTCAATTACAGATCCCACCTCTGATCCCTAAACAGAGGTTTCTCCCTTCAAAATGAAGAGACGGGGACCCGACAGGCCGGATACCCAAAGTATAAAAATAAGAAGTAAGACAACACCTATAGAGCACCCCAATACTTTAATTACTTTCTTATCTACTAAGCATAAAAAGAACTCCCTGAGGATTTGCAGAACGAAGTGAGCCGAGAGTATGGATTTGCCCTTTAATCAGAGTGTTGGCATAACACAAGGGCAAGATGAAGCTTAGAGAGTGAGCAAGTGATTTTTCTAAGGAAATTGAATCTCAAGAGGTGTGTTTTGCCTAAGAGGGGTTGTAGTATATTTATAGGCAAGTTTGAAACCTTCAAGAACACCTGGGAGAGTTCTCTTAGCCGTTGGAGACAAATCCCAAGAGATTAGGACGAAATCCACCACAAATCAAGATAATGATGAGTCTGACGGCAATATCAGATGTCTAATTTTAAGATCGGACGTCTTATAAGACGTCTGATTATAATTTTGGTCATCTAATATTATAGGCCAGCCTGAATTGACTTCAATGTATCAAAAGAAGGGCGTCTGATATTTTCACATAAGACGTCTGATTAGGTTATTGGACGTCTAATAAAGGGTGAATTTGTTCATGTTTTGATCAGATCCAAACAAGGTTCTAGATTTAAAGGATCAAACGTTATTATGGACATCTGAGGGAATGACCAGACGTCTAGAAGCTAAAAAAGACTTCTCTACAATTTCTGACAAAAGATCTTATGGTCGTAATGAGATACGCACAGAAATACATGGGCAACGGTCCAAAGGTAGACGTTTGGAACCATGTCCAGATGTCTGAAAGCACATTTTTGCCTGCTATCTTTAGAACGAAGATAGGTACTTAGTCTAACGGATAGTCTGAAGACGTCCAGGTAAAGCATCAGACGTCTAGATGAGGTTATGGACGTCTGATAGAGGAGTGCTTCGACTGATGTTTATGAAGACACAAACTAAAGGCAGAACTATAGGAAGTTAGATGTCTGAGACACTTGTCAGATGTCTTAAAGTGGAAAATCAGACGTCTGACCATTGTTCTAGATGTCTGATAAGAGTCTTAATGTTAGGTTTTTGTTTCTAATTTAAGTGTAGAGAGCCTAAGTTAGCTATTTATAGGTTATGTTTAGGGGCTCTTTACAACATTTCTAGACTCAAATAAAATGAATATTATAACCTTTGAAAGTTTACATGAAAAAACCTATGACCTAATACTTATGATACTTGTCTTCACACTTTTAATCTCCCGTTTTGGAAAACTTTATGAAATCTGCAATTATGTTATTACAGAGAGAAACACTATGCTACGCTTATTTTTTATTTCATTTTCTTCATTTTGTAAAATCATCAAAATATTATAAATGAGTAGTTGAACTAACATCAACCACCTAAACTTTTCTGTCTGACTTGCAAATGGAGAAGTTATATTTCTATCTTACATGAAAGTCTTTCATTACAAATACCGAATCTTCCTTACTATTAAAGGCCTTCTCAACGTAGAACTGTTCACCAAGTTTAATGTCAGGCACACTTTCCTCCCAACTTATATATTTAGACCCAACAGGAATGTTGTAGAAACTGCCATCCATCATATGTTGTAGATTGTTGCTACCACCTCCTTTAATTGACTAGGATGGAGGATCACGTGATATATCATTAGGTTCATTACCATGGTTGTCGTCATTGCCATCTGAGATGTCATTGAAAGCACCATGATCATTTTCGAAATCTGGTTCATTCTTCTCAGACGAAGGATGCATAACCGGATTAATCAATGGGGGATGAATAACTAGAGAACTAATTGCAGTCTGCACAACTGGAGTATTCAATGTAGGCTGCACAAGTAGAGCACTTACTACATGCTGCACATTTAGAGTGTTCACTACATGCTGCACAATTGGAGTACTAACTCCAACCTGCACAACTGGACTTCTTAGTGTATAATGCACGTATGTACTAGTCACTGTATGATGTACAATTTTCGCATTCCCTACAGGAATATGTTGTAATTCATGAATTTTAACAAAGTTCTGGGAAGTGCTCCATCCCCACGGTGTCCAAAAGAAAATCAACATCATCATCATCTATAATTGGTGAAGGTATATATTTTACTAGCTTGCGCTCTCCACTTCTTTCAATAACTGAAAATCTATGCACTATTTCAATGTCATGTATTAAAGGATCAACCTGTAGTCCCCTCATTATATTTTCCTTAAATTTTTTAAAGTTCCCCTCATCTTTAAAAACCCTAACATTCTTGCACAATGATTTATCGTATCCAAGTCCATCTTCTCTATTAATAATATTCCCATGTGCGTACAATAAGCACAAAAAACTAAGAGTCATTTGAACTAACCTGGAACATCATTATTAAAACTTGCATCATGTACACCAAATCAGTTCTCTAAATTAATCATGCATTCTTCTCTTGCAATAATCCTTATGTTTATTTTACCATTAAAATGCACAATTTCATAACAAATGGTAATGCTAAATCAAGTCTTTAAGATTTATTCGCACCTCCTAGTTAAGGTTTTAATAGATAAATTTAGTGACTAAATTCATAACGCAAGGTATCATTTACTAAATGCAAGGAAATTTTCAACACTTTACTGTATGATCCAAACCCTAATTTGCTAATACGTGTTCTCGTAATTAGGTTCGCAAATCTGTACACCCAAGAGCCTCTTCACTACATCACTGTTATAATGGAAAAAAACAAGTTCTTGAAAGTCAACTTCAATACCTTCCTCACGAGTGCATGCACTGCGGCTGCGACAACGGAGGCTGGGCCACTATTGGCGGCAAGGGAGGAGGGAGTCATAGTTGTGGCGGATTTGTTTCTTGACCTGAGTCGCAGCCGCAACTGCGACAAGAACACCACACAACGCAACGTGATGCCAGTGAACTCTACCCGTAGTGACGACGATGGTGGATGGCAAGGATGTAACACTAGCAACTGAGCAGTGGTGGCAGAGGAGCGTCGTCGACAGAGCACTAGCAATAGGGAGTGCTTACGACGGTAGAGTGGTGGGGAGGACGGAAGGAGGGTGCTTGGTGAGAATTTAAGAGTTTAATTAAAGTCATGTCCTCGAGACATGACTTTTATCTTTCTACAAAGTCATGTCTTCAGGACACGACTTTGTTGGAAATGATAAAGTTATACCTTTAAGATATAACTCTATTATTCAAAACCTAATCACATGGGTAGTGCGTGGTAACTTATCGAGGGTAAAGTCGAATCTTAAAAGTATGATTTTGTTATTTTGAGTAAAATCATATCCTTGAAATATAATTTTATCATTTGAAATAAAATTATATCTTGAAGATAGGACTTTACCTTAAATTACGAATTAAGTTTTTCTTTATTATAATTAACATGTATATTTTATACATAATGTCAATTTTTGAGTTGATTTTTTGTTTGATCAGCCCCGAAAGGACCCGGCCGGAAGTTGAAGAATTCGCCTTTACCCTCCTCGCTTTATTTCCGCGCCGGGGGGCCCAAGTCGCTTGCTTCCCTTCCTCTCTCTCTCTTTCCTGTCCTATGATCAATCGAGCGACTCGCTGACGGACGCCCCTCGCTCCCGTTCGCACGCACATCGCCGTCCTTCACCCAATCCAAGCCAAGAAGAACCCAACCCTAGCGGCTCCCAACCCTCCTCCCCTCCCCATCCCATCCCATCCCATCCCATCCCATCCGAGGGCGGCGGCAGCGATCTCTCCCCTATGGAGGGCAGCGGCAGCAACAACTGGAGGCCCCCCCAGCAGCAGCAGCAGCAGCAGCAACAGCAGGGGGACCAAACCATGAGCGTCCCGGTCGACGCGGCGGGCCCAAACAACGAGTGGCGATCACAGCTCCCTGCAGAGGCGCGCCACCGCATCGTCAGCAAGATGTAAGATTCCTCCTACTCCTCCTCCTGTTATTCTTCTTCCGACCGTGGTGTCGTTATCCATCATTTATTATTATTATTTTTTAAGTCTTGTGATGGTTGGATCTGGCGAGAATTCGCAGCTACGGTTGAAAAGGTAAGCGATAGTTTGTGTGCTTGTTTTTGATGATGCATTTAGTATATCAACTGTTTCATGACGATCGGAGGCATCTAGTGAGATGTTATTTCTCTGAGTCAATCGCTATGTCTTTGCATAAGTTTAGGTATCGATCACACGAATACCCATCCTTTTCCATGAACTGGAGATGAAGATATAATTCTATAAACATCCATGTCACCACCCCTAGCGAAACTTTTGAAGAGCTTAAACACACTGAATCTAGGGATTGTTGCTTTGGTGCCTGTAAAATCATTTGCAATCACACAGGTATCCTTGACTTCTAACAATCGACGTACATATCTTAAAAGTTTCTCCATTTCAGAGCTTCTGGACCTCCATCAAATATTTCATCAGAATTAAAGAAGTCGTACTTGAAAGTAAGGCTATTTTGTGTTCAAGAACTTGTAAAGTTGGACTCCACCAATACTGAGAATGGGGGAGAGGTGAAGTTTAATGGGGTTTTGGACATGAAAAGTCTTATTTTTCAGTCTGTCTTTGTCATTTTGACAGTTCATTGGATAGCGAGGTGTGTGATCTAAAAAACCAAGTGACTCTTCGATGTGTTTATGTGAATAGCAAGAAGTTAGGGGGATATGTGGATTGCAACTAATTCCAAGGTACATATATAATAATTCCTTGAATTTAAATTGCAATTATAGATGTAAGAAGATGGAAAAAATAGTGAACATATAGCAAAAGTTGCTTAGACAGTGGAATTGCCCTCGCCTTTATTTTGTAACAGATGGGTGAGAGTTGTAATGATCTATTGCGTTCTGTTGGTAAAGGCAAGTGAGAATAGTAGGTGGTTGATTATCTCCTCTTCATTGACTTGAGAAAACCACAAAACATCAAACCCACCACCCATTGCAACTGAAATACCTTAATAGCTGACTTCTTCTATTGCTACTGACACATGAAAAATCTGATTTTTGAGTTGTGCCTTATAGATATTTGCAATATTTAACAAAAATTTAGTTGAAATCCACACTTGCTTGAGGGATAGGTGCAGATTTGGGATAGAGAACTCACTTCTCTTTCATTGCCATGATTTTTGTTAATCCATCAACCAGATAATGGCTTCCCAAACTTACATGCATTCAAAGTCCTCAATGCAAGCATCAAACTTGGTACAAAGGAAGAGGTGTCTAGCAGTTTAAATTGGCATGCGAAGGTCCACTCCAGTGGTCCACTATATAAACACATGGACCTTGAATCAATGCACGAATACCTAGGAATATAGAAGCCAAAGCACCTAAGACTAGATCACTCATCATCCCAAAAATCAAAGTTGGAATGATTACCAAGCTGAGATGAAAGGGAAGGGATTACCTTTGATATAGCGAGGATGTGCCTTTCAAGATACAATTTGAAAAACTCACCAATTTAAAGCTTTAGTATGTACTAAAAGGAACATAAAGTTGCATGATATGGGTCATTCAAGCCTTCCATGAACCTCAAGACCCACTTTGCTAACAAGGCCTTGTCCATGTTCTCGACCTTTATGAGGAGATGGAATGCAAAAATGATGAAGATGTGATAGCAGAAAGTACTTAAGATAAAAGGTCCTCCTTCTTAGAGGGGCAACTCGTTATTCATCCTTAAAGCCTCTTCTCCAATCTTTGGACAACAAGGGTCCAATCATAGGACTTGATAAGTGAATTAAACAAAGTGAACCTTGAATACATGGGGTAGGCAAGTTGGTTTCCTAGGGTTTACTGAAAAATGAGCATGGGTTGAAGCTGCTACCTTTACATCATTTATGCCAAAAGGAATGAGAAAGGACTTCTCATGCTTCTCAAGCTTCCTCCATTCAAAAATCAATGTCATACCATGCTTGGTCTACACTTGCATACTGGAGTAAGCAGTAAAGGGATTAGCACAGGAACCATACCAACAATAAAATGTAAGAAAAAGCCGTTGAGAACAAGTTAAAGAAGTTGCAAAAAGCTAGAGCATTAACTTTTAGCAAAAGTAATAAGGGGTAAGTGGACAACATTGTCTAATTCTTTTATGGTTACCCCTTATCCACTTGCTAGCTTCTTATTTGGAAGTATTGCAAAAGAAGTTTTCGTGATGCCTCTCCTCATTCAAGCTATTTGTTCATGGAGAAACCCTTTTCTAGGGAGAGTGGTCCAAAGAAAATTGTAGTGGATGTAATCTCAAGCTTTTGTTGCATTGTTTACTCTAAAAAGAAATGTTTATTCATACTTGTCTTTCAAATGGAGACAATCTTAGCAAAGATGAAGAATATGCGGTATTTGTATGGATGGTTGACCTAGCATGTGACATCCAATGTTTCACATATTAAAAATAAATAATATAAAATAGCATATCGGTACCATTCATATGAAAGCCTAAGGACTAACATATCAAATATGCATACTAATTGTTTATGAGCAACTAGTTTCACATAATGAATAATGAAAGTGGCATGAATATTATGCAAGAAGACACTAAATGGTTATTCATACTTTCCATTTATTCCTATAGTCATTGAATAAGAGCTCAAACTATGCAAGGAAGAGAGAAAGGTAAATAATATGCCAAAAAATAGGATTTACCTTGTTGGAGGCTATTATGTGGTTGGATAAGCTACAAGATAGATATCGCTAATAGTAGAAAGGTTGTTGATAGTACGAGACATCAAATGGTGGTTCAAGAAGAGGATAGAAATACTGAAACATAGTTGGGGAAGAAATGAAGGTAGAGGTGGTTAAAAGAAGGTGATGGAAACTTGAAGTATTTTTATGTTTGTCCAAATGGGAAGAAATAAAGGAATTAAATAGTGTATATATTAATTGTGATGGTGAGGAGATTGAAGGTTGTGAAGACATTAAAAGGCATTTGGCAATTCGTTTCAAACAATTCTATGAGAGATACACCTTAGGATTGGAGATGGAGGGGGTGGACAACCTACTCCTCTAAATGGAGTAGCAAGCATTAATTTTTCATTAATTTTTGATTGAGGAGGATGTAATAGTTCTTGCAGGATTGAATGTAGAGGGATCACTTGGATTGGATGATTTTTTAATTTTCTTTTATAAGGAGTTTTGGGATGTAGTGAGAAGTGATATCATCTCTGTTACTTGTGAATTCATAGAGGAGAACAAGGGTTTTGATCCTTGTAGTAAGTTCTTGTTTTTGCTTATAAAGAAGGAATTGTGGAGTGGGTTGATGATATATGTCCCATTGCCTTATTGAATGCCATATACTTGATTGTAGCAATGATCCTAGTGATTTTCCCTTTTTTTGTTTTTTGAAAAGAAAACGGATGATAACATGAGGTTAGAGATCGCCCACTTCATCGAGAAATAGGGTACAAAAGCAAAACAAGATTCTAAAGAGCTCCATAAGATCGTAAACCAAGTGACATCCTTGCACACGTCTCAATAAAAGCTTGTTCCTTCTTGAAGACAGGCTTGTTTCTTTATAGTCAAATAACCCATAAATAGCAAATGGTTTTGCGTATTCCTTGTGTTGAAAGCACTCTATGCATAGATGCCGGAAAAGCCTCCCAAGAAGCATGGTCCACGCAATTCGGTTTGGCCAATCTCCAAACCTTTGTCAACTGTGAACATCAGGAGAACAAATGCTTTGTTGTCTCTTAGGGTTCCTTACACAAAGGACGAGTAGGATTTTCGAGGGTGCACGTTTCCTTAAATACATCTTTATCATCAATCGTTTTCTTTGCACTTTCCAAGCAAAGATTTTCAATTTTAACAGCATTTTTGCCTTCAACAACAATCTCCAATCCCGAACATATGTTTATCTGTTTCCTGTGTAGGAGATTGTAATAGTTTATAGGTTGATTTGTCTGTAAAAGCTCCATTTGTCCATGAACAACCATCAATAACATTTGTCATTGGCTTTCTCTTTGATAGTTCATTCTGTAGGTTCATGGTCCTGTAACCTTTGATTCGATAGGGGTCTTGTGAATAGAGGAGTCCAACAACTCCGATTGGGATTCTAGTGATTTGCCACTTTGAGGGATTTGTTTGGTGGAGAAAATAAAAGGGATGAGAAAGATCAAGATGGTATAGAGCTTCGACCTAGCACTACCACTCTGATACCAATTAGAATACTAAGGATTGTTCTATCTTTCACCAAAAACCCCTAAGCCTCTATTTATAGGGAGAGGCTTAGGGAAATTACAGGGAAACCCTCAAGGAAAAATAAAGTTCCAAAAACAAAACAAAACAAGAAAAAATAGACAACTAGGACATTTCTCTATGTAGACTTGAGAGCTTTTTTTTGGTTATATCATTATCCTTTTTTGAAAGGATGTTATATCATTAATTTCAAGTGATGTTTAACAAATATGCATATTTTTTGATGTGAAGAATGGATACTCTAAAGAGGCACTTGCCAATATCTGCACCAGAAGGTCTAGGTGAACTCCAAAAGATTGCAGTGAGGTTCGAGGAGAAAATCTATAATGCTGCTACTAGTCAGGTAAATTTTAATTGATGAATCTGTTTCCCCACTTGATTGTTTCAGATTATTTCAAGTTGTAATTTTGAGGATTTTCATGAATTTTGCTAGAAGCTAGGTCATTCCGCATATCATCATCATGGTTTTTAAGTAATAATTTCTCCTTCAGGTAAATAGCAATGGGGATGTTAATATGAACATTGAACATTTTTTACCAGGTCTTAGTTATCCAAGTTTATTCCGGATTTGTGATTTAATATGATATGTGATTGCTATGCAATTAAGAGTTCCATTTTTAGGGAGTGCAGTTGAGAGATCTATTGTATGATCTATATGAACCTTCAGACAGAATACATAATTATTACAACAGAGTAGCTAGTCAGTATTATTTGTTGTGGCATTATCTTTTAATGATAATTTCTTCTTGAGTGAAGAGAATATCTAGGGCCATATTTTTGTGACATTCCATGTAAGTATTCTTTTTAAAGCTGTACTACCATTGCACCAACTCTTTTTTGAAAAGATGACTATAGCATCTGTTAGTTTTTGTGCTTATTTATTCCTGAAAACTTGTTACCAAATATTGATAGCTCATCAAGGAATAATAGTTACCTTAACATATCTGGTTTTCAATAGGCTGACTATCTGCGAAAAATCTCAATGAAAATGCTTACCATGGAGCAGAAGAATCCAAATCCTACTGGTTCAAACGCTGGACCAACAAATTCAAACATGCCAGGCCAAGGTTCCCCTGATGCAGGTACAGAAGACAAGTTTTATTGAAGCAAGTTTTCGCTTTGTGCAGATGTAGTTTCCCTGGTCTCTGGCATACAGAAGTTTTCTATGATATTGAGCTTCTGAAAATCTGTTGTCTAATTACATTTTAAAGTAAATTAGGAGTTTGAACTCGGGTAAAAGTTTGCCATTTGTTTTAATGAGAATTTCTGGAGGGTTACCGATTACCAGGTAATCTTCCTACTCCTTTTCAAAAAAAGTTTGCCATTGGATCAAATTTGATGGTTGAGTTTTTTTGTTCTTAGATAGTTTTAAAAGCAGATAGCATTTTTTTCGAAAATATGCCAAACATGGATTTATTTTCTCTGTGTGAAAAGTCGCTGGGATGGCTTTTTGTTCTGGCTTCCATCTTGCTTTCACTGATTAAAATATCATTACATGGTTATGAGTACCTTCCTTGGCCCTTTATAAGCCAGGATTTCTTGAAATTTCGAAGGTGATAATGTAGTCATGGTATGAAGATGGCAGATGGGGATGTGAGAGGGACCAGAGAGGTGGTTGAATGTCATTGAGTGTGGGGTTTGTCCTAGACGATTAGTGAGCAAGGTCTCCCTAATAGAATCCATTTGTGTTTGCTGTTGAAGCTCCAGAAAAGTAGGACCAATAGATGGACACCTGAGAATCTTAGAAATGACATCCGCATTGACTAAGACCTCGATGCCGTAGACATTTGAGGTCAACTCGATGTTGAAGCCCTCACCTATATTCTTGAGATTAGCATAAAATAAGTGGCAGGTCATGGGATTGACACCGGGTATGCGATTGTTCTTGGAACCCACGTAAAAGTTCCGCTCAAAAAGACGTAGAATCTGGTGATATGCAAATTTTCACTGATCCTTGGAAAGATAGTATTAAAATAGGCAAAATCTACCAAACAATTGACATGCGGGGAAAGTTTGGCTAGAATAGAAAAGCGCTCACGAGTGGCCTCAGTGATCAAAGAAGCGATCAAATGTGTCATCGCGATGAGCAGAAGAAGAGGAGGCACGTGTGTGTTTAGGAGCCATAATAGATCAGGAAAGACACTTTGGTCTGTCAATTAAGAATTTTTGGTCGATCAAAAAGGAATCGGGTAGAGTTCTGAAAAATCAACTTTTGGTCGATCAACCAAGAATTTTGTTTGACCAAAAGCAAACAAACACAAAAAAATAGGTGTTTCCATGAGTGATAAGCTAATAAATACTACAAGATTTAACAAGCAATCTCAAGATCATATAAGACAATTATAAGATCAAGTCATAGCACATCTAATACTCAAGAAAAATCCAAAAGAAACATATTTAATCCAAGTTTTAGAGTGTACCATGATCGATCAAAGAATGGTTGATCAAGGGAGCATGGCGTGGGTGTTGATGGCGGCGAGCACGGTTGGTGAGGGAGGATTGTGCACGGTCGGAAGGTTTCGTGCATGGAGGTCGAGGACGCATGGAGAAATGGTGGTGCGGAGGATGTATGAAGAACGCTCGTCGTGGTGTCGAGTGTAGCGCGGCGTTACTTGCTTTTGCGAGGTGCGAGGTGGTCGGTGGCGTCGGGGAGGTTGGTCGATCAGGCTGGCTGGAAGAGAGGTGGGGTCGGGTGGAGGATGTTTGGTCGGTGGAGAGATGGGAGTGGGATTGTTTAGTGGGGTATAGGTTGTGTAAAAAGTAGGTTGTATGGTAAAAATCCATGATTTTATGCAAAGTTGGGTTAACAAAATAGGTAAATGTATTTAGGGTAGGTAATCAGGTAGATTAGGTGCAGTTGAGGTGATTAGGGGCATGATTAGAGGAGATTTAGATCGCAATCACAAAAAAGCAAATTCATCTAGTTTTGATCGATCAAAACCATTTTTTGGTTGATCAAAATTGAAAATGATCGATCAATCAAGCTAATTGGTCGATTAGGGTTCAAATGATTGAAGGGACAATTCCCTCCCTTGGTCGAATAAACAACTAAGTTGATCGATCAAAATTCAAATTTTTGGAGGGAAAATTCCCGCCTGAGATTTTGGTTGATCAATTAAGGTAAATTGATCGATCATAATGTTTAGCAGATGAAAAATTGATCGATCAAAGGCTGAAAAAGATGCATTCTAAATTATCAATTGAGCTCTTTTAACCTAGATAAACTAGTGAATGACAGATAAAATTAAACCTTTCTTTTGGTAAAGGTTTTGTAAATATATCAGCTAATTGATTTTCTGTTTTAACAAATTTTAAGTTGATCTCACTTTTTAGGACAATCTCGTAGAAAATGATGCCTAACATCAATATGTTTAGTCTTAGACTGTTGAATAGGATTTTTAGATAGATTTATGGTATTAGTGTTGTCACAAAGTATTTTGTTATTTCTATGGGATAGGCTAAAATTTTCTAGGGTTTGCTTCATCCATAATAGTTGTGAACAGGCTAAAGATGCAGCTACATATTCGGCTTCTGTTGTTGATAATGAAACAATGTGCTGTTTTCTAGAGAACTAAGAGAGTAGGGAGTTTCCGAGAAATTGACACGTTCCATTAGTACTCTTTCGATCTATAAAGCTACTCGCATAATCAACATCACAAAAGGAATAAAGATCCATTGTGTCTGACTTTGGATAGAAAAGTCCTAGGTCTGGTATGGTTTATGTATCTAAGTTTCCTTTTAACAGCATTTAGGTGTACTTTTTTAGGGTTTACTTGAAAGCGAGCAGACAAGCAAGTGCTAAAGAGAATATCAGGTCTACTAACAGTTAAGTATAATAAAGATCTTATCAGGCTTTTATACAATTTTTGATCTACAAACTTATCTGTCTCATCAGATTTTAGCTGTGTAGAAGTTGCCATAGGTGTTTCTTTTCCTTTTACTTTGTCCATGGAGAATTTCTTCAACATCTCCGCGGTGTACTTGGTTTGAGATATGAAAATTCCAGAGGATAATTGGTCAATTTAAAGTCCGAGAAAAAATCGAAGTTCTCCCATCATACTCATCTCAAATTGACCCTGCATTACCTTTGTGAATTCTTGGCATAAAAGATTATTAGTAGCACCGAAAATGATGTCATCTACATAAATTTGTATTATTAACAAATCATTTGCTTTTCTTTTTGTGAATAAGGTTGGATCTACTTTACTAATTTTAAAATCACTTTCAATTAGATAAGCTTTTAATCTGTCATACCAAGCTTGTGGGTCTTGTTTTAGACCATATAATGCTTTGTTTAATTTATATACGTATATGGATGATTAGCGTCTTCAAATTCCGGAGGTTGTTTAACAGACTTCCTCCTTGATAAATCTGTTTAAAAAGGTTCTTTTGACGTCCATCTGACAGAGTTTAAACTTCATGTGGGAGGCAAAGGCTAACAACATTCTAATGGATTCGAGGCGAGCTACAGGCGCAAATGTTTCATCAAAATCTATTCATTCTTCTTGATTATACCCTTGGGCCACAAGTCTACCTTTGTTCCTAACCACTTCTCCTGATTCATTCAGTTTATTCTTAAAGACTCATTTGATTTCTATAATGGTCTGAGAGTCAGGTTTTGGAACAAGGTCCCATACTTGATTTCTTTTGAATTGATTCAACTCATCTTCCATTGAAATGATCCAACAATTGTATCCTTAACATTTTTAGGTTCTAACTGAGAAACAAAAGCTGTGAAGGCTAAGGTGTTGATAGAAGATCTGGTTTGAACTTCTTTGGATAATTTTCCTATTACCAATTTCTTTTGGATGACCCTTATATAGGATATATCTTTGGGTAGTTCATTCAAAATGTTCTCCTCTGGTATGTTTGAAGGATCTTCTATTAGGTCATCATCATCATTTACAGAAGATTGAGGGTGAACTAGTGTCTCATCAAAAGATACATGCATAGTTTCCTCAACAATAGAATTCTTCTTGTTAAATACTTTATAGGCTTTACTTCTAGTTGAGTAACCTAAGAAGATTTCTTCTGAGCTTTTAGCATCAAATTTATTAAGATTATCCTTGGTGTTAAGTATAAAACATCTACAACCAAATATCTTGAAATAGGAAATTCTAGATGTTCTTTCATGATAGAGTTCAAAAGGTGTTTTTGTTTAGGATTGGTCTAATCAAGGATCTATTTTGAATATAGCAAGCAGTGTTTAAAGCCTCGGCCCAAAAATATCGCGGCAGCTTTGACTTGCACAGCATTATGCGAGCACTCTTGCAGGGTCTTATTTTTCCTTTCAACTACACCATTCTGAGGTACGGCTCTAGGGAAAGCAAATTCATGTTTTATCCCATATTGACCACAGAGATCAGAAAAAGATTCATTTTCAAATTCTCCGTCGTGATCACTTCTAATCCTAATGATTTCAGATCCTTTCTCATTCTATAGTCTTCTTACAAGCTTACTAAAAACATCAATAGTTAGATCCTTACTTTTTAAGAAAGATGACCAGGTAAATATAGAAAAATCATCGATTATGATTAAACAATATCTGCACTCGTTTAAGCTTTCGAATTTGGTTGGTTTGAACATGTTAAGTAGCTCCAGGGGTCGAGAGGTGCTAACCATCTTTTTTGATTTAAAAGGATTTTTGGTTTGTTTACCAACTTGATAAGAATCGCAAACTTTACTTTTCTTGAAGTTGATCTTTGGCAGGCCTTTGACAAGCTCATGTTTCACAAGTCTACTGATGTTTCTAATGTGAACATGACCTAGTCGTTTGTGCCAAAGTATTACCTCTTCGTTGGATGTGACAGGACATTCAAGGTTGTCGCATTTGTCAAAGTTGACCGTATAAATATCTTTATGTTTGCTTTAAGAAGAATTTATTTTGTTTCTTATCTCTTATTTTAAAATCATTTGATGTGAAAGTGATTTTATATCCTTTATCATTGATTTGACTTACACTAAGAAGTTTGTGTTTTAATCCACTAACTAGATGCACATTATCAAAAGATTGTGTCACCTTCCTTTAAAAATAAAGATCTTCTATGGTTACTATGGAGGAAACGCCCGGTCACAAAGGTGATGCTGAAAAGATGGAATGGTGTTGATGTTGCCTGTTCATTCTGTGGTCGGGAAGAGGAAGATGTTGAGCACCTATTTTTTGGGCGTGACTTTTCCAGAGATGTTTAGGATCGGCTACAGATCTGCACCACAAGATGTGATGGTTTTCAACTATTCTGGAGCAATTTTCGTGATCATTACACTCTTGACGTGGTGAGATGGATTAAGGTATTTGCGTCACTCTGGTGCATTTGGTTGCAAAGGAATGGTACTATATTTAGACATGAGTGGTGTTGGGTGGATAATGTTTTGAGGGAGATAGATTTTTTGTCTGAATTTTGGCTACAAAACCAGTAAGTTCGTTTCTTTTTTTATGATTAATGTATTTTCTGGATGATTACCGATCTCTGATAATCTTCTTTTCTTCTCTAAAAAAAAATTTAATATTATTTGGAGAGGCAAGAGGATGCTAGATGGATGTAGGAAAAGTTTTATGATACCATTATATAAGAACAAAGGAGATATACAAAATTGTTCGAACTATAGAAGTATTAAATTGATGAGTCATACGATGAAGCTTTGTGAGAGAATAATTGAAAGAAGGTTGATGCAAGTCTCTGTAATAATTGAAAATTAGTTTGGTTTTATGTCAGGTCGGTTTACTATTGAGACAATACATCTCCTAAGACGTATGATAGAGATCTATGGAGCCAAGAAGAAGGATTTATATATGATTTTTATTGATTTGGAAAATGCCTATGACTCTGTCCCAAGAGATATCTCGTGGAGAATTTTGGAGAGGAGACAAGTACTGGTTTTATATATCAACCTCATAAATGATATGTACTATAAAGCTGCAGCTTGTGTGAGGAATAAAGATGGATTGACAAACTACTTTGATATCATTATTGGTTTGCATCAAGGATCGATTTTAAGCCCTTACCTCTTCATCTTGGTCATGGATGAGTTGATGAAGCATATCCAAGCTGAGATGCCATGATGTATGCTTTTTGCTGATGACATTGTGTTGGTTGATGAAATAAGAGATGGAGTAAACAGAAAACTTGAGCTTTGGAGAGTAGTCCTAGCATCTAAAGGCCTATGCTTAAGTAGGACAAAGACTGGGTATATGGAATGCATGTTTAGTAGTAGAGGGAATAATGAAGGGATGGATGTAAAAATTGGAGAAGAGTGCATTCCAATGAAAGATGTTAAGTACTTGAGATCAATTTTTCAACAAGATGGTGAAATTGATGGAGATGTTACACATAAAATTAATGTAGGGTGGTTGGATGGAGGGGAGCATCCAGTGTTCTTTGTGATAAGTAGGTTCCTTTAAAAGTTAAAAGAAAGTACTATCGAGATGCTGTAAGACCTGCCATGCTGTATGGTTCTGAATGTTGGACAGTTAACTATAAGTATGTGCAAAAGATATCTGTGGTAGAAATGAAGATATTAAGATGGATGTGTGGTCATACAAGGAATGATTATATTTTAAATGAGTTTATTCGAGAAAAGGTTGGGGTGCACCGATAGAGGATAAAATGAAAGAGACGTGTCTAAGGTGATTTGGACATTTGCAAAGAAAGCCACTAAATGCCATAGTCAGGAGATGTGAGGAGTTGGAGGTTGAACCCACTAAGAGAGGGCGAGGAAGTCCAAAGAAGTGTTGGAAGGAAACTATAAAGTATGATCTTAATTACTTCAAATTCAGTTCAGAAATGGTTCAAAATAGATTTGAGTGGAAGTAAATAATCCATATACTTGATCCTACTTAGTGTGGGAAAATGCTTGATTGTTATTATTATTGTTGTGAAAGTCAAGCATGCACTCATAGAAAACCAAATACGGAAACATGAAAGATGATGTTCTCATGGAAAACCCTTTACAATGAGAGCGAAGGACCATGGGACTGTATGATTCCTATTGCTTACCAGCAGCTGCATTTTCTTTCATCAATTAGTAAAGGAGGTATATTTATATTTTTTCTTGGAAAGCAAATTCACAAAATAAGAATTTTTTTTTTGAGAAATCACAAAATATGAAAATTGTCGGAGTTTATTGGTAGGTGTATTTTCATTTTATTGAAAATCATGGTAAATGGACTCACATCCAAAGATCTATATATTCATTTACAACAACACTCTCCCTCCTCTTGGAAAAAAGGTAAAAGCATTTCTTTTTAAGTTGGGCATAGACATCAAATATACCCAACTCACACATCCTTCTTTTGCTATGTTGTGGTTAGTCCTTTGATGAAAATATTTGCAACTTGGTCCTCAAATAACGGAAGTCATGAATGATTTGAATAAGATTTTCTTAGACAAAATGATTATCCAATTCAACATACTTCATTTGATGATGCAGAATGAGATTGCTGGTAAGATTGATTGCTGGCTTGTTATCATAATAAAGAACCATGGAAGTTTAGATCGACCACCAATATCTAAAAGCAAAATTTTTTTGAAAAGGATATCTAAAAGCAAATTTCTACCTCTTAGGAAGTTTTTGTGTTGTGTCCAAGAAAAATTTCTTTAAAAAAAAAGCAAGATTTTAACCTTCAATATCTCCATAACACCCATTGCCATAATTTTGGATTTTGCATCCATATTGGATCTTGTATGGGATATTCTTTGCTCCTTGAAGCAATGGGAATCCCTCGTTGATGTAGGCCTTTTATCATCCATGGAACTAACCCAATTTTGCATTGTTATGCTTCTCAAAGTTCATGACTTTTCTTTTCCTTTACAAATAAGAAACTCTTCCCTTGTTCTTCCTTGAGTAGCAAAGGATCGTTGCACAGAGGTGGATATTTATTGGTGGTTGCATGGATTGACAAACAATATTTGCAATATAGGTGACACTTTAGAGTGCGAGAAATTAATTTCTCGCAAGTTCCCACAAGATCTTACACATTTCCTATGCATCCAAGATATATAAATATGAAGATGATTTCACACGAGGGCAAGGATTAAGTTGGCTCTTTGAATCAGAAGCTAGAAGCACTTTGCAAGAGCCGAAGGTCTCCTTTCGACTTGAAAGAATACTAAGTAAATCCTAGGGAGATGGGTCTCCTGGGGATTTTGGAACTTAGGTTGATGGATGATCCTTTGCTTACGAAGTGGATCTTACATTTGATGTTGCCTTAACGGTCGTTTGGAAACAAATCCTTCAAACTCCTACGACGACACTATTGATTGGGAGGAGAGGAGGATTCCCAATAAAGGGGCTTCCTACATCTAGAAGGGGTTGCAGAAGATACTCAGAAGGGTACAACCACATTGCAGGGAAGTTCTTGGGGACAAGTCTAGATTCAGATTTTGGAGACATGCCTGGTCACTTGTTGGGATCCTTGCTGAGGCTTATGTTAGACTTGGGGTCCTCTCTACATCCTTTACGGCCCTTGTGGTAGATTACTTTTTAGATAGCTTGTGGTCACCCTCTCTATCAGCCTCACTTTTGAAGGCAAGCCTTGACAATCGTACCATGCTCCTTTAGATGTTTCCGATATTAGATTGGGTGTGGGACATGATGGTTGGATCTTGTGGTACAGGCCTTTCTCTATTCGAAAGGCTAACTTGCACCCTATGGAGGAGAGTTCCCAGCCTGGTTAGGGCATTACTTTGGATTGTCAAAAGATTTGGAGGACCTACCTACCATTAAAGGTGAAGATCTTTAAGTGGTTACTGAGGAGAAGGTTGGCCATTCGTTCCTATAGGTGACGCTAGGCCCTGGATTCGGATGGCAGGTGCATCCTATGTAGTAGTGGTTCGAAGGATATGAGGCATCTTTTCTTTGCATGTCCCTTTGCCATGGAGTGCTGGTCATCTACGGATTTGGTGCGATCCAGCACGACATTGAGCCTTCCTTCTGGGCCAACGTTCACTCACCCTTTGCTGACAAGGGGTCTATTAGGAGGACAACTATTCTTTAGCATTGTTTAAAAAAACGCGCCTCGAGGCACTTGAGGCATGCACCTCGAGGTGAGGCGTGGCAAATTAGCCTCGAGGCTTAAGCCTCAGCTCGATTTTGTGAGGCGTGCGCCTCGCTTTGCCAAGGCATGGCCGAGGCGCTGAGGAGCTGAGGCGTTGGAGAGGCGCCGCCTCGGGTATGTGAGCAGCCTCAAGCACCTCATTGCAGCCTCCACTAGCAGACCGACAGCTCCTGCTCCACCGCATCGCAGCCTCCACCGGCGAGCAGCTCCACGCATCGCCAGTAGTGCGAGTAGCTCCACGCAGCGCAGCGCAATGCTACATGCAGCAGCAGCGCTCCACGTAGCGCAGCGCAGTGCTTTAGCGCTAGCAGTGCGAGCACGCAGCGGCAACGCTCTACGCAGCGCAGTGCAGCGCAGCACAGGCTCCACGTAGTGCAGTGCAGCGCAGGTCCACGCAGTGCAGGCACGCAACGCAGCGGTAGGCTCCAGCGCCGTTGCAGGTCTAGCAGCGTAGTGCAGCTCCAACAGCGCAGGTCCGAGACTCCGAGCACAGCTCCAGCTCTAGCTCCAGCGGCAGTGCTCCACTCTTCAGCAGGACGCATTTGAGGTTGAGGTTAGTATGTTGACTATAAGTTTAGGTCATTTCATTTAGGTTTATTTTTCAAGTTTAGGCCATTTAGGTTTATTTGATTACCTATATTTGATTACCTATCATTTCATTTTCTATATTTTTTATGCAAATTCTGAGGCTTACGCCTCGCCTCGATGAAGGCAAACCGCCTCGGTACCGCATTGCGTTTTTTAAAACCTTGTTCTTTAGTGTATCTGGAAGGAGTGCGATGGCACCATTTTTAGAGGGGAGCGTACTTTCGTTGAGGACTTTGCCATTTGTACTCGTGGAAGTACTATGCTTTATGTACTAAGTTGATATTTTTATTTTTTGATTAGATGAGTATGTAATTTTCACGTGTCTTTCTCTCATGTAAGAGAGACTAAGGTATCTCTTTAGTGAATAGGACATTCTTTTCTTTTCGCATAGTATTAGAATGATGATCCTAATCGATGATCTAGTATCCCATTAAATATTCCATCATTTTTTTTCCCATTGTTTTCTTTTCTTTCTCTTGCACGATCATAGCTTGAAGGATCATGCCCATGCATAATGTGTATTAGCTGTTCTTCGGCCAAACTGTGTTAGCCTTGATTTGGTGCTGAGCATATCATTGCCCCTATTGGATCATCTTACCCCAGATCTAGTTCGGATGATCATCGCCCTTATTGCCAGACTGTCCCTGTCGCTGTTGCCACATGATCATTGCCCCAGTAGGTCACCCTTGTTGCTGTTGCCATGGGATCATCACCCTTGTTGCTGCTTCCATGTAATCCAGATCAATTAGTGTGCGTGGTCTCATTGCCCATATACCCTATATCTGTTGTTGTTGCCGTATCTATATTTCCATGCCCCATATTTGTTGATCTAGATCCAATGATCTTAGTGTGATCTCGTTGTTGCTATTGCTGTTCATCTCATGAGAGTACCAATGATGGAAGTGATCAGTGTCTCATTTTTTGTGCTTGGGATCGTCTCCCATTTTGTGCTTGGTATCGTCTCCTAGAACCTACCAATCTTTTGACTATTGTATGATCGGTTGAAACTTGGACCTCGTATTTTTGGTTACACATCTTCACCTCTTTTTACCTTGGCAGTTGCTAGGGGTAAAATGCAATAGCCTTATATTTGGGTAGTGGATAATTGACTTGGGAGCGTTGATTCATCTTACAAGAGATGCTACTCTCTTGAAGACTCCCATGAAATCTGGATGTGTGAAGTTGGTGAAGGTGGCGAACGACTCTTCCCTCGCTATCACAGTTGGCGATGTCCAGATATCCTCCAGTTTGTGGTTCTCAGATGTGTACTGTGCTCCAGAGTTCCCTATGAACGTCTTGTCAGTGAGTAGCATTTGTGAAGATCTTCAATGCTGTGTTATATTTGATGATAAACACCTCTACTTTCAAGATAACAAATGAATGAGATTATTAGTGGTGGGATCGAGAAGGATGGCCTGTATTATCTCGACATTCCATCATAGTTCCCTTGTGTAGTCTTTATTTCTACAAATCCTTTATTTTGGCATTAGAGACTTGGTCACTTGGTTGGAAAAATGCATTGGATGTTTTCTGAATTGCCACCTAATACCACCTTTGATTGAGAGACCTGGGGAAGCATCATCGGAGCACGTTTTCTCAACGCACTGATGGGATCAACACTTCTCCCTTCCGTATAGTACACTTGATATTTGGGCACTTATGCAAGTCACTGGTGTCGCAGGCTACAGATACTTTGTCTTCTTTATGGATGACTACAGTAGATTCACTTAAGGTTTTCCTGATGAAGTGCTCATAGATATTTCAGATTGTGCAGAGGTTCTTTGCAGAGATTCAGGCCAGGCATTCTACATCCATATAGGTGTTTAAGAGCGACAATTCACGGGAATTTATGAAGGAAGATCTTTTGGCCTTCTTCACCAGTAAAGAAACTCTACATTTGAAATCATGTGCACATACATCATAGCAGAATGGCAGAGCATAAGCTTCATCATATACTGGATATTGCGAGGACACTTTTAGTATACATGTAGGTCCTTAAGCAATTCTAGGGAGATGCGGTCCTGATGGTGACATATCTAATTAGTAGGATGCCATCTTTGGTACTTTAAGGTAGGACTCTATACTAGGTACTGTACCTAGAGTCTGACTGACCATTTGCTTTGCCTCTACGTATATTTGGTTGCACCTACCTCATCCAGGCTTTTGGCGCAGAGGATAAGTTTTCTTCGCGAGCTGTGAAGTGCGTATTTCTGGGATATTCTCGTACCCAGAAAGGATATATGTGTTATGATTCGATGCACCGGAGGTATACATAGTGACTTTAGGTGCAACCTTTTTCAATATGGTATCATTCTTCTTTGAAGAAGGTGCAAGCATTGACTTTGCCCTACTGCATCTTCCATAGCCATCCGGAAAAGAGTCCAATTTTCTACACAAATGGGGAGCACGAGCAAGCCCAACAGGAGAAGAAAAGAAAATATCTAGGTTATTGAGCCTAAAAAGTTGGTTCGAAGAACTCATAAGCGGATACTCGCCAACTTTGGAACCGTTCTCAGATTTGGAAGCACCTTGTTCAATGCCTACATTAATGCTACACGAGCCCAAAAAATTCTCCACCACATTAGTAGTGTGATCAACATATCGAGATGCATTGCCAGTGGTGTCAACTTCTATGATAATAGGAATAGGCTGGTGCTGAAAGGCCTCTTCAAAATTACTGGAACCAACTTTGGAAGGTCCAACCATGCTTGATTCGAAATTCGAATCTCCCTGGATATTTTTTGCCTTCCAAATTTGACGAGTAGGCTACCTCACCTGGAGCAGAAGGTCGACCACCACCAACCCCAACCTAGGAGCAACCATCAATCCTTATGACATCCTTTGTAGGCAAAGAATACCCACGAAGAACCTCGGCTTCCACAAAGGCTTGAGGCATATCACCATCAAAAGACCAACACCCTTGCACCACCTAACTCACTCGAATGAGGCACACACCTTCTCCATGACCTTACGACTCCTCAAATTGAATGGTCGACCTCATAGGCGTATGATTATTAAGAGCACCATCGTACAATAAGGGAGGCCTTTAGCGAATCACACCTTCATCGATCTTCATCTCAACAAAGCGCAAACGCTCAACATCCTCCTCCAAAAGGCCAAACAGAAGCAACTTTGAAGAGGAGAAGAAAGAGAGCTTTCACCT
Source organism: Thalassia testudinum (assembly GCA_037157565.1). Classification (NCBI taxonomy): domain Eukaryota; kingdom Viridiplantae; phylum Streptophyta; class Magnoliopsida; order Alismatales; family Hydrocharitaceae; genus Thalassia; species Thalassia testudinum. Next base: position 16,750,639 of record JAZHRO010000071.1, on the reverse strand, counting down.
ACTAGAAACACGACCAACCATCTCCAAAAAATTCCTAACCTCCTCTAAAGAGAAACAACCACTAAACAAAACACCAACAATGGCAAAACGAAGCACCTCATCAAGGCGCCCACCTTCAGAGACTTTGTTAAGCACCACCGTAATAGTCGAAGGAGGGATCTTCCTCCTCGGGCAACTCCATTGCCAATGACCTACCTCCTTGCACACCATAAAACCATTGGATCACTACAGTTTGCTGCCACGTGGCCACGACTCCTGCACTTGAAGCACACCACCGCACGACGAACCTTCTTTAGAGAGGATTGTCTGTTCCCAAGCACCCTCCTCATCCTTCCTCTTTCCCTCCAACATGCACTAGAATATTGTGAATTCGATCTTCCAGGGGCTACTTCTAGGATTAGTTGGAGGTTGGGAATCGCTTCAAGGATGCTGTTGATGCCGATGCTGTTGGAGCAGGTACAGATGGGGTAGGCGATGCATCTTAGTTTGATTGCATTGCAGTTGGAGGTGTTCTTCAGGGGTAGCATGCTTTGCAGATGGCTGTTGGGAAGGTTCAACAAGATTACTCCAAGGTGTCTATGGCAAGGAGATGTGATATGTCGTCCATGTTAGGGCCTACGAAGTTCGAGGCATGTCAATCCATATTGTGTTTGAGATATCGTTCCTGTTATAAGAGAAAAATTGTGAAGGCCAAATCTGTGGTTGGTGAAGTTAAAGGGTTAGGTGTGGAGCTTAGAGTGGCCAAGGTGCACCATCTCAAGAAGGTGCCATGTTTGTGTTTTGCTAAGGTCCTTGTTGGTACTCATGGTTGAGTTCTAACATGGAACGTGAGGGGTCTTCGAGATCTGGCTCAGAGGTCTTTATTGAGGAGGTACTTGGTGGAGTGGAGAGTCGATGTTGCACTATTGCAGGAGACACATTTGGAAGGGGTGGATGAGGTATCCAAAAGGAGTATACGTGGCGATTATTTCTCTGATATGTTGGTGGTTGACGCTGCTGGTAGGTCAGGTGGTTAGATTCTTTTGTGGAAAGGCAATGTTTTTCGTCTCTCGAGCTCCAGATTGGCTTCACGAGTGGTTATTGGAATTTTCTCCTGGATCTCTGATGGTGTGAGTTGGGCCTTTTCTAGTGTGTACGGTCCCTTTGATGTGGCTTCTAGGACACTATTGTGGGAGGAGTTGAGTAGGCGTCTGAGTTTGTTGATGGTTGTCCCTTGGTGATAGGGGGATTTTAATGTTGCTCTTCTAGTAGATGATTGGCTTGGTTGCAGGTTGAATAGATCTTCTGTTGAGTTTCGCCAGCTTGTTGATGAGTTTGAGTTGCTTGATCTTTTGGTCTCTAGAGCACAATTTACCTGGAGGAATGGCTCTGGTTAGGCTTCTCATATAGACTGAATCTTTTCTAATATTTCTTTGGCGAAGGCTTTGCATGGGGCTGCGATCTCTGCTCTGGTTAGACCTTTTTTTGACCACACGCATTTGGTATGGGATAGTGGTGACGACAAGTCGTGTCCAATGTATTTCAAGTTCCAGAAGTCTTGGTTGTTGGAGCCTGGTTTCTGTAACAACGTCAGGGAGAAGTGGTGTGGACTTCCTACCTCCACTTCTGCTACGTGCACTATGGCTGCCCCATATCATGGCGATTAGCCATGCATTTGCTGAATTTAGGAAGGTGGTTATGATGAGGCATGATGGCATTAGAAGGGAGGCTTTAGAGACTTTGGCTAGGCTTGATGAGAAAGAAAGTTTGGGATTGTTGGGGCAGAGTGAAGAAAAATAGAGGATTAATATTTAGAATGTTATCTAGGAGGAGGATTGGAAAAGGGAGATGGATTGGCGATAGAAATTCAGGTGGTTGTAGCTTAAGGAGGGTGATTCCAACACGAGGTTCTTCCATCTGCTAATCAGTTCTCCAAGAAGTGCCAACATGATTTCCTTTTTACGTGTTGGTGGTGAGGTTCTGGATTGTAGAGAACAGATTTGTCAGGTTTTCATGGAGCATTTTCAGGCATTTACGAGGAGGAGAGCTCCTGGGGAATGGAGGTTGGGTTCATCAGAAGTGGAGAGGTTGGATGACGGGTTTGGGATGGAGTTGCGTTGGGAAGTTTGTGAGGAGGTTCTGGTTGCCTTGCGTGGCCTCAAGGTTGAGGGTTCTCCTAGTTTGGATGGCCTTCAGGTGTCTTATAAGGAGTTCTAGGTAGGGATGAAAATGAATTTGGATCCGAATCGGATATTCGAATATTATATTTGATTCTAGTCAAATTTGGTAATTTGGATTTGGATTATTTTCGGATTCGAATCCGAATTCGAATATTGAAATTCCCAGAATTTGGGATTCAGATCCGGATATGGGTCCCATGAAAAAAGTTAGATTCGGATACAGATGTTCGATTATATGCAATTATATATATTTATAAATATTGCAATTTAATATATGTACTTATAAACTTTTGGAAAGCATCTTACCCCCAAAGTATGAACATGACATGCAAATTATATGTTAACGATGTGGGACTAAATTCCCACGTTACAAATACAATGTTACACCTCTCATTTAGTTGATTATACTCTCCTACGTAAATAGATGTTCCCATGTAACATTGAATGTCCCATGTCGTTGGTAACACAAATATATATTTAAAAAATAAAAGTCCCCCCTGCATAGACTCTTTGTTATGTGAGAGACATAGACACAGTCCCCCGAACCCCCACCCCCACGACCGACCCTTCATTTTCTACCACAACCTTCGTCCCTTCAGCTTCAGACTTTGGTTCCTTCACCTTTAAAGTCGAGAGAACCCAGCGGCAGCAACTACTTGTGATTGTGAGACTTAGATCCTACCACGTCAACTAACGGCGACAACAAGAATCGAAACTCCAAATGCCGTTACCATCTTCGGACCTTCCTCCTCTCCTACCCGTTGATGTTGATCGAACCTTGGCAAGGAGACTGAGTTCCTTGCTCGCTTGCGTAGCTCAACCTCAACAAGGTCCTCCTTAAGGCTCGACGTCCTCGCTTGCGACGTCGACCAGACCTCAACAAGCTCACACAAGGTATGCTGAGAAGCATTGCATAAACTGCATTTAACGTTGTTATGTAACCTGTATTTCTTGACCCACATTTAGATTTTCAAGTTTCCAACCACACCGTGACCGTGAGTGAGAGAAGCATAGTGATGAGCATCGTTTAAAAAAAGTGCCTCGAGGTGCTTGAGGCGTGCCAAATTCGCCTCAAGGCTTAAACCTCAGATGTAGTTTGCGAGGCATGCGCCTCGCTTTGTCGAGGTGTGGTCGAGGCGTCGCCTCATTGCAGCCTCCACCAGCAGACCGACAGCTCCTGCTCCACCGCATCACAGCCTCCACCGGTGAGTAGCTTTACGCAGCGGCAGCGCTCCATGCAGCGCAGTGCTCCAGCGCCAGCAGCGCGAGCACGTAGCGGCGGTGTCCACGCAGTGCAGCGCAGGCTTCAGCGCTCCATGCAGCGACAGCACAGGCCTCAGCTTCAGGCTCCAGCGCAGCGCAGGCTCCACGTAGCGTAGCGGCAGCGCAGGCTCCACGCAATGCAGCTCCAGCAGCGCAGCACAGTGCAGCTCCAGTAGCGCAGGCCCGAGCGTAGGTCCAGCTCCTGCGCAGGCCCGAGTGTAGCTCCAGCTCCAGCGGTAGTGCTCCAGTTTTCAGTAGGATGCATTTGAGGTTGAGGTTAGTATGTTGAGGTTGAGCCATTGATTTAAATGCCGACGGCATGGCCATTTCCGAGCAAGGGTTGTGCCGACATGAAGAAAATGTCGATTTACAGGGATTTCGTCGGCATGCCGTCGACATGGTCAGCATGCTGGCAAAATTGGTGCCCATGTCGAGGTTGCTATTGATTTTTTTAATTACTTTTGCTATTTTTGTTAGTATGCATCGGCATGCCCACAGCATGCCCTCGTCATGCTCATCGGCATGCCCATTGAAAAACGGGCATTTCCACGGCATGCCCACGAAATGCACACTTGGAATTTCATCGGCACGGCATCGAAATCGGCATTTCGAACTTTGGGTTGAGCTTAGTATGTGGACTATAAGTTTAGGTCATTTCATTTAGGTTTATTTTTCAAGTTTAGGTCATTTAGGTTTATTTGATTACCTATCATTTCATTTTCTATATTTTTTATGCAAATCCTGAGGCTTACGCCTCGACTGCCTCGAGGCTTACGCCTTGCCTCGATGAAGGCAAACCGCCTCGCGTTTTGTAAAACCTTAGTGATGAGTGTTGTTGTCGTTGTATTCTTCCATGACTATTGGGATTGCGTTAGCACCACAATTATCTTCCACTTAGGTGCACGTGCATGCTGTAGCAACTCCTGGTCCTTCACGTTTGATGTGGCCTTCCGAAATGTTCTCTTCTAATATGGATGAGAAACCTCATTCTATTCACTATTTGTTGTTACGTGTGGGATTATTGTTTGATAGGAATAGTCGAATAAGTTATTAAGATTGTGTAATTATTATTATTATTTTTTGATGACCCAGAACCCCCTGCGTGGTGACAGAGGAAACTGGGGGGGGGGGGGCAGTCCCGCCGACGCAAGCCTCGGACGTCTGACGGAGCACCTAGTGCGCAACACCGCCACCTGGCCCTATGAGCGTATGGGCAAGACACGGGCTCGAACCCGCGCCACCCTGCTTAGTGAGGGCTTACGGTGACGGGGGAACCCAACTGGGATGCCCCTACCTGCGCAAGATTGTGTAATTATTAAGATGCATAAACCATCCTTTTCATAGGTTGATGAATCATTTTTGAATGGATCTTGTAAAAGTTATTGCCAACTGGTTAATATGCATGATGAGAATTATAGGATAGTGGACACGGTTGACGAGAATATGATTTCTCATGAAAATCTTATTTTTTGAAGCGTAGGTTTAGAAGGTGCAATTGTTCCACATATCTCATAATAATTACATGAATATCTTTTAATATCATCATCTTTCAACCCTCCTTTGCCTAGAAGTACGTTTTGTATCGAGTACACACACACATAGGGGTGTAAATGAGTCGAACTCGAGCAAACTTACCTTGTTAACATTTGGTTCATTTATCTAAATGAGCCTAAGGTTCTATTGGTTTATTTTGTGAATTGAACTCGAATCGAACTTAAGTGAACCTATCTTATTTAGGTTTGGTTCGTTTAAGGTTCATTTAAGAATTCACTAGCAATCATATGAAATGAACTCTAAGGTATGAAATGAGTTATTAACTAATTTGTTTAGCTATTAACTAATTTGTAAGCGTTACATTTTACTAGCAATCATATGAAATGAGAATAACAATCATAGACTTTCTTTTCTCGAAATGTTAAAGAGGAGGGGGGTTACTGGAGGAGGAGGTAGCAGCAACAATTGGAGAAGGGAGAGGGAGTCACCAAGAGATAGGGGTGCAAACGAATCAAACTTGAGCAAACCTACGTAGGTTCAATTCGGTTTGATAATAATTTTTCAATATTCAAGTTCAATAAGAAAAAATAGGAGTGAGGCTCGGTTCAATTCGTTTTTGTTATCAAAGATTCGATTTGGTTTATTTATGATTCATTTACAATTTGTTTTTGTTATCAAAGTTTAAAATGTTGTTAATTTAGGTTCTATTCGTTTAGAGTTCGTTTAAATGTTTATTTATGATTCCTTTAAAATATAATGTTTTGTTATAAATACAAACGTAATAAATCATAATTAAAAAAATAAAACTTGCAGCAGGAAATTAAAAAATATATAAATTATATCATAAGCATTTCAAGGCATGATTCTCAAAAGAAAAAAATATAAATAATGAAAAATACATCTATAGCCCACAAAATATAGAAGGGAGGTGTCCTTAAGTTGCCTTGCCATTGCATGTTCCAATCTTGGGAGGTGAAGAGTCAACTTTGGGAATGGGAATGTAACAGTAGTGAGAGTAGTAGTAATTGGTTGTGGCCTTTGTAGGTCCAGATCATATATATATGAACATGTTATGCATCAAATTTGAAGCCAATTCGACATTCCTAGCACATACTTCAAAGGGGACTCTTTTTTATGGCTTACGTATCGTGAAATTCGACCATGTTGGATGTATGTGTTCGGAGTGTCGGATTGGCATCAAATTTGGTGTATAATATGTTCAAATGAAGTGATCTCAATCCTCAAATTTTCAATTCAAAACATTACTTGTGGTGGAAGATATTACTGTACCTGCGCGTAATTTACGTGTAGGTTACCTGCACACTCCCTTTTCCCTATATATATATCAAACTTTTAACGAATCGAATCTAAACGAACCTATCTTGTTCAAGTTTGGTTTGTTTATTTAAATAAGTTTAAAATTAAGTTTAGGTTTGATTTGTTTATTTACGAGTCGAATTTAAATCGAACTTTTGATGAATCAAACCTAAATGAATATCGAATCTGAAAATTTTTTGACAACCCTATACACATACATATTGAGTGTACCTGCTATAATTTTGCTTTGGGTAAACACATATTATAGGGTGTTAGGGAAATGCATTTTAGGAAGAGAATTGTGACAGAGAGCAAATCCTTGGGAAGTCTTTAAGTTATACTCATGTAGAAAAGATGAAGTACAAACTTCCTGACTTCTTGTCCTCTCAGCATTTAGATGTGGAACTAAAGGGTATGCAAAAATATTGTGGGAAACATGCATGTGAATGGAATTTTATGTAGGGCATGACAAAAGATTTCATTCCTTGAGGGGAAAAACATGAAATAGAAGCACCTCCAATGGGGAGTACACATATGGGAACGATAGATAAGGCAGACAAATCACAAAGAAATCTTGCTGCTATGATGATACACATGGGAGCAGAAGTAACCTTAAATATATGAAATGGGAAACAAAATAAATCTTTTTGCATCATCCAATTTATTTATTTAATTTTTTCATTGCTATTAAGTTGAGTTATCAAATAGTTTCATTGATATATATATATATATATATATATATATATATATATATATATATATATATATATATGTGCTTCTTAGATTGGCATAATTTTGATCCTTAGACTACCTATTGCTATTACAAGTGTAGTGTGGAAGGAGGGGTCATTTAAAAGAGAGATGGTTAAACAGGCAATTGACGGGAAGCAAATGGAGGCAGAGAAGGCCAATTGTCAATCTTGCTTCAAGGCATTTTATTATGACTCAAAACTAAGGACAACACATTTACAAAATCATTATAAAAAATGTCCCAAAAGACAGGCGCAAGATATTCGTCAACAACTTTTGCAAGTAGCACATGAAATAGAATCATGCGACATTTCTACATTCAAATTTGATAAAAAAGTGAGAGAAGTTTTATGGGGCAGTTATAATGCATTCTTATCCTTTCTCCATATCTGACCATGTTAGATTTAGATATTTCTTTTTGTTTGAAGTCAAGGATTATTGCCAAGAAATCATTCATGGCTTTGTATGAGGATGAAAAGAAAAAGGTTTATCAGAAATTTGAACAACTATCCTCAAGATTTAAGTCTTACAATAGATAAGTGGACTTCTTGTCAAAACAAGTCTTACTTGTGTATAATAGTACACTTTATTGATGATGATTGGAGTTTGCAAAAGAGGCATTAACTTCATGCATGTTGAAGGAAAGGGCTCAAGGGAAAATTTATATGAACATTTCATGAAAAATATTCTTGAATGGAACTTGTACCGTAAATTATTCTCATTGACTGTGGATAACGATTCTGCAAATACAATGGCTATCAAAAATGTGAAGAATACTTTACAAAAGAATCCTGTGGGATGTGGTGAGTTCTTTCATGTTAGATGTGTGGCACATATAGTAAATCTGATTGTTCAAGATGGTCTTAAGGAGATTGGACATGTAGTTGAAATAATTAGACAATGTAAAATTCATTAGAAACTCATAACAACATCAAGAGAAATTCGAAAAGGCGATTAAAAAGATGAACTTACCTGTGGAAAAGGTCTTGCCACTTGATGTGTCCACACACTAGAATTCTACCCAATGCTTAAAACTTTTTTGGATTTTCAAGAAGCTTTGGGAATTTATCATATGTATGTTCCTAAATATAACAAATGTCCATCTGATGAAGAGTGGATTGTGGTTAAAGACATCGTTTAAAAAAACGCGCCTCGAGGCGAGGCACGCCAATTTCACCTCGAGGCTTAAGCCTCAGCTGCAGTCTGCGAGGCATGCGTCTCGCTTTGTCAAGGTGTGGCCGAGGTGTTGAGGCGCTGGAGAGGCGTCGCCTCGGCTGGTTTGGTTTGTAAAATGGTAATGTGCTAGTCACATGACCATTTTTTTGACCTAAGCCGTGGTGTAGCTTATCTAACCCTAAGCCTAAAATCCAAACCTCAAAAAATCCTGAGCAAGAGCCATCACCGGCAAGTCGGCGATAGCTCCTGCTCCACCACATCGCAGCCTCCACTGGCGAGCAGCGCTCTAGTGCCAGCAACGCGAGTAGCGTCAGCAGTGCAAGTAGCGGCAGGCTTCAGCGCAGGCCCCAGTGCTCCAGTGCAGGCCCTAGCGCAGGCTTCAGCGTAGGCCCTAGCGCAAGCAGCGGCAACTCAGGCCCCAATGCAGCGCAGCTCCAGCGCAGGCCCCAACGCAAGCAACGGCATTTATGCTATTATTTCCTTATTAGCACTTGATAAGTATATACTATTTCATTTTCTATATTTTTTATGCAAATCCTGAGGCTTACACCTCGACTGCCTCGAGGCTTACGCCTTGCCTTGATGAAGGTAAACCGCCTCAGTATTACCTCATGTTTTTTAAAACCTTGGTTAAAGAGATTTGCAAATGTTTGAAACTTTTATGATGTGACTGAGCTTTTGTTTAGAACAAAGTATCCTACTTCAAATCATTATTTTGAAAAATTTTGTGACATTTATCTTCAACTGGTTGAATGGTCAAGGAGTTCAGATGCAACCATAGCTCTAATGGCCACTAAATTGAAAATCAAATTTGACAAGTATTGGGAGAAAAGTTACAAGATGTCGGTTATTGCTTGGTTTTTAGATCCCAATTACAAGATGAAGTATGTTAAATTTTATTTATAGCAAATATATGGCGAAAGGTGGTTAGATGAGACAAATACAGTTGTGGCAATATTGAAAAAATCATTTACTGAGTATTTTCATGCATCTCCCAATACTTCTATGTTGGATCTTCCTCCCCCAACATCATGTAATACTATTGTAAATGAAGATTCTGAAGGTAATAGAAAGAAAAGAAAGATTACTGAGATTTTAAAGTGCCGAAAAGTCAACCTAAAAAGATAGAGCTTGATAGATATATTGACAGAGTGATTGGATTGTATGGTTGATCTCCAAATTTTGACATTTTGAAGTGGTGGGCAGCAAATCAGAGTACATATCCAATCTTGTCTAAAATGGCAAAAGATGTATTGGGTGTTCTGGTTTCTACTGTTGCATCTGAGTTTGCTTTCAGTACTGGTGGAAGAGTAGTTGATATATATTGCAGTAGAATGTCCCCAAGTCCTATAGAAGCATCAATGTGTACTCAAGATTGGTTAAGGGCTACCAATGGAGGTAAATTATTAGCATCATTTTATCATATTTTTACATTGGTTAATATCGTATTAATAGCAAATATTTCTTTATCCTTTGTTAGATAGATCATATATCTTTGCTCATGGATGATTTCATTGCACGTGGCTTAGAACAAGTAATGGGAGAATCTATTGAGGATGCAATGACTTTTAGTCAATTTGAGGATGTCATTTTCTGATTAAGTTATTCAAGTGAGTTTTTATATTTATTTAAAGATATGTTATAACTACTCTCTTAAAAGAATTAATTATCAATATTTTAAAATGTAGGTTTCTTCTTTGATGGTGATTCGGGAACTTGCGCCAACTTATGTTCATAATTATGTTCTTAATTAACTATTTATTTCTTAGCACTGATTGTTATTATGAAAAGTTATGGATTGACATCATGTTTAAACTTTTTTCTTAGCAATGTTTGTTATGAGGAGTTATGACTAGCATCATGTTTGAACTTTTTTCTCAACATTGCTTGTTATGAGGAAGTGAGTCAAAGTTTTTATTTCATGTCAGTAAACCTAGGAATCCGTATTCGAATTCGATTCATATCCGTTCCGTATTCGAATCCAATTAATATCCGTTACGTATTTGAATCTGATTTATATCTATTTCTGTATTCAAATTTGCTTGATATCCGATCTGAATTTGTATATGATTTTATTGGGATATGATATAAAAATCCTTATCTGACTTAATATCTGTATTCGAATCTAGATTCAATTTTGAAAAACAAATTCAGATATGAAAATTACCATATCCAAACCGAATCTGACCTAATTTCATCCCTAGTTTAGGATGTTGTTGAGCTAGATGTGGTGGCGATGATACGTGAATTTTTTCATGGTAATATTGGTTTCGAGAGGCTTACTTGCTTTTACCATTTCTTGCTTTCGAAGGAGGGCATGGATACTTTGAATGATTTTAAGTCGATTGCCTTGTTGAACACTATTTTCTTCATCATGTCAAAGGTTTTTGCTAATCGGTTGCATCTGATTCTCCCTAATTTGATATCCTCGATTCAATCTCCTTTCATTTATGGAAGGTCCCTTTGCGATTTGTTTATGCTAGCTGAAGAGATGGTTGCTATCTGGAGTAGGTTTGTCTCTCCTGGCTTTCTGTGGAAGGTTGACTTTTCGAAGGCCTATGAGTCAATGGCCTGGGCTTATTTGTGAGAGATTCTTAGGAGGGGCTTTCTTGAGCTTTGGTTTCGAACAATAAAGAGGTGTATTATGACCACTTCCTTTTCGATGCTTGTCAATGGGAAGCCATGCGGATTATGGACTCTACTGCAGAAGGGTGTTAGAGAGGGCTATCAGTTGGTGCCATTGTTGTTCATCATTGCTGTTAATACTGTGGCCTCTTTCGCCTCTAGGGCGTGCCGGAGAGGTTTATTCTTTGATTTCTCTTTAAGATCTGATGGCTCTTTGCTTATCCCTTTGTTGTAGTATGCGGATGATACGGTTTTCTTCATTCAGGGAGGCCTTCATCAGGTGGAGAATGTAGCACAATTGGTAAGAATATTTGGTGATATATTTGGTCTTAAAGTTAATGGAAGAAAATATGCGGGTGTACCCTTTCATATGGATGGGAAGGGGGAGAGTGCTATCTTTATGGCTCTCAACTTGCCTATCGTTTGGCTTCCCAGTACTTATTTAAGTCTTCCTTCAAAGGGGAAACGGTTGGTGGCAACTGATTGGAGGGTGGTGGAGGAGAGGTTGAATAGGAGGGTGGCTTGCTGGAGAGGGAGGCTTCTATCTCGTGCTGGGATGTTGGTTTTGGTTAAGGCAGTTTTGTCAACTGCCTCGGTCTTTTATCTTTCTGTGTTCAGACTGCTTAAGAAGATTATTTCCAAGATTGAGATTGCCAGAAAGTGATTTTTTGTAAAGGGTTAGATCATGATGATTGCTTCTTGCAGCTGGTTCCCATGGAGGGAGATTTGCAGATTGAAGAAAAGAGTTGGACTTGGTATTTGATCGTTGGAGAGGTTAAATGAGGCGCTATTGAAATGGGTGGTTAGATTTCTGTGTGTTGGTGATGGCCTTCTTGACAAGTTGAGGGATTCTTATGGTGATCCTGTGGATGTGCTCTACAGGCGATCTAGGGTGGTTTGACCATTTGCTTTTTGGAGCTCAGTATATAGTGGGGAATTGGCTTAAATCTTGAAGATCTGTAAAAGTTGTTCCTTTTGATTTTGGAAAGATAATTGGTCAGGATGTGGCTTTTTTTAGATCTCTTCCCATGTTTGTTTGGTTTGATGCTTGCTAAGGATGTTTTAGAGTCGTGTCTTTCAAAGTCTTTTGGTGGAGCTGCATGGTTTGTTGGAGATTCTCCATGGGATTTCTGTTGGTGATGATCTGGTCTATGGTTTCACTTGGAATTAGGAGAGCTTTTCTGTTTTAAAGGCTTTTAAGTTGCTTTTTTTGGAGGAGAGTTCGGTGCAGAATTGGGAGGACTGATCTATGATTTGGAAGATGCCTTTGCCCTTGAAAGTCAAGATCTTTTTGTAGCTTTTTAGAAGAGAGAAGTTGGTTACAAAGGTCTTATAGTCGAGATGGGCTATGGATTTGCATTTGGTGCGTGCCTTTTGTGGTGCTGTAGAGGAGACCTTGGATCATCTTTTCTTCGTCTACCAATTTTTAGTGGAGGTTGGTGGTGCGTGCGCATTTGGAGGGTTGTCCTTACATTCTTTTGACACATGGCGGGCTTCTTTTCGGACTTGGGTCGATGCGGACACGAAGGGTTGGGTTAAGGTGGTTGCTACCTTGTGGCCAATTTTGCGTCAGCGGAATGTTGCGATTTTCAGAAAGGAACGGTATAGGTGGAGATTGTTGTAAGGGAGGTGTGTACCTTGCCAGGGTTCTATCTTAATATACTGTCGGTTTCTTTTATTTTTCTATTAATGATATTTAGATGACATGCCTATTGCACTTCGGAAGTCCAGTAGATCTTATACATTGCATCCCATCTTTAATTATGCTACTACTTTTCATCTGCAGGGTAATGTGCAACACTTTGCCAATACACTTATTAGAACTATACTGCCGTGAGATTATGTCAAAGCCTTATAGGATCCTTGCTGGTGAGCATCTATGGATGATGAAATGAATCCATTGAGTGCACGTGGCACTTGGGATCTGATTCCTTACCCTCTTGAATTTTTTTAAGAGAGAAAAAGGAAGATTATTGAAGATCGGTAATCATCCAAAAATATATTTCAATAAAAAAAAGAATGAATTTACAAATTTTGAACCCAAAACTTAGAAAAAAATTTAGCTTCCCCACCTCGTTGATGCAATCTTAGTTGATTGCAAAAGGGTTTACATCATAAAATACTTAGCCGATGGTACTGTGATCTATATAAGGTGCATTTGGTGGTTAAGGGCTTCACCTAGACATATGGAGTTGTCATCGAGATTTCGTTGGGATGTCGTTGGCATGCTGGCAAAATGGCAGTTTTGCTTGGTGAGCCATATCGACATATACCAGTGGCATGCTGGCAACATGTCGACGGTATGTTGATCTGTTGCTGTTGCGCGCCACTGCTGCTACTGTTGCCCATTGCTGTGCATGCCGCTGGTGCTGTTGCCTGTTGTTGCTGTGTTGCATTGCTGCTGTTCCGCTACTGTTGCTGCATGAGTTATGTATCGCATATTGCCAACATAAAAGATATTAATACGGGTTATGTATCATTTTCCCTATATATTGGCGATTCCTATCGTGTGGGGGCTCCGCCCCCCACCCTTCCATGGGAAGTGTTTGGACATCTCAGGCTTTCCATTGAAAATTAGAATTTATTAGTATTGTTTTTTCATATCGAACCATGATTTGAATCTTCTCAGGCCTAGGCATTTCTTCATGTTATGACATTTTAAGTCATTTTGAATGATTCCTTCAAAATTTCCCAATATCAACGATATATTGTGATTGTTTCCCCCCTTTGACTTGTCAATGCAATATCGATATCGATATTTGAAGCCTTGGTTGCTCTTCTGACTTATTCCCTTCCTCTCCACTGGTACTACTTGTCTCATTCTTTTCCCCTGTTGCTACTACTACTATCATTCTTCTCTATTGCTGCGGCTGCTTTTGTTCTTCTTTTGAGGTTTGATTTCACATTTATCCCTAATTATAGTCTAGATCCTCTACAACTAAATCTCTTTTTGGCTCTTAAATCTTCTTTCCTATATTTCAAATTCTAATTTGCTGGTCATTTTGGTGATTTGGGAAATGTACAATTTAGAGGTATGGGGAAAGCAAAAATAGAAGTAAAGAAAAAAAAGAAAGAAAGGGAAAACACAATCAATCTTATGTATCATTAATAATTAGTGATAGTGCCCACACTTTGTTGCGGGAGTTCGTAAAATTTTTAGGTATGTAACTATAGTATATGATTTGACTAAATATCCAAAAAGTTCACTCTAATGGAATTTAATCTATAATCCGATTTTTGTTTGTATTGAATTTGATGATTAATAATAATATAAACTATAGGGGTATCACCAAACTTTTGTAAAAGATGCAACATGAGCCTTACATGATTTACCTCAATCGACAATCATCTGGTTGATTTTGGAGTAAAAATATGTAACGGTGGACAGGACAACGTGAATTGAAGAGAAAAGGAGGGGCTAAGAGGTGGAGGAGGGGAAGGTAATGAAGAGGGGACAGTTCCCATTTCATGGGATTTATTTGGGGGGTGTTATGTTGAAATGTCATAAGCTTTATTTTGAGAGATCCTGGGCCTTTATATAGAGATGCACTAGAGAAAGGAGTTACACAAATACCTTTTCACTTACAATATGAAACATAAGACCACCAATACATAACACTCCCCCTCAAGTTGGAGCATATGCCTCAAACATGCTCTGCTTGGAACAAATATAGAGTAATCGCTTCTTAGGAAGTGCTTTAGTAAAAATGTTTGCTAGTTGGTCTTCTGAACATATGTAAGGTGTAGAAATCTTCTTAGCTAGAATGACTTCTCTGATGAAGTGACAGTCAACTTTAATATGCCTGGTTTTCTCATGAATACAGCATTGTTAGCAATAAAGGTGGTAGCCTTGTTGTCACAATGCATGGGAATAGAACCAGAAACCTGTACTCCAAAGTCTTCTAGAAGAGATCGGACCCAAAGTAGCTCACAAGTAGTCTGAGACATAGTCCTGCACTCAAACTTAGCACTAGACTTGGAGACCACTACTTGTTTTTTGCTTCTCTAGGTAACTAGATTACCCCCAACAAATGTGCAATATCCCGTAGTGGATCTCCTGTCCTTGTGTGCACCAGCATAGTCTGCATCTGAGTAGCCACAAATATCCAGGTGCCCATTGTCCTTGAAGAGAAGTCCTTTCCCAGGTGCACTTTTCAACTACCTGAGAATCTGGCAAACTACATTCCAATGGACTTCCATTGGTGACTACATAAATTGGCTCAATCTTCCAACTGCAAAGGCAATGTCAGGATGGGTAATAGTTAGATACAAGAGCTTCCCAATCATTGCACGGTATCTGGTCACATCTTATAGTAGAGGGCTGTCATCATCCCTAATAGGCAAGGAAACATCCATGGGCACATATGCTTATTTGCACCCCAGCATTCCCATGTCTCTCAACTTGTTAAGGACATACTTGCACTGGGATAACACAAGTCTTCCAGTATGCTGCACCTCAATGCTAAGGAAATAGTTGATAGGGCCTAGATCCTTGGTAACAAACTGTGATTGAAGCAGCTTTTTTGTCTCCTTTATGCCATGTCTGTCACTGCTAATAAGAAGTATGTCATCTACATAAACCATAAGTATGACTTGACCTATCTTCCCATGCACTGTAAAGACAGAGTGATCAGCAGAAGATCTGGTGAAGCCATATTCCTGAACCATCCTACTGAACCTCTCAAAACAGGCTTTGGGACTCTGTTTCAGTCCATAGATGGTCTTCTTCAGTCTGTACACTTTCTGACACTCCCCCTAAGTAGGAAAACCCGGTGGCTGCACCATGTAGACTTTCTTCTCCAAATCATCATATAGAAAGGCATTATTGATATTAAGTTGATGAATGGTTCAATGCTTGTTCACAGTAAGTGAAAGCAAGATTCGAATAGAATTGAGAAGAGTCACTGGGGAGAATTTCTTAAAGTAATCAACTGCGAACGTCTGAATGTAACCTTTGGCAACCAGACGTGCCTTGTATCAGTCCACAGTGCCATTTGGACGGTACTTGATGGTGAACACCCATCTACACCCCACAACAGCAGCTCGTGGGGGTAGATCAACAAGGTCTCGTGCCACGGGATTGTAAAGCTGTTCCCTCCTCCATTGCCAAGGTCCAAGACGGATCTCGGATGGCCTCATGATGATCCCTTGGTACCTAGATACTGTCAATAGCCAGAGAGAACTGGCATCCAACTGCAGACAAATTGTCAAGTGATATAAACTGAGATACATAATATTTGGCACACGATCATGGAGCCTTCCTTTGTGTAATAGGAAGATCTAGAGTTGTGTCCTTGGTAAAAGTAGGTACCTGGTCCTTAGACAAGTCATTAGTAGCTGGTGGAGACTGAGCAGAAACAGTAGACAAAGGCTCTTCCACCTGAGTGACATCCTAAACTCGTCGCTGAAAATGTCTAGGAAAGGCATCTGTATCAAGAACCTCAGGATGACACGGGAAAGGACTAGGATCAAGATGACTAGCCCTTGTAATGGGTGGCTCATTTGGTTGTGGTGGGTTAGATAAGACAGGAAGAGGGATATCAATAGAAGAATTAACGAGCTGCTTTTCTTGTTTCTGATAGTAAGGAATCTCCTCAAAAAAAGTATCAATAAAAACATAAAATTTTTGTGAAATAAGATCATAACAGCGGTACCATTTCTGAGTTCTAGGATAACCCAGAAGGATACACTTCACGGAACGAGGAGAAATCTTATCAACCTGGTGAAGATGGACAAAATACACACAGCTAAAGACCATTGGAGTAATAGAGAAAATAGCCTTGTCAGGAAATAACATGGAATAGGGAGTTTTGCCCCCTAAAATAGATAAACAAATATGATTCACCAGATAAGTGGCAGTAAGAATAGCATTGGCCTAAAAATACGAAGGAACATTCATTTGAAACATAATGGAACGGGCAACATCAAGCAAATGTTTAAGTTTATGTTTTGCTACCCCATTCTGTTGGGAAGTATGAATGCAAGTAGTCTGGTGAACAATTCTGAAAGATTTAAAAAAGGTAGTAGTCTTAGCATTCACAAACTTTAAACTATTATCACTCTGGAAAATCTTGATAACAATAGAAAATTGAGTCTTTATTTCAAGAACAAAATTTTTGACAATATCAAAGATTTTGGACTTTTCTTTCATCCTAAAAACTCAGGATATTCTGGTATAATCATCCACAAGAATAAGAAAATATCGAAAGCCTCTCATACTCTTGACCCTACAAGGGCCCAGATATCAGCGTGAACTAAAGTAAAAACAGACTCAACTCTTTTATTTTGCTGTGGAAAGGAAGACCTATGATGCTTGCCCAACTGACAGGCTTCACACCTAAAAACTTTAGGAAAAAATAACTTAGGGAACTGACGACATAGAACATGTAAACTGGGATGACTAAGGCGGAAGTGCCACTGAAGAGCAGAGGTGGCACATACACAGCGTTGGCACTGGAAGATGGAGGGATATGAAGGTAGTAGAGACCGTTCTGCTTAAGTACTCTACCAATCTGCTTGATCATTTGGAGGTCATGCAAAAAGAAATACTGGTTATGGAACACAACCCGACATCTCAAATTTTTTGTAATCTGGCTAATATACATTAAATTGAGAGCAAATTTAGGAGCATGTATAACATTTGAGAGAGGTAAAGAGCTAGAAATAGAGATATTTCCGAGTCTAGTCACTGGTGACAAACCACCATCTGCCACTTTGACCTGAAAAGGTGTAGCAAGGTCCCGTAGAGAAGAAAACAAGGCCGTGTCACTAGTAATGTTGGAGGAGGCACTTGAGTTTGCAAGCCAAGCAGGGGCTTGGGAATTAACCAACATCGCTGAAGTACCTGTAGACTTCTGAACAGAAGCAGAAGTAGATGCCTAAGAAGCCATGAATTGCTCATAATTAGCCCTAGAAATAGTCATTTGGCTATCATCCTCCTGCACCTAGGTGGTCTCCTCTACAAATACCTGATGAGTGTGTGGATCCATACCTTGTAGGTAATCGTGCTTCACCCAACATCGGTCCATAGTGTGTCCATTCTTGTGACAGTACTTACAGAAGAAAGAGCTCTGACCACGACCACGTCCACGTGCACCACAACGAAATCGACCTCCTCTTCCTCCAGAAGCTCCCCTACCACGACCAACTGTGGCCATAGTAGATGCATCAGTTGTAGGCACTGGATGAACTGTGTCGAACTGATCTTTCTTTGCCTTGTACTCAGGACCAAGACTAGACAAAAGCTGAATAGATTGAATAGCCTCTCTTTGCTTAGCAATAACAGTTGCATTAGTAGAAATGGGTTGGTAGACATCTTGCTCGTCTCAGAGGTTCTTCATTGTGCCAGATTATTCGGATAAGGCCATAATGCCTTTCCAAAGAGTGGATGTTCTCTACAACTCAATACAATTTGGTAATGTTGCTATTGTGGGAATGAATCTCATGCAACACTTCTCTCATTTTCTTCGTAGAGGCATATACCATGACCTATTTTGTAATGGTTTGGGTTATGCTGTTCAGGAGGCATGTAGCTACCTAGTCATTGTCTGCTTCCCAGTCTGTAGACTTTACTCCGGGTTCTGCCTCTATCAATATGTACTTGCGATGGGATCCGATGAATCTGGAGAATGATGTAGACCATAATAGGAAGTTGGTTCTATCCAACTTGATAGAAGTCCCTTGCATGTGTGTGGTAGCGCTTGCGGTGGATGACATCCCCAACAAGTCGCTCACAGATTCCTTTTGGTTTCCCATGACTCCTTATGTCGTGATCCACGAAATAGAATACTCATACTGCTGAAAAATCAGATCATACAAGCTTAATCAACAGTATTGCACTCGTTAAGGCATAGATCAGGCCCCAGCAGTGCTCTTCACCAAGAAGTGTTGCTGTTGGAGGCCTTAAGATGGAAAATGGGATTGAAAAACCCTAGCCTAGCTCCTGTAGTACGCTCCCAAGGTCTCCGAAGAGGAGATCAGGGGTGTAGACACCCTCCTAGGGCCCCAAACCAGTGGTCAGGGGTAGTGGAAGCCTTGGGCGGTGCTAGGGCAACATTGGCATCACTAGAGGCGGCGCTGGTGGCAGTGAGTGGCTAGCGGCGGTCGTTGGTGAGCCTAGCAGCCTTAGGCGGTGCTAGGGCGGTGCTGGTGAGAGCCCAGCTGCCCCAGGCAACATTAGGGCGGCGCTGGGGAGAGAATCACAATGCTAGGTGACATTAGGGCAGTGTTGGGTTGAAGATTTGGTTGGCGGCGATTGTCCTAGGCGAGGAGACCAGCTACGACGGGTTCTGGTCTGATGGTAGTGAGATCAGGGCAACGATGGTGAGATCTAGTTGGCGATGGCCTGATCTGATTGCTGGCAGGGGTTGCCGGTGGTGTTGCTGGCTTGAAGGGGGCTAGCGATGCAGAGATAGGGCGAGAGAAAGAGGTTTGGGTGGTTGGTTTTGGCGACTAGGGTTTCGGGTGGGGTACTTGAGCACCGGTCTAGGGCCACTATTCTGATATCATGTTAGGTTGAAATGTCATAAACTTTATTCTGAGTGACTCTGGGCCTTTATATAGAGAGGCACCAGAGAAATGAATTACACAAATACCCTTTCATTTATAATATGAAAAGTAAGACCTACACCCATACATAACTCAACAGGGGAAAAGGTGGGGATTTTTTCGTGGGATTTATTCTGGGTGGAAAGGGATTTTTCCATTAGATTTTTTTTGGCACTCCGGATAAAATTTTTTAAATAGTGGAAAATGTAGTTCACATACTTGTAATCAAGAATTTCTCATAAGATGTATTGCAAGATTTAATTTTATATAAGATTTATTTGAACCATTATCCAACACTTCGTAAGTTATTATATAGATTTATTTACACCATCATCCTACAATACATAGGTTTGCAACTTACAATTAATGGTTAGCATTTGAAAAGTACTCAATTCTAATAATCTATCCCTCCCTCGATCCTTTGTTATTTTTTTTCATCCTTCATCCGTATTGATTAATATGATACCATGGTCTCTTTTCATGGTTGGAAAGATCAATAAAGAGCAAATTTTATAAAAAAAGAAATTTATGTTGATAGATGTATATATTATAATGGTGGTAATACCGATAGCCTAGTGGGGTTAATAGGATAGCATAGCTGGTGCCGCCTGTCCTCATAAAGTCCTCCCTGTGCGGGGTGCCGATTCGAATCCCCCAGACTTGCCAATATGCACATAGGCTTGTGGTGGCGTATGGTGACAGTCTGTGTCTAGCCATCCCTGACTTGACGGAGGAGAGTGGCCATGGCTATGATCATGGAGGTGCTCTGTGGCAAGCGAGAAATTCGGGGATCCTTTTGTCTTTCAAAAAAAATACCGATAGCCTAGCGAACATAGTGACATGATTCACCAGTTTAGGGTATTGTCAATTAGGGACTGAAGCACTTTCTTCTTTTTGAACAATTATGATTGGTTGATGAGAGAGGAGAGGTGTGGTCTGGGAGGGGGGGAAGGGTTAGAAAGGAATGAGTGATGTGGAATGTGGAGAGGGATTGCGCTTTCTTTTAATTATATATATAGATTAATTAGGACTCTATTAAATATTAATTCTAATTGTGATTGATTTATTTAGGGTTTGGAATAAACATCATCTATTTATTTTTTTCTTAATTCAATTTGGACAGTAATTATTTCATATTTGATTCTTGAATTTGAACATTGTATTTTGGGGTATCGAAATCGTCTAAATTTGTCATCGAAATACGGGCATTTCGACGACGTGCTTTCGAAATGTGCACTTAGAAATTTCTTAAAATGACGTCTAAATCGACGTTTAAAACCTTAATATGGAGTAGATTATCTTGAGACTTTCTCCTCAGTGGCGTGAGTTTTCTCTCATCTGCATTCTTTTGTTTTTGGCAATAAATAGAAAGTGGCCCCTTTATCAGTTAGATATCAAAAATGCATTCTTGCATGGCAACCTTACTGAGGGAGTGTACATGTGGCAGCCTCCAGGCTATGCAATTTAGGGGGAGTGTGTGTAGATTAAAGAAGGTCATATATGACCTCAAACAGAGCCTTAGAGCATGATTTGAGAGGCTAAGTATAGAGGTGTTGGAAATTAGGTTTGGTCGATCCTTGTCTGATTACTCGATCTTCATCAAGAAGCACGCCTAGGAGGTGGTCATCCTGGGCTATTTATGTGGATGACATGATCTTCATCAGCAATGATAAGGATGGCATACATCAGACAATGGAGTTCCTATGCATGACATTTGTGATAGAGGATCTTGGAGACTTGAGATATTTTCTTGAGACAGAGTCTGGTCTATCATTATCCCAAAGAAATTATACTTTGTAGACTCTGGAGGGGGCATGACTCTGAGGAGCTAAACCGTCTGGGGTCCTTGTTGAGCCTCAGAAGAAGGCCATGTTGCTTGAGTAGGATCCACCATTTACGGATGTCACGAGATATAGAAATATAGTCGGTCGCCTAGATATTAGTTTTTTTGCCTAGTTATTAGTTTTTTCATAAGTCAGGTCAATCGGTACATAGAGAAGCCGACCTATAATGACTACTGTAATGTGGGCCTTATCATGAGATACTTGAAAGGAAGTCAAGGGAAAGGCCTCCATTATAAAGATTGTGAGTTTCTTGATATTGCTTTCTACTTGGATGTGGACTATGCTAGGGCTATTGATGATGGAAGATTGACTACAAGGTATGTAGTCTTTCTTTGAGGGAACCTTGTGTCATGGAGAAGCAAGAAGTTGTGATTGCTAGGTTTAATGTTAAGGCGGAATACATGGCAATGGCCTATGCTGTAGTTGAAGTTATGTGGATAGTGGCCTTCCTACAGGATCTTGTGGTATCCACACAGACACATGTTCCCCTGTATTGTAACAAGTCGGTTACTTATATTGCCTATAACCTGATGTTTTATGAGAGGACCAAGCATGTAGAAGTCGACTGTCATTTTATACGCAATGCAGTCATGGAAGGAAAGATTAGTACCCTACATGTCACCTTTGAGATGCTGCTTGTAGATATTCTCACAAAAGTCTTTGCCAAGAAGAGACATGAATTCTTATTGAAAAGTTGGAGCTTGAAGATATCTACGCTCCAACTTGAGGGGGAGTGTGGAAGTATTATCCTTTATGTACTAAGCTGATAGTTTTATTTTTTGCTGAATGATTATGAAACTTTCCCACGTCTCTCTTTCATATAAGAGAGGCTAGGATTTCTCTTCAGTGAATAGAGCAAGTGTTTCCTTTCACAATATTCATACCTTTGTAAATTTATAAGCTTTTAACCTCCCCTATTAATGAATTTGTGGGGGAGGTTTACGACCCTTGTTAACCTCTCTTTTCCTTCTTGAAGGAAAAAAGAATACCATGAAAATGTATTGCACTTGTATGATATTGTTCAGCCTTATTTACAGTGTTCTAGAGGTCTAGGTTTGGGCACTAGCCGTTGGGGGATGATCCCAACAAATTTGGATATTCATGGGGGGGCTAAACAGGGCAAGTTTTTGAACCAAAACGATCACATTATACAGGTACGAACTTGTTCATGTACCAGTGCGCAAGCCTATGTACCAATCCAACATATTCCCTGTTTGCAAACTAGCCTAAAAACAGGGTTTTTACATTGGTCCAAAAAAATATGGATTCATGCATGCATATCGGTCCACATTCAATTGGACTGCTGCATAGGACCTGCTGTGCACATATTCAATTATAATTAGATGGACTTTTAAAAAATTGGAATTAATTAGTGAATTATTTAGGGTTAATTACCGCTTTGCCTAGTTTATTTCTAGGTTGATTTTAGGCTATTTTACCAAGCTTTTTGGAAACCCTAAGCCTCTCTTATATAGAGAAGGGTTGTAGGTAAATTATATGAAGAGTCCTCTATGATAAAAATTGAGGCAATAAAGATAATAAAAGCAAAAGGAAAGATAACTCCCAACACTTGTCCTTAAGTTGGAGCGTAGATGTCCTTCAAGCTCAACTTGTCATAGAGAGGAGTGTTGTTTTTTGGAGAGGCCTTGGTAAAAATATCGTGAACTTAAGCTCAGAAGAGATATAAGGTGTGTCTAGCTTTCCCTCTATTATTGTGTTGTATATGAAATGACAGCCTATCTCAATGTGTTTTGTCCTCTTATGAAACATAAGATTAAAGGCAATATATGTGGCAGAGTTATTGTGACAATACATGGGAGTATGATTCTTTATTGAAATGCTTTGATCACTTAGGAACGTAGTAATCCATATGACTTCATAAGTGGTATGAGCCATTGCTTTGTATTCAGCTTCAGCATTTGAGCGGGCCACTGTTGTTTGTTTCTTGCTACGCTCGGAAACAATATTACCTCCTAGAAAGACAACAAACACTAAAGTGGATTTATTGTCTTGAAGCTAGCATAATTAACATTTGAATAGGAAGATAGCTCCAGGTGACCATTCTTCCTGTCAAAAAGGCCTGTTCCAGGAGGCCTCTTTAGATACTTCAGGATGAGACAACCATCATTCTAGTGGCTATACTGTGGGCTATCCATGTACTCACTAGCCTGGCTAACAGTAAAATGAATGTTTGGATGGGTAATAGTTAGGTAGGACAATTTCCCAACAATACTCATACTTGTGCACATCCTCAAATGCCAAGTCTCTAGAGTGAATGTATTTGCCTTTTTGCTCCACAGGAATAATAGAAGGTTTGGTCTCAAGCAGACTAGCATCCTTTAAGATTTTAGGTGTGTACTTTCTCTGGGATAGTGCTATGCCATACCTGTCTCTAACTAGCTTAATGCCTAGGAAGAAATAACGTAGCTTGCTCATATCCTTGGTGACAAATGATTTCTGTAAAAAATCCTTCACTTCCTGAATCCCAGCAGAGTTATCCCCTATTAGGATCATGTCATCCATATACATAGCTAATATTACAGTGCTAGAACTCATCTTCCTGATAAAAATAGAATAGTGGTTAGAAGTACACTTGTGGAAACCAATCTTCATTACTTCCGTGCTTAGTCTATCAAACCATGCATGGGGGCTCTATTTTAGGCCATAAATTGCCTTCTTTAACGTGCAGATTGTCACCCTCTTAACCTCATACCTCGAAGGTTGACGCATATAGACCTCTTCATTAAGATCACCATAAAGGAAGACGTTTTTAATGTCAAGTTGATATGGGGATCAATTTAGATTTATTGCAACCGATAGAATAGCATGGACAGAGCTAACATGTGGCATTGGAGAAAAAGTCTTAAGGAAGTCTACACTATATGTCCATATAAACCCCTTTACAACAAGTCGTGCCTTGAAGCTACCAATGCTCCTATTTGCATGATACTTGACGGTGTACACCCATTTGTAATTCACAATTTTTACACCACAAGGAGTAGACACAATGTTCCACGTGCCTTTAGTGGTAAGGGCCTTCATCTCTACATCCATAGCAACAATCCACTTTGGATCTTGAGATGCCTCCTAATTTGATCTTGGCAAAATAGTGCTGCAAAGGGCCTGTGAGAACTGTTGCACAGTGTAATCCAAGTGGGCAATAGGAGTATAATGAGACATAAGATGCAGTGTAAAGGATCGAACCAGTTTTTACAGAGCAATGGGCCGATCATTACCCCCATTATGGCTTTCTGCTTAGGGGGGAGGAGCATTTGGAGCAACACTGGTAGGAGGCATAGCACACGGTGGACAAGTACTTGCATCAATATCAGGAGTCACAAGAATGGGAATGGGGATTGGCATATTTGGTGGAGGTTCCCTTCTTTGGTAAGTATGAGACTAAAATTAGGCAGCATGTGTTGGAACTTTTTTTTAGAAGGAAGAGGATGAGGCACCAGGGTGGCGCTCATCGACCTTTATTTATTTAGAAAATAATTACAGCTACATAGACTAGTTAGTTGCCCACATGCGGGCCCTCCCACAGTATCACCAGACATAAATGAGTCATGAGTAAAAACTTGCTTGTTGTGGGCCAACCATGACGCCCACAACACCGCAACCATAGGTGCTCTAGCCTTAGTCTGGTCTATCAGCTACTCCTAAAGGTCCTCCCAGGTTGGCATGGAGGTTCCAACAACCTTACTCCAAACCCAGGGAGTCAAAGGGCACTCAGAGAAGAGGTATACTGTAGAATCCTCAGCTCCATTGAACAGCCCGCAAGTTTGCTTGATTGTCCCCATAATCGTCCTCCTAAGACTCCCTGTCATGAGGCCTCCCCGATGAGCGAGCCACAGAAAAAGGCAAGCCTTTAGGGGGGGCTTGATGCTTCATATCCCTTGGCAGACCTGATCCAAATGATTATCGGGCCCCTCCTCAGCAAGGATGTTGTGCGCCTTGGCAGTTGTAAACCATCCATGACACCAACCATAACCATCTTGCCCTTCTCCAGGGCTGAACCTTTCCAAGAAATTGTAGAACTCATCTTGCTAAGTCGAGGATCGACTCCCCTACCTCCCTCCAGCTAGAGGAATCCTCCAACCACCATCCTATCTGTCCCAACAATCAGAGATCGAAACATCTCGCTCTGTACACTGTGTAAAAACTCTAGGGAATCCATCTTGCAGCAACCACTGACCCGTCCAGTCGCGACTCCAAAAGGAGAAGCCACTACCATACCAAGTCATGCCTCGGAGTGCTCCTAATGCTTCAAGAAGGTATCCACAACGGATCGCCAGAATGGGGACTCACTCCTAAGATGCTACAAACGACCACCAGGCAGGATATCATCTCCGTAAGAATCTCACACTAGATCCTGCCAAAGACCTTACTCACCCTGCAAGAGCTTCACAGCCCACTTTAGAAGAAGCGAATTAGTTGCCTCCTTCATCCAACGCACTCCAAGACTGCCCCTCCTCCTGGGCTTGCGGATGGTAGCTTACCCCACCGGTTGCATGAAACTACCTTCTTGCACACACCCTTTTCAAAAGAACCTCCTCCTGACAGTCTCAAGACGTCGAAGCACCCCTTTCCTTGGATGGAACAAGGAAAAGTAGAAAGTTGGAATCGCAAATAACACCAAATTGAGAAGAACCAACCTTCCTCCTCTAGGCAAGGGTCTGCCACTCCACTCAGTCAGCCTGGTAGTGAGCTTCTCAAATAGAATAGCTTAGTCTGCTGCCTGCATCTTCTTGGCTTGCAGACGAAGGCCAAGGTAGCGAACTAGTAAGGAGATAGGCGGCGTGTGAAGGATCTCCAAGATAACAGCCCTACATGAGTCTTCCTAATAGAAACAAACCAATGAGGACTTGTCCCCATTAACCTGAAGGCCCGTTATGCCTTCGAAAATCTGGACAATCCTCTACACTGCCTGCGCTTATGGTGCTTCCTCCTCCACAAATAAAACCATGTCGTTAACATACTGCAAGATAGGAGTGAGAGCCATGCGTTGAGGCCCCACCGTGAATCCTCTGACAATCTCACCCTCAGTAGCTCTGAAAGTCAATTTGGCCAACGTGTCCACCACCAAGATGAGTAGAAGAGGTGCACGTGGGCATCCTTGCCGCACCCCTTTCTAGGGCTATATCCAAGTGCTTGTAGGCCTCCATTTTAAGAGGGGCGAAAACGGGCATTTGTCACACATCTCCTGACCTAGCGCACCCAAGTCTCAAGAAAGTTTCTCCTCCGAAGTATCTCCTAAAGATAGGCCCATGAAACAATGTCATAAGCCTTGGAAAAGTCGACCTTCACAAGATGGTCCTCGTACTGACCAAGAAGCCACGATCTCCTGAGTCACCACAAAGGACTCTTGAAGCGAGCGACCACTGAGAAAGGCAGACTGCACTAGGTTGATCAAATGAGGAAGCATCACCCTGATGCGATTGGTAAGGACTTTGCCAATGATCAGGTAAATAGAGTTTGAGAGAGCTATTGACCTATAGTCTCCCAAACTCTTTTTTCCTGGACTCTTCAAAAGAAGGAAGGGGAGAGAGCGATTCAGTCGCTCAAAACCTGAGTTCCTTGCTTGGAACTCCACCACACCCAGAACATCCTCTCTGACCACAGACCAGACTCCCTGTAGAAAAGGATTTGAAAGTCATCTGGTTTAGGGGACCCTTTAACTTACAAACCCCCGAGGGTAGTCAGGACCTCATCAATCTGCCTAGTGAGAACTCTGCCTTCGTCCTCCGTCAAAGAGGGCATGTTAGTGGCTGACAGACTTCACTCTCCTGCAGGCATATTTTTAGTGATCCTCTGGAAGTAAGAGTCAATCTCTTGCCGTATCTTCCTTAGGGTAGTGAGGACTCTATCTCCATATCGAAGCTGAGAGATGTGACTGGTCCGTTGTTTGGAGCTTGCCGTGGCATGAAAGAAGCATGTATTAGGGTCCCCTTGTTTCAACCACAAATGCCTGGAATGTTCACGCCGATCTACCTCTCTAAGATGACCCTCTCTCTATACCACTATCCTCTGCCTCTACCTCTCCTCATGCTCCACCGTGGTAAGAGGTCGAATCCCTCCATCCTATCCAGAGCAGTCACGGACTCCACTTGCATTCTCTGTCCTCCTTATTCTGCCTCCTGTACTGCTGAAGTCTTTGTCGAAGGTGGCGGCGTTTGGAGTCAAGGGTCTTCATGGCTGTAGACTATGGGGGATAGGTTGACCACTCCTGTGTAACAAGTTCCCTGAAACCCTCCTCATGTATCCACGACTTGCTGGAATCTGAAATAAGAACTCTTCATGCCTTCCCTACTGTCCTAGGGAATGGGCGTGTGGTCAGAGAACGATTTTTGCATTGCCGAAACTCCTTCCAGTTGATGGGCCTCAGACAAATGAACATTACCAAGGAATCTATCCAACTTGGAACCCCACTGCCCTAGGGAATGGGCGTGTGGTCAGAGAACGGTTTTTGCATTGCCAAAACTCCTTCGAGTTGATGGGCCTCAGACAAATGAACATTACCAAGGAATCTATCCAACCTGGAACAAACCCCGTTGCTGCTACACCATGTGTAAGTAATGCCTGATGTAGGAATATCCTCCAACTCTAACTCAGGCACCACCTCATGGAAACCCAACGTGGAGGAGTTGCCTCTTCCTCTAGGTCTATCATTGTGGTTGAGGGCGGCATTGAAATCTCTACCAACCAACCAACCAAGGTCCTCCATCAACAAAAGTGGCCATCAGCTCCTCCCAAAAATGAGGCTTGTCTTTCGGCATGCATGGTCCATACACATAGGAAAGGCAGAAAATGGCCTCGTCCTTCGTCCTAGTAAAACGACTGGAGATAATGAACTCCTTAGTCCGAGACTCCTCTAAATGGAAGTGAGAAGTCCACCAAATAGCACGTCCTCCGACCCTACCGACTTTGCAAGAATGAGACCATCCTTTAGAGCACTACCCAATGGCCTCCAACATCTGTGCTCATCACTATCTATGTGGGTCTCCTGAACAAATGCACAATCCACCTTCCAATCTAGAAAGTACGTCCTCAGAAGGGCTCTCCTTTCAGGGTTGCGAAGCCCTTACACATTCCACGATAGAATGCATGTCATAAGGAAGAGGCCGTAACTCTCTTCACTCCAACAGTGGACGTAGATCCCAACGTACGACGCTTGACCTTGATAGCTCTCATTAAGGTATTTTCATCAACCTGTACTCATCATGCCCAACCTCCTCTGTCACCTTGGAGATTGCATCTACACAGTCTAGCATTGGCAACCTTTTTTCTTAGTAGGGTTGACCTAGGCTGCCACTTTTCCATAGTGGGCCCTCCTTTATTATTTGGCAAATCATTAAACATGTGGTGTGCATGTTTTGGCCATGTAAGCTTCAGCCTTCAGGGGCTCCTCCATGGGGTCCACGCCCTCCACATGTGAAGGGGCCTCTACATCCTTCGGCGGTGCCTCAAAGGAAGAGGGGATGAAATCCTCTCCAACCACTCCATGTCCGTTAGCATGCGTAGAAGGCCCTGATTGATCAACCCTCGCTACCATTAGTTGACAAGGGGGTCAGCCACCTTTACTTGCCGCTGTAGCCTCAACATAGGTTGGGGGCAACCTCCTGCTAGTTGTCGTGTGGACTCTGACCATTCAAGCCGAGCCCGCGTAATGGAGGACGATGGCCTTAGGCACCTGAGCACCCACCGACATCTCTACCTTCACCACGACATCAAAGACGTTGCCATCACACAATCCCAATCCCATGCATTCAAGTATCGTCCCCACACCATTGAAAAGAAGTTGTCCTACTCCCATAGTGTGGAGGTAAAGTGGCAGGCCAACCACACTCAACATGACGACCTCCCTTGGCGCTGTCAAAAGGGGAGACACGATGCCAAGTGATCGTTGTGCCCCCCCACACCAAAGCTATGGAAGAGAAGCCGATGCATCTCCTAGTCGTTAAGACCAAAGAGGAGCTTGGAACTTAGTTCCACATTCTTCTAAGTTTTGGTGTTAATAAAATCCTTTTTGATCTAATGATTTTTTGTAAGTTATTTTATAGCATTTAGGTTTCATGGGATAAATTGAGCAAATAACATGGCACGGATGATGGATGATGGCAGGTATGATAGGATGGCTCTACATAGATTTCCTTTTATTTTATTTAGACAATGTATTTCCTCCTAACAATTAATTGGAAATAGGAGTTAAAATTAATTAGAGATAATTAGGTATCACATACGAAACGGACGATGTTTTGCAAAATTCAAGTCTTTTTGATTCAAAAGAAGGGTTTAACGATTAAGTATTCAAGATGGTTTAACAAATGGTTTAAAAATATGTATAATAAGGTACTTGTTGCAAGTATCGATACTAATCATAAGTACTTTGAGTCTTTAACTCAAACTGTGAACAAGAAGTACCAGTACTCATGATAAGTACCAATACATGATGCTTACGATTTTGAGTTATCATCCTTTAAGAGTTTGCCTAAACCTAACAAGTACTAGTACCTATCTTTAGTACCGGTGCATGTAGGTTACAGTTTTGGAGTCTGTACTTAACATGTGAGTAACAAGTACCGATACTCAATATTAGTATCAGTACCTGTTAAATAGTTGGTACTCAACAATGAGTGCTGAGTACCAGTACCCATGATGAGTACCAATACCCAGACTTTATTTGTATTGGCTGTGGACAAACTATGAGCAACTAGTACCGGTACCCATACATGACTATTGGTACTCAACGGCTATGGAGTGTGTGTGGTTGCTTCTTGGCCTATAAATAAACACTCCTTAAGTCATTTTCTACACACAATCATTCCACTCTCTACTATACTTGAGATTTCTTATATACTCAATTTCTAGCTAAAGAAAGACAGTTTGTTGCCTAGTCAGCTTGAGAGAAATTCTTTGAAAGTGCAACAAGTCCTTGGGCATGGAAACTTTGATTTTTTCAATACGCACAGTGCGCTATTTATTTTCTTAGCTTCCATTGGTAATATCTTTATAATTGTATCTTGTTGGGAGGCTTAGGATTTTAGTTGTAAGCTTCTTCATTTTTGCTTGCACCTATACTTGTTTTTATAATTCTATTATCTTGTAATTGGGTTGGTAATCTGTTAATTACCTCTTGTTTTAGTAAATTGATTCCTTTTGAGTTGAGGGAACTAGGTTAAAAATCTTAAGTCGAGAGACTTGGGTAGTGGAGTACCTAACTAAGGGGAACCACTACATATCACTTGTTCATTTTTGTGATTTGATTTTTATTTCTATATTGTTATTACACTATTCATGCCCTCTTTTAGTGTGCTTGTGCTTTAAGATCCTGTAGCATGTCCCTTAAGGGAGAAGTAGGACACCCTCTCGAAAAATGTGACATCAGCACAAACTTGGTAACGTCCGGCCAACTTGGTCAAAACACCAATATCCCTTTTGTGTGTGGGAACAACCAAGGAAGACACACTTTGACGCTTAAGGAGACAATTTCTTTAGACTATTGAAATTGTGGACAAAGTAAACACACATAAAAATCCAAAGAGGTAAAGGAGACAACTCCTTGTCAGGGTGCAACAATTTCAAAGGAATATCATCTCTAAGTACAAAGGATGGGAGGTGGTTAATGAGATATGTAGCAATAAGAACTGCATCTCCCCAAAAAGATTTAGGAACACTCATAGAGAACATGAGTATCCTAGTAATGTCAAGTAGGTGTCGCAACTCCCTCTATGCAACCCCATTTTGTTGCGATGTATAGGAGCAAGAGGTTTGGTGAATGGTCCCATTCTCCTTAATGAAGGCTCGAAGAGGCTGTTGAATAAACTCAAGAGAGTTATTAGATCTGGAACGCTTTATTTTGGAGAAAAATTTTGCACTTCATAAAAAAACTTCATAAGAGAATTTTGAATCTCACTGTGAGAAAGGTGGAGAGAGTTAAGGTGAGGAGCTGGCGGTATTTCCAAAATGGATTTCCTGCATTCATGAGGGGTTATCCTCGGATTTTGAACCAAATATTTTGGTGAATACCAATTTTAGGGTGGAGTGTACATGAGATCCCTCGTATTTATTTCCTATGGTGAATCTGAATCTATTATCCAAGCGGGAAATCGGGGCTTTCATGGTTTTCAAGCAGATGAAGTTGGACTTAGATCATAGTCCCAATGTTGGTGTTTCCTCCTTTGTTATTTTTCAACAAAAAGAAACTCCAAAGCGATTTTCTTTCCCTCTTGTGTGGGATGATGTAGAATTTCCTTTTGGTGCATTGCCTTTCGTTTTGTTGATGGGATCTTTAGTGGTGGAGGTAGAAGTTGGCAAGACAACTACTGATCCTGATGCACGAGGAAAAAGGGTGATGTGGAAACTTCAGATTGTGCATTTGCGACAAGTCAAGATTTAAGACGTGGTTCACAATCGTGAAGACTATTATTGCAAAGAAATAGGTTGGTTTATTGCACAAGGTTGTGAGAATAGAAGGAGAGGGAGAGTGAAGATGCATTTGTCAAATGATTAATGTTGATATTTGGGTAACTTCTTCTTGGGGGTGGGGTTTGATTTTTTGAGTGAGACGTTCATCTTGAGTTTTTTGTGTAGGGTGTGTCCCTGTAAGCATGCTTTGTGTAGTATGACCGTGCAGTCGGTTGCTGTTTCTTTCTTTGTTGGAGAGGGTGGGACCTAGCTTTGTGTGGTTTTCATACCACTTTGTTCTGTGGAGTTTTGTGCCTGTTGCTGAATTTTAATGGTGGTAGTTTTCCTATTTTCTCTCAAAAATATCTATTTTTCAAAAGAAATACTCAAGACACATGACTAAAGTTGTCAACAAAAACAACAAAATATTTATGACTAGACACCATACTAATATGATAAGGATCCCACACATCAAAGTGAATCAACTCAAGAATACTCTGACTCAATCGCTTCTCATGAGATGGGAAAGAATGGCGATGATGGTTCCCCAGTAGATAGGCTTGACAGTCAAATGTGGTGGAGGGAGGGATGTCAAGAAACATTTGGCGAAGCTTGGACAAAAAGGGATGATCAAGTCTAGAGTGTCATAAGAGTGGATTGAATGAGACGGAGGTAGTCCTAACAAAATTAGATGGAAGATTTAGGTAGTAAGAGTCCATGGTGCTCATAGCCCTCACCAATCGTTTGCTTCGTTTGGATGTCCTGAAAGTAATAATGATTCTCATAAAAAATAGTGCGACATTTTAGTTGTTTGCAACTTGCTAATAGACAATAACTAGGAAAATTTAGGAGCATAATAAACATCAAAAAGCTGTAATCTAGGGGAAAATTGCATAGTGTCAACTGAGGTGACAGGAGAATGCTTCCATTAGCTAGTTTGATTGAGGTAACAATATCAGAATCTCTGGATGAGGACAAATGATGGCTCTACTGGTAAGAGGAGTAGATCTCCCAGAATTAATAAGCCAATCAGCTGTAGCTGTACAGGTAGCATTTGTTGCAGTACTTGTGGCAAGAGCAACAATAGAGGAGGGCTCACTCGGAAACTATCGCAGACGATCAAGCTCATCCGTAGTAAATGGGAAGCCAGCCTGATCGAGAACCACCTTAGGCTCAGACGAAGAAACGATAGTAGAAGTTCGATTGGTCTATGCAGGTCTCCCAAACTTCTCCCAGTATTTGTTAGAGGAAAAATTAGTCCTCTGGCAATGAACACAAGGGGGTTAGATACGTCTGCTACGACCCCCATCATATCCACGCCTGTATCCACGACTACCAGAGCAACCTCCTTTCCCCCTGAAGACCATAAGAGCAGTAGTTTCAGGCATAGTAGTGGTAGAGAGGGGAGCAATATCAGCATCAATCTTCTGGAGATGGCCATAAACTGTCTCCAGATTAGGAACATTGTTTAAAAAAATGCGCCTCGAGGCGCTTAAGGCGTGCGCCTCGAGGCGAGGCATGGCAAATTAGCCTCGAGGCTTAAGCCTCAGCTCGATTTTGCAAGGCGTGCGCCTTGCTTTGCTGAGGTGTGGCCGAGGCATTGAGGCGCTGAGGCATTGGAGAGGCGTCGCCTCGGGTATGTGAGCAGCCTCAAGCACCTCATCGTAGCCTCCACCAGCAGACTGACAGCTCCTACTCCACCGCATCGCAGCCTCCACCGGCGAGCAGCTCCACGCAGTGCCAGCAGTGCGAGCAGCTCCACGTAGCGCAGTGCAGTGCAATGCTACATGTAGCGGCAGTGCTCCACGCAGCGCAGCGTAGTGCTCTAGCGCCAACAGCACGAGCACGCAACGGCAACGCTCTACGTAGCATAGGCTCCAGCGCAGTGCAGTGCAGCGCAGCACAGGCTCCACGCAGTGCAGGTCCACGCAACGCAGGTCCACGCAGCGCAGGCACGCAGCGCAGTGGCAGGCTCCAGCGCCGCTGCAGGTCCAGCAGCGTAGTGCAGCTCCAGCAGCGTAGGCTCGAGCAGTGGTCCAGCTCCTGCGCAGGTCTGAGACTTCGAGCGCAGCTCTAGCTCTAGCTTCAGCGGCAGTGCTCCACTCTTCAGCAGGATGCATTTGAGGTTGAGGTTAGTATATTGAGGTTGAGCTTAGTATGTTGACTATAAGTTTAGGTCATTTCATTTAGGTTTATTTTTCAAGTTTAGGTCATTTAGGTTTATTTGATTACCTATATTTGATTACATATCATTTCATTTTCTATATTTTTTATGCAAATCCTGAGGCTTACGCCTTGACCGCCTCGAGGCTTACGCCTCGCCTCGATGAAGGCAAACCGCCTCGGTACTGCCTCGCGTTTTTTAAAACTTTGATTAAGAATGCTTTCAGTAGACTGAATATGATCACACGTGGACTAGTATCGGCTAAAGAGGCCATCAAGAAAGTTGTAAATCTGTCACTTATCCTGCTTTGTAACATGCTTGTCACAATAGGTCGGTTGGAAAATATCAAGTTCCTCAAACAAGTCTTCCATAGTTGTAAAATAGTCAACCACAGACATTTCCCTGGTTGGTGCTCCATATGCTCTTGTAAATGTCTACATGACGTGAGCTACTGGTTTGCATAGAGTAACGATGCTCTAGAGCCTCCCAAATGTCCTTGCCCGTCTTCTTATAAAGCATATTAGAGGTAATTTTTCGATCAACACTGTTCATGATTTTGTTAATAACCAAGTACTTATTGATAAACACCAGTTTATCATCATTCTTATGCATTAAAACAAACATAGCTCTTAGGATTTTGCTTTGCAAACGGGTTTTTGGGATGCATTTAGACATTAATTAGGTTAGGCATGCATCGCAATTTTTGTTGTCTTTTTAATGTATTTTTGTGAGTGTTAGGGATATACAGGTTGCCAGATCCCTAGAACTATAGCACTCAGGAAGGCAATTGGTGAAGGAGAAGCTCTAACCAGCTGGAATTCAGCTTAATCCAGCTCACCATGGCTGGAATTCAACTTAATCCAACTCACCATAGCTGGAATTCAGCTCACCTGAACTAGGGTTAGCTCATCCTAGCTCCATTCAGCTCATTACAGCTGAATGGTAGCTCTGGAGAGCTCATCTTAGCTCACCCTAGCTCAGGTTAGCTCAGATCCAGCTCAACTTAGCTGAGTCTAGCTCATCTAAGCTCCCATTAGTCCACAGGGAGCTCTAGCTAGCTCAGTTGAGTTTATTGGAGTTCAGCTCAGCTCAGGTCCAGCTACATCCAGCTCCACTCAACTCCAGCTAGCTGAAGATGACTTCATTTCAGCTCAGGAAGCTTAAGTCCAGCTCCCGGGGATTCAGCTTAGCTCAACTCAGTTGAGCTAAGCTACCTTAGCCACCCCAACTCGCTTGTTCCTCCTCGGGAGCTCCAGACCCAGCTCACCTCAGCTCATTATGGTAGAAACCAGCTCACTTTAGCTTGGGTTAGCAGCTAGCAAAGAACTAGCAAGCTAAGCCAGCTAGAGTAGCCCCATGCTAGCCTCTTCAGCAGCTGCCAGCTCCATTTCAAGCTCTAGACTTCTCCTCAGCTCCTCTCTTCAAACCCTAGCTCACATTACCTACTCTACTCCATAGCTAGCTAAGCCAGCTTAGCTTAGCTAGCATCCAGCTCCTTGGCCATCCACCACCTTTAACTCAATCCTAGCTAACTCCACCAACTAAGCTCACCTAAGCTAGCTATCCTACTCCAAGTTGGCGCCACCACCATCACACCCCTTCACCCCATCACCACTACCAAAAGCCACCTATTTTCCCTCCAAAATAACCTTCTAGAACCCTTCCCTTTTGGCGCCAACTTTCCCTCCAAAATTCCCTTCATCTCCACCATACACCTCACCTTAAAATCATCTCCACCATCCACCTCACCTACTTTCTAGAAGCCCCATAGTTGGCGCCAAATATAGGTGCCCTTTCACCACCATAACCACCCCATGGCACCCCTTTAGTTGGCGCCAAATAACCCTACCCTAGGATCATTCTAACCACGCATAACCACCACCAAACTCCATCCTAGCCCTCCACCTATTCACGCCAACCCTACCCCCATCCTACACTATATATACCTACCTAACTTCCCACATTTTCTTCATCCTCCTTTAGTTTAATTCTACCTAGAACCACCCATATTCACGGTCAAGAAGAAGGAGTAGAGAAGAAGATTAAAGGGACACATTACCCGCCCCCTTGGTGCCTTCTTCTCCCCAGTCCTTCACCTTGTGCCACACCAAGGAGGAGGAGCATCTCACTTCAAGGAGGACGGCCAGGCAAAGGAGAAAGACCTAGGGTGGACGTCCACCCTTGGAGGAAGAGAATTGAAGGTGGTAGCTTCCACCTTGGAGGACACCATCTGAAGGAGCTTTACAAGGAGTTGGAGGACTCTTTTCAAGTCCGGGAGCTACCAGGCTTGGAGCAAGAAGCCATCATCTTCTTCATCATTTCATTTAGAGGATTTGTGTTTTTATCTTCTTGCATTTCAAGTAGATTAGAAGCTTTCCTCTATGAGTTTTGTGTAGAATAAGTTCATTTTAATTCAAGTTGCCTTCTTTCAATTTTTGTTGCATAGTTTTTATATTTTTTTCCTAGCATTTGTTTCAATCCCTCTCCCTAATTATTCTAGGCCTCCATGTGCCTAGGGTGAGCTTAGGGAGAGGCTTTACCTGTCATCTTAGGGTTAGCTTTATTGAAATAGGTATTAGTTGTTTTCTCGCTATCAATAAAAACTCGCGTGTTGCCGTTATTTCAAAATCATGAAAACTATATATTCAAAAACATCAAAAAGAAAGTTGAGTTCCATCTTTAAAGCAAGGGATTTTGATTTGCAAACTTGCCTCCTAGGACGACCCTTGATACCCTACTATCTAGGTCTTATAAATTTTTAAAGCGAATTCATTTTTATGCGTTGCAACGACTTAAAACCCTAATTTAACAAATCGCGCAAAAACGGGATCATTTATCCTTCTCCCACTTCTTCAATTTTACTTCTTTTGGATCTGGGGCAGCATCAGTCAACCTGTGCAAGCGCTCATGTTCTCCAATAAAAATGCGGAATTCCTCGACCATTATAGGTAGTTCAGGGGTCCTGTCAACTTGATTGTGGTCCCTTGAACAAAAGCAGAGGCAGAGATCTTAGCCTCTGAGATAAGGGTCGAGTCCTTCACGTCAACCATGAGGAAGTTAATGAAGCTTTACATGCACAATCTGCTATTCATCCAAAAATGCACATATATGTGCACAAATAAGCATGCAAAAGTGCATGCAAATTAGGCACGACTTGCCTAAAACATTTGGCGCAGCAAAAAAGGGATCACACACATTGTTGTGCAGACCAAAGGAGGGTAGAACAAGCTTCAACTAAGGTTGAACGACCCTACAACCCCTGATCAAGGTCTAGGGGTGCTAATCGAATCGAACATAATTGAACATAGGTATTTTTGAGTTCGAGTTCGATAAAATGTTCAATGTTCGAGTTCGATTTGAGTTTGGTAAGTGTTTGATTACCCATGTTCATGTTCTATTCAATAATGAAATTGAACGTTTGAGTTCGTTTCGTTATTAGTTCGTTTGCATTATTTGAAAGAACATGTTCGATTAAGTTCGATAATATGTTCGAAAGTAGAGTTCGATAACAATTCGTTTGATTAATGTTTCAGCTTAAATGTTTTTCTAAAGTTCAAGCATATTATATGTTTCAAAAAGGACTTGGGGTGGCTTTTTGTTTCCTAATGGTGATGGGAACATTGGGCAGTGGTGGGACTATGACTTAGGAGAGCAAGGGGAGTGGAACTAGACGAGCTGTGGATGGGTTTTGTTTTTTCTTTTCTTTTTGTTTTTGGGGATGGTAGGGGATGCGAGGGGTTACTCTTTTTTCTTTCTTGAAAAATCTAATGGGTTCTTTATATTTACATAAATATATAATTACACATACACACATATGCATGTTTGCATGTGTTTTCGAACTTAAACTTTTATTGAACATACACTATGTTCATATTCGATTCGTTAAGATAACAAACCTAGTTTTGATGCTCATGTTCAGTTTATTTTTTTTTGAACACACTTTTATTGAATATTTAATCGAATGGATTCGAGTCGAATTCGAACTTATTAGTTTGATTAGCAACCCTAGATCTAAGAGGTGAAGAAAGGAGTTCTATGCCACCCAAATCAAGTGAGAGGCACACGGGATCCTAACAAGGTTTCCTGTTGTCAATGTTGGGTGCCGGAGATGTTGATGCGGTGGCAATGGGCGCAAGAAGTAGCAACAACACTAGGTGGTGGTGCTAAGACCAGCTAGGAGGCATTAGGAGGTGGCGGTGTCGATCACCACCATGCTTGGTGGATTGCAGTGCTGAAGACCACTGGTGGTGGCTAGTGATGGGGAGAACCACCCCCCAATCCCCTCGCGAGGGGATCCAGATGCTTGAGGGGTCCCTAAGATTGAATTTTGGTGGTATTTGGTGGGATATCAAAACACCGACTTAGATCGCCACGCTGATATCATGTTAAAGGGAAAATAATTGTTTTATTTCTCAATGGAAACCCTAGGCTCTCTTATATAGAAAAAGGCTATGGGTAAATTACATAAAGAGTCCTCTTTGAAATAAAAATTGACAACCAAAGGCAATAAAGACAATAAAAGCAGAAAATTAAAAGATGATCTCTTCACAAACGAAAGTTGAAACAAGCTTGATTTGCTTTATTTGAGTCGGTTGACCTTGCTTCTTTCAAATTCTGCTCTTCTTGGACTTTGATTCTGTTCTGAATAATAGCTTCAAAGTAGGCAATTATGACTCCCTTTCTGCTACAAGGTTTGCTTAGACCAAAACACGACGCTTCCTTCTTTTGGTAATGAGTATTAGATTGATGGTTTGACAGTCCAATAATGGCCTTAGGAGGGAAGTGCTAATAAAATGAGGAAATTTTGTTGGGATGACGATGAGCAGATTACCTCCAAATGAGAATGATAGGTTCTATTGATGGAACTTTCTTGGTCAAGAAAATCTATGCCAAGATGGTTTGCAGCAACATGCTGTTGGATGAGATTGGGTCTGATTCTAGGATGATTTGGAAATGTAGGCTTCCTTTGAAAATTGAAATTTTCTTACAGTTGCTTAGAAAAGGGCAGTTAGTCACTAAGGCTCTCAGGAAGAGGTGGTCTGATGACAGAGATATGGTCTGCCCTTTTTGCCAACAGGCAGAGGAAGATGTGCAGCATCTATTTCTCATGTGTGCCTTCTCAAGGGAGGTTTGGCAGCAGCTTAATTTTTGCATGGAGGATGCTTCTGATGTGAGTAGCTTCTGGAATTCATTTTGGGGCCACTTCAACCTTGATGTGGCTTGATGGATCAAGGCTTTTGCTACCCTATGGTGTATATGGCTACAATGGAACAACAAGATATTCAGAGATGAAAGATGATGGGTGGATAATGTTCTGAGGGAGGTTCATTTTTTGTCGGAATTTTGGCTCAATAATCTATAAGTCCGTTCCAACTTTTAATACAAATGTTTGGATGATTACCGATCCCAGGTAATCTTCCTTGTTCATTTTCAAAAAAAAAAAATTGTCCTTAGGGTTTACCTTTTGAAAGTGAAACAAAATAGTATGTAAAATATGCTTTACACAAAGGGCTCAGCAAGCAACTTAAAAGGATGGTTGGCAGTTAGAAATCATTCGACTCATGCATATGCCAAAGGTCGTTTCTTTCTCTTGTTTTGAAGAGAATCGTAGATGGTTTTTTGGGGATTGGGGTGATGACTTCCTTAGGGACCGCGGGCTACTTGGCTGCAAAGCACCTTTAAAGGTCAGTTTCTTTGCTCGGGAGTTCTGCAGATCACCACGAAGGCAAGATAGCTTCAGTGGCTTCCCAATTCGTCCGATGTCTGTCTTGGCCTACTGAGGATGATGACCATCTCTTCTTTGGTCTTTTTCCAACTGGGTGTGGATGACTTAAATTTCGAATGGGTCTATTGTGATTTGTCAGGACTTCGGGTCCTCCTTCAGGCATGGTTGGTGAACTAGAGGCATGGTGCAATCCCGGTCTATGACAGAAAGTGCGAGTTCCTTGGCAGTCCTTTGGGATATTAGCAAGAAAGAAATGGATTGTCTTTGATGGCTTGCATCCTTATCATGAAAATGTAGTCTTTTGGGCTTGTTCATTGATATTTAATTGGGAGTGCTCTACTGTACTTTGTTGTATTATATTTAATTCAGTGAAGTTGGAAAATTACCGATCTTGAGTAGCCCTCCTTTTTCCTTTCAAAATAAAGGATGGTTTTTAAGGAAGCTCTTTGTAACTTTTTGAAAATGTAAATGTTCATAGAATTATTGGATCTTATGTCTGCGTTATTATCTTGTTTTATGGGAAAAATTCTTAAGCTCTCTCCTTAGGTGGGCTGTCATAGATATTCAAATAATTTACATCGTTAATCAGTCATGGGTTAGTCTTGCAAATTACAAATTTTGCTGAGATGTTCAAACATTTGGATTCTTTAATGGTAAAGTCATCAGTCATGGGTTAGTGTTGCAAATTACAAATTTTACTGGGATGTTATAACATTTGGATTCTTTATTGATAAAGTCCAAATGAACTCAATTTGGTGGTTGTCTCCCAGCAGCAAATGTGATGCAAGTACGGAATCAGGTGCCTTCCATCCCTATGTCCATGTCTAGCCAACCGCAGGCAAAACAAATCTTAACCCCAAATGGCCCAACTAACATCATGCCTACAACGTTGGAGGTCTCTACTAGCATGGTACCTGCACTTTTAAGTCAATCCACTTCTAATATTGGACAAAATTCTAACATGCAAGCTATTCCTGTCATCTCACAGAATTCACTGAATAATTCAGCTGGGCAAGGTGTTGCAGCAAGCTTGTATGCCAATCAACAGAGACAGCTTCCTGGAAGACAATTTCAGCAACCAATTGTTTCTCAGCAGCAACAGCAGCAATCACAAAATCAACTTGTTTATCAGCAACCGCAGCTCATTAAGCAGAAAGTTCCTTCTCTTTTGCAACCATCAATGTCACAGCAACAGAAATCACAATCCCTGTTGCAGGCTACTCTTCAGTCCCAGCAGCCTATGCCAATGCCTTCTAGTCTTCAGGCAAATCCAACATCTTTACAGAATCAACAATCATCAGTTCTCCAATCTGTTCCACAGAACATACAGCAAAATCAACAGAATTCAGTGCAGCAGGGTGGACCTATTTATCAGCAATCACCTCTTAGGCAACAACAAACATCTCAGCAGTCTACTTTGCAGCAGCAAGCGTCTTCTATGTTGCAGCAGCCCACATCACTCAGTCAGCAATCGGCAACACAACAGCAGTTGCTGAATCAACGGCCATTCCCACCAAATATCATCTCTGAAATGCAGCAACAACATCTCCAGCAACACCATTCGGGGTTGCCAAACCAGCAAAATGGTCTTCTTAACATGCAGCAATCTCAACGGACGATGAATCAGCAGCAACAGTTGGCCACACATAACAGTCTTTCTGGACTGCTTCCCCAACAGCAACAGCAACAACCTTCACAACAAATTTCACATCATCAAACACAAGTACTAAGTTCTCAGTCCAACACGACAAATCTGCAGCAGCATCCACAGCCAACAAATATGTTGCAACAGTCCAAACCTGCAGGACAAGTCCCTCAGACATCCAGTGCATTATTGCAGTTACAGGGACCACAAACATCTCAACAGCAGCATATGGCTCAGCTTCAGTCCCAGTCCATTCAATTGCAGCAGCCTTTGCCTATGCAACAACAAGCAAATTCCTTGCAACGAGACATGCACCAAAGACACCAAGCTCCTAGTGCAGTCCTTCAGCCTCCAAATGTTATTGACCAGCAAAAACAGCAACTTCAAACTCAAAGAGTGCTTGCAGAGGCTCCATCAAGTATAACTACCACATTTTTTTCTCTCTTTTAAACCTTAAATATAGCATTTCAAAGCATCTGCCTCTGGAAGTGTTTTATGGCTTGTTTGCCTTGCATGAACTTCAATGTACTTATGAAAACTATGTCCTGATCTCATGGATGTCAAATGAGCTTCTGGAGACCATCAATCATTCTTTGCATCTCAATTAACTTGGTTTATCTAAAAAATATAAAACTTACATGAAAGAATGCTATTTACTACTACTACTGCTGCTGCTGCTGCTACTACTACTATGTGAACAGTAAAAATGCTACTTTTTTGTGCATTAGTCACATGATTACTACCTCAAGATAGGTGTTCCTACTGATACGGTAATTTTTGCCTGACAAAAGAAAATTTTGATTGAAATTTTAAAAGTGAGGTTGCATGGTGGGGAAAGTTTTTGTAGGAGGTTGGTAGGGCTTTTGCTCAATTTTATACAACAAAGATTGTGGCATATGGGTGGCTATCGTGGCATCGACTCTTGGAGGAAGACATGGCCTCTTTGACCCGCCTTTTTACCAATGATGAGGTGTTCATTGCTGTGAGATCCTTGAAGCAGGAGGGTCCACTTGGGCCTGAAGGGTTCCCAGTCCTTTTTATTAAGGAGTTTGATCTTTGGTTAAGAAGGAGGTGATGTCTGACTCTCTTCATGCTGGTGATGGAGATGGCTTCTTGAGAATAAACAAAATTTTCCTCGTCGTATTGCCTAAGATGGATAGAGCTTGCCTTGTGTCTGTGTTGAACTATCTGATTAGATTGGTGCAATATGCATTTATTAAAGGGAGGCCCATCTTGGAGAATTACATTGTGGCATCGGAAATCTCATTGATGTGGAAGGGATTGAATACCATGGTCTTCTGTTGGAAAATGGACCTTTCCAAGGCCTATGATAGCCCAGAGTGGAAGTTCCTTTGTTCCTCCTTGAGAGTTAGAGGGTTCCCACTGCTTTGAATTCGTTTCGTTGGATGAAGACATGTGTGACTTGTATTGTTGTGCTGTCTTAGTCAACTAGAATGAGGCTGGATCCAACTCAAAAGAGGAGTGCAACAAGGTTGTCCTTTGGCCTCATCTTGTTTGTTATTTTAGCCGATTTCCTTGCAGATGCTTGCTACGTGTTTTGCTAAGTCGGTGACCTTAGAGGTTTTGGTGCCGAGTGGGGGCATTGAAATCCCTATCCTTTAGTGTGCTAATGATACTATCATTTTTATTGAAGGCTCTATATATGAAGCTATAAAAGCAAAGATTTTGTTGAATGCCTTTGGACAGGCCTCAGGATTGTTGGTAAATCTTAACAAGTCCAGTTTCCTTTGATTTGAAATGTCTCATAAGGAGGAGCTACAAGTTGGACATGCCTTAGGCGTTTAGCCTTTGCAAAGCCCACTCTCTTATCTTGGCTTTTTGCTCACCACCATTGATAGTATTGCAGCCAGAGACTGGATCCCTGTGATTGAGAGGATGTAAAGGCAACTTGAGGGATATTATTCTCGGTTTCTTTCTAGAGCTGGTCGGCTGGTGTTCCTTTACTCCATTTTGGCGACCCTAGAAGTTTACTTTTTGTTGATCCTTAAGATTCTAGACTGAGTCTTGCACCTTATAGATTCTATTAGGAGGAGATTCCTTTGGTCTTCTAACACTGGTGACAACTTTCTCTCCTTCACCTCAATGGAAGAGGTGTGTAGACTGAAGGAGGCTGGTGGTATGGGGGTGCTAAACCTGAGGGTCATGAATTATGATTCACTAACTAAGTGGGTGCTGTGCCTTATGGAGCCAAATTTCCTACTATGGAAAAGGATCCTATGTGACTCCTATGATGATACCATTGATTTGGAGGCGAGGAGGTTGGCTATGTGGGGCTCTTCCCCTTTCTAGACGAGTCTTTAGAAGATCCTTAAATCAGTCAGGCTGCATTGTAGAAGCATTCTTGGCAATGGTTCGAGAATTAGTTTTTGGACCAATGAGTGGTCCCCAGCGGGGGCCATTACAGATATTTACCTTAGGCTTACTGCTTTGGCGACTGATCCTATTGCATCTGTGGTAGATTGTTACTTGGAGGGAGGTTGGTCTCCTGACGTGCCTGCTTTTCTTATCAGATGCTAGACCTAAGGAGTTGACTTTGCTCTTACATACCCTTCTCTATATTTGACCTGGTCAAAGTAAAGATGGTTGGGTTTGGAGACATGAGGCTTTCTTCGTTAGGAAGGCATGTCTCACATACATGGAGAATGCACCTTAGGTTGATCAGAGATAGGCCATGGATTGCAAGAAGTTT
The DNA here is from genome assembly GCA_037157565.1 of Thalassia testudinum. Lineage (NCBI taxonomy): Eukaryota > Viridiplantae > Streptophyta > Magnoliopsida > Alismatales > Hydrocharitaceae > Thalassia > Thalassia testudinum. The sequence goes on along the minus strand of JAZHRO010000071.1, from coordinate 16,706,816 downwards.
TGGCAGTGCAGAGTTCACTCAAAGGTGAATTTTTTTCCTCTGGCTGCTAAGGAGGGAAGGTTGGTTACTTGGGAACACAGGAGACAGTGGACCCCTGATGTGGACGCTTCTCTTCCTTTGTATGGTGAAGAGATGGAAGATGTTAACCATCTTTTCTTTGGCTGCTTGTTCACTTCCTCTTACTGGACTAGAGTGGGGCAGTTGTTCATTAGCTACACCTCCTCGGATTTTAGGCTTACTCTGCATAGGACCTCTGCTGATGAGAATACCATTAGGAGGGCTTTTCTTCTTTTATGGTGTATTTGGTTGTAGCGTAGTGGGGTCATATTTAGGAGGGAGGGGGTGTGAGTTGACAGAATTTTACACCGTCATAGCAGGCTTTGTAACAACTCATATTTTATTGTTAATGAATTTGGGGGGTTGTTAACCACCCTTTTCCTTTCCCCCACTAAAAAAAGGATGTGGAAAGTTTACACATTACCATTTATTTATTGAAATTGTATTGAATTCTTTATATATAAACATTGGTCGAAAATTTACTTGAAAATGACGTATATGGAGTTTCATTGTAAAACAATGAAAAATCATTTTTAATCTAGAATATAGTCAGTTTGCCTTGCTTGTTTTGTGCCTTTTTTATTGGTATCAATTTAATATGTTATTTATAGTGTTGGAGAATTCTAGAATGAGAAGACATATTAAATTGATAAATTTTGAATAATCCTGACTCCTCTTTATATAAAGAGGGGATTACAAGCAATCTTAATCCTAATCCTACTAACTAAACATAGAAACAAACGCATCGACTTCAATCCTAATCAAATCAAATCAAATCTCTACAAGAGATAAAAATACTCTGTCCTAAATTCTGTAACACTCTCTCCCAAGTTGGAACGTACAACGTCTAACTTGAAGGAGGCATGCAAGATGAGAACTCCCCAAATTTAGGCAGTCAGAGAAGCACGTAGTAGTGTAGACTGTAGTGGCAATTGTTGTAGAAAACTAGTTGCTATAGTATAGTAGTAGGACACAAAGATTGTAGTCGAAGTAGTAGCCACACAATGGCTGTAGCAATAGTAGTGATCACACATAGGGTAACGTTGCTAAGCATGTAGTAGAAGAGGTGGGAGTGCCTTGCTCAGAGTTTCATCTAGTCATCAACTTCATCATGATAGGTAGTAGTAGGATTGGATGCTTTAGACGTAGTGATCCAGTTAGAAGTTATAGCGGTAGTATTGGCCACAAGAGTTGTGGCAACAGTAGCAGGTCGAGAGACGATCGCAAGAAGGAAGTAGTAGTAGAAATTAGGCTTTGATAGAACATACCTCTTTTGACCTCCCATAAAATATTTTGAACGCCTGGACCTGAGGAGATAATTCCAGACACCATTAAGTTTGATAGATGTGCCCTGGATCACCATAGCAGTAGAGGAATCTAGGAGCTTGGTTTTAGAAGAAGTGGATCATGGTGCAGCCATTGGAGAAGTCAAAGAAGCAAAAGTTGCACCTAATATTTCTCAGGAACGTGCATCAGTGCATGCAACAACAGGAAGATTTGTGTAAGAGAGGTGTTGCTATGTCGTTGCTAGGGCGCAGGAGTAGCTAGACCTATGCGTGTGTGCAGTGTTAGTGGCGCATCCAAGTAGTAAGCCATATGTGCAAGGATTGTGCTAGTGCCATGCATAGGTAGTACGAGCCTGTGCATAGGTGGGGTAGGGGTGGCTGCTGGTGGGAGGTTGCAATAGTAGTAGCGACAACAACAATAGGAGCAACAATAGCAACAATAATAGCAGCGGCAATAGCAATAGTTGCAAAGGCCTATGGCCGTCGGCTAAAGGCCGTTGGAGGGTTGGCAGCATTAGCGGAGGGGTTAGGTGACTTGGTGGTCGGCCATCGAATCCTTTGGCCAGTTGCAGGCGGCGGTCAAGGCTTTTCTAGGGTTGGTGGCAGAGGGAGAGGGATCATGCCCGCTTTGATATTATGTTGGAGAATTCTAGAGTGAGATTTTTTATTTAAATGAGAATCGTTAAAAAGAGAAGACCCTAACCCCTCTTTATATAGAGAGGGGATTAGAAGCAATCCTAATTTAGAAACAAACTCAATCACATCAATCTTAATCAAATCATATCAAAATAACTTATGACTAATCCTAAAATACTCTTTCCTAAGTTCTCTAGCATATAGTTTATCTTTTGATATCTTTATTTTCTTTCTCTTGTTTTTTCTAGCATCTGTGGATTCAACTGCTCAGACAACACAGGCGGGCGCTGACATGCAGGAGGAGGTCTATCAGAAGGTATTTTATATAGTTATATTCTTGTATGAAGCAATTGCTTAGTCCCAGTGTGAGCATGTGCTGATAATTCCTTAACTATCACATGTTTTTGAATCACATAGACATATGGCCCATTGATTCTGGGCTGAGATATATCTGATCCATGCATGGTGTCCTGAAAAATTGGTACGGAATTTAAACTGTTACTTGGTATAAATCTAGTGCATAACATCATCAAAATACCCTTTTCAAAAAAAAAAACATCATTAAAATATAGGTCTTGTTACTTGCTGATGCAGTCCCATGCAAACCGAAGAGTAATATGCCAAAGATGCAATAAAACCATAAATTCAGGCAAAATAACACAAAAGAAAATATGAGAAATTTCTCACCAATCAGTCCTGAAAATAGTAACAAGATACCCCAATCAATTGCATATTCTAACTTTGATGGTCAACAAGTAATGTAAGGGATACTCCATTTTCCACAAGTTGTACAATCAAATTCGTGGTTGCAAGACTCATCTGAGTAGGTTGATTACTTGCTCCCCTAGCCTATATCCAAGTACCTATACTTGAGTCATTACTTGATTGGGATGAGCAGTCAACCAATCATTCGCTCTACTCACCTAAGTAGTTGTTTGATTAGAGCATATGCTTTGTAAGTTATTTGCACTACTTTTAACTTATGCTATTCGTTTCCTTTGGACATATGGATTCTACTTTAAATTTCAAAATGGTTGATCTTTATGGGATGACATACCTTGTTTAAATCTCAGTTTTATATGTCGCCTAGTACTAAATCGTGCAAGTGATGCATCTTATTAATTTGTTTATGAATATATGTCTTATTTATTCTCCAGTAGCCATCCTTTTTTCTTTCAAAAAAATACTTAAATATTAAAAAATACTTGATTAAATAATCCCCATTTAAACCCTTGCATCCTGCATGCTTAGTTTGTGACTTCTTGACTGAATACCGAGTTCCGAGTCTTGCAACCTTGAGATTCAAATTTAGATCTATGGGCTCCACAAATGGGCATGGCAACTTATCTAGTGTTAACATAAAGAGTCATGTGTGGATGAAATATTACCCTATTAGTTGAACTTGCTGGTCATTTTGAGGTCATATTCTATCATGATGAGGCGACAAGGACCCTGACTTGAAGTATCTGTTCTTCAGAGGTTGCTACATGCGTGAAGCCTCAAGTCTTATGGAAAGGTAGTGAGCTGCCGGTGGGCAGATTTGGTGTTTGTTGGTTTGGCAGCAGCTATATCATTGGAGTTTGTGGATATGTTTTTTTTGTTGGTGAAGATGTGCTATTGTGGTGTAGTTAGTTGTGATGGATGTGTTGTGGTTGCGGGCTTTTCAAGAAAAAGGGGAGATGAGTTACAGCAGAGAAAATAATATGAGAAGGAGATGGAGGAGAGAAGCCAAAAGATTTGGGGGAAAGAGGTGCTATAGGGTGAGAAGGGAACCACAGGGATGATGAAATAAAATAAGGAAAAGTACCAAGTCCTAAACCTATTACATTGGAGGAGAGTGATAAAAGAAAAACTAGTTTTCCTAGTCCTATAGAAGCAAAATAGTCCAACAAATTTACAGAAAAAATCTTATAATTGTAATGCATTGTGAGAAAACAAATTCAAGATTATGTTGCATCAATTGCATTTCCATTTGCACTCATCTCATTACAAAGTGCTCAGAGAGATCCATGGAATAAAACTTCCCTTGAAGTTTAACAGTTTGCTATGAACTCCTAGGGTTCCCTCTCAAGTTGGACTTCTCCCCCTTCTTCGTTGACAGGAATCTCAGGTTGGATAAGTGAAGCAATACGATGACCAAATTGACCCCTGACAAATTTTATTCTCTAAATCAGCAGGCTTACACCTTTTTTCTTCTTTTGCACTTGTGGAGATTGAAGGAATGGGAAATATTTTCATTGATCTCAAGAAACAAAATGAAGGGTTTTGGTCCCTTTATATAGGGAGGGTCAAGACAACAACCAAATCAAATCCAGAATAATAATGGAAAGGGATAAAATATTTTTGTAACAAACTTATCCTAATCATTTTCCTAAATTCTAACAGCACTTATTATCCCAATAAGACATAATGCTATTGCTCGAGCATCTTAGGTACCTTCTCGAATCTCAACATCGTAGGTCAAGAGACCCCATCTTTTGTTGTCATCTGCATGCCGAAATTCCTCAAGATTTTCTTCATCCCCAAAGCAAAAAGGCCTCGATATCCTTTGCATGTACTTTTATTTGGAGTTGATTTCATTATAAATATTTTCCTTCAAGCTGAAAACCTCTAAAGATGCCACTAAAAGCTATCTTTCACCGGAGATGGGAAAATTAAGTTGATTCTAAAGGACCTGAAGAGAGGATTATCTTTTATGCATGTGCTGTGGACCCTAAATATATTGGTAAAGCTTGTGAAATTGAAATCAGTAGTTGAAATCCTTAAGGGATTGGAAATCTCAGATGAAACCTACTAAAACCCTATTTCTTGACTGAAATATAATAGAGTCCTAGTTATAACCTAATGAAATAGATTGATGCAGCTTTTTTTTTTTTTGGAGAATGTTGAGAGTTATTTGTGATTTTTGATTTCTTGTGCTATTTTCTTATTGTATAGGGATGTGCTGTAAGTATACCAGTTGAATAATATGAATAAGTGGAAACACAACAAGATATCAAAATAAAAAATAAGAAATGCTTGAGTTTATGTGGAAATCCCACTCACGAAGAGCAGGGAGAAAATCATAGGAGAAGGTTCCTAATAGGGCTGATCTATATATTGATCTTCTTAAAGAAACAAGTTGGGGGTACATTCCTATTTATAGGCCATTACACATTCCAACATTCCACATCTCATGATTTGGTATTAAACTAACCACACATTCTCTAACATTTCCCCTTCAACTAGAGCATGGAATGCTTAGCTTGTACAACAACGAAATCTCACTTTACACAATAGAACACAACACTTTCAACTAATTCTTGCTTGTAGGTGGGTGTGCTAATAACGACACATCATCGAGGTCTAGAGCTACTGGACGAACCATTGTAGTTGGCTCTAACAAGGGCCTCTCCTCTGGACACCTCAACTGATGCTGGTGGGTTCCCATTCAGTATTCCTGACATGGGTCTTTCTCTGGAGACCTCAAAACTGGATCTCCCTTTGTAGAGTCCACGAAATTGGATTGCCCACATAGAAACCTGACATGGGCCTTTCATCTGAGGACCTCGAAATTGGATCTCCCTCTTAGGAGGCCTCAAAACTCTTGACCTTCCAGTGTTTGGTTTCTCATGTAGTGACCTTTAACAAAGGAACTCTCAAATGGAGGATGACTATAATAGGATCCACACTCTCTCTATCTCCCAAACTCTATGGGAGAAGAAAAATAACAAAGGGAAGAAATAATATGACTAGAGAAGAGCTTCTCCTCTTTTCTTAAACAAAATAATCAATTTTCTTTTTTTTTTTTTCGATATATTTCCCCCCTTTTTCTTTTCTTCTTTCTCCTCTTTTTTTATTCCTTCCTTCCTCTTCCTCTTTTTTTTTTTAATCTTCTTTTTTCTTCATGTTTTTTCCTCCTTTTTTTTACTTCACCTTATTTCATTTTTTTTCTTTCCTTTTCTTGTCCCCCTTTTAAGGCTAACATGAAGCAAATGAGTGGGTCAAGATATTAAACAAAAAACCAAACCTCTCATGAGACATAATTGCCATCTCCAAAACTGTGTGAGTAGACTTGTTGTCGCCAACTGCGTTGCTACAGCTGCTCGCACTACAGTCGATCTTGCAGATCTCGTAATGGAGCAGTATCTTGATCGCTCCTTGTTGTTATGCCATTTTAATGGAGGTGCTCATGCACACCTCCATCTTCAATTTTCATGGCGCACCACCGTATGGACAGCATGGATCCTCCTCGAGATCCTTCTTTTTGGAAGAGAACTCCAAGTACAAGAACATATTGATAATGATAAAATGTGAATCAAATTGTGAAGATTGGCGCATGTGGAGCGTGGAGGCTCCCTTGGCGTGTGGAAAAACAGCCCTATAAGGGTTGTTCGACGCTGAGATCAGGGGGAGAGAGCAGCAGTAGCCATTGGTTGCTTGAGGGAGGCCGGTCGGTTGAGGGTGGCCGACTGCTATGTAGAAAGAGAGAGGGAGAGGAGTTTTGGAAATAGCAGAAGTATTATTGCATTAACTCAAGACTCAAATACAATAGGAAGGTTTTCTTTTATAAAGAGAGAATATATCCTCTAAAGCAAGAAACAAATCATATCTCCTAATTAAGAAAGATCAAATCCCAAACAAGTCACTAAAAATAGCTTTCTAAAAATCAACTCAACAAAATAACAAAACCTGGGACTTAAGCAAACCAAATCTAGGACCCTTGGTCCACCTGGCCACCAGCCTTGAGGGCCTCTGCCCTACTGCCACGTGGCCTCTTTTATTCCCAACATAAATAAATCCAATAATTGAACAACTCTGATACCGAGTTGAATAATATGAATAAGCGGAAACACAACAAGATATTAAAACAAAGAATAAGAAATGCTGGGGTTTATGTGTAAACCACACTTACGAAGAGTGAGGAGAAAACCACGGGAGGTCCTTGATATGGTTGATCTCTAGATTGATCTTCTTAAAGAAACAAGTGTTGGGTATATGCCTATTTATAGGACACTACACACTCCAACACTCTACATCTCATGATGTGGTACTAAACCAACCACATTCTCCAACAATACCATAGTTCCTCTATATAAAGGCACCTAGGGTTTCATGAATGAAATAATTTACTCATTTGTCTCAACATGGTATCAGAGAATGATCATAAGTCGGGGCTTTGGTATCCCACCAAATGCCACCTTCATCTTCTTTTCTGGGTTTGAATCTTCTTGATCTGTCGTGTCATCTTCTCCAGCATCTGTGCATCCATGTGCCTTTGGAGTAGCAGTAGCAACAACATTGCAAGGCACTGTTGTGTGGACTGTAGCAGTGCCAGTAGCCACCACAGAAGCACTACACGGCCTGTGCAGCATCTCTAGCAATGCAAGGCGCCACCGTAGCAGGGTGCATAGTGTCGTCGGTGATCGTTTGCGATGTTGCCATCATTACTTACCCCCTTTCTTTTGTGTAGTGCCATCACTAGGGTCATACTTGACCTTGGTGTGCGTGTGTGACCCTTTGGGAGGGTAGGTGGTTGATCTAGGTCACCAAACTATGGTTTGAAATCTTGTGATTTGGCTCCTTGTGGTATTATCTGTGATTTGATTTTTGAGTAGCAGTAGTCCTATACCCACAAATCCAGGTATTATGGGAGGCCATAAGGACACGTTGGGTGATTCGATGGGAAGTTATCTACTACGAGTGCATCTTCTCTCGTGCTGGGAACTTTCATTAAACTAGATGGAATCAATTTCCTATGTGGTCTACGTCATTTGCTCGATTTGTGGGATCTCATAAGAAGAAATCTATCTTTATGAAAGAAATACTGGCCACCAAGGACAAAATAGGAGACAAGGAGGCCAACAATGATTGGATTGCCACATGCATGCTGCATAGCATGGAAGAGCCCGTAGCCAAATATGTTATGTCATATTCGTCGGTGAAAAAGATGTGGGAGGTTCTTTATAAGATCAATTTTTAGAAGAACAATATTGCTCATTTATATCAGGTAATTGAGGATATCCACACATTCCGTAAAGGAACCATGTCCTTGGTCGAGTGTCAACATATCGATTATGACCAAGTAGAGGGAAGCCATACGATCAATGTAGTTCTTGGCTACACTTGGTCTGGTGTATAAGGTGATAAAGGATCAGTTGATGACCTTTGAGTAGATATCAACCCCACCATAGATCTATGCATGCCTCTCCCATGTTGAGTTGTCTGATTCTAGTTAGCTAACTAATTCGTTTGCCATGGCATCTGCAGGTCGTGGTCCTGGAGCTCCCTTAGGGGGAGAGGATGTACCTTTAGGGGAGGAGGTGATCGTGGATGGAGTCATAGTGGTCTATTTTGTGAGCATTGTAGTCAACTTGGTCATACTGTTGATCGATGCTGGGTCAAGCACGATTATTTATCAGGATAGGGCCCATGTTCTCAACAGGTTTCTACTGGAGCTGAGGAGACCTACTTCCAAGAAGTGGATCCTTCTGCATCTCAGATCACCGTTTTTAGAGAGGAGCATGATTGGTTGGTGACGTCATAGTGTTCATCTTCTGCTGGGGCATTTGTTGTCAGTTTGACAGGTACTACAACGATATCTGTTCGGTCTTGTGCTTCAGTATAGGTGGTAAATTTAGGTACTTTCTCTTATATCACTGGTGATGCAATCTCATCTCATTATAGTCCTTGGCCAATCCGTTCAATGTGGGAGTGGCGGATGGTGTCTTGTCTCTCGTGACTGAATGTAGAGATATACGTTTTACAAGATCCTTACCTTTGACTAATATTTTACATGCCCCTAAATTTGCTTTGAACCTTATGTCTATATCACCAAGACATTGAATTGTTTGGTCATTTTTTATGATCATTTTTTCTTCTTGCAAGATCTCCATACGATGAGGCAGATTGGAGGAATTGAACGGGATGACCTATACTATCTTAGTCTACCATCTACATCAACTGTTGTCACTTTGGCCACCACTATTTTACAGTGGCACTTACATATAAGTACTCGAGCATTGTAGTTTTGCATTGAAAGTTTCCACAACTACAATTTTCAATGTTTTTTGATGTGATGCTTGCCAATTTGGTAAGCCCTATAGTGTTTCCTTTCTTTATTGTTAGAATAAGAAACTTGAGTCTCCATTTAATTTGATTCATGCTAATTTGTGGGGGCCTTGTAGGATCCTGATTTGGATTTTACGTAATTTTATAGATGCGGGATTTTGTTGTTGAGATGCGTAAAATCGATCAACTCTTAAAATTTGTAAACCTAGATAGTGGAGTATCTAGGGTCGTCCAAGGATGCCAAATTGTTAGTCAAACAAGTGATTCTCTCTTTCGCTCTCTCAAATCAACACTATTCTTTTTTTTGTATTTTGATTTTGCAAATTTTCATGTTTGGAAATAATCGGGATACGAATTCGAAGATTGAACTATGCTAAAGAACTATGCCCAACATCTAAAACCTAAGTGATAAGAGTGTCTCCTCTTCTAGGCTCACCCTAGGCAAGTGCGCCAAGGGTAATTAGAAGAGAGATGTGGTGCACTAAAATAGAAAAGAAAATGCTTGAGATGAATTAACACGGAATGGAAAGGCAACAACTTTTGTATTAACTAGGCAAGTAGAGTCACAAGTAGACAAATCCTTGAAATATGAAACTAGCTAATACAATAAATGAATAAGAAAAGGAATCTTCTGGTTGAAGCTTTGGATAGTCCTTGCTCCAAATGTGGCTGCTCCCGCACTTGAGAAGGTGTCTCCTCAGCTTCTTTCTTTGCTTCTCCTGGATGCTCCTCCTAGGGTGGTGGACGTCCACCCTATTTTTCTCCTCTATGCCTAGCTGTCCCTCCTAATTGAATGCTTGCTCCTTGACGTGGCACAAGGAAGGAGAGGGAAGAGGAAGAAGGTGCCAAGGGGACGGGTAGGTTGCCCCTTTAATCTTCTTCTCCTTCCTTGGCTGTGGGTTATGGTGGATGTAGGTAGAAATTTTTTGTGACCAAGGATAGGGTTTTAGTAATGGATAGATGGGGTATATGTAGGAGGGGTGAAGGGGGTTAGGTGGCGTGAATGATGGATGGCTAGGATGGCTTTTGGAGGGTGATTAAGGGATCCAAGGGAGGAGATGTGTTGGCACCACATGGGGGGGATGTGTAGCTGGTGGTTATGGCCATGGAGATGGGGTGAAGGGTTGTTTACAAGGTGGTGCCATGTTGAAGTGGGAGTAGGTGGAGTTAAGTGGACTAAGTAGGGTTTAGGTGGAGGTCTTATAGAGGTGGAGCTCAGGGTTATTATGGTGGGAGGTAGGAGGAGTTAAGCTAAGCTAGCTTAGCTAATAGATTAGTGGAATGGGAGGTAGGGGAGCAAAGGCCTGTTGATGAGGAACTAAAAGGAGCTGCATCTGAGCCAACTGGAGTAGATGGTTGCTGAAGATAGCTAAAGTGGAGCTCAGTAGCTAGCTAGTTTTTTGCTAGTAGCTAAACCAAGCTAATATGAGCTGGCACTCTTCTATTCTGAGCTGAGGTGAGCTGGAGTTGGTCTTCTCGAAGACTACCCAGCTAGCTGAGGTAGCTAGCTTAGGTCAAGTAGCTCGGCTCAACTAAGTTGCATTGATTTGAGTCTTTAGCTGGAGTTGAGTTGACTCGAGCTGGTTGAGAACTTCTTCAGCTGACTGGGCTTAGCTAGTTGATGGTAGTAGCTAACCTTAGTCAGATAGAGCTTCTAGGAGTTGGATGGACCTGAGAGGAGCTAGTGTCAATTAAGTTGAGCTAGAATTGAGTCGATGTCTACTAAGTTGAGCTAGCTTGAGCTACCATCCAGCTGAGATGAGCTGAATGGAGTTGAAATGAGCTAGCCTCAACTAAGTGGAGCTGGAATCCAGCTATCATGAGCTGGATTCAGCTAAGATCCAGCTGAATTTGGCTTCCTCTTCATCTTCTGCCTTCCAGGGTGTTAGGGTTTTGCAGGATCTGGCTTTCTACTTATCCCTGACACTCAAGTAAATATATTAAAAAGATAACAAAATGCAATGCATGCCTAACCTAGGTGAATGCATAAAATGGAACTCAGAACCCATTTGCAGAGTTAAAAACCTAAGAGCTAGGTTTGTTTTAGGGCATAAGAATGATGATAAACTGACATATATCAGGTTCGTAGTCTCAGGGATTTTAGATATTTTCTTATTTTACCTGATGATTATACTTGTATCACTTGGGTTAATATGTTGAAAGAAAAATCCGAAACTTCTATAGTTATTAAGAATTTATTTTATGAAATAAAGACTTAGGCTTCATCTATCATTCATATTTTAATGGCCTTCAGTTTGTGAATGCTAATTTGATTGATTTCTTTACTTCTTTGGGAGTCATTGATTAAGCTTCTTGTATTCACATCTTACAACAAAATGGGGTGGTTGAATGTAAACTTAGACATTTGCTTGATGTGGCAAGGACTATCATGTTTCAGATGCATATCCTATCTTAGGGCATATGCTGTTCTTTCTATTGGTTCTCTTATCAATAAGGTGTCTTCCTCTATTCTTCAGGGCAAGACACCCTATTCTATGTTACTTCCTAACCGTAATAATTTTCATATCACTCTTGTTTTTGGTTGTGCTTGTTTTATCCACTTGTTCAAGATGGATAAGCTGTCTCCTTGATCAGTGAAGTATATTTTTCTAGGATACTTGCGTATCCAAAAGGGATATCAGTGTTATGATCCATTGACGCATAAATTCTATGTCAGTGCATGTGATCTTTTTGAGGATATGCCTTACTTTCAGTCAAAGGGGGAAATTCTACATTCTTCTTAGGATCATGATATCCCTCTTCATGTGCGCTTGCTATGCCACTAGAGCTCTCTGAGCCATCCTGTCCACCTACTATACCTCTACTAGAGTCCTCTGAGCTAACTCCATCACTTGTACCGCCACCACCTCCTCTTTGTACTTACCAATGGAGAGTTCTTGAGCTACCTATAGGGGAACCCTTATCTACTTTATCTCCCGATCCTTCCTTTGTTGGTTGTGTTGAATCTGATGGAGATCAGGTAATCCCTTCTTTCGAGGGTTCATACCTTTCTATTGCTCATCGGAAGGCTTAATGATCATGTGCGTGCTATTTTATTTCACAGCATATGTCTTACGATTGATTACCTGGTATTGCTTGACTATTTTCTATTGTTGTAGACAGTTACTAGGTACCTTGTAGTTATATTAAGGCTTTCCAACATCATGTCTGGAAAGAGGCCATGGAGGAAGAGATGGCAGTACTACAGTCCTGCAGCACATGGGACTTCGTGGAGTTACCCTGGGATGTTACAGTTGTGGGTTGTTAATGGGTGTTTACCCTAAAGTGTCCCCTTAATGGCTCCATTGACAGACATAAGGCATGACTTGTGGCCAAAGATTATATATGAACCATTGGCATTGACTATTTTGAGACCTTCTCTCTTGAATTTGGTCCACATTCTTCTCTCTTTTGTTGCCAACATGGACTGGCCTGTTTATTAGCTAGATATCAAAAATGTATTCTTATATGGAGACATTCATGAAGAAGTTTTCATGCATCAACCTCTTAGATTTGTTACTTAGGGGGAGTGTCAAAAGGTCTATAAATTAAGGAAAGCTATTTATGGGTTGAACAAAAGTCTGAGAGCATGGTTTGAGAGATTTAGTAAAGTAGTTCAGGAATTTGGCTTTACTAGATCATCCTCAGATTGTTCGATTTTTAGTCAGCACATGATGATTGGATTGATGATTCTCATTGTGTATGTAGATGACATTCTACTTATAGTTAGCGACAAGGAAGGCATTGAGTCCACCATGACATTTTTGAACTCTTTATTTGTCACCAAGGATCTTTGATTGAATAATTACTTCTTGGGAATTGAGGTGCATCATATTGATGAGGGCCTTATTCTTTCTTAGTGGAAGTATGCACTTGATATGCTACGAGAAGCAGGGATGTTGGGATGCAAGCCTGTAAGCATTCCGCTGGGTCCTTTTGCTCATCTAGCTAACTCAAACAATCTTATCTTAGAAGATGTAACCATATATTGTGCTTTGGTAGGAAGACTTCTCTACCTAACTGTCACAAGGTCAAACATTGCCTATGTTGTGGGGTGACTTAGTCGGTTCATGCAAGAACCTAGGGAAGTGCATTGGACATGAGTATGTCAATTGTTGAGATATTTAAAGAATGCTCCTGGGAAAGGGCTATCTTTGCAGAGCATGGCCACCTTGATGTGTGGGGGGATATTCCAATGCTGATTATGTAGGGGCTCATGAAGATTGAAGCTTTACTACAAGTTATTGTACATAGGTAGGTGAAAATTTGGTCACTTGGCAGAGTAAGAGACAAAATGTTGTATTTAGATTCAATGTAGAGTCAGAATACAGGACTATGACACATGCTACCTATGAACTTCTCTAGGTTTAGTCCATGTATGACTTTGGTGCACCTATTTTGGACCTATTCCTGTGTTGTGTGATAATAAAGTTGCCACGTTTATTACTAATAATTTGGCTTTTCATGAAAGGATAAAGCATATTAATGTGGATTGTCATTTTATTAGAGATGGAAGATATCTGCTGATTTAAGGCTGTACTCTAAGTTAAAATACAATTCGATGCCACCAAATCCTGCTAACTAAAACTCTGAAATAAATTCCTAGAAAGTTTCGCTTCCTGTCTCCCATACCATTTGGCTTATCTTCCTTTTTCAAGGTGATAGTTGAAGTCTCCCCTAACCAGTTATGGAGTCTTCGAAAAAGCTGATTGAATCTCTCGAAGTTCATTGCAAAAGAATGCCTTCCTTCATCCACTGTTGGCCTACAAACTAAAGTGAGTAAACCTGAACATCATCTCGCATCCTTTGCAAAAAGGTGGTAGTTGATCTAGAACTCCTTTTTGATGTAACCTCCTTAAATACACCTTTCCATGCCAATGACAAACCCCTGACCTTTCAATTGCATCCACTACCATAGCTGCCCCAAACCTCGCTCTCCCAAGCTCCTGTAACTTATCCCTCCCATAAGACTCAAGCTTTGTTTCTTGCAGTAGCACCACTGCGACCCCACCTTCCAAATAGTATCCTAATACCTCCACCCATACCTTTAGCCCCTAACATCCCTAGTCAAAATTCTAATTGGAATGGCTTATAAACCTCCCTGTCCCTTTCCTCAACTTCAAAACCCTTGCTATATAAGCAATATTCCCAACTCTTGTTCTACCTTGCTTCCTACAACCACCTGAGAACTACACACACTAATCTCTTGACGATGCTAGCGATCTCCTGTAGCATGATTGTTGAAGGAGTCCCTATTGCTGCCAAGTTGCAAGCTCCTTGTTGCCTAAGAAGTCATTGGTCGAGCCATCTTGTTGCCCTTTTGCATGGTGGAGTTGCCCTGTGCATGGTGGAGTTGTTGTGCCCCTTCACCACCTCCAGTAACTTGTGATGGGACACCATCACTTTGATAAGCCTCCATCACAACTAGATATCCTATAAACAATGCCGCTTCCATCGCATAGGTCTTGACAACCTTCATCTAGGAAATAGGTCCAAATTTTGGACCTAAAAGTTGATTCCGAAGATCCGTAAGATCTAGGTGATGAAGGATCTGGATTTGGTAACATATTCGAAATTGATGGGAATCTCTTTGCTACCCACCTCTATAGAAGATGCCATCTATGACCCCTATGAGTTTGTCGAGAGATACTCCTCTGGGAGGTAATGGCTAAAAAGATGCTCTACGAAAATTTCACTCCTAATAATTCGGTAATGATGGAGCTTCCTTTCCTTAGGAGTATTTTTGGATTCTTTTCTTCGAGATATGATAATACCTCCGCTTAGAAGAAATTATGATAATACCCTTGGGTACTTATCGCATCTGTTCTCCGGCCACATTCCTTCCTAATGACGATTGCCCAGCTTCTCAGTGGTTCACTAACCATGCTGGAGACTTTCAACTGAGTAATGGCAATGAGCTACCTATTTGAACCACTAGCCATTGCAGCACCACCCGTATCTCCACCTCGTCTTTGGTCGCCACTTTTCGAAGGTCTGCTATCCTTAGCCGAAGATCCTCACATCAAAGAAGATGCCTAAACAAAGCAGTTATCACTTCAATTATCTCTGAACATCTCCATCGCAATGAGAATATTTGCACATGAGCACCTGGTCGAAGTTGTGGATGCAAGGATAAAGCACCATCACGTTTAGAGAAACTATTCCATTTAATTGCCCCTTCTTAACAAATGAGAGAATAACCAGAAGATATTTCTGTCAGAGTTGGACAGCCTTTTATAGGCTGACTGAACTAAAAACACCCTTTGATGAAGCACTAAATACACCTATATCACTGACAGCCAATACTCTATACTTATATCACAACATCCCCCCTCAAATTGAAGCTCTGTAAACAAACTACAATTTGTTTCTTACGAAGAAAAATTTTTGAGCAGTAAGTGGTTTTGTGAAGCCATCTGCCAGTTGGTAATCACTTGAAACAAACTGAACTTGCAATCCCCTAGCAGCAACCTTCTCACGAATAAAGTGAAAATCAATTTCTATATGTTTCGTGCAAGAATGAAATATTAGATTTACTGTTAAATATGTTGCGCCTACGTTATCACAGAGCAGTAAAGGTACATTTTTAAACTGTAGGTCAAGTTCAGTTAGTAATGACTGAAGCCATATGATTTCTGAAGTGCACTCAGCAAGTTCTTGATATTCAGCCTTGGTGGTGCTCCTTGACACAGTGGTTTGTTTCTTGGAACTCCAGCTAATGGGATTATTACCAAGGAAAATAACATAACTGGATGTACAGCGTCGATCATCTAGACAATTCGCTTAGTCGGCATCTGAATAGCACACAAGCTGAGCTTGATTGGAGTGTTGTAGCAGCAGACCATAGTCCAATGTTCATTTTAAATAGCGAAGAAGCCTCTTGAGTGCATCAAAGTGACAGGTGGTTGGTTGTTTCGTGAATTGTGACAGTTTATTTACCATGAAGCTGACATCAGGCCTTGTGAATGAGATCTACTGGAGATCCAACAATTTGATGATAAGAAGTAGGATCAGGAAGTAAATCCCCTTGAGTTTGTTTTATGTAATTTTGGATAATTGGATGGACTAAGAGGAGTTTGAACAAGTTTTATACCATCCATATTTGCCTTGGCCAACAAATCAGTTAAGTATCTTTTCTGAGAAAGATGCATTCCAGTTGTGGTATTGTTGAATTCAATACCAAGAGAATAGGAAGGTCTGCCTAAATTGCGAACAGGAAACTCACGTTGGAGTTTAGCAATAATATCTTCCAAAGCTGAATTACATGAGCTGATGACGAATGTCATCTACATAAATCAGAAAATAGAGTTTCACAGTAGGAGTTGTGTAAATGAATAGACTTGTGTCAGGCTTTGAGCCATGAAATCCATTGTCGAGAAGAAACGATCTCAGTTGTTTGAACCAAGCTTGAGGAGCCTGCTTCAATCCATAAAGTGACCTGTGAAGTTTGCATATGTAATCTAGGTGATTTTTAGCAATGAAACCTTGAGGTTGAAGCATGTAGACTTCATCTAATTTTCTATGTAAGAAAGCATTGTGAATATCTAATTGGCATAAATTCCAACGATTAATAACTGCTAAAGAAGGAAGTAGGCAGACTGTAGTGTGTTTAATAACAGGACTGAAAGTCTCAGAATAATCACATCCTGTTGATGAAACCCCTTAGCCACCAAATGTGCCTTATAGCGCTCAAGAGACCCATCTGAGTTCCTTTTTATTTTATAAATCCATTTGTTTCCAATAATATTTTTATTTGGTTGTGGTGAAACTAAGGGCCGGGTTCCATTCTTGAGTAACGCATTGAATTCCTTCTCCATAGCCTTCACCCAATTTTCATTTTTACTTGCAGCAGAATAGGATAAAGGTTCTGTTTCTTGAGTATTTAAGCATTCTGGAAGTGGGTATTTTGTAGTAGAAAAGACCTTTTTGAAAATTCCATGCATTGACCTTGTAGTCATGGAATGCATCCGACGAGGTGGCTGAACAGGACTTGGAGATGTTGAGGTTATTGACAGCAATGCAGTGGGCAGAGATCTGTTGTTATCAATTATTGTCGTTGGCTGAACAGAATCTGTAGGAAATGGTTCCGAAGTTAAGAAAGTAGGTGGAGTTTCATTATAAGGTATGGAATGATTTCTTTGAGAGAGACCACCAATGGTAGAATTAGAAGCCAGCAAAATAGCTGGAATCGGCGAAAGATGTATATCTGATTCAGTGTTCGAATTTGTCATAGCGGGTGTTTGATAAGTATAAAAGGGGAAGTAGGTCTCATCAAATAAGACATGTCTCGCTAGATTCATCCTTTCAGTGGCAAGAGTGTAACAATAATATGCCTTGTGACATGAGGAGTATCCCATAAAGACATGCAGCGTAGACCTTGGTTGAAGCTTGGGTGTATTTTATGGACGTAGAAAAGGATAGGCAGCACACCCAAAAATTCTTAAGAATCTATAATCCGGTGGTATGCAAAACAAATTTTCATGAGGAATAACACCTCCAATGATCATAGAGGGAATGTAATTTATTAGATAAGCTGCTGATATGAAAGCAGAAGACCAGAATTTGAAGGGAATTTTTGCATGAGTTAATAATGCAAGTGCCATTTCAGTAAGATGACAATTTTTACACTTAGCAGACCCATTTTGTTGGGGAGTATAAGGTGTACAAATATGGTGAGAAATACCCTATCTTGTAAGCCAATCATGAAGTCTTCTGTATTCACCCCCTAGTCTGAATGCAGGGCTTTTACAATTGTGCCAAACTGATTTTGGATGAATTTGTGAAACTTTAGGGAAATATCATAAACCTCAGACTTTAATACCATTGGAAAAACCTATGTATGCTTCGTACAATCATCAACAAAGGTGACAAGATATTTATACCCATCATATGAAGTAACCGGTGAGATCCATACATCAGTAAAGGTCATTGTTTTGAATGCTCACGACGTACCTATGACATGCCCACGAAATGACCTTTTTCTAACATGTGGTGGTATCGGCACACATGTAATGTTGAAGTACAGGAGTGTTAGCAATATTTTGCCAGATATGGATAATATGTTGATAAGTTTGGAAAAATAGGAGGCATTAGATATAATTTTTAAATTGTTACCATATTTTAAGGTCAATATATGTGTCTCAATAACTAGTTTCTATTTATTCCTATTTTTGTAAGTGATTTAAATTAACAGCATGTTGTTGAAAGAGTTATTTTTGGTGTTAGGCTATATTGACATCAATATAGTGATGAAATGTTGTCAAAATTTTGCTGAAATGTCAGCAAGTGACCAAATGCACTTAACATTTCGACTTGCTGCTACTACTTCTCACTTTTAGTTCTCCCATTCTTTACTACTGCTACTATTGCTTACGCTATTGCTGCTACTCTATTCTTATCTAAATCGGATCTTCACTGTTTCTACTTCCTCTTGTCTCGCTGCTCCTCTTTTCCAACTCTCTTAAGGTTTGATTCCATACTTATTCACAATTATAGATATCTTACTAGAATCTATGTTGGTGCATTTTTAGCTTATCTTGTTCTGTCTTATTGTGAGGCTATAATAGCCCTTGTCCCTCAAGGACATTCATGTACTTTTAGCCCTCTGGTCTCTTTTTATATAAAGAGACCTAGGGTTTCTAATAGAATCGAACTCTTTCAACCAACTTGGTATCAGAGCACCGGTCCTAGACCGTGGCTCTAGGTATCCACCCCTCAAGGCCACCGAAACCCTAACACCCAAATCCCATTCTCTCTCCTCCTTCCTTGGCGACAACAGCGCTCTCCGGTGGCCCTCCGGCCGCACACAAGTGCCCTAGCGGCTGGAGGTGGCGCCTTTGTGAGCTACCTTCAACCTTCCAATGGTGCTGAAGCGGCACCAAGTCTCTTGAGCTCTCACACGACCCCACAGGCGCTACGCAGCAGCCTTAGCACTCAAAGGCGGCGCTGCTCCGACCTGATTCGACCTCTTGACGGGTTTGCGGCGACACAGAAGCTCCTCAACCATCGATCAGAGCTTCGGCGAGGCCTTGGTGGCTTGAGGCGACGGTGCTGCCACCTGTTTAAGCCCTTGCGATGGGGCTGAGGTGGAGATCAATAGATCCAACGGCGACGCAGCATCACCCGGAGGTGCCCAGCGACCTGTTTTCGCCCGTGCGATCTCTAGCATTAGCCAGTGGCGCTTTGGCGAGGGTTAGCAGACCCAGTGGCGGTGCTCACAACCCCATACAGGCACTGCTGCTAGCACTGCAGGTCCTAGTAGCGGCGGTGGCACCCTGTAGCAAGCCTTAGCGTCGCCACCCAACTCTTGTTAGCGTCACAACGACTATCTAAGGCCGCGACCGACGGAGATCAGTCGCTAAAAGGGGGTTAGACCTGTTCATGGTCTCCTTGGGTGTTATCCTTGCACCCAAGTGAAGCTACCACTTGTCCAAGGAAGCCTCCTAATAGCTATGTTGATCTGAATCTACAACATTGTTGGATTATTGAAGATCTCTTGGTTCTAGGTACTTGAGTGAGGCTTCCGGATTGAGATGGCTTTATATGATCAGTCCGAGGTGTCTTCGGGCTCTACTTCGGACACCGGGGTACTTAAGAACCCGTTCTTTGGTCCAGTTGTTAAGTTGGACGAGACCAACTACCCATGGTGGTCTCAGACCTTTCTTATGACCGTCAGAGGTCATAAAAAGAGCCATATACTTACTGATCTGGAGCCTGAGAACAGGATTGGGATAAATGTCAACTAGGACAATGATAATGCCATGGTTTGTGCATGGTTGGTGCAGACAGTTATTCCCAGAATAGGAGATGAGATCATGTATTATGCTACAGCGAAGGAGATGTGGGAGTCCTTGCGTGATACCTATTCACATGCCAAGAACTCCGCACGTGTTTTTCAGGTCTTTTACGATTTCTTCTACCTACGTCAGGAGGGGTGTACGCTGTCACAGTATTACTCTCTTATGAAGGGTATGCTGGAGAGGCACTACTCCTACCTGCTAGGGTGTGTCTGCGAGTCCTGGAGGAGTTTCAAAAGATAGTTGACTGTCTCTCTTTTCTTGGCTGGCCTTGGACCTGAATATGCTGTAGCCAAAGATCATATTCTTACTGCTCCGGATCTTCCTAGCCCGGGGGAAGCATATAGCAGGCTCAGCAAAGTTACAGTGCGTTCTCCTACTGCTGATTCTACCGCTCAGTCGTCCACATTGGCTGCGATCCCTGGACGTGGCAGGCGTACTTATCCTGCATGTGGTCGTGGACGTGGACGCTCTTCTAGTACGCGGAATAGAACTCCGTGTACTTATTGTGGTAGACTTGGTCACTTTGAGCCTACATGTTGGCAGAAGCATGGTAGACCACCGGTGGCTAATCAAGCAACTAAAGTCCTAGATTCAGCTCTTACTACCCCTGATGTTAGCTCCTTGAGTATCGAGATTGAAGCTCTGTGGCAGCAGATTGCTCTTTTGACTCAGGCTTCCTCTTCTCACCCTCCTGACACGACAGCTATTGCTACATCTTCAGAGGTTCCTGTGATTGGTATGTCCTCTCTTTCGTCTTCTGGTGAGTGGCTAATTGACTCTGGTGCATCCAAGCACCTTTGTGGCGACAGAGGTTCTTTCTCCCACCTTGCACCTGTTACACCTGCCAGGACAGTACAGGTGGATGATGGGAGACATTCGCCACTTGTTGGCAAGGGAGATATGCCTTTATCTCCTACCTTGAGACTTGCAGATGTTTACTATGTGCCTGATTTTCCATTGAGTTTATTATCTGTTAGCAATATCACCACCAGAGATTTGAATTGCCGAGCTATTTTTGATGCATCCTCTTATGTTTTGCCGGACAAATTCATTAGGAAGATGATTAGTGGAGGGCGTGAGGAACATGAGGTGTACCGTCTGAGCCGTACTACTTTTGCTGCTTCTGCTACTCAGGGTCTTGCTTCTGCTGGATCTCCTCTCCAGTGTCACCACCGCCTTCACCATTTACCAATTCATCGCCTCAGACGTGTTCTTTCGCATATCCCCTCCACTACTTCTCTCACCTGTGATGTCTATCAACTTGGCAAGCACCACAGGGCTAGTTTTTCCTGTTCTTCCTCTGTTTCATCTGTTGCTGCATTTGACCTGGTTTATATGGATGTGTGGGGTCCCAGTCGTACTCCTGATTGACTTGGGAACAAATACTATCTTGTTTTAATTGATGAATTTTCTTGTGTTACTTGGTTGTTTCTTTTAAAGAATAAGTCTGATGTGGGGCAACTTATTGAAAACTTTGTTAAGGAAATAAAGAACCATCATTCATGTTTGGTGAAGTATTTTCGTTCGGATAATGCTTTGGAGCTTTGTACTACTCGCTTGCGCACCTTTTTCTCTAGTTGTGGCATTATTCATGAAACTATATGTCCTCATACCTCTCAGCAAAATGTTGCTGAGAGGAAACATCGGCATATTCTTGATGTTGCCCGCACTTTATTGATTCATCATTCTGCCTCGTCTCTTTACTGGGGTGACGCTGTTTTGACTGCATGTTTTTTGATAAATCAGATGCCCAATGATGCGTTACATGAACGGATTCCTCTTCAGGTCATGTATACTGATCGCCCTCTGTTTCACGTCACCCCTCGAACTTTTGGTTGCGTTGCTTTTGTCCATTTGTTGGGATCGGGTCGGGATAAACTTGCACCGAGAGCAGTTAAATGTGTTTTTCTAAGGTATACTCGCATACAAGAGGGGTATTGTTGTTTTGATCCGCTTACCTCTCGACATTTTGTTTCAGCGGATGTTACATTTCATGAGACTGTACCTTTCTTCTCTATGACGGTTGCTGAAATGCCTCCTAAGGGTGATATGGCACCTATGCCGTATACACTTATTCACTTTGGAAGCTTCCCTGAGATCCCTGTCCCTACCACATCACCACTACCACCTGCTACGCATCCCTTTCCTCGCCTGACCGAGCCATTCCGGACGTATGTTTGCCCCCATACTACCTATCAGGGACCCCCACCCTCGCCTTCACCATCGGCTTCTCAGGTGAGTCCTTTAGACAGTGACGTCTCTTTGCCATGTGATGGTCATAAGGACATGACATATGATGTGCCAGGAGATCTTGATATTCCGGTAGCCATTCAGAAACAATTACGGACCTGCACCACTTATTCTACAGCAGAGGCACTTGCTACTAACAGTTTATCTCCTGGATTTGCTGGATTTACACAGGCCTTAGCTACTACGCAGATCCTAGCCACTTACTGTGAGGCCATGCTTGATCCAAAATGGCGAATTGTCATGGAGGATGAGATGGTCACTCTTCGAGGTCGTGGGACTTGGGAGCTAACCCCACTTCCTGATGGTGTTGTAGTTGTTGGCTGCTGGTGGGTATTTACTGTGAAATTTAACCTTGATGGTGGTGTTGTTCGGTACAAAGCCTGCCTCATGGCAAAGGGGTTCACCTCGACCTACTGGGTTGACTTCTTTGACACCTTCTCATCAGTCGCCAGGCTTCCCACGGTCCGGATCTTGATTGCAGTAGCAGTTCAGCTGGATTGGTCCTTGTATTAGCTAGATGTCAAGAATGCCTTCCTTTATGGTGATCTTCAAGAGGAAGTCTATATGCAGCAGCCACCTGGCTTTGAGAGACAGGGGGAGTGTGTATGCCAGTTACGGAAGGCTATATATGGCCTAAAACAGAGTCCCAAGGCCTGATTTCAAAGATTGTCACAAGTTGTTGAGGTAGATGGCTTCAGGAGGTCAACAACTGATTTTTCACTCTTTGTCAGGAGGACTTCGCGAGGTACTGTGATACTCTTGGTTCATGTTGATGATTTAATTATCACAGGGAATGATGAGCAGGGCATTATTGAGGTCAAGCGCCTCCTTGCAGAGTAGTTTGTTATGGACTTGGGGGGCCTACGGTACTTCCTTGGAATCGAGGTTGCTCGCAGTAAGAAGGGTGTGATCTTGTCACAGAGGAGGTATGCTTTAGATATTCTGTAGGAGGTTGGTATGCTTGGGGCTAAGGAGGCCAATATTCTTATGGACCCCAAGATGCTACTGTATGATGAGGATGCATAGGTGGTGGACAGTAGACAGTATAGACAGCTTGTAGGCAAGCTATTGTATGTCACTATCACAAGGCCAGATATCTCTTTTGCAGTTGGGAGACTGGGTCAGTTTATGTCCAAGCCAACATGTCAGCATTGGGATGCGGCATTGATGGTACTTAGATATATCAAGAAGGCTCCTGGGAAAGGTCTTTTCTTCTCCAAGGGGTCTTCTATGACATTAGTTGGCTACTCGGATGCAGATTATGCAGGATGTCATGTGGATCGCAAATCCACTACTGGGTTCTGCACCTTCTTAGCAGGGAACTTGATCACGTGGAGAAGCAAGAAACAGGGTACAGTTGCGAGGTCCAGTGTCGAGTCTGAGTACAGAGCTATGGCTCAGACAACTGCTGAGATGATGTAGATCAGATTCTTGCTTGTTGATTTACATGTGTAGTTTTTTAGTCCCATGGAGATGAGGTGTGATAATAGAGCAACCACCTTCATTGTTAATAACCCTGCATTTCACGAAAGGACGAAGCATGTTGAGGTTGACTGTCACTATACTAGGGACATTATTCAGAAGGGACTGCTATACACCACCTCTGTTGCATCTGAGGAGCAGACGGCAGATATTTTCACCAAACCCTTGGCCAGATCTTTATTTGATACCTGCATGTCCAAGCTGAACATGATTGATATCTATGCTCCAGCTTGAGGGGGAGTGTTGATGTATTTTTAGCTTATCTTGTTCCGTCTTATTGTGAGGCTATAATAGCCCTTGTCCCTCAGGGACATTCATGTGCTTTTAGCCCTCTGGTCTCTCTCTATATAAAGAGACCTAGGATTTCTAATAGAATTGGACTCTTTCAACCAACTCTCTATATCTACTGTTATTATAAACATATGGTCTAATTATAATTTAGAATTGATGAAACGTTTGTTTAATTTAAGAAAATAAAATCTTAAATTTGGATTATTATTAGAGAATAAAGAACTTGCATATATCCATAAAAGAATAAAACATGACAATTGCAAACACTAAGGGTTTATTTGCTTCATGAAGTAATCATCATTTACTTCAAGTATAACATCCAACCTAGAAACCCATGGTCCCATATTTGAAGGTGACAACTTATATTTTTCATACATAAATATGATATAACTAGATCTAAACGTGACTCATAAAAGGTGGCATAAATAAAATAGCTAACACAACACACATAGTTATGTTAATTTAAATCTATTCAAATGGCTAATTTGTCTTCAAATTAACTAATAATTAATTTAAGATCAATTGATTAGATATTTAAATTTTAACTTTTATATTTTTACTTTAATTTTCTGCAAACTATATATTTGAATCTTTTATTTTTGCATGACTCAATTTAATTCGCATAGTAATGATTTGATATTTGATTCTTGAACTTAATATGGAATGATAGACTATGTGATGCATATGAATATTAGGATATATCATTATTATTCTTACATAAATATGTTTAAGTTTGTGATTTTCTTGAAATTCTAATTATTTTGACTACTGTCATTTTTGTTGATATACGTCGCATGCCTCTGGCATGTCTTTGGTGTGCCTCCGAAATTGAATATTTTCAAGGTATTGAAGTTTGATGTCGACATACAAGCATTTCCATAGCATACCTTCAGTGTGCCTTCAAAATGCACATGTAAAAATTTATCAAAATGATATTGAAATCAACAATTCAAACCTTGGTAAAGACAATGTCAAATGGATTCTTGCTTATTGAAGAAGTTGAAGATGAAGGAAGTTTATGCATTTTTGCTTGTATAAATGCATCGCAAATAGAATGACTGCCATTATTTGATTGACATGGTAAATGGAAACGAGACGAGGCTAGTATCTGATTATTTAGGTGGCCTAGTCGTTGATGCCAAGTAGAAAAAGGAACCTTTGTAGCAGCATTCACTTCGGGTTGGAGAAGAGAGGAGTGACCGACTCCATTGGAAGATCGTGATAATTTTGGAAGCCACGGTTGGTAGAGACCTCTTCTATTTCTGCCCTTTAAAAGCACCTTGTCAAAAGCAATATCTTGCACATATAAGGACTTAGGATATAATTGAAAATAACATTTGTTGTCTTCAACAAAACGAGGTATGGACAATAAGCTTTTTGTTAACTTTCGAACATCTGAGAGTATTGTTGAGATATAAAGGCTGGGAAAAATTGTAAAGAACAACATTGCCAGTGTGTGTAATTGGCGAGGTTTCTCCATTTGCTAATTTAACATCATCATTTCCTTGAACATCACTGCCAACATTAAGGTTGGCCAATTTATTTGTAATATGATGGCCAAGTTATCAAAGGGTGTACTGAATGAGGAGGGCCACTAGTTTGAAGGATGAGAGATTATGGGAACTGTGCAGGAATGTGAATTAAAGGAGGCAAATTCATGTTTGCTCTTGGGGTGAGGGTCTTGTACAATGTCGTTTGCTACAGGTGTTGCAGAGATGCCATTGTGTTTGCTATTTCTTATGTTGTCTTTGTTTTACCTGTGGCAATCTAGGTCACCATCAAATGCTTGTGAGAGGAAGAGAACTTTTATAGGTCAATTTTCAAGATTAGAGCACATAGAGCTTTGGAAGTTCTCGGAAAATGAGGTGGATGGTCCTTGATTGGGTGTGTGGAAATATGACATTTATTGTTAAAATTGTTAATGAACTCCTTTCTGATCATAATCAGAAAGGAAGTAGTGATTGCTATCCTTCTAGAATCAGAGGATGTGCTTTCTTGTTGAACATACTTAACGTGAAGACATGTTGTAATATTTCTTTGAGTTTTTCTGTTAACAATATGGATTTCTCTACATTGAAGATGGTGGATGGGTGGTTGCAACTAGGGGCCTTGAATTTGTCCATTAATTGGTTGTACATTGATTTTTTGTCGGTAAGTATTCCCCTTTGTCTCTGCCAAAAGGAGGTTGTCGAGATGATTGTGTTCACGTTTGAGCATTTAGAGGTAGCTCTTTTGAGCATTAATGAACATGGGGGATGCTATAGCTTCATTGAACAGTATATCAGAAACATAGTGAGTGCTATGGCTAGATTGAACAAACATAGGGGTAGGACGGGCAAATGAGTAGGTGCTACTTTATTTTTCTAGTGAGAGATGGCTGGTGATTCGTTCTACCTTTCTGGTTAAGTGGCGGTGATTATTCATTCGTATTCTCAATGAATAAAGGATGCCTACTAAGTAGCCAGACCATATCGATATTTTTATTTCATGAAGCAAGTTGCATTTACAAGCTGCAAATTTACTTGGCTCCCCCCTGTTTACACACAGCGATTTTAGAGCCACCTTGAAATCTGCTGATGGTGTTAAGGTGGTTGTAGGAGGAATGGTCATAGTCAGCCAGCAGAGATGGATCCTGAACATCCTGCAATCTTTCAACGATTTTAAAGCTGTCAATTTTAAGCGTTAGTCCATGACATCAGACATGCTGATTCCAAGCAATGGAATAGGTGTTTTGGCTTGATTGACTCAAATATTGGAAACTGAACATTTGCTGATAATAGGCATATTAATAAAAAGGATTTGGTGTTCTGAGAATTGTCACAGAATCAAAATTTTGACAACCAGCATCATTTCTGCTTTGGTGAGCCTGCTAAGATAGACAAAGTAAAAGAGGGAAGTGGCTTTGAAATTTTAGGCAAAAATCCAATTGTACCTGCTTTGTTGACACATGGTGAAATAACATACTTCTTTTTATAGCGGCAACTCTCATCGGGTAGATTGGCGGATAAAGTTACATAATGGTGGTCAGCAAACAAAACAAATCTCACAAGAGAAATATTAAAAGAACTATACCTCTCTTCAATTACCATGACTTCCTCAACAAAAACACACACATGTATATATGTGTTTGTATGTCTATGTGTGTATATATGTATATGTTTGAATGCATGTATGTAGAGTCAAATGTGTTAAATGAGGTATCATGATAGTTGATCCATGTTGATAGTGGAAACTACGCATTCGGAGTTGGATTCGAAAACCCGTCGTTGTAGTTTGAGTCGCGAAGAAATGCGTTTAATAGATAAAATTTACACCGAAAAATCCGTAAAGACGTTCCGGGTTGAACATAGGGAGGCTATGTCGATCTCAAAATCCGCAATTATATTTTTTTTGTGTTTTTATTTGAAAAGTGAAATAATCACAATGGAATCCATACAAACAATAAGATAGAGAGAGAGAGGAGAGAACAATTACTTGGTATTTGAATAATGTTTTTACAACTAAATGATCACACTAGAAAGCGGGAAATTGTTACACTAGAAAACGGGAAATTCTACTCTAAAGAGCGATAAAAGAAAAGAGAGAGATGTTATCCTCCTTGACGAATGCTTGGAGGACGAGCTGGACGGAGGCGACGCCTGAAAGACGGAGGACGAGGTGGGAAGGAGAATGAAGTTAGAAGAACGGGAACGAGGCAGCATGTCGTCGTTGCGGCATCCACTTCCGGAATGGGGGCGAAAACTTGGATTTAGCTCTTGAGGAGCATCCTGGGTGTGGGACAAGCTTCTCTTAAGCTTTGGAGAGGGAGAGAGAAGGAAGGGATGTGAAATTCATAGGGTAGGGGTCTCCTTTTATAGTTGCAAGGATTGGGGGCATTTTGGCCATTACAATATCAAAAACATTAATATGGGACCTTTAGTGACGGACTTAAACGTCACTAAAGGTCTGTCGTATGTGATGTGTGCGTGCGCCGCGCACGCCCGCTCCTCTTCCGCACCCTAAATGCCTACGCACATTTGGGTGATATCAGCCGTCTGATCGTGAGATAGGTTGGTCTAGATCTTGCCTCACAGCACCTGTTCAAAACGCCTCTGCCGCGCGTGTGCGTGCGATGAGGTGTGCAGACGTGCGTCATCGCGCGCGTATGTGATCCAGTGCATGTCCACGCGCCACGTCTTCTCCCCTTGGTTTCCTGATCTTCATCTGACGGTCGAATCGCACCCGCGCCCACGCCCATCTGGATTGAGGCACTCAGCACAGCTCAAGCTCGCAACCCCTGTGTTGCCCACAGGGGCGCGACCGCTGCGCTGAGGCCTCATCTTTGTCACGTGGAGGATTTAAGCATGTGGATTTGTGGTCGTTGGATGGGCATCCAATGGTGGAGATTCGTTAAGCGGGTGAAGAACAAAAGCAGAGGCAGGTCCTTGGGGCCGGTTAGGCGGTTGAGATGGTGCAACGTGGCGTCATCTTGGCCGTCCATCTTCTGTGTGTTGTAGATGGTGCTACAGGTGTCGGATTGGATCGAATTTTGCTCCGTTAGGCTGTGATCATCGATTCAAACCCATCCGTGCAGTCGGATTTGTCGTCTGAAGTGCGGATTGACACCATCTTGGCCCTTAATCTTTAGGGTTCCTTGGTCTCTATCTAGTGCTACGGATGTCCGATCAGGGCGATCTTGGAGTCGTTGAACTCCAATCATCATCCTAATCAGATTCGTACGGTTGGATCTTCGATCCGAGGCCCCGATTAACAAGTTGCCCTGTCCCTGGGCATAGAAGGAGATAATTATTATACAATTTATACAACTTGACTAAAATGCATGATTATGCATGTTATGCAATATTTACAATGTATAATGCTAATGTGACACTAAGAATATGTATTAATAGACATTTTTGGCTGTATAGATGTATGCACATCAATCCATCTAGGAGCTTAAATGAGAAATCCAACCATATGGCAAAGCTTACTAAAACATATTGTTTGTGATATCTCAAATTTTTGATTCTCATCTGAAAAGGAAGAATGCCATGCTATTATTTTGCAGAAGGTCAGAAGATGCTTTGTAAATGACTTGCAGTAATTTTGTAAAAATTTAGACACAGTTGTAAAATATTTGATAAGTTTTTAAAAATACTTTGTAAATTAATTGGTAAACTTTGTATTGCATTTGCAAACAACGTTGACTCAATTTGAACCTTATGTTCTTGGACATTGCATCCTAACTTCCGATTTTCTTTTCTGCAACACTTGTTTTAGATTAAATACCTGAAGGAAATGTATTCTCCAGATATCCATGAAATGCATCAGAAGATTGCTTCAAAGTTGCAGCAGGTTCTTCATCTTTCTTTCTATAATTTTATTATTTCAAATTCATGCAAGGAATTTATAATGCCCCAAGTTAATGATGGTCTCTGATGTTTTCAAATTCCAGCATGAAGGGCTTGTGCTTCCTTCTAAGCAGGCTGAACAACTAGAGAACTTGAAGAAGTATAAGATGATGATAGAACGTATAATCCATTTTTTAAATGCACAGAAGAGTAACATTACAGCTGGACTAAAGGAAAAGCTTCCTGTGTACGAAAAGCAAATAGTGAGTATGGTTACTTCCAATAGGAAAAGGCAAGGACAGCAATTTCAACACCCTAGCGCGATTAATCAGCCTTTGCAACAGCAGTCTTCGCAAGTTACGCAGCTACAGCAGCCAGATACTCTTATAAATCCAGCCCAACCAATGAGTATGCCAATGTCAGTTGCATCAGTGCAGTTAGCTGCAGTTTCTAACATTCAAAGTGGATCCATGCCTCCAACAACACTTGTTGGCACTCATTCAACTACACAAAATATTGATGCTTCCCAAGCAAGTGCGTTAAGCTCATTGCAGCAAGGTGCTATTGGTTCCCTGCAACAGGGTAATTTGGGAACACTGCATCAGCCTTCTATCAATGCACAGCAGCAGAATTCAATTAGTTCTCTAATGCAGAATACCATGAGCACAATACAATCTACTGTTAATCCTCTCCAACAAAATTCCAATGTACTCCAACATCAACAAATGAAACCGGAACAGCAGCAGCAACAGCTAATACAGGCTCAGCAAATTAAACAGCAATTCCAGCAACGCCATCTCCAACCGCTTATCATTCATCAACACCAGATGGTTCAGCAACAACAAAAGCCGCAGATTTTACAGCAGCAGCCACAGCCACAGCCACAACAGCAACTACTTCAACAAAAGCAGCTTCAGCAGCAGGCCTCACAAGTTCAGCCTCATCAAATGCAGCAGCTTCCGCAGATGAATGAGATGAATGCAAGGCATCCTGGAATGAAACCAGGAATATTTCAGTCTCATAGTCAAGCTGGTCAGAGACAAGCCTACTACCAGCAGCAACTGAAGTCGTCATCTCCATTTTCACCCCAAGCACCTTCTCCCTTAATGTCGCAACATTCCTCCCCTCAGGTGGATCAGCAAACTCTGCCTTCTCATCATAAGATTGGAACTCCTGTACAATCTGCCACTCCACCGTTCGTTGTTCCTTCTCCATCTACACCATTGGCTCCATCTCCTTTGCCAGGGGATCATGAGAAACAAGCATTGGGTATCTCATCTCTTTCAAATGTTGGAAATGTTGGTCAACAGCAACCAGTTCATGGACAAGCCCAAGTACAATCTCTTGCTGTTGGTACACCAGGAATATCAGCTTCACCCTTGTTGGCAGAGTTGGATGGCTTGCAGCCAAATGCCTCCACTGTCATTCCTGGCAAATCATCTTCCATAGAACAGCCTCTTGAACGGTTAATTAAAGCGGTTAGTTTAATTCCTCAGGCTTTCCTCTGAAGTAGTTATATTTTGTAAACAGTATGACGAGCTTATTTTGACCTTATATTTAGTTCTGGCTTCAGGTTGCCACATGTGCAATTGCCACAGTATTTATGTCGTAAATTCTCGAAGAAAATCTTGTCTGAATTTTGATCTTTTAGTTCTAATCACCTAAATAATTTCTGGTCCCAACATTTAGAAATGATAAGCTGTGAAATTCCACCAGTTGACTGAGTTAGGCTCCATTCAGTTGTGTGAAGAACAAAATGATGGCTTATCATTCAAAGGAAATTTTAGCCTCTCTTTTATACTTGAGAGACTTGGGAAAATTACATAGTCAACCAAGAGATAACATAAATAACAATACATCCCTAGGCTCAACACTCCCTCTCAAGTTGAGGCCTAGATATCCCAACTTGTCACACAGAAAATCAAGACATTTCTTCTTCAGAGTCTTGGTGAATATATCCGCTAGGTAAAGCTCAGAAGAGACATAAGGGGTACTAATCTAACCTGCAAGGACTGCATCACGAACAAAGTGACAATTTACCTTAATATGCTTGGTCCTCTCATGAAAGACTGGATTCGAGGTAATATATGTGGCTGATTTGTTGTCACGAAGAAGTGGGACTGGCATAGTAACCTGAATGGCTAAATCATGTAGAAAGGTAACAACCTACATAATCTCATAAGTAGCTTATGCCATTGCTCGATACTTAGCCTCTGCACTCAAGCAAGCAACAACACTTTGCTTCTTGCTTCTCTAGGAGATTAGGTTCTCACCAAGATAAACTGCAAAATTTGAAGTAGAACGCCTATCATTCATAGACCCAACAGAGTTTGCATCAAAATAGACTAGAATATCCAAACTGCTGCCATCTCTGTAGTATAACCCTCTACCTGGTGTCCCCTTGAGATACCTTAGAATAAGACAAACCTCATGCCAATGATTATATCATGGAGACTGCATATGCTGGTTGGCTTTGCTCATTGCAAAACTAATATTAGACCTTGTGATAGTAAGATAAAGTAAATGCTCCATTGTACTACGATATCGAGTGACATCTTCATACAGTGAATCCTCCTCATCAGAAGAATGTGTAGGCAGGGGCTCAATCGGTATACCAGAAGGCTTGGTCCTAAGCAAACCAGCCTTCTTAAGGATCTGCAGCGTATATTGTCTATGTGACAAAGAAAGACATGAACCCTTTGATCCTTAGAAAATATCTTAGATCTCCCAAGTCCTTGGTAACAAAAGTGGACTGTAAGGACTTGGTCTGGGCAATCCTATCCTCGTCATCACTAGTGAGAATCATATCATTTACATAAATAGCCAGAATAACCACTTGAGTATGCTCACCATACCTAGTGTTCCTTATGAAGATGGAGTGGTTAGGAGTAGAGCGCTGGAACCCAATTTTCTCAATCTCTGAGCTAGGCCTCTTAAATCAGGCATGAGGACTCTACTTTAACCCATATATTGCCTTCCTCAAACGACAAACATGCTCCTCCTGACTACTGTAACCTGGTGACTGTCTCATATACACCTCCTCAGACAAGTCATTATACAAGAAGGTATTTTTAATGTCAAGCTGATATAAAGGCCATCTCCTAACAACAACAACTAAAATGATAATCCTAACAAAAGTAATGCAAGCCACAGGAGAGAAGGTTTCAAA
Source organism: Thalassia testudinum (assembly GCA_037157565.1). Taxonomy (NCBI): domain Eukaryota; kingdom Viridiplantae; phylum Streptophyta; class Magnoliopsida; order Alismatales; family Hydrocharitaceae; genus Thalassia; species Thalassia testudinum. Next base: position 16,674,466 of record JAZHRO010000071.1, on the reverse strand, counting down.
GTAATCTATCATGTAAGTTTGGGTAAAGCCTTTGGCAACAAGCTTGGCTTTACATTTGTCCACTGTCCTATAAGCTTTATACTTGATGGTGTAAACCCATCTGCAATCAACCATTGTCGCATCAGGAGGACATGGTACAAGATCCCATGCCTTTCGTAACTGAAATGCTTGTATCTCCTCACCCATCGCTGCATGCCATCTAGAGTCATGAGAGGCCTGAACAAAATCTTTGGGAATAACAATGGTAGTAATAGCGGAAGCAAACTGACTAACCCTATTCTCTAGTTGGGCAACCTTTGTGTACTGTGAAAGAGGATGAAGAGTGCATGCTTTATTAGATCTCCTCGAAACTGACTGCTCCTCTGTGTCTGAACCACTCTCATCTGTTGATATAGGACAAGGCTCTGCATCTGGTAAAATGTGTGGTCTCTGGTGGTAAACTTGTGTCTCCCCTAAGGTAGCTTGTATAGAAGTTTCTTCCTTTGAGAAGTATATAATCTTCTCAAAGAAAGTAACATCCACTGTAACAAAGTATCTCTTGGGACTCGGGTCATAGCACCTGTATCTTTTCTATGTCATGGAATACCCAAGAAAGACACATTTGACTACTCTAGGAAAAAACTTATCCTGATTGCCATGTGCTTGAACAAAGTAAGTGCATCCGAAAATTCTCAGTGGAAGAGCAAAGGGCTTGTTATAGTCCGGATGAATCACTTGAAAGGGGACTTGTCCTCTAAACATAAGCGAAGGCATTGGATTAATTAGGTAAGTTGCAGTAAGTATAGCATCCCCCTAAAATTGCTTAGGAACCTTCATATGGATTATCAAGGTCCTAGCAATATCCAGAAGATGTCGAAGTTTGCGTTCAGCCACACCATTCTGTTGAGATGTGTAAGCACAAGATGTTTGGTGAATGATGCCTCTAGATGAGAAAAGACTTTGAACATCTTGCTGCATAAAATCCAAGGTATTATCATTGCGAAAGACTTTAACTGTATCAGTGTACTAAGTTTGAACCTCTGCCAAGAATTGCTAAATAATATGAGGAATCTCCGAGCTTTTCTTCATCAAGAACGCCCAGGTAAGGTGACTGTGATCATCAACAATGACAGTATAATATAGGTGTCCTCCTGGAGTAGGAACTCTAGATGGCCCCCAAATATCATAATGCACTAGGGAGAAGGGAACAATATTCACTCTAGCAACCCTCCATGGGTAAGTGCTCTTGTGGTACTTCGTAAGCTGACAATCCTTACATTGCAGAGTCAAAGAGTCTGACAATTCAGGATACATCTGTCTCATCTTCTGGAGAGACGGGTGCTTAAGTCTCTTGTGTCACAGCCAGGGAGCAGTAGCTATGGAAATTGCTCCAGCAAACAACGTAGCTTCGTCTAGGTAATAGAGACTATCTTACTTTATACCCCCACTTATAATATCTCCCATTGGTCCTGGAAATAGCAATGACCTTCATCAAACACTACACGACACCAAAGATCCTTGCAAATACAACTTACAGGCATGTTCATTGGGAATTCTGGAGCACAATGAACCTCCTCAATCAACATCTTTGGAGAGGTGCACCCAATTGCTGTGATTGGTGATGTGGCTCCATTAATCACTCTAACATCCTTGATTCTACATGAAGCCTTGGGATCTACAAGTCGCTCCACATCTCTTGTAAGGTGAATAGAGTCATTGGAGTCAATTACCCATGTTCCTCCAATCCTCTTCTTCTTCGTGTCTTCTTGGACTGCAAACGTAAGCCCTTTCAGATCTGAACTTGATCTTTTTGGTGGACCAACCTCATCTTCTTTGCATGAGAGAAGGCTCATCATGCCTGAGGGAATATCTTCATCATCAAAGGTGACAGAAGGCTCATCACCACATATATAATGCGTGATATCAACTTCATCATGCAAGAGACATCACCATGGGCCACCTGTAGGCCCCTTATTGGTCTGTCGGTAGCGACAACAGACTCAACAGGGACTTAGGCGGCGGTCTGGGTGGTGGTTAGCAGCCTTTGATTGTCGGTGGCGGCACTAAGAGATCGCTCTCTAGCATCGTTGCTGTTGCCGCCATGTTCCATCTAGTTTTGGATGATCAAATCAACTTTATGTTGGTGATTTGATATTGCGTGGGTTTTGATGGGATATTAGGGCACCAACCTAGGACTGCTACTTGGTTATCATGTGAAGAACAAAATGACGGCTTATCATTCAAAAGAAACTCTAGCCTCTCTTTTATACTAGAGAGACTTGGCAAAATTAAATAGTCATACAAGAGATAAATACATCCTGAGGCTCAACAAGTTGTATAAACGATAAATTTTATACAACTCCACCACTTAAGGAACACCCTATTTTAACTCTTGACTACTTTCCTAAACAACCCTAATAATTCGTCACCACCAATTGACTAAATATAGCAAACTTGCAATTCAAGCAACTAACCCAACACCAACTCATGCACACATCATTGCAACGATGCGTGGACTCTGGTGACATGTGTCAGTGTCATGTGTCACCTTGCTGGTGAACTTCCATGCCTACCATTGTCCACAATTAAATAGTCATCTTTTTTTCTTTTCCAGAAATGGTGACTTTTACATAGATATCCTTATTATAATGTTTGCAAAACCCCACATATCCTTGACTTCTCAATGTTTGCACAAATACCCTGGAAACTTGTTTAATTTGCATGGTCTACTCTGTCTAGATATTCAATCAAAGTTGATGGAATTGTACTTAAAGATAAGGATCTTTTGTAGTTGAGCTCTCATGATTTCAACTTCCACATGCTGTGGACCCACGAATGATTTCCTTTGAAGCTTTAAGGTGCTAAGCTTACTCAAAGATGTCGATGCATTGGTGGAATAAGGAGGCTATTACTCAAGGAGAAGGAAGAAGGTGACATGTAGGAAGAGGATGTGGGAGGAAACAAGTTTGATGAGATCTTTAATGCAAAAGGTTTTTTACTTTTACTAAACAAATTTGTATGTGGTGTAAACGAGACAAGTTTCTAGTGGTATTTTTGTAAATAGTAAGAGGTCATGGATACTGATTCTATTCCAAAAGATTCGAGGGGCACCCTTATAAGAAAAACAAAACAGTTGCATAGTGCCTATAAAGGAGTCGAGACCTCCTGTCAATAAAATTAAGGTTTCATTGATGAAGAATGAGCACGGGTTATATTTTTTCATTAAAATCCATTAGAGTCAGCAAATAGGTTTCTTTGATGCAAGTATTGTTGATCAGGAGAATATCATCAACATAAATGATATCAAGCCCTTGCAAATAATGACTAGTGTTGTTTTTCCATCTTGACTTATTAAATAGCATTTAGGAGTCAAGAAAGTACCTTTTCGAACTAGCATTACGAAAAATGAATGATCCATGGAAAATTGTCTAGAACCAAATCTGCATTTAGGAGCGAAGAAAGTACCTTTTTGAACTACTATTATGAAGAATGAGTGATCCATGGAAAATTGTCTAGAACCAAATTCTTTAACTGTGCCACTAATCTTGTTAAATCAAGCCCTAGGATATTGCTTTTGACCAGTTAACCTTTTCAAACTTGCAGATATCGTCAGATTCTCCTTCATTAATGAGACCATGGGGTTACTGAATGTAACCACCTTACTTAGATTGTTATAGAGAAATGGATTTAACAAACTTTATAAAATGAAATTCCCTCCTTTGTTTATTTGTAAACAAGGACACACTTCGGCCTCCAGATTTCATTATTTTGGGATGAAAAGTGTAGGAATAACCGGGCAAGGAGCATAAGGGAGTTTGTTCCCTCCTTATTAGAGACTTTTTTGATTATTTTTTATTTACATGTGGACTTTGTTGTAATTTTTTTTGTCTCAATATAAAAAGACACAAGGTTTTTCAGTTCTTAAATTAATCAATATGTTTTTCAACTTGTTATTTAAATGATGACCTTAAGTTGGCAGTTTGACATTACACCAAGCAGGTGGGTTTTAAGATTTTTTTTTTCTAATATTTTCCTTTTCAACAAAAACATCTATCTTTAGTATTGGTAAGTCCTGGTGGTACATGGGTGAGTCCTCTATTGGTAGGTCTTGTGGTTCTCCTATTTAGTATGGGTTCTTATCGTAATTACCTTTCACTTAATTTTTAATGAATTTGGATGGTTACTGATTCTTTCAAAAATATAGAAACATCTACCTTTAGGATGATCTGCACCATATCGGGCCATCTTGACTTCCACTAGCCTCTTGCTCATGCTGTTCACTTAGGGTGATCCCAGTCAGAGTCGTGTTAGCCTCATCAACCACACCAGTTGGTGCTGCTTTTGGTAGCAAAATCTTAGCATCCTGAGCCTTGTCTCCTATCTGTGGCCAGTGGCTTGGGCCTTTGGTAGCCTATTTTTTGTGCTACCTTGACTTCGACAAGCCTCCTTGGGCTACAACAATGTGACTGAGTGCTGCTTGACCACCCTTTTCCCCTTCAATGGCAAGATATAGTGCCACACAACCTCTCTTGATGCTCTTCTTTCATTGCGAATGTCGCCTCTTGTCTTGCAACCCCTGTTATCCTTGCTTGATCTCTGATGATTTTATAGTAGAGCCAATAAGTTGTTCCAGCCAATCATGGTAGTCATTTTGATGCCCTAAAAGGGAATTAAGGCTATTTTTCCTAATAGTATTGGGCCTTTCAATTTGTGCAAGAATGAGTGACATTAGAGACAACCCACGATTTTTAACGCATTTGACCAACACAAATGCCTCTCCACACATGTAAGGTATTGCTATAAGGCTTGGTGGTACCAACTTCCTTCTCTGGTCTATCTCTTTTGCACAATTTCTGGGTCCTATAAAAATGAAAATTCTTCAAAAGGTAGAACCAAACGAGAGCGGAAAATTGGTAAGTACATAATGATTGGCCAGTGACATGCATGCCAAACATTATAGAGGAATCAATTACCTAATATATTGTCTCTTATTCAATGGCATAAGATGTGGAAAGTGTTACATGTGATACTTTCTTGCAATGGCAACATTGCACATCTTTTTAAGGTGATCAAGGACATCCATACCTTCTATAAAGGATCATGAACCTTGTCAAACATTATTGTTTTCTTAAGAATTGTGGGATGAGCAGGATATTTTAAGTGTATTATGACAGATGAGGATCATATGTCCAAGCAGTGAGCATATTTGATAGGCTAGTTTCTAGCAGCACTTGACCTAGAGTTAAAGCTATAAAAGATCAGCTGATAGAAACTATCCTTTATAGAGTATTTCCAGTGTGAAGTTTGAGAACTTGGTAAACATTATAGGCCTCTCTTTTCTTCTAGAGGCAATTAGAAAGTACTCCCTTGGAGTTCACGTGGATCTACAAGGTCCATGTTGAATAATGTGTATTAGGGGTTTGCGCTGTTTTCTAGTTTTGGTTGTTGATTCTATCCTAGCATCTTGGGTGTATATAATAAAGAAATAGTTTAAAACTCTTGTATCCATTAAAAAAACTTTTAGGTGATAAAAACCCTGTGTTCTTGTTCTATTCGTGGTTTCAGAAATGATAATGGTTTAGAATTCGGAATGAAGACTTGGTTGCCTTTTTTAGTTGTGTGGTGTGCTACATCAAACATCCTGTGTTAAAGGATCCCAACAAAATGGTGTAGAATGTAAATTGCATCATTTATTGGATGTCACAATCATGTTTTAAATGAATGTTCTTTAAGGTTATTCATCTGATATTATTTTTATTTCAGCCATTCTTTTAAATTGAGTCTCTTCTGTACTTAGGAGAAGGTTCCTTATCTGTTTTATATCTTGGAAAGGAACTTATATCTTTGCCTCCTTGTATATTTGATTGTGCTTATTTTGTGAATATTCTCTAGGTAGACAAGTTGGCCCCTCCTATTGGTAAAGTGTATCTTTTTGGATTATTCACAGAGTCAAAAGTGGTACCATGGTTATGACTCAACTACACATCGGCTATACATTAGTGTCAATGCCGCTATCCTTGAAGATATTCCTTATCTCTTTTGTGTAGGAAAGAGAGTCAAAACCACTATCACCACAATCAACGTCTCCACCATTTCCAACTCCACCACTGGCACTTTGTGTTTATTAGCTTAGCAGTGTTGCAAAAGTCGGTAGTCGGTATTCATTCAGTCAGGTCACTGACTACGGAGTATACGGTATGTAGGGGAGTAGTCAGGGATTACTCAGTCGGGCATTATATATATATATATATATATATATATATATATATATATATGCACACACATATCAAGAAGTAAAATATATCATTTCATAAAAGTAAACATGTTCAAGTTCAAGGTTGTAAAATAAGCTACAAAGTGCAAACAATATCAAATTCATTACAAATTTAATAAGTAAACTAAGGTATAAACCATTACAAATACATTACCAAGAGCAACATAAACCAAGAATTAGTATATACTTGAATCAAATACATTACAACATATGCTTCGGCGATGGAGGGTTTTTGCTTGGTCGAAGAGGAGTCTCGGGTGAAAATAAACGATTTTAGGGGGATGGTCAAGGGAGGGGGGTCGAGTGGGGTTTTATTTGACCTAAAAAAAAGAATATACCTACATACCTATTTTTCCCTCTATGCAAAAATCAGCCTACTACTCGGTCGAGTAGTCGGTGTTGTCGATTATAGGCTCAACTATGGGTTATTCAGTCGGTAGGGCACTGCATAGGATTACTTAGTCAATTACTCGGCTGAGTAGGATGATTTTTACAACATTGGCTTAGAGTGGCTTTTGTTGTCAACATTTGACTTTGTGGAATTACTTATTGATAGGACTATGTTTTGCTAAGGGGTTCTTGTACATTTTCAAATGTAAAGTGTGTAGGTCATGACGTAAATCGTACATTACTTGGGCTATAAGTAAAGAAATTTCTATAATTAAAACCTTACGGCCTCCTTTTCTCATCATTGAGAGAAGCAAATCCTAGGTGTAGACATAGAGTGGCAGATCGTTGTCTTGAATTGTGTTCACAAATTGTCTGCTTATTTCTTGATTGTTTACTAGTTTTCCCACTTACTATAATAGATTCTTTTTTTTTAGGGAATACTATAGTAGATTCTGTACCTCCTCTTGCCCACCTTGGTTCATTTGAAAGGGATTAGTTTTAAGAAGATTTCTTGTTATACTTTTCCTGACTTGGATATATCAATTGCTCTTTGTAAGGCTCCTTGCTCATGTGTTAAAATACCCTCTATCTCATTTATGACCTTCAATCATATCCATGGTCAATGGTTCTTTCTTTGTCGACAATCACTAGGTTTCATGGTCATGTTTCATGGGTTTGGTCTAGAGTTTGAAGGTCACTAATCTTTAAGGTTTGACATATCGACGATATATCGATATCAACGGGTATCTTCATATCGATATCACATGCCAATCTTTTTTTCATGATATCACTGATATATCGTTGATATCAAGGGATTCGGCAATATATTGTCATTATCGAAGGACCGCAATTGAGTTTTTTCGTTAAATTGGTGATATGTGACTGATATGGGGGATATGTTAGTCACATATCTTTGTCTACTTGTGCAACTCAAATGGACATGCATTCTTTTCATTTCTTTTATTATCTTCCCTACCCTGTGAGACTTACATGGACGCATGATTTGTTGACAGACTAAATTATAAAAAATCCGTAAAATATTAATCGATGTATTCATCTACTGACGGACATCTTTGCAATAATTCAAGGTCCTAGTAGAGAGGATGTCCAACATGAATACACACAAGGATGTACAAATATACATGGAGACTCCGTGCCGAGTCCACCTTGTGACTATGAGCAGGGATAGGGTATGCGTATGCCTCAGATCATTCTATGATGTCCATCGATGATTTAAGTTCATTAGTGGGATCCCTTAATCTGGCGGCGGAATCAATATTTGGAGGTGGCCAGGATCATTATCATCAAGTTATTATGGTAGCTATGGATTTCATTACACTGGCCCTCAGTACTAAGCTTAAGATGATGCGCAAAGTTCATCTAATTACTTTTCCAGCTACACTAGCCCTCCATCTTATTATGGTTCCTCCTATGGGTATGATGGTCGCCACCAAAGTGATAGTATCCAAAGTGATCTTGCATCTATAAGTTATGGGTATGGGATATTCTCTGAGTAGTTTGCATCTCAAGGTCCTCAACCATTTTCTTATCAATCTTCCTACTTTGCTGCACCACTTCCTCTTCGACCACCATGAAGTTCATCAATGGGATATCGTGAACCATGTGAAGCGTTAGGTTCTACACTGAAATGAGGTGGTTCTAACAGGTCCACAAATTCAAGAGGACATCGAGATGAGTCTACTCAAGGTAGATCTACAACTAGAAATAGGAGCAACTCGTCCAACAGTTAGTCGATACACGTCTTGGAATACTTCTGTATTGCAGTGATGAAGATTATCAACGATACATTAATGAATACAATACTTGTTACAGCTACATGTGTGGGAGTCTTACTGTGAATATGTTAGAGTGGTACGAATAGAGGAAGATAATCGTAGGAGAGGTATTAAGCCAGGTCGAAGCTCAACTTGCTATTGATTTGGTGGCATTGGTTGGTGCTTATATTCTTGGTGTGGTCCACTGATAATTTGACACTATAGATATTTGATTTCTTCTGGTGAGTAGCATTACTATGAATATTTTTCAATTATTATCATGTTATGTATACTTTCTTTTCAATAAATGACTTTGTTAATATGTGATTAGTGCATTTCTATGTTTTTATTCAAAATTTATGATTTTTATCTTTTAGGTATTTCTTTACGATGTACTAGTTATTGAAATGTTAATTTTCATCAAATTTGTGACATTTTGGACCTTTTTGAGCGATTTACCCAAAATTCATCGATATCAGCAGTATATCCTTGATATATCCCTTTTTCGACTTATCAATACGACATTGATATCGATATTTAAAACCTTGCTAATCTTGACAACTTGGGCACTGAACCACTTTGCTTTTTGGGCATTAGGATGCATGGGAGTCCATAGGGGCTTTGGGGGGCTTGGATGAGAGATGCATCGGAACAACCTACCTACTTATCAAGAATGTGTGAAGCTTACTTGCAATGATAGTTCCATACTGGAAGGAGATTTACTGCCAATCTTTTAATTGTTGTCAATGGTCAATGCTCGATTCTACTATGTTTGACTGAAGCGGTTAGTTGATCATTCACGAAGTTTCCAAGTACCCCTTCGCAATTTTTCGTTGGTTACAAATTATAGGGTGTCTCTGGAATTTATCCATGAGCCTCCTTCAAAATATGCACTTGTTGCCAAAGTTGTACTCGAAAAGTTTCGTGTAATAATTATTATTGTTTTCATTTTTGATGTGGCCTTATAAAAGGGATAGAAAGAAATGACTTGAGGTAGAGTAGAATAAAATTGGATTTTCTCCCTTGTGAGTTTCCCTTCACTTTTTCTCCCTCACTTGTGCCCTCTCTTTCCTATCTCACCTTTTTCCCCTCTTCTTGTACATCTCTTTTCCCCTCACCCTTTCCCCCTTCCTTCTCACCTCACCATTCCTCCTTCCCCTCTCATCCCCTCCCATTGTAACCCATTATAACCACCACTACCACCTGACCACTCCACACCACCTCCACCTCCTATGCCTCTTCTCCCTCACTACCTCTTCGAACCCATCGCCACTGTCACTTTTGTCACCCTCTCCAATCTTGGTAGTCACCTTCGATTGCCACCCCACTCCGTCATCGGGCTCCGCCTCCAATCCAGCATTCCTACCAACATTGCCTGACTGCTCGTGACATCACTTACACTACCGTCGTACCCTAGCTCGGTCCTGCCTGCTCGAGACCTTCGACTAGGCTTCCTTGCCTCCACCCCAACCTCCACCCTCAAGTGCGATTTCCACCACCACTTTAACCACCTTTGGCTCCAACCTTTGCATAACCCAACGTGGAGTAGCCACCGACACTGCTAGGACGGTCTCGCCACCCCTTTTGTGAGCACCACCTTTGCTGCTCCTTTAGTGGAGGTCCCTGTTTCGACTGTCCCATTAGCCCTTGCGATCTCCTTCCTGTGTAGCCTACTTCACCAATGCCTCCATGATCGAGCCCTATCCCTCTTCACCACTCCTACTCTCTCAGCGATCATAAGGTTCCAAAGGGGTCGCACAACTACTTTTGGGTATCTCTTTGGCGTGTGTACACCATATCAACCACTGGTTCTTTTCCCCTTTATTGCATGGCTGTTGTCTTTGGACTTGCTAGGAATCCTTGAGTTCCTTGTTACGGTCTCAATCCAGGGGTTCATAATTAGTTATCTATATCATTATTCAGCCACCTCTAGTTTGGCCTTACATGAATGTAAATACTTCATGCAGTAGAGAATTGAGTTTACGCGAATCAATTTGGTTTGATTAAGTTATGCTGTTGCGTTTGTCGTTGTTTGATTCCCTTTTTTTAAATTTTCGGTGCTAATCAAGAGCATGCCCCGTAGCATATTCTATTTTCATTCTGGATTATGACATCTCACATCTGTCTATAGCTGCACTCTTGGAATAAACTTATTTCAGTTTAAACTGCATTCCAGACGTTGGGAAATCTAACCATCAGTAGGAATTGATTATTTTCGCAACTTAGATTGCATCACCAGCTATTTCAATCTCAGTGGTCTTCTTTTACAACCTGTGCAGGGAAGCATTAATGTTGTTTTTATTCCAAATTAAAAAGTACAATTGATATGATTGATTGGTTTGTGAAGGCTGCTATGGAAGAGGAAATATCAGCTTTACATTCTACCCAGATCTAGTAGGCCTACTTGTAAATACTATGATTGTGGGGTGTAGGTGGGTGTTTATCTTTAAGTAATTACCAAATGGATCTATCGAGTGTTATGAGGGATCTACATGGATGCATGATATTGACTACTTTAAGACTTCTTCTATGGTTTGACTGAACCTTGTGTATATGCTACTTTTTATAGCAGTTAACTCTAGCTGGCAACTTTATAATCGAGAGTACATAGACTTAATATGGCAATTTATGGATGGAAGAAGAGCCCTTGTGCATGGTTTGACAGATTTAGCAGGGTTGTTTAGTAGCTTGCCATCACACACTCTTCATCGCATCTCTCTGTGCTCACCCAATGTGATTCTTCCTGCTCTATGATTTGATTGTCTTTGTAGATGATATTCTATTCTTCCTGCTCTATGATTTGATTGTCTATGTAGATGATATTCTATTTATAGGAAGTGATCCAGTTAGTACATTTGGGACAAATTTCTTATAATCTTATTTTGTCACCAAGGATCTTGGTCGTGTTGATTATTTCCTTGGCATTGAGATAACTCTGATAGTTTTGGTCTCTCTTAGAGGCAGTATGTCTTGGATCTTTTGCATGAGACAAGCATAGTTGGTTGCAAACTTGCTTTTGTTCCCTTGATTGTTAATTGCCACTTGGGGATTCTAATGGTCTATAACTTGAAAAAGTGACAATATTGAGAAAATGTAGGAAAAGTTTACATAATAGTCACGAGGCTTTATATTCCATTTGCCCTTGGTAGAGTTGCTCACTTATGCATCATCTAGGGGAGGTTAGCTTGGAAAATGCTAGATGCTAATGTATTTAAAGTCCTAAGAAATGGACAACTTCTTAAGAATCATGGCACTTTGATATATGGGGGTACTTTGATGTAGACTATGTACACGTAAATAAGTTGGAACCTCGTTACATTGAGAAGTAGGAACCAATGTGTTATCTCTCGATCCAACACAAAGTTGGAATACAGAGCCATGGCACACATTGCTTACGAGCATTTCTGGGTGGCACATGTTCTCTAGGATTTTGATCTCAATGTCATGACCTATTCCCACGTACCATGGCACACATTGCTTACGAGCATTTCTGGGTGGCACATGTTCTCCAAGATTTTGATCTCAATGTCATGACCTATTCCCACGTAAGGTGACTGATAGAACTATTTTTTGAAAGGGTCACTTGTAAATATTTATTAGTGTGTGGGTTAATTTTGATATTTGTACTTGGGCCGTAAGCAATCCCCTGAATTATAAATAAGTTTCCTAGGGCCTCTTAAATATTGAGAGTTGTAATTGTAGGCCCAGATGTAGAGTGGGACAATGCCTCTTGAACTGGGTTAGCAATTTTCTTGTTTCTCTTGGTTTGTTTCTTTTAGTTTAATATGGTATAACACTCTGATTTGTCATATAAATGGATTGTTTTTGTTCTCTAGTTGGTCTTGTTCATTCATTATTTTAGTAATGTTTGTTGTTTTCGAAATTTTGGACCATGACTTCCTCGTTACATCTGGATCACATCCACAACTGTTAGATCTGACTGCCTCCAAGCCTCCTTTGACTTTTGTTGATCAAGATTCGACCATTGCTACACCTAGTTCTGGTGGCAAAAGAGCCATTGTTGGGTTTTGATTCAGCAGATCTGGGTTTTCTTGGCTAGATCCAACTAAAAGGGCCCTCCTTTTCAACCAGATCCATTTTTTTCGACCTTTGCAGGTCATATCTGGTTGCTACAAGACCAGATCTAATTGCTAAAGGCCAGATTTGGTTTGATCTCGTCGCAAGTGCATCTCAAGCATTGCTTGTTCTTGCCAATCGTCTTTAGCCACTATTGCTGGACCTCATCAGAGCCTCGCCAGCTTAGGTGACATCTTCTGTCCTCGTCGGATCAACCTTTTAATCTTCAATGGCAGTGTTTCTTTGGCTATTATGGTTTGTTGTACTTGTGTCCTATAGGGTTTTATCTCTTATGACCTCTCTCCACTTTTTTTGCCTTAGACAACCCCCCCCCCCCAAAAAAAAAAAAAAAGAAAAGAAAAGAAGAAAGGTTGTGGAATTAGGGGGTGGGGAGGCTTTCTTTGGTTACTAATTGCCTTTAGTTAGTGATTGATCATGGTCTCTGACAAAGGCAGTTAAAAGACTTAAATTCCTTTCGTTTCCTAACATGCCGAATTAATTTATCGTTGTCAAGCTTAGTAGAAACTATTTGTTGTGGAAGAGCCTTATTCATCCTTTCATTGTGGACAATCATCTGGCTGGTCATATTGATGGAAGTTCTCTAGCGCCACCTCAATACTTGTCTGATGAAAACCAACAAAGAGGCCAAGGATGATAGTAGCTTATCACAAGGGGTTTGACTTGTCCTTATCCTCCATACAATAAGTGGTTTGCCCTTGATCAACAACTTATCGAGTAGTAGAAAAAATCCACCCTCTCTGAGGAAGTGGTTGTTCGAGTTGTAGACGTTTAAACAGCAAAGGAATTGCGGGATGCCCTCAGTATTAAGTCTTCCTAAATGGTAGGAGCAGGGATCATCCAATTAAAATCAAAATTGACACAAAAGTCCTGCAATGGATTGCGGACTATTTGCAATGTATTAGTCTTAGTTGTCCATCTGCTTAGTGATACAAAGTGATGCGTTATCTTGCCAGTCTCTGAGAAGAATATACAATGCTCACTACCGCCATTAAAGCGAGACTTGCCCTTCATTTGAGGAACTGAAATTTTCTCTTGTTCAACATGATGATCTTGTTTTGAAACTTGGCAGCTCGTAGCCTTGCGAGGATTTCTTCAGGTGCTGAAGCTTTACATGTCAAAACTTTGAATACTGATCAGGGGAGAAGTTGAGGTCACGGTAGAGGTAGAGGCGGTCACTAGAACTACATGCAGGTGCATGTATGTTAGAGTTAATGGTGGTATTATTTGTAAGGGTGCATTTGTTAAGTGTTAAAGTGGCCTGGACTTATGATGTATTTTTCCCAAAGCCTCTCTCTATAAAAGAGGCCTAGGGTTTTCATTATGAAATAACACAATTCATTCTCTTCCCTCCAACATTGTATCAGAGCATGGTAGGTCTTAGACTTCTTGTGCTTTGGTATCTTTCTTCACCAAATAAACCCTAGGAGAGAGAGAATCATCTCCTCCTTGATCTGGGTTGCTGGACCTCTTGACCTCCTGATCAGCGTTGCCTCTTCCTGTCTGGTGCTGTTACAGGTCGTCGTTAGCCCTTATGGCCTCCAGATTGGCGTTGCCCAACTTGAGTGCCATTGCCAATTGCCCTTGGAGGCATGAGAGTCGCATGGATCTCCTAACCTCTTGATCGGCGTTGCCTCCTCCCCTCTAGCGCCGTTGCAGGTCACCGTCGGCTCCCTTGACCTCCTGATTGGCATCGTCCTAGCCCCTAAGCACCGCCGCCAAGCCTTGGAGCACCGTCACCGCCCTCCGATCACCACTGCCAGTGTCCCTGTGCCTCTCCAGCAGTGTAAAGGCGTCTCCTTACCCCTGAGCGCTATTGCGTAGGGCCTTAGGTGGTCTGAGCATTGCCCTAGCAGCAAGTTCTATCGTTACTGTGCTCTTTTCCTCATGTTGTTGTGGGAGATCATGTCTTAGATTGCTTGCAGTGGCGGATCTCTGCAAGTAGATGAATGTAGGCTATGGTAAGATCTATCCTGTACCCTTCGGAGTGAGTTCTACTGCTCTATTTTATGGATTTGGGTTTTGAAAACCCATTTTCAGATCTGTAAGTACTTGGTATGGTAGTGTTTGGGTCAAGACTATGGCCTCTTCTAGTTTCGAGACCAAGCTGGTGACTACCTCGGCTTCCTTGATGGTCTATGGGACTACTATCAAGCTAAATGGCGCCCAGAATTATTTGTTATGGTCTTAGGCCTTTCGTATTTTTGTTGGACATAAGAAATTGGCGATTTTGAGTAAAAACCCTCCTGAAGAAGACGGTTATGAAAAGTGGGAACAAGACAATTACCTAGTAATGAACTGGGAAATGAATAGTGTTGAGCTGCAAATTGCAGCGAATCTGTTAATATAGGAAACACTGTAAGAGATATGTGGTAGAGCTTGGCAAAGCAATTATCTCAAAAATCTAATCATGCTAGGCTATTTGACATCTATTGTTGCATTTGGTCTTCTATGTAAGGAGAGCTCACGTTGGTTGATTACTACTCAGAGATGGAAGGGCTCTTTCAAGAGCTCAATATGTTTCAACCTACGTTTTGCGAAATGTAGATGGGATAGAGATTGACCTGGAAGGTCTATCGGTTCTTGGATAGTTTGAATTCCAGATTCTCATCTACCAGAGAGAACATATTGGCTCTTGGTGACATTCCCGACATGGAAATTGTATATGCTTGACTATAGAAGATTTCCTCTGATATTATGCATTTAGGGGCTGTCACTTCAGTCTTCGACGTTGCTTGCTGAGGCGTCTGCATTTGCTGTATCTAGAGGCTGTGGTGCTACAACTTGGAGAGGTTTTGGACTTGGTCGTGGTAGAGGATGAGGTCGTATCTATGATCCTTACGTGAACTGCCAGCGCACAAATCATCCATCTGACAAATGTTGGTCGAAGTTTGGCTATCCCAGGAACCACTCTGTTATTGCTGCTGTTGTCCAAGGGGAGACTTACTCTGGTGGTCCTTTGTTTGAGCCAACTCCCGTCTTTGTACCTGTGTCCACCATTATTGCTTCATCATTTCCTTCACTTAATGTTGATGACCATTTTAGGCTAATGACGCTACTACGTTAGCCCCTGCCAACAGAGACCCTTGCTTCTATTGTAGCTACTAGCAGTTCATACAACTTGACGGCTACATCTTCTACTTGGTTGGTTGACTCCGGGGCGTCCTGTCAAGGAGGATGTGATTCTGTCTATGCATAAGACACAAGATGTTACATCTGTTCGGCTGGCGAATGACACTTATTCCCCAGTTACTGGTGTCGGTGAAGTCCGATTTTCTGACAAACTTAGGCTTACTGATGTTTATTATGCTCCAGAAATTCCTATGAGTCTACTTTAAATCTATTGTTTATGTAAAGAGCTTAAGTGTCAGGTGATATTTGACGAGCATTTTGTGTATTTTCAGGACACCCGGATGAGGACGATGATTGGTGAGGGGATTGAGTGCGGTGGACTTTACTACCTTGACACTCCTCACCTATTTGCTGGCACTGTTTCTATGTCTATGGATCCCATCCTATGGCATCGTCATTTGAGCCATCGTTTTGCATCTAAATTAAAGAAAATGTTTCCTGAGTCATCTATTCTAATAATTTTGATAATTTTGATTGTGAAGTTTGTCATCTCGACAAGCGTCACCGTATTTCCTTTCTGTCCAGAAACAATAAAAGATATGATTCTTCTTTTCATGTCATTCATTGTGATATTTAGGGGCCTTGCAAAGTTCACCGGGGTATGTACCGGTATTTTGTGGTGTTTGTAGATGATTTTAGTCTCTTATCTTGGACTTATCTTCTGATGATAGATCTGAAATTTCCTTTGTGATTAAGAAATTTTTCAATGAGATTCAGAATTTCTATTCTATGCGCATCAAAATCTTTCGTAGTGACTACTTTAGAATTTATGCAAAAGGAAGTTAGCGATTTCTTGTTCTCAAATGGTACCCTCCACTAAACATCATGTGCCCATACTTATCAAGAAAATGGCGTTGCAGAAAGAAAATTACGCCACATTCTTGATGTTGCTCGAATAATGATGCTAGCCATAAATGTTCTGAATAATTTCTAGGGAGATGCAGTCCTTACAACTACAAACTTGATAAATAGACTACCTTCTCCTATGCTTGATGACATCACTCCACTCTCCTTACTACAGCCTGATGCCAATACCTTTGCATTGCTACTGCTCATTTTTGGATGCACATGTTTTGTTCATTTGTTTGGCGTACCTGGTAAGTTATCCCCTCGGTTAGTTAAATGTGTTTTTCTGAGTTATTCTAGAACCCAGAAGGGGTAAAAGTGTTTTGATCTGGTGGGGAGACGATATTATGTGTCTGCTGATGTGTCTTTCATTGAGAAGACTCCCTATTTCTCTACTGAGGGTGCTTCTCTTGTGTGGTTTTCTCAGACATATGATCGACGTCATAAGTCCTCTGTGTCTGTCCCTTTACTTATTATGCAGATTGAGCAGCAGGTAGACATCCCTCAGCCCCCACCTTCATTAGTATCGGGTGATCCTTAGAGTTAGATAGATGACAGACTGATTGCTTATAGAAAAGCGATGAGATCTTGCACTTTACACCCAATGGCTAATTTTGTCTATTGACCATCTCAGTCCAACACTACAGAAATTTCTATAACTCTGTCAGCCTTGGTGGTTCCTAAGCATCATACTGAGGCTATGCAAGATAGTGGTTGGAGACAGGCTATGCAGGTGGAGATGGATGCTCTCCTCTCTTGTGGTACGTGGTAGTTAATTGTTCTTCTACTAGGGAAGAAGGTTGTGGACTGTAGATAGGTCTTCACTGTGAAATATCAGCTTAATGGGTCAGCTGAAAGACTTAAAGTCAGGTTGATAGCAAAATGGTACACTCAAACTTATGGAGTGGACTATTTTGACACCTTCTCTTTTGTTGCTAGGTTGAATTTAGTTCGAGTAATTTTATCTATTGTTGATAACATGAGATGGCTATTATATTAGTTGGATGTCAAAAATGCTTTCCTTTATGGAGACTTACAGGAGGATGTTTACATGGCCCAACCATTAGGCTTTGTGGTTGAAATGCGGAAGGTATGTAGACTGAAGAAGGCTATATACAGACTTAAGTCCACGAGCCTGATTCGAGCGACTGAGTACAGTTCAGCTGATCGATTTTCGTAGATCCACTTTGGACCATTCTATTTTTATCAGGAAAATGGATTTTGGTATGGTAATCCTATGTATGTTGATGATATGGTGCTTACAGGAAATGATACCAAGGGGATTCATGAGACGAAGAGCTTTCTCCAGGATACCTTCGTTACTAAGGATCTTGGTAAACTGCGCTATTTTTTGGGCATAGAATGTGCTAGAAATTCCTAGGAATGTTACTATCTCAGAGAAAATATGTACTTGAGTTGCTTGTAGAGACTGGGTGTTAGGTGCTAAGCCCTTTATGGTGCCTGTGGAACTTGTTCAGAGATTATGTGAAGAGGAAGATCCTCTATTTAAGGATAAAGGAAGATACAAAAGTGTTGTTGGCAAACTTTTTTGTTACTGTTACTCACCCAGACATCACTTTCGCTGTTAACAGGGCAAGTTAACATATAGAGAATCCTCGATATAGTCGTTGGAATGCTGTGTGCCTTATTCTTAGGTACTTAAAGGGAAGACCAGGGAAATGATTGTTTATGAAGAATAATAGCCATCTAAATGTTCATGCATACTTTGATGTTGATTATGCAAGTAGCAAGGAGGACAAGAGATCTACAACAGGGTATGCTACTTTCTTGGGTGGCAATCTTGTCACATGGAAAAGCAAGAAACAAATTGTAGTGTCTAGGTTTAGTTGAGAAGTTGAATACAGAGTGATGGTCCATACTAGTTGTGAGCTTATATGGTTAGTGAATTTTATGAGAGATCTTGGCTTCACTACTTTCCGGTGATTACAATGTCATCGGCATGTGCTCGGCATG
Organism: Thalassia testudinum; assembly: GCA_037157565.1. NCBI lineage: Eukaryota > Viridiplantae > Streptophyta > Magnoliopsida > Alismatales > Hydrocharitaceae > Thalassia > Thalassia testudinum. The sequence goes on along the minus strand of JAZHRO010000071.1, from coordinate 16,656,001 downwards.
TAGGCGAAATGAGGGTTTTTGATGAGATATCATATCGACATGACATATCGAAATGCAGGGATGTCTCCGGCATGCCACTGAAATTGTCGGCATGTCGATGATATGTCTGTTTGCGTTGTTGCATGCTGCTAGGTCGCATGCAAGTGACGCATGCCGCATGCCATTGCTAATGTTGGCTATTGGTTGGCTGTTGCTGCGTTGCACTGCTGCAACTGTTGCACGAGTTATGTATCATATATCGCAAACTTGAAAGATATTGATGATTCGTATCATGGGGGCTCCTCAAAACATACTTTTGGTCTTCTAGAGTCTGCATTTTTTTCATATTGTAACATTTTTACCTATTTTAAGTCATTTTTAGTAATTTCCTCAAAATTCCATAATATCATCAATATATCCCCTTTTGAATTAGTATTAGCACTTTTCTTCCTGTAGTCCTTAATTTTAAAAATAGTTATCCATTTAAATAGGAAGTATAAGACATGGTTTAAGGCTTAAATGGAAATGTCTATCCATTTAAATAGTTATTTTTAAAATTCCAATCATTTTGACCAGTGGTCATTTTTGTTAGCATGTGTCGGCATGCATTTGTCATGTCCTCGGCATGCTTTGGAAATAGACTATTTTTGGGGCATCGAAATCGTCGAAATCTGACATTGAAACATGGGTATTCCCATGGCATGCCCTCGGCATGTCGGCGAAATATGCACTTAAAAATTTATCGAAACGACATTGAAATCGACATTTCGAACCTTACTACTTTCACTCAAGTGCCAATGTTCTGTGACAATCGCTTGGCAACATTTATTACTTTCAATCCTATTTTTCATGAATGCACTAAGCATATAGAAGTGAACTGCCATTTTGTACGTGACATGGTCACTTTAGGATAGATCTGCACTCCTATGACAACATCTAAACAACAACTAGTTGATATTTTCACTAAGGCTCTACCCAGAAAGCATCATGAGTTTGTATTTTCCAAGTTAGGCATGTTAGATATATACCCTTTAACTTAAGGGAGAATGTTAAGAGTTAGTGGTGGTATTATTTGTAAGGGGCATTTGTTAAGTGTTAAAGTGACTTGAACCTATGATGTAGATTTCCCAAAGCCTCTCTCTATAAAAGAGGCCTAGGGTTTTCATTCCGAAATAACACAATCCATTCTCTTCCCTTCAATAGACATGGACAACAATAGTTTGGTGGCCAATCTAATTATGCTCAAAGAGGACGTGGTCGTATGCATACTAGGCAAGTAGGTGTTATCTGTCAACTTTATGGTAATGAAGATTCTTCTTGCTTGAACCTACCCAGTGTCACCAATACTTCATATACTTTTATTCCCAATATCGAATAGTCCACTTGCACTAATACCACCAACTGCGAAGCCCATTCTTATTTACCAATGTCAGCGTATTAAGTCTACAACCAATAATGATTGAGGCAATGTCACATTGGAGTCCAACAACCACTTGCCAACGTTGTGTTAGTGCTAAAGCACGAAATAACCTAATTTTGATTCTTAATAAAATAAGCAATGATATTTGGATAAGCCTAACAATGTTTACCGAACCTTAATTTGATATACAATGAGGCTAGAGCATGAAGATATCATATGAAGATCTATTTATAAAGATTCAATGATGGCCCAACTCAAAATTGAAGAAACAAGTTTTAATGAACTTCAAGAAGATTCAAAGCTTGATTCATACAATTTTTCTTATTTCTAGATCTTTGTCAAAATGCCATATGCATAATCACACACATTGTATTCGTTTATTAAAATTTATCAGAAAAAGATTCAAAATTCATTTTAAATAAAAATTAATTAATTAAGGACATCCACACTTCATTTAGAAGGTTAGTTTCCCTTGATCAAGAGACATGAGTTTCAGATCAACTAATGTTCAAAAAAAGAAAATTAACCGATTAAGGAAAATGATTAATTGATTAATTTTACATTTGTGAACGAAATAAATCGATTCAAGCTTAAAATTAATCAACAAATTGGTTAAAAGAATTTGTCAATTGATTAAATTTGTTAGTTTATGTTTTGGGTTGAAATTACTTGAAAGGGAATTAATTGATAAGTTAATCGATTAATTAATGTTATTTTTTAATTCCAAAGATGTCATTATGAATTTTTGGTGGTTATTAAGCCTCAAATCAAAGTTTATAAATATTCTATGAAGGCTTAGGATTTAGATACACAATTTTCTTACTTGCTATTGAATTCAAATTCAATTGCTAGATCTTTTGTTCATAAAGCACTCAAGCTTTTATTTTTATTTACAAAGAGCTTTCGTACTCCACTTCCCTCGCACTAAACTTTGAAATTTTGACTTAGGGAAGTATATGAAAGTATTTTATCAAGTTCTACTACATTTATTTGTACGTACACTTGCCATTGGCTTTATAAGGCTTGTTGATCTATTTTTAGATTTTGCTATATTTTGGGTGCCAAAGTTGTAGGATTCTGGTCTTCTTGGAAGAAGAGGATTAAAATCCTTCTTGAGGGTGTCTAAGAAGGGGCATTATAAACTGAGGTACACCACCCTCAGAATTGTGGTGTGGCATAATGATTCCTACTTGAAGGAGGGGTAAAATCCTAGATAGGGGATATCTAGGTACATGTTTTTCTTGGGCTTGGGTTTTTTCTATAAATACTTATCTCAATTGTAGTTTTCTTGTGGAGTGATTTTTAATTTACTTGTTTGTTTTTATCAAGCACAAATGACCCCTTTTTGCGACAATTTCACACTGAAGCTGTTCCACTTCTTGTCACCAGTGCTTCCCCCCCAACAACCACCAAACAAATCCCACCTACTGCTATTAACCATAATGTTGGTGCACCTACACACAATTTACGACGAAGAAAAAATTCTGGGGCACGTTATCCACTTGCTAGCTATGTGGATTACTCCGCCTTTAGTACTACTTTTTGAGGTTTCATCACAAAGTATACACTTGGGAAGCACGTAATTATAGGGAGGATATCAAAGATGAACGTTGGGTACAAGTTATGCAAGAGGAAATACATGCCATGTAGCAGAACAATGCCTGGATTCTTGTTCCTCGATTCCAACATAAGAGTGTTGTTGGTTCCGTGTGGGTTTATAAAATTAAATACAATGCTGATGTAACCAACGATAAGTTTAGAGTTAGGCTTGTTGCTAAAGGTTTTATTCAACAATATTGTAAGGATTTTAATGAAACATTCGGTGTAGTGATAAAGGTTGTTACCGTTTGGATTATCATGAGCTTAGCTTTTAGTCATGATTGGAAATTGCATCAATTAGATGTTAAAAATGCTTTCTTCATGGTGATCTACAAGAGATCTACATGGAATAGCCTGATGGCTTTGAAGAAATGAGTCACACTGTGTTTATTTACTTCAAAGGTCAATTTATGGACTCAAGTAGGCATCCCACAGTTTGTTTCAAAGTTTTAGCAAAGTTATGGTTAACCTTGGGTTTCAACAATGCCCAGTTGATCATTCTGTTCATTATTTTTTAATCAATTGATACCAAGGAGTTATGGTTGTTTTGTTGCTTTATGTTAATGACATTGTTCTCATCGAGAATTTAAATTCTCTAATTGACAAAGCCAAAATGGAACTCCAACACTTCAGCATCAAAGATCTTGGTGCTCTATGTTATTTTCTTGGAATTGAACTTGACATGTCCAACACCTGCCTAGCCTTGACACAACATTAGTACAACCTCGATTTACTTTAGCGATATAATTTCTTAAATTGCAAGCTTATCTCCACTCTGCCATAGTCACAACACATTGTTTAAGATTGGCAGTCAGCAAATTTTTAACCTTGCTGAATATTGCAGTATGGTGGGTGCTCTTTAATACTTGACCATTACTCGTTTCGGGCATCACCTTTGCAGTCAATTACGTTTCTCAATATGTGCACTCTCCGATTATTAATCATCTTGAAGCTGTGAAGCATCTTTTCTGATACCTGAGCACAAATGGCCTTTGTTTTACGAGAAATCTGGACTTGATATGTCTATGGAAATCTTTCTGCATATTTTGATTTTGATTGGGCAGGTGATCCAGATAATTGACGGTTTGTTACTAGTTTCGTATCTTTCTCGGGAATAACTTGATCTCTTGGAAATGTAGAAAGCAATGAAGTGTTGCTAGGTTCAGTGTTGAAGCAGAATATCATGCTCTTGCCACCACCATCAGCGAGATTATTTGGATTTGTTCCATCCTCCCCAATTCGGGAATTTGGAATTGACATACACCTTTATACTGTGACATTCAAAGCGTGCGCGTGCTTGTATCAATCTTGTTTTCCATGAATGGTCAAAACACATTCAGATTGATCATTTTGTTCAGGAAAAGGTCTAGAATAGCGAAGTTCTTTTTCTCATACCCACCGATAAGCAGCTTGCTGACCTTCTCACCAAGCCAATTTTGGTTAAAGTTTTTTGTGTTTGAAAGACATACTGTGCATTTCTCAGCACTATGCTTACTTTACGGGGGGATGATAGAATTATATTTTGAAAGGGTCACCTGTAAATATTTATTAGTGTGTGGGTTAATTATGATATTTGTATTTGGCTATAAGCAATCCCTTGTATTATAAATAAGTTCCTAGGACCTCCTCTCAAATCATCGAGAGTTGTAACCCTAGGCCTAGATGTAGAGTGGCACAACACCTCTCGAACTAGGTTAACAATTTTCTTGTCTCTCGTGGTTTGTTTCTTTTAGTTTAATGACAACAAGGCAACTCCTTTTATTGCCAAATGCCCTCCCTTTCATGAGTGTATTGAGTACATTGACGTGGATTATCACTTAATTTGAGATGTTGCTTTATTGGGGACAGACTCCATACCATACATCTCTACAGAGAAATATTTGGTCGACATTTACCATGGCTCTACCTTGCTATTGACTAGAGTTTATTTGTTCCAAGCTGAGTACAAGAGGTTTTCATGTTTTGGCTTGAAGGGGAGTTTTAGAGATTATTATTATTTTTATATTCTTGCATGAACACTTTTATAATTTTACCCTCTTGTCTTTATATAAAGATGCTAGGTTTTCCAGTTGTTTAATTAATCAATCTGTCTTTCAACAACGTTGTTTTCTTTCCTTGAGAAAGCATAATCACCATTATCCTGTTAAGGGTTAAATTTAGGCAAGGTACTGGGCATGATTTTTCTTTTTTAGTTATTGTAGTTTACCTAATTTCTTTGTAGAATGATAATTTGTATGTCATAAGGCATATCTGCACTAATTTGACCTCTTGTGTTTTTGCCTAGTGCCAGAATAAGTACAGATTTACTTCAAAGAGCTATTCCCTTCTTTAAATCTTTTTAGGGATTTTCTAATTTCCAATTGTTCTTGTGTATTCTTCATTTTTATTATTTTATTTTAAGAAGGGTAGGATTTGAACCTTTGCCTTCTGGGTGCAATCATTATGCCATTTGAGTGATCTTTTTATCTAGCCAGTAGGCACTGAGCAATGAAACTCTGACATATACTAGATTTTTGCTTTAGTTAATTTGTCGATGACTGTTGACCTTAGCCAATTATACTTTTGTTTTAGAATGGTCATATTGTTTTGACCAATGATACTGCTTTTGAAAATGATCATATACTAGATTTTTGCTAGTGAATGCAATCATACTGTTGACCTCAGCCAGTTATTCTTTTGAAAATGAAAAAAAAAGATCCTCATGGTTTTGTAAATTTTGTAGGTAAAATCCTCATCGCGTGCAGCCCTACATTCCTCGATCAGTGATATTGGTTCAGTTGTCAGTATGATTGATAGGATAGCGGGTGCAGCACCTGGGAATGGATCACGGGCTGCTGTTGGTGAAGATTTAGTTGCTATGACAAAGTGCCGCCTGCAGGCCAGGAACTTCATGTCCCAGGATGGCAGTGCTACAACAAGGAAAATGAAGCGACAAATAAGTGCAATGCCCTTGAATGCTGTGCGATCAGCTACTGGCATTAATGAGAGTTGCAAACAATCACCAACACTTGATGCTTCTGAATTAGAGTCAACTGCAACCTCTGATTTGAAGAGGCTCAAAATCGAGGTGCCAAGTCCATTCAGATTGGGTGATTTTCATTTTTTTTTTTTTTGAAAGGGGAAAGGGTGGTTGTCCTCAAGATGCCACCCAGGAAATGTATCAATTACTCATAAAAGGTACATAGCTTAGATTACAAGTAAGAACTCCACCCCTAGATGAAAGATAAAGTGGATGCAACGATGTTTTCCACATACAGGCGTTGCCCCCTAAAGACAACATCATTCCTACCCAGCCAAATGGCCCACCCTATCGCCAACGGTTGGGCCCTCTTCCTCTTCAATCGAAAAACATTGCGTCTAATGTCAGCTCCGCCACGCCTGAAAGAGCTCCAGAAACTGAGAAAAGAATCATGGGCTCACCATTGGTCCTCAAATCGATCCTTGACCTTTGTCATCATTGGGCAGGCAAAAGAACAAGTGGTCCACGTCCTCCTCTGCCTGTCCACAAAGTGGACAAAACCTTTCTACGTCTTGGTCCCACTGTACCCTCCACATCCTAGTCATCAGCCGACCTCCCTGAGAAGCCAAGCAAAAATCTTCACCTTTAGGGGGTAAGAAGCATCCCATACCTGCTTGCAGTCTCTAATGAAATCAATGTCCCCCAGCACGCCTGAACCTCCAAGTCTTCTATATGCGTCCCGCACCGAGAATTCTCCTTCCATCCAAAAGAGTCTGCACGAACTTTTGGATGAAAATTTTCTAGATCTTGCAACATCTCCAGCAACTCCCCCAACCTCTGGTCCGATAGACTACCTGAGAATGTAGGACACCATGCATCATCCCAAACCTTCACCACAGACGCACCTTTATCTGCTGTTAACATCGCCAGCCTAGGGAAGTGCCTCGCCAGAGCCCCAAGCCCTGTCTAGTCATCCGTCTAGAATATGAAAGTATCACTCAATCCCAGCACAGGTGTAAAGAACGATTGGATCTTCGTTGCCACCATAGATAAACCTAAGTGTAAGGCACTATGGGGGGGGGGGGGGGGGGGCACCATGAGGCCTTATCCAGGTGGTCCCCCATAGCAGGATTGCAAGATACTCCCCACTAAACCCTCCTCTCCCCCAAGTAGCCTCGCAATCCACTTCGCTAGAAGGCTGTCATTCATCCTCCCTACCCCCTTGACTCCCAGTGCCCCATCCTTGATAGGTATGCAAATCTCACTCTAGGCCACCAGCTTTGGCCCCTTCTCACTTGCTCCGTAGTTGGTCTAGAAGAAACTTCTCATCATGCCCACAATCCTATATTCAACCTCCCACGGCAGCTTCACAACAGAGGTAACGTACACTGGCAAAGCTGACAGAGCCACTTTGAGGAGAACCAGCCTCCCCCCTCTCGAAAGCAACCTAGCTGCCATCCCGCCAACCGATCCTCAATCCTTTCCAACAACGGAGCCTAGTCCTGTATAGACAACCTCCTGTCCATCAGGGGCAAGCCTAGATAATGGAGGGGCAGAGACCCAACCTTCGTCCCTAAAGCCTCTGAACACTTTTTGACCTCCTCAATAGCCATACCAAAAGGTATAAAAGACTTCAAAAAATTAATCTGCATGCCTGAGGACACCCGCCAGAAGAATACAGCTTTCTCGCTTTCGCCCTTGCCCTTCCATGAAAAATAAAGTATCATCCACATACTGCAACATTGACACACTCATCCCTTCCCCCACAGGGAAGCCTTCATCATCCCTGCTACACATGCCCTGTCGGATGCCCTCGCCAGAGCATCGGCTGCTAGGACAAACATGGGTGCCAGAGGACACCCATGCTGAACACCTTTCCTCGACTGGATCTAACCACCTGTTGGGTTCTCATTGATGAGGATCGAAAATGATGTTGTGATGCACTGTTTCATCCATTTGATATAGACTGGCGGAAAACCCCTCTTGGCCATGGCTGCCCACAAGGACCACTGTACTGAGTTGTACGCATTTTTGAAATTGACCTCCCATAGGAAAGCCGTCCTTTCCTTCCAATGCACAAGGATCTCCGTAGTCGCCACATATCCATCCAGGATACATATTCCTGGCATAAAAGCCGTTTGCACCTCCGATACAACTCCCCCAACCACCTTCCTGAGCCTGTTCGCCAGAATCTTTGCAACAATCAGATACATGGCATTTGAGAGAGCAATTGGTCTATAGTCATCGATCGCCTCTGCCCCCTCCTTCTTAGGTACTAGGAACATGTAGAATTTGTTGAGCCTGTTGAAGCCACAGTAATCCTCCCTAAACTCTGTAAGGACCTGTAGGATCTTATTCTTCAGTAATGGCCAAAACTCTTTGAAAAACAGCACTGAAAAATTGTCGGGACCCGAGCACTCATCAACATTCAGCCCCTAGATTGCCTTATGGGCCTCGTCCTCTGTGAATGGTGCACCAACTCTTCCGCCGCCACTGCATTGACCACCGGAACGTCCATCTCTCGTCATCGCCACCTCCTAATTCTCCTCTTCCCTGTGAACTCCCTGAAGTACTCTGCCACTGCTCTACCCACAGCTTCCCTGCTTGAGTAATCCACCTCGCCCACCTGGAGCTTATTAATCCAGTTCCTCCTGTGTCTGGCTGACACCATCATGTGGAAGAATCTGTTGTTAGAGTCCCCCTCCTTGATCCACTTCTATCTGGATTTCGTTCTCCACTCCACTTCCACTTTCCGGTCCTGCACTTGGACCGTCTTCATGTGCTCATTCTTGGTCTCTCTCTCCACCGCTGCCAGCAGGCTCTGGTCTCCACTTTGTCCAGTCTTTGGATCTATCCGAGTGCTTCATCCTTCTTTCTATTTCGCTCCTCTTTCACCCACCTATATTCCTTAAGAAAGAGTCTCAACTCTTGAAGTTTTGCCTCTAGCTTTGTGGCTGCCAAGCCGTTCGGGTGCAGAGCCCTCCATTTGTCCTTCACCATGCTTTTGAAGCCCTCCTCTAAGAGCCATGCCCTGTCAAATTTGAAGTATGTACCAAAGTGGGAGTCTTCGCTAGACTCCCACAACAAAGGAGTGTGGTCCGAGAAGGGTCTCTCAAGGGCACGGATACCTGCCAACGAGAAGACCTCTGCCGAGCATAGAAATTGGTCCAATCTGGACATCAAACCTCCGGAGCTCCTTAACGTATAGGCACGGGAGGCAGGGGGTACATCCTGCAGTCCCTGCTTAGCGATGAACTTTACGAAGTTTTCAAAACCCCAATCTCAACCTCTCTCGTTGGGCCTATCTTCCGCCAAGAGGGTGACGTTAAAGTCCCCTCCGATAAGTCACGGGCACTCTTGAAATCTCCCAGCGATTTGGTAGAGTCCCTCATAAAGAGTAATCCTCTCGGAGTCATCAACCGGTCCATACACTGATGAGAACACCGGCACCAGCCCATCGTTCAGCCTCCTCAACTACATCGAGACCACCCATGCTCCCATCTCCGAGTCTTCCAAAGAAAACAAGTCCTTTCACCTAATCAAGACTCCCTTTGACCTCCCCACCGCATCCAATGCCTGAAAACCTCCAGCATGCCACCTCCGATCTCTCTCCACTCCCTCTGATCACACGCTTGCAGCTTCGTCTTCTGGAGAAAAATGATGTTTGGACCCCACTTCCGGAGGTACGACCCTAGTGTCCCCCGACGCAAGGGATCACAGAGCCCCCCATCATTCCATGTGAGGATCTTCAGCATGGAGTATGCAAGGAGACCCCCTTGCGGCTCGACTGAAACCGGCCGCCTCCACAAACTGCTCCACCTCCCCAGGCCCAAACGCACTGGACCACCCTACTTCCCCTCCTCAACCAAACTCCTTGTGACCCTCCCCTCCTCAACTTCCCCCCTGTAGCCCTCCTTCCCCAGCCCCTACAACCTCCATCTTCCCCCCCCCCCCCCCCCCAGCTGCACCTCCATCATCCATCCCCAGAAGCTCCGCATCCTCACCCCTTCTCGCTCTTCGCCTCCGGCACTGCAGGGAGGCGCATCACCATCCCTCGCACCTTAAAGAGACCCCGAGGTCCCCATTACTCCCATCGAGCGAGTCTTACCATCGTTGTTGCGGTGTGGAGCACCACCATCGTCACCTCCACGAAAAATCTCCGCGGCACCACCCTTGGCACCACCTCCATGAGGGAGCCCTACGTCGCCATCCGAAGGTCCATCGGGTAACCGAGGGGTCGTAGCTACCCTCGAAGCCCCAGACGCAGCCCTTTGCTTCATGGAGAAGATTTGCGTCGCCGCCCAAAGCTTCTCCATCCTCTGGTGGAGAAGCTTCATTGCCGTGACCTCCCCTTCCCTCTTTCCATCTCCATCATCGGGGAAGATTCCCTTCGCTCGCTAGTCGTCGCTCACCCCTCCCACGCTTGCTAAGAAAGGTGTGTCCTTGAAACTCCTCAAAACCCTTCATGGGCCTTTAAAGCAGGAGTCGTGGGTGGGCTTCAGACTCAGGTGTAGGTCCAGACCTGGCTCCGAAACCACCCTCTCGCTCCAAGTGCCCTAACAAGCTGTGGGCCCCCCATACTCAAAGCCCCCTCAAGGCATTCAAAATCCCATGTGCCAAATCGCCTCGAAACCTCCACTGGATCGCCCTCATGCCTCAAGCAGTTCCCTCGAAGTTCCTTCGAATAGCCCCCACGCCTCCCCTCGAAGTCCCTGAGCGACCCCTCATCTTCCCCGACCACCTCCACGCCTCCTTCGCACTTAATGTCTACCCCTTGTCCATCGCACCTGCCTCGTCTACCACCATGCCCATTGATCGTCGAGCCATGACATGCGCTCGCCCATCCAGCTCCGAGCCACGTGCTGCTGACGCAGCAGACGAAGCACTTACCCTACCGGTGACCCTTGGTCTCCACACGACCCCCCGTGCCTTTGCGGCCCCTCCCACCGACTCCGCTCCCTCGGTCGGCATCCTCACCACCTCAGCTAAGGAGTGCAATCCCCCTCTGATCGGCCGCACCCTTACTACCCAAGAGGCGCTCCCCAGGCAGAGCGACACCTTCTCAAGGAGTGTCTTGCTGGGTTGGAGGTCCACCATCGCTCTCACCACCGTAAGGTCATCGCTGTTGGTGCTAGAACAGCACGATCATTTATTTTGATGATAACAAAACACGTGTTATTTAACATTTGCTCTTGGAGTCTTAGATTTCAGGTCAATTGCAAATGTAGACGGAATTCGAGCTCGCATCCAGGACGGATTGGAGGAGCTTGATGGGGAACAGAGGAGATTCACGAGGAGCCGTCTGATAACCCTGTCAGTGCAATGATTGTTCCTGATTTCGGGTTGATTCACTTGGGCTTTGCACCTAACGGCTATGGAGCCTTTCCTAAGCCTTCCAAAGCCTTCCTAAGGCCTCTATAAATAGAGGGGAGCCTTTACACCAACACACACCAAGAGAAACCTAGACACACCTAAGGAACATACTTTCTACCATTTTGTCTCTCTTGCTCTCAAAGCTCAAGTTCTACATCTTGAGAGCATCAAGCCTTTGCGCACCCGCTCTCCCGCCGTAGTTCACGAGAGCGAAGTTGCGCCGTCGCGTGGCTCACACATCCGTGTCGTCGACGCACTCCTTTCAAAGGGAAGCATCCTAATTCCTATAGAAGCTTAGGTTTAAAATTACTTTGTTAGCTCTATAGGATTACTTGTTTATTTTATCTTTGTTATTTGGTTGGGTATTCGCTTTGCGAATTCCCGTCTCCTTCGAGGGACAAAATCCTTCTCGTGAAGAGAAGGGGTTGAGGAACGCTACCCTCGCACTTGTAGCGTGGTTGTATTTGAGGTTGAATCACCCTCGTTTAAAGTGATTCGCTTAGTGGATTTTGATCAACTTGGTTGATCGAAAAATCCTAACTCGAGAGGGTTAGGTGGTGGTTTTCACCCGGTTTGGGATTCCACCAAAAAAATAATTGTGTACTCGTGTGATTGTCTATTTTGTGAGATTGTTTATATTTATTTTCACAATTATTACGTCATCCCCTCCTAGTAGGGAATTTACATTTGGCATCAGAGCAGGTTCTTGCGAGATCGGAGTAACACCTGGCATGATGATCATGGAGGGGAGCACATCCGCAATCCGAATCTCCGAGGGGCAGTCCACGTCCCGTCCACCATTCTTCGACGGGAGCAACTACCCCTATTGGAAGTTGCGGATGAAGACTTGGCTTTAAGCCAATGACTTCACGATTTGGGCCAGGTGCGCGACGCCATTTGAGATCCCAGAAAAACCCACGGGAGGCTACTCGCAACAACAAATTCGCGAACTCTCTTTGAATGCGAAGACCATGAACGCCCTCTACTGTGCGCTTAGCTCGGAGGAGTTCAATAGAATCTCGCAATGCGCCACCGCATACGAGATCTGGCACACACTCGAGGTAACTCATGAAGGTACCTCTAAGGTAAATACTTTTAAAATAAATTTACTTTTTCAAGAATTTGAATGCTTTTCTATGAAACCTAACGAGTCTTTAAGTGAGATGAACACTAGGTTTACTCTCATTGTAAATAACTTGAAAGCTTTAGGGAAGACTTTCATTAAGGGGGAGCTTCAAGGGAAGCTTCTTCGTTCCCTCGGACCGGAGTGGGATCAGAAAGTCATCGCCATCGAGGAGGCGAACGAAGTGGAGGAGCTCAACATGGAAGATCTCCTAGGCAATCTAATGGCCTATGAGACAAAGTTGAAGCAGAAGAAGGATACACCGGAGCCTAAACCGAAGAAGACTCTCGCCTTCAGAGCTACGTCGGATAGCGAGGTAAGTTCCGACGACGAAGACTTTAGAATTTTACTTAAAAAATTTTCCAAGTTTTGTAGGGAATTAAAGAAAGAGAAAAAGGAGAAGGAAAGCCCGAGACGTTGCTACCACTGCAACGAGAAAGGACACATAGGACCAGAGTGCCCTCTTCTCAAAAAGGAGAAGGCAAAGGAAAAGAGATCTAAGAAGAAGGCGTTCCAAGCCACTTGGGACGATTCCAGCTCGGAGGAAGAAGAAAAGTCCATAGAAGAAGAAACCGCTTGCTTCGGTTTCATGGCCAGAGGAAGCGACAACGAAAGCGGAAGCGACTCAGACAACGAGGTAAGTTACGACTTACAAGAAGCTTTTAATGAATTATTTGATGTTAGTAAATCATTAAGAATAGAAAACAAAAGCATTAAAAAGAACCTTAGTTTTCTTAAAAATAAAAATGATAGAAAAATAACTTAAGGACATAGAAGCTAGTCCTAGAATTGATAATCTATTATTAGAAAATCAAAACCTCATCAATGAAAATAATAAATTGATTGAGGAAAATGATAGTTTAAAGTTAGAAATCTGTGATTTAAGAACTAAGATGCATACTATAGAAAAAGAAATCGCATGTCTTAGGGAAAACTCTAACAAACTAATCAACAAAGTAGATGATTTATATAGCCCTAAGATTGAGAAAGGATCTTCATCAAGGAGACCCGCTAACAGATCCGGATCCAAGCCCACTTGGATACTGAAAAAAGAATTAGAATCCTGCTTTGTAAGTTTCAGGGATAACTACAATACGAAAGACTAGACCTACAAGCTCAAGGCTGGTCAACTCGAGTTGGGAGAACTAAGGAGTAGACCAAGGAGGAGAACGAGAAGACCGACGGACGGCGAATAAGCGATGGACCCGCCGCACGTCGACTACCAGATTGGAGACCGACGCCAATGCCCGGGCCTCCAAGCTACGGATGGGAGCCCCATCCGATGTGGCATCCACCATCATTCGGGCCATTTTATTGGCCATGGTAGGTGAGGTAAAAATTCTTCACCCTATCTTTTTATCATTAGCATTTAGATAGGGGGAGTTAAAAAATTTTATGAGCTAATTGTAAATTTTTAAAGGGGAAATATAAGGTAGCTAAATTTCCTTTAGAAAGGGGGAGAAAAATAATAGCTATCTTGTTGTTATAAAAAGAAAAAAGGGGGAAGACATTACCTTTGTCAAAAGAAATTTATAGAAGAGCATATTTTAAGGGAAAGTTATAGGAAATGTAAAATCAATTAAACCTTTTTGATAATGTCAAAAGGGGGGAGGATTTTTTGCATTATTATTTATGGTTTTGTCATCAAAAATGGGGAGATTGTTGGTGCTAGAACACCACAATCATTTATTTTGATGATAACAAAACACGTGTTATTTAACATTTGCTCTTGGAGTCTTAGATTTCAGGTCAATTGCAAATGTAGACGGAATTCGAGCTCGCATCCAGGACGGATTGGAGGAGCTTGATGGGGAACAGAGGAGATTCGCGAGGAGCGATAGATTGAAGATGGAAGGACAAGAAGAATAGGATAGAATTCCATTTTTCCTTTCATGTATTTTTGTCGTTATTTTGTTGCTCTTTATTTTTTACTTAGATTCATGTTAAAGAGCCTCAAAGTACCTTAACAGTAGTCCTAGGAACACCGGCACAACCCTAGGATACTTAGATTTTCTGTAGAGAACATAGAAAATCAATGTAGGGTTCAAACAGAGTTTCCAGACGTCTAATTCCCAAATCAGACGTCTGATAAAGTATTTTAAGACGTCTGACTGTTGATTTAGACGTCTGATAACATTTATGCTGGACATAGTTAGTTCTGTCTGATGAAATCAGACGTCCAGACCTTAAACCAGACGTCTGATGACTTTGCCAGACGTCCAATTAGTGGACCGTTGACTGGCTTAATAAACACTCAAGGATATGACCGTTAGAGCCTTATCAGACGTCCTTAGGTCTTTCCAGACGTCTGATAAATGACCGTTTTGCCTCGACTGACCCAAAATCTCTTCTCAGAGATTTCATAGCCGTTGCACTTTCTTGGAAATCCATTCCCACGAAAAAGTAGGTTTCCAGACGTCCAGACATAGTGCCAGACGTCCTGTATGTCGTCTGATGGACTTGCGGTAGAACCCTGTTTAGATCTGATCCAAGTCAGGAAGAGACCCGCCCAAAATCAGACGTCTGACCTTATTTTCAGACGTCTTAAAGTGATCTTCCAGACGTCTGATGCTAGAATTGGACGTCTGATAACCCTGTCAGTGCAATGATTGTTCCTGATTTCGGGTTGATTCACTTGGGCTTTGCACCCAACGGTTATAGAGCCTTTCCTAAGCCTTCTAAAGCCTTCCTAAGGCCTCTATAAATAGAGGGGAGCCTTTACACACCAACACACACCAAGAGAAACCTAGACACACCTAAGGAACATACTTTCTACCATTTTGTGTCTCTCTTGCTCTCAAAGCTCAAGTTCTACATCTTGAGAGCATCAAGCCTTTGCGCACCCACTCTCCCGCCGTAGTTCACGAGAGCGAAGTTGCACCGTCGCGTGGCTCACGCATCCGCGTCGTCGACGCACTCCTTTCAAAGGGAAGCATCCTAATTCCTATAGAAGCTTAGGTTTAAAATTACTTTTCTAGCTCTATAGGATTACTTGTTTATTTATCTTTGTTATTTGGTTGGGTATTCGCTTTGCGAATTCTCGTCTCCTTCAAGGGACAAAATCCTTCTCGTGAAGAGAAGGGGTTGAGGAACGCTACCCTCACACTTGTAGCGTGGTTGTATTTAAGGTTGAATCACCCTCGTTTAAAGTGATTCGTTTAGTGGATTTTGATCTACTTGGTTGATCGGAAAATCCTAACTCGAGAGGGTTAGGTGGTGGTTTTCACCCGATTTGGGTTTCCACCAAAAAAATAATTGTGTACTCGTGTGATTGTCTATTTTGTGAGATTATTTATATTTATTTCCGCAATTATTACGTCACCCCCTCCTAGTAGGGAATCTACAATCGCCTCTTAGGCCGAGTCCCTTACACCATCACAACCTAGCAAAAGGACTAACCACCGCCTCTAGAACCTCCCTCGTGCGGGGAAAGAGCGGGACACCTTCCACGTCCACCAGCATCCCTACCCTCCTTGGCAGTCGCTCCTGGAGCGCTCCATCAGATCTGAAGGCCCAACACCATCTAACCACCCCATTCGGACATGGGAGATCCTTGAAGAGCAATCGCTTCACCAGCTCCATCGTTATGCCAACGAGCATAAACTTCCCTTCGCCTACCGCCTTCAGCTTCATCCCCTTCATTCGGCCCCCCAGCACCTTCACCACCTCAGCATTGAGCTCGCCCAACCCAACAAGACCTCCTGCTACCACCTCGACCAAGGCTATCGTAAGGGTTCTCTCGAGCATCCTAATTGCCTTTGACCATGGAGCTTCGACCTTGACCAATGGTGCACCCTCAGGGGAGGGAGTGTGGGTGCTCGCGCGCCCGACACCACCGCCTTCTGTGCTTCCCTCAGCACGCAAGATGCCCTTTGGTGACCAAGACCTCTTCACTTAAAGCACCTCACTGGGTCCCTACACATTTGCGTGACGTGGCCCCTCCCTCTGCACTTGAAGCACAACACCTCTGCTGCCACCCTCCTTGCTTTCCCCACCACCAGTGACCAACCTTGCCCCTCTTCCCCCCTTCGCTCACCCCCCTCGCTCTCTTTTGCTCTTTACGATGGACATGTTCTAATTTTCAAAATGATTCTAGAGCAGGTGTAGCATGACTGAGATATTCTAATCTGTTAGTTCAATAAAGAAAGAAAATATTCTATTTTTTTGGCTATTATTTTGAATGTAATTCAGCATGTAATTTTTAATTTTCAATTTTATTAGGTACTCATCCATAACGGTGCTTGTGGAAAATCATTAAATGGAAGGTAGTTCCTTTAGTTACATGGAAACCTAAGAGAAAAATGAGAGATTGTCATTTATTTTCCTCTTGACTAAAAATGCTAGCATTAATGTGCTATTGGAAAGAGTTAAAAAGATTTGTCACTAGGGGGAGGGTGGGAGGGTGAGGGTGTTGTAAGTTGGCTGGGGACTCAGAAGGATTTTGAAGGTTGCTAGTGAGAAGAGAGTGAAGGGTTTGCTGTGGCCTGAGGGAAGAGAAACTAGAGATATTTTTGGTGCCTTTACAGGGGATTGTGGGGGTTGCACATGGTGAAATGGCCTGGGTCATCAATCTTTCTTTTAAGGTAGTGATGGAGTTCCCTGAGATAGGAAAGCTTGGTAGTTTTCTAACCATTCATTTCAAATACTTGAGGATGTTCTTTTCCAAAAAACAAAAAAGTCTTGAAGATGTTGGAAAGGAGTTTGGTGAGTGATCTTGCACGAGTGGGGAGCTTAGTTTTTTGAACATATAAGAAGGGTAACTTTATAGAGGAATGAAAAGGAAGAACTAACTTTTGCATGACTTAGAGGTTACCTTTGAAAGTTTTCCTTGCTGCTAATTGTGAAAGTTTTCCTAATTTGATTCCATTCAATGAAAAGAAAAGAGTGACTAGTATGGGAGGTTGAGTCACATAGAGGGAAGTTGCATCTCCGGTAAGATGTAGAGAAGTACTTGAATGTGATATGGGTAGTGTAGGAATCAAATGTATCCTCATCCAACTCATAAGAGGATCCATCCAAGATAGTGGCAAATAGAAAGAACCGCAATAATAAAAAGATAGGGTAAATGGTAGATAGGAAGTGGGAGACAATCCCAAGCAGTGTCAACAATAAAACAAAAGTAGTCATTGTAAATCGTAGATTAGTGTAGAGAAGTAGTCACTATGGGCGTAAGTCATGCGCACATGTGGGTGAACATGCACATGAGACTACTCGTGCATTGGGGCTAGCTTCATGACATTAGGGCATGGCATGGGACTTGGAGCAGGCAGCAACAACGGAATCGACGATGAGGCACTTGCCAATTAGGTCACGGTAAGTCCACACTGCCAGTCAGATTGTTGTCGGTCAAACCACCGGTGATGAGCTGATGGGTGATGTTTGACTTGGTGGGGTTGATTGGGCGGTAATATCTCCGGTCAGGTGGTGCGGTTGCTGGTTAGGCAACGGCCCGGAGACGATGTTTGTGTTCAAGTACGTGTTGGAACCTCTAGCTTGAGATTCGATGCATGCCGAGAGATTTTTTTGACGGTATTTGGTGGGATATCAGAATGTCAATCGAAGATTACTTCTTGGATATCATGTGAGAAATTGGAGCCACTTTCACAAAAAGAAGCCTTAGCCTCTCTTATATAGAGAGGAGGATTGGAAAAATTATAGACATGTCCACTAAGAAAATTAAAAAATCCAAAAAGAAAAAAATAATAACATAAGAGACAATGGAACTCTAAAACTTGGGATATGCACCCTCCTACATATAGTGCTCACCATTCTTCCCGACTCTTCCTTACCTCCTAACAACTCATATTTGCTGGATAGATAACCAGATCCACACACACTGCAGATGGCAGCCACTACTCACATCCTCCATGCATGCATGCATGGAGCCACGCTACACATACCTTTTCTCCCCTACACCTGACATTATTGAACCTCTAGCTTGAGATTCGATGCATGCCGAGAGATTTTTTTGACGGTGTTTGGTGGGATATCTGAATGTTGATCTAAGATCACTTTGATATCATGTGAGAAATTGGAGCCACTTTCACAAAGAGAAGCCTTTAGCCTCTCTTATATAGAGAGGAGGATTGGAAAAATTATAGACATGTCCACTAAGAAAATAAAAAATATATAAAAAGAAAAAAATAATAACATAAGAGAAAATGGAACTCTAAGACTTGGGATATGCACCCTCATACATATAGTGCTTACCATTCTTCCCGACTCATCCTTACCTCCTAACAACTCATATTTGCTGGATAGATAACCAGATCCACACACACTGCAGATGACAGCCACTACTCACATCCTCCATGCATGCATGCATGGAGCCACGCTACACACCACTTTTTCTCCCCTACACCTGACATTAACTGTTCTTTTCCTCTGCATTTTCTACCATAATCATGGTGGTTCCCCATGGGCCATGTAGCACTCCACCTTGACATCATCATCAAGTGGTCAAAGAGATTTGTCCCATGTCTAATGGGAGAACAAAAAAGTGGTAAATCAGAATTGGTCCCTTTTGTTTTTAACAGGTTGAGTTTCTTCACCAAGGTAAACTGTTGTTTATGTAGATGCTTCCTTATGGTACTGGAAGCATACTACCTTAACTGCTTAGTTTGACCTTGTTCAGTTTGCTGCAAAACGAAGGCGTGGAGACTCTTCCACGTGAGGATAGCAAGAAACAACAGGGTGCTGCAGGCAGCCCCTGTTCACACGTGAGAGAAGAGAGCGATGGTGTAGCCGTCAACCTTGAAGAAGAGAGGGACAGAGAGGGAGTTGTTGGAAGTGGATTCCATGGGAACAATAATGCATTAACTAAGGAAATAATCTACAAGAAAAGAGAACATATCTTGCAAACAAAGAAATAAAGCCAAATCAAATTATATCCCCTAATTTTAGAAAAAACAAATCCTCTACAAAATACTTTCTAAAAATCAAATATACCAACTAAAACACCACAAAACTTGGCCCGAAATCAAACCCAAAATACCCTTAGGGCCGGTGCCCTTTTGGGTGCATACTGGACTGCCACGTGGCACTACCGACACTTTTATTCTGTACAGACCTCAACACAATTAATGTATCTCTAATAGACCGAAAAAGCTACACATGCATAGGGCCTATATTAATATATCTGTAATAGACCCAAAAAAGCTACACATGCATTGGGGCTATCTAAAGGATACCAGCAAGGGGTTGGCATAGTGCTAGAGCCCCCTTTTGCCATCCAAGCGGAACTGGAATTAAAAAAAAACGGGCATTCAAAATGAGGGATCTTGTCAAACCTAACCATTAAAAAAAAATGCTGGGCTCTCAGTGGATCAATAGTGGTGACTATAATGGGAACTGGAATCCAGAGGGATCTACTGTACAAGATGAGTAATCAGATACCTCTCAAAAAAATTCAGAGCAAAGAAAGTTTCTGAGATTTTGGGTCAATTATGCCACCCCAAATGTCTCTAGTCATGTACATGCAAGCTCACCTACAGTGACAAATAGCTAGAAGGGGTGATTTGATATTTTTCATAGTGGAGGTGTTTTATTTGAGCCTCTATCTGTGGATGAGGATAGCATTTTTTTAGTAAAACCTTTTCTTTCGTTGTCTTTGTTGCAAAATTTATTGGTATAACAATTTTTTAGATAGCCTCCTGTTCTCTGTCATACATTCTTAGCCTGATGAAGTTGCATATGACATCCAGATGAGCCATGCTCTTCTTGATGAGATTAGGGACATAAATCAGCAGCTAATTGACACCACGGTAGATGTCGTGGATGATGATATTGATGGTGCTGCTGAGGGTGAAGGGACAGTCATCAAGTTCACTTTCTGTGCTGTTGCTATCAGTCCTAACTTAAAATCACAGCTAGCATCGGCTAATGTGGTGAGATTCATATAACATGGCATGTGAAACATTAACAGCTCTGCATTGCAATTATGGAGATTCCTTTACATTCTTTTCCCTGGTTGCAGTCACCAATTCTGCCACTGCATCTTCTAGTTCCAACGAAGTATCCTTCATGCTCACCCATCCTGTTGGACAAATTACCTGCTGAGCTTAGGTACGAGTTCATCTTACATGCCATTCTTGGTTTCTGGATATTTATCTGTTGAGTTCTCATCGTATTCATTATGCTGTTGTAGCAGTCGGGAATCAGAGGATCTGTCTGCTAAGGCAAGATCTAGATTCGGGATTTCTCTTCGAGCTGTTCCACAAACTATGTCCCTAAAGGATATGGCAAGGACATGGGATGTTTCTGCCCGTGAAGTCATTCTTGAATATGCACAGCAGAATGGAGGAGGTAGCTTCAGCTCAAGATATGGTGCTTGGGAAAACTGTGTGAGTGCTTGGTAGGGTCTTCTTATACACGAGTTCATTGCCTGATAATTCAGAGATTGCAGAGGACCAAATCTCATTTTCCAGTTGCAGCCTGCAATCCATGATCTGCAGTGGTAACCCAAAGGTTGATTGGTTTTCTGCTGTGGAATTTCTTTATCCTGGAAGGACGAAGCGGAAGACCATTGATAATGATGTTTGTTATGCATTTTATTTGTAGTCTTGTATTACCGTCTTCTATGCTGAGGATCAGCTGCAAATTCAAAGATAATAAATGAGCAGTATGAATGGGGTACTTGGTGTATTTGGATATGTTAATCCAATCTCAGATACTTTGTAAGTGTTTTTCTGAGATACTGAAATTTTATTATTTGTAAATTTATGATTAAAAGATTTCTATTATTGAAATTTTAGTACTACAAACATACAACTAAGAGATGTTTATGCTTCGGTGTTAGGTCATTTTCATGTTTATGCTTTGATGTTAGGTCATTTTCTAATTGCTGTGCCTGTTAGAAGGATTAAGTGGTATACTTTAATATTAGGGGCTTTTACATAAATCTCATTGAAAATCATCGAAATTATTTTTTTGCCATTGGATTACACATATTGCTATTAATGCCACTAAAAGGTACATCTCTTTTATAGAAATTTCACTTGGGTTAATATTTGTCTAATTTAAGTTAAGAAACGTTAATGTCTAGTTTGAGTTAACGAATGTTAAGCCCCCTTTTCCTCCTTCCTCCCCCTCCGCCATTGCCAAAGTAGTAGCAACAATGGCAACGGCAACGACAACAGCAACAACACAAGCAATAGCAACGACAATAGTAACTACAGCAGCAGCAACACCAATAGTAACAACAGCAGCAACACTTGCACCAACAGTAGCGGCATCGACGAGAGATGGGCACCCACCACCACCACCACCACCACCCTTGGAGACTCAACAGTGGTAGCTACAGGAGAAGCTCATGAGAACCTCCTCCTCGTAGATCGCCACCATCCACTTCATCTAGAGCCTTGCAATTGTCAACGAGCTTGACCGCACTCCACTCGAGGTCAATAGCAAGGCCCATAAGCCCCTCCCTTCCTTCAAACCCTTCCTCGTATCCATCCTCCAAACCCTGCCTCCCTTCCTCCACCTCACTCCCCCTCACCCTCCTCTCCATCTTTGCCTTCCTCTTCCTTTACCCCAAAGATGAGGTACCCATCTCGTGAAACCTCCTCCCATCCTCCTCGCTTTTCCTAGGGGACTAGTTCGTACACACGACATTAAGTCGAAGCTCTCCCCCTCCTCCCTCGTTTTGTCCACATCATCCTTGACTTCACCAGGGGGAGATCCCCAAGCAACTCACCTGCTTCCTTTGCTTTGGTTCCCAGCTCGTTGCCATTGTCCTCCCAGCTCGTTGCCATCGTCCTTGTTGACGCTTCCCCCTTTAGTGGCCTTATACTCTCCTTCACCAACAATGTGTGGATCGACTAGTTTGTCTCCCTCAAACCTCGCTTCAAGGATGTTGCCGCCATGAGCTTCAAGATCGTGGGGAAGTGGACAATGATAGGGTGGGGTTTGTGGAGATGGAGCTGCCGGTGGTGGAGGTGGAGAGGTTGGAAGGGGATACCTAAGATGGATTCAATCACCATTATTCGATCCATCTCCAAAGATGGATTACATCACATTGCCCATTTTCATTCAAGATTCATAATTTTAATTTAATTCAAGTCAACTTTTTTCTAATTGTAGTTAGTGAATTAACGAAGAGATAACATAGTGATATTTACGTTAATGACATAAGTTTTATAATGGTATTAATAGCAATATGTGCAACTTAGTGTTAAAAAATAATTTTGATGATTTTTAGTATCTATATAAAATTTCCTTAATATTAATTCACGGTTTTCTAATATGTATTATTTGTGTGTTCGTTATTGATCAGCGTAGGTGCGGATTGTTGCTCAGTTGACTTCAGGAAGTACAATCATCTCATGGTTAAGGGGGGTGACACAATTAAGTCTTCAGTGAATATGCCATCTAAATACAATTCAATCGGATCATCCATTGGCATTCAATATCGGATGATTCAGCACACTCTGATCCAGTACTTGCCTGATAATTGGGATTCTCCAAAAGGTAGAGCGGCAGATGCTAAGCTAAGTCAATTAGGGAAATAACCGGATGGGATGTGATCCAAATTGATGATTTTGGGGCTTTGTGAGTCGACCAACTAAAGGAAGACACTCGCATCCTGACAAAGAAATTCTAACTTGCTAACCAGTTGATTCTGAGCCCAATTCAGCCTTGCCGCTTCCAAGTGCAGAGCACATTTATGGTTGGGTTCTTGACTCTCTATTGGGAAAAGAATAACCAATACAATGTGATATAACTGTGAGCAATTGAACAAATTACAAACATTCCAAACACATGAATTTATAGTGGAAAATCATCTTAACAAGGATTTTGCCTTGGCTCTGCCTTGGAATTACCGATACAGGTTGCTTTGAGGATGGTTTAACTTACGGTACTCAAGCGTCCCCTTGAATTCTCAATCAAGAGGCGACACTCTCCCCATTGAATGGTAAGGAGCCCACAATCTAGGCCCTTTGGTGCAATAAATGGAGTAAAAGGAGATTCCAAAGATAAGAATTCAATCGATTCCTACGAGTTACTAGCAAGAGCCAATTATACTTATACTCTCCTAATATAGAGGATGGAGTACGATGGAGTAGGGAGCAGTGAGGGGCTCCCAGGACAAACATCAAAGGATCCAAATAAGGGCGAGTGCTTATAGTGTAGAAAAGCCAAAGTAGTCTATGCCCGAGGAGAGGAGCTCTCTTAACGTTAGTGGCAATGGGTTGCTCAAATTTACATGAAATTTTCTAAGTAGCATGAACCTTATCTATTTGTATTCGGTGTACGAAAAAAGCTGAAGAACCCTCTCTGAAACCTCTCTATGGTGGGCAAAGGTCACTTACACGTGTATTCACCAGCTAGTTTAACAACACTTCAAATTAGATTCATCAATCTATCTAAATTTTGTTAACTTCAATTTAGCTTTTTTTTTTTTTTTTTATTTGAGGAAAGTTAGCTTACAAGTACATAGCCGTTACTGAACTAACGTTAGATATTTAGATCTAATGTTAGATATCCCAACTTAAGAGAAGATTTGGATATTTAAAGTTACGTATCTTTTATTAGATTTGGCTCTTAAGACAAATAAACGACCATGTAAATGTTATAGGTCATGGTGCTAAAATTAGATGGGTATTATCAAAAGTTGGAAGTTTGCTTTTTCAATGTTAAATATGTGCCATGGTCCAATTCCTTAGCTGTAATTTGAAGATCTTTTCTAAATTACATTGCATTGGCACCTGCATTTTGTTAAGCAACTAAATCATGCAATAAACAAAACAGCTAGTTTATATCCTCCTAGATGATAAGGCAATTAGAATATGAAATGCAGAACAAGAAGTGCTGAAATAATTAAAGAGAAAGGTAGAATTGTAGTGTCTTGTCACCACCAAACTCGAATACTTCCACTAGGTCCGGTTACTATATCTACTCCCATGTCCAATACTAGGATTTTTGTTTAGATTCTTCATCATTACTTTGATGGACAATGAAAATCTGGAAAAAAATAACAAGGAATAAACAAACCCGGCAAGAGAAGGAAACTAGCTAAAAGTTGTAAAATTAATTGTAATCCAATATTATCCTATAGAATTCTTCAATAGAATTCTTTCATGGGTTTTTATACTCAATTATCATTAATTGTAAATTTGCACTTACTAGTTCACTCTAACTTTTTTGATTCGTAGGAGATTAGTAAGAATGTAGGTGATAGAAACCTATGGTGATTAGTCAAAGTAATGCTACACTAACAATCTTGTAAAGACCTCCACATCCACTCATCCTAGAACTCGTTGAATTGCTCGCTGGTCTACCACAAAAGGTTGTGATCTCCTTAGGCATGAACCACACCATGAGAAACAATGGTTTGGCTAGCCACCATCTATAAGGCACATGTGTTAGGATGTCTAGGTTAAGCTTGGCCAAGGATGGGAAGATTCATTTTCCAAGATTTACTTGTGATAATTGATTTTAAATTAACTCTAATATAGACTTTGCATATCAACTTTCCAGGTTCAATGTTCTAACCTTGGATTACATAGTTGGAATACATTGCTAGCTAATTCATAATTTTCGTCATAATTCTCCTAAGCATTTAACATCTACATGTTGTCTACTTGATTACCAACAATATTGTACCTAGTTATCCATTTGAATATAGTTGACTAGAATATCCATCCAAGTTTTCTAGTGTTAGCCTAAGTAAATATTCAAATATTCATCTTATGTTTATCCACCTATGAGATCCCTTCCCCCGACCTCACGATCACATGAATAGTCAACAATCATCATGCATAGCCAGCAATATAAGCATTTAGGTAGATGCAGATTCATGACTAGCCATTTATGCAAAATCAACTAGGTATTAGTATCCTAGCTTCCATAGTCTAAAATCTCTTGGTTTTCTTTAATGACCCAAATTGGAAATCAAACCCAATAATCATATCGTGCACATCGAAACAAATCTAATGACACTTGTTGCGTGTGGATTAGGACTCGATGTAACAACGCATTATTGAGACCCTTGTTTTGAGGAAACAAAATTACATTTTATTGATGGACTAACATTTCAGGACTTGTTACAACTTGTTCACAACTTGCAAGACTCATCACAAAGAAATTTGTCCATTTATTGTAATTTTCCATTTTTATATCCAGAGTCTAAAAACATTGTGAGGAACCTCTTAGTAGATTTTCATTAAAATAGTTGCTAAATATTCAATTTAAAATCTTTTACGAAAATTTATTAAAAGCAATTAATCGATCAAAAATGAATTTTGATTGATCAAAATAAAAATTGATCCATCAAATAAATTGATCAATTAAAATAAAAATTGATCGATCAAATGAAAATTGATCGATCAAAAATAAATTTTGATTAATCAAAATAAAAATTGATCGATTAAAATGAAAAATTGATCGATCAAAATGAAAATTGATCGATCAATTTGGCTCGAAAATTTTTTCTAAACTTCTTGAATTGACTCTGTTTCACCTATAAATAGGCCTCAAAGCCAACCCTTTCAAAACACACAAAAATAAAAAATAAAAAGCAATCACTAGTAGAAAAGAAGAGCTTTCACTCTCTCTCTTATTCCTTCAAAGCTCATGTGCTTTATGCTCTCTTCAACGTTCATCATTCCAAGCATGATGTTTTCTACATATCAAAAGAACTCAGTTTGAAGCTTTATTTTTGAGGTTCCATAGGATTAATTTCTGTATTCATTTTATTTCTTTCATTTCATTTGTTAGGATCTATTGTATTGGGATTCTAGAGCTTGTTGTGACTTTTCCTAATACGTAAAAGAGAAGTGGTTGTAAGATGTTGTGCTACCCTCGTTCAAGTGGTATATTAGTAGATTAACTAGCTTTGCCTAGTCGGGAAAATCCTAAGTTGGAAGGCTTAGGTAGTGATTTTTACCTGAAGGGGTTTTTATTATAAATCTTTGTGTATATTGTGGGATTGATTTTATTGTCATTTTTTTCTTACAATTGATATCACGCTTGATCTTGTGTTGTGGCCAAGTAAGATCTGTCCAGGTCGCACATGCACCCTTATGCACAACTAAAGTAGAAACACGCTTAATTCTTATTTTTGTGATATAGACCTTGGATTGATGATTTGAAAATTTGTTTGAATTCCTGGCATTAGGACTCTAAAGGTATACCTTGCGTGGGGAATGGACCCTAGATATGCTTGTAGATTCGCCCTACTAGGAGGGGGTGACGTAATAAATTGCGGAATAGAATATAAAACAATATCACAAAAATCAATCAACCAATGTACACAATTATTTTTATTTGGAAACCTAAATTGGGTGAAAACCACCACCTAACCCTCTCGAGTTAGGATTTTCCGATCAACTAAGTTGATCAAATCCACTAAACGAATCACTTAAACGAGGGTGATTCAACCTCAATTACAACCACGCTACAAGTGTGAGGGTAGCATTCCTCAACCCCTTCTCTTCACGAGAAGGATTTTGTCCCACGAAGGAGACGAAAATTCACAAAGCGAATATCCAACCAAATAACAAAGATAAAATAACAAATATAGTCCTATAGAGCCAACAAAGATTTAAACCTAGCTTCTATAGGAATTAGGAAACTCCCCTTTACAAGGAGTGTGTCGAATCGATGACGCGGGTGCGTGAGCCACGCGATGGCGCAATGTTGCTCTCGTGAACTACGGCGGGAGAGCGGGTGCGCAAGGGCTTGATGCTCTCAAGATGTAGAACTTGAGCTTGGAGAGCAAGAGATTATTTCTTGGACACAAAAGAGTGGAAATGCTTGTTCTTGGTGTGTCTAGGTGTATCTAGGTGTGTGTTTGTGTGCAAGAGGTTCCCCTCTATTTATAGAGGTCTTAGGAAAGCTTTGGAAGGCTTAGGAAAGCTTCTATAGTCGTTGGGTGTAAAGCCCAAGAGAATCAGGCCGAAATCAGGAAAAATGATTGCACTGACAGGGTCATTAGACGTCTAATCCTGGCATCAGACGTCTGGAAGATCACTTTAAGACGTCTGGGTACAACATCAGACGTCTGATTTTAGGTAGGTTTCTTCCTGACTTGGATCAGATTTAAACAAGGTTCTAGTGCAAGTCTATCAGACGACATACAGGACGTCTGGCACTATGTATGGACGTCTGGAAACCTACTTTTTTGTGGGAATGGATTTCCAAGAGAGTGCAACGGCTAGAAAATCTCTGAGAGGAGATTTTGGGTCAGCCGAGGCAAAATGGTTATATATCAGACGTCTGGAAAGGCTTAAGGACGTCTGATAAGGCTCTAACGGTTATATCCTTTAGTGTTTTTAAGCCAGCCAACGATCCACTATTTGGACGTCTGGCAAAAACATCAGACGTCTTCTAAGGCGTCTTGACTAAGGTATGAACATCTGATTTCATCAGACAGAGCTAACAAGTCCAGCCTAAATGTTATCAGACGTCTGAATCAACAGTCAGACATCTTAAAACATATTATCAGATGTCAGATTTTGGAATTAGACGTCTGAAAAAGCTGTTTGAACCCTATATTGGTTTTCTAAGTTTTCTACAGAAAACCTAAGTATCCTAGGGTTGTGCCGGTGTTCCTAGGATTACTGTTAGGGTACTTTGAGGCTCTTTAACATGATATTCTAAGGAACAAAAAGAGCAAGGAAATAAAGACAAAAGTACATGAAAGAAATAAACAGAATTCTATCCTATTCTTCTTGTCCTTCCATCTTCAATCTATCTCTCCTCGTGAATCTCCTCTGTTCTCCATCAAGCTCCTCCAATCCGTCCTGGATGCGAGCTCGAACTCCGTCTAATCACGTCTCCATTTGCAATTGACCTGAAATCTAAGACTCCAAGTGCAAATGTTAAATGACACGTGTTTTGTTATCATCAAAACAAACGATCGTGGTGCTCTAGCACCAACAATGCTAAATGTGCATAAACTCATGTGCGATCCGTTTGGGGATCCACACTGAACATATGACCTCAGTTTTGAGATCTGGAAGTTTTGATAAATTCCTTGTCATGCAATGATTTTAACGGTACCTATCTTACAGGAATTAGGATTCATTTGATAGGAATACGAGAAGTGCTCATAGTTAATAATAATATAATAACATTTTTTTTCTTCCCTTTTCCAAAACCTATACCCCTCCCATGAACCCTCTCCTTTATAAACAACCCAATGCACCTCCCTATTCACAGGAAGAACTCGCATTGTCACGTTCCATCTTCACCCATCCCCTTTGCACACGGTTTCAGAGAATGTGCAAGGGGTGGTGTAAGGCATGCAGTAATATCGACGTACAGGCAAGTGTTGGTGGCATGTGAGTTGATGATGGCAGTCTCGGGCGCTAGTAGTGGAGGAAGGTAAACCCCTCATGCCTTGCTTATTAGGTTTATGTAAGAGGCGAGGGGAAGAGGGGAAGGAAGGTTGGAGGCTTGAAGGGGTGCAAGGTGGAGCGCGGTTGGTCGGTGGTGGTTGCTAGAGGCATGGAGACAATGAAAGGGGCTGGACAAGCAGTTAAAAGGTGACCATGTTGGCTGGTGGTAAGGAGCTACCCTCCTCCAGAGGGTGCATGTTTGATGTAAACATGTTTATATCACATAAACCATCTATTTTTGCATATTCTTAGACATTAAGTTGCATCATACATTGTAAATATTGCATAACATGCATCATCATGCATTTAAATTAGGTTATACAAATTTTAGGCTAATTTTTTCTTTTTGTGGTCAGGTAATAGGGCGATATTCAATCGGGGCCTCGGATTGAAGATCCAACCGTACAGATCTGATCAGGGCGACGATTGGAGTTCAACGACTCTAAGATCGCCCTGATTGGACTTCCGTAGCATCAGATATAACCTGAGGAAAATCATAGATAAAGGGCCAAGATGGTGTTAATCTGCACTTTAGATGACAAATCCGACCACACGGATGGGTTTGGATTGATGATCGTAGCCCAATGACGCGAAAATCGATTCAATCTGACATCCGTGGCATCATCTACAACACATAGAAGATGGATGGCCAAGGTGGTGTCACATGGCACCATCCCAGTTGCCCAACCGGCCAAAGGAGTACCCGCATGCTGATGAAGATTCAACGCTCGAGCACTCTTAGCCGTTGGATCTTCATCCAATGGCCGAGCGCACTTGAGCCTAAGTTAAAATCGCGACCATCCACCGATGTAGCGCAACAGATGTAAGCGCTTCACGCGAAGAAGAGGTGTAGGGTTGAGCCCCCGCAAGCCTCAAATTCCAGCGTGGGGTGTTGGAGGATTCAATTCAGCTGTCAAATGGCGATTGTGCGGGCGAGGAGTGGAGACGTGGTGCATAGAGGTCCTTTGGATCATGTACGCTCGTGATGACGCACTTTTGCACGCACAGGCGCGCGATGAAGAGCAGGCACGGTGCGTTTAAGTTGTCTAATCTCGTGATCGGATGGCTGAGATCGCATGATCGTGGCTTAGTGTTGAGGCACATGGAAGGAGAGAAGGTGCAGGCGCGTGTGCACATCGCCCAAGATCTAGGCTTTAGTGACGGTTTTATTTGTCACTAAAGACCCCTGATTTAATGTTTTAAAGTGTTATGACCTATTTACCCCCTCCAATCTACACCTATATATAGCCCTACGACTCCCACACTTTCTTCATCCCTTCCTCTCTTCTCTCACCCCCTCCAAAGCTCTAAGAGCTTGTCCCAAACCCAGGATGCTTCATTAATTTTTCCACCTCACCTCCTTCATGGAGCATCCCGCCGATGTCCTCTCACCGCCATTCGGGAAGTGGATCCCGTTATGACCTCGTTCTCCGTTGTCCTTCATCGTTCTCCTTCGTCCTGCATCTCACCACTTTCGTCCGGGCACTTCGTCGTTGCAGCTCGTCCTCCAAGCAACTGTCGAGGAGGATAACTTCTCTCCACCTTCTTTTACCGCTTTCTAGTGTAGATTTTCCACTTTCTAGTGTAGATTTCCCACTTTCTAATGTAGATTTCCTGCTTTTTAGTGTAACGAGTAGTTGTAGCAAGTAGTTGTAATGAACATTGCTCTATGGTAATGAAATCCATGTTTATTTTCTCTATTTTCTCTTTATTTGTAATATTCTCTCTCTTTCTTCTATTATTTATTCTTTAAGTAAATAGCCAGTTTAGATTCAATTCGACTAGCTAATCTGCTTCATGACAATAAAACAAATGCGATTTTTAATCAAACATCCGCCTCCCTGTGTTTGACCCAGAATTCTTTTCGAGTTTCGATGAAATTTATCTGTTGACGATTTTTCTCGTAAATCGCACTACAACGGCGTGTTTTTAAAACTCAACATCCGTTTGCACAGATTTTCCACATCAACAATGTTGGAGAAGAGAAGAACAAAGGTGGATAGAGGAGAGAGAGGAGAGGCCATTGAGGACGTCCAGGGGTTAGAGATGATCACAAAGGATTGGTGGGAGGCTGGTGAGGGTTGCCTGGAGGAAGGAGGAGGAGGAAGGGATTAAGTGGGAGAAATTATAAGAAAAATTATAAATTTTTAGTTTTTTGATTTGGCCCTTATGCATGAATTGTTATTTTAATCAATATGACAACTGGGTTTAATTCATGTAGATCAAATTCATCCAAACCTCAAATTTGATAATTCAGGATCTAATCTAGGGGTTTTCAAATGTGATGGGCCCATTTGTATAATTGTATGAGACGAATTTTGCTGTAAATCTCGAGATGCAAATTAAAGGATGCACTCGCGCGTGATCATGTAGATGTGGAGTTGTGCGTGTGCTCGCTTATACATACAAGAGGTAGAATGCTAGCTCTTGCTACTTCTATTCTCTTATTCTTTCCAATTGAGCCTTCTAAAGGGAATCGTTTACAATGACCTTGTGGCATTGTGGAAGCGTGGAGAACTTGAAGAATGTGAATAGGTGTTTCAAAATTTTTTCGCAAATTGGATTAATTTGATGCCAAAAATGATCAATTGAATGAAAACACAAATGCCTAAAAACACAACCACATAGGAGGAACTAGTTTCCTCCTTATTTTGGGATTCCCTAAGGGATAATACCTTGAGGCGGTGTAGAACAACACATCAAGTGGTGGTGTCTCCTCAAATGAATCTCAGGAGAGACCCTTCTTGCTCTTCCTTGATGGGCGGATGAGGCCCTTGTGTCATGGAAGATTGACTCCACCAAATTGTCCATGAACTCCTTCATGAATTGAGGCGATTCAAGCCTTGGAATCCTAAACAAATGCAAAGAACGACTTGAGTGAATTTTGCAGTGGCTCCTACAATAGTAGTTGGTTAGCGCTTGGTCGACTAGCTACTATGGCTAGTAGAGGGTTACGAAGAACAGGAAAGCTTGTAATTGTAGGCCTTCAGTAGGCAGTCGGTTGGTTTAGCAATCGGTCAACTGGTCACAACTTCAGGCACCAACCAATTTCAATATTGGTCGGCCGACTACTACGGCAGCAAAGGGTGCTGCCCAAGCTTCTTCTTTGATGGCCGGTTGTTTCTCTTTACTGGCTCTCTTGGTGGTCAACCAACAATTGATCTATGGAATTAGGTAATTAGAGTTTCTTCCTTTGGGAGATATTTGTAAGGATTTCACCCATATTCCAAAATTGATGGGATCCATTGAATCTCCATCCAATAGATGGGATGTAATCCTACTTGAATTTTGCACCTTTGGCCAAAAATAATTTTTGGGAAGTTTGGATCAAGTATCCAAATTTAAATTAATTACAATTCAACATTTAAATTTTGTATCTAATCAAATTAAGTGTAATTAATTGTCAAACTAAATACAACTTCTCTTTTTAAGGTATAATTAATTTTTTTCAACTAGGAACCCATTGTTTAAGGTGAAATCGTCATTGTTTAGAAAATGTGTCGTAATATAGTTGACAAAATTGTATAAAACATTTAAATTTATAAAGCTCAGAATCTAGTTGGAGTCCGAGGTCATTTGTAGGGATCAATGATGGCAATTCAATTCACTAATCACAATGTATTCCAGAAAGATATGCAAATATGATCAAAAATTTGTTCAAAATAAATTAGAATAATATATCAATGAAACCAAGTATGAGAGTACAAAAAGATTGGGTTAAAATGGTAATTTGAATCACCAAATTAACCCTTAAGTTTAAGTTCACAACTAATTCAAATAAATGAACAGTACTCTCAACCACTTATCAGTAAATGGCAGATCAGATGACAGTAGAAGTCCTTGAATGTCATAATAGGTTCAGATGTCAAACAAAGGGTACCAAACCTTTGAGAATATTTTTCTATGAATTTTAGGAAGTTTAGATGAATTTTATCTTGACCGGAACCTCTTTAATTTAAGAAGGTTTGAAATTAGGGTTTTGTGTTATGATTTGATTCTCGAAACGTGTGAAACCTCGTTTCTGTCTGTATAGGCCCACTTATTGGACTTTAATCCTTACTTGACCTTCAATTTACCTCTGATAAATCCCATGGTTATTCTATGTTCATGATATGCTGTTAAAATTGTAGAATTAACCCTAATTCCCCATTTTCTTCTTAAATCAGAATATTATGGAATTATGACCTTTAGATGATTATGTAGGAGCATTTATCTATCAAACCTGACTAAAAGTGGCCAGTTAGGGCCTATGATGGTGTTCCCATCATACCCCCTTTCCTAGCCTTTGTTAGTCCCTTAGCAAAAATTCTATGGATCAAACTAAGCCTCTAGGTCGGATGTCACCGTCAGGATGAACTACTAAGTTGCATCTCTAGAGATCAGATTAAAATACCAACAATAGGCTTAGAGGTACTTAAGTACCATCTAAGATCCAGACTTGACTACCTTCAGTCTGAGTTTACTACGAAGGTTTCTAGGGCCTGCAAAAATTGCCTAGAGTTTTATTGATCCCAGCGGTTAAAGCACCCGTGCATAGACATAACATGTCCAGGTTCAGCTTGCTAGTGCATTTTTGTAAGAGAGAGATAGAGAAGGATTTTTCATTTTGAGAGTTTTCTCTCTTTTCCTTTTATATTTCCTTAGATCCAACCTCGAATTGGCCCTAAACACAGTCTGTATTGGATTTCTTGTCCCCACCGTCAATGCTCGAAGGGTCCCTGGCTTTCGATTCTTCGAGATAGCACCACCCATGGCAACCCCAGAGCCCTTCCTTTTGACACTTTGAGATAGTGCCGCCCATGGCATTTTGTGGCTAAATTTAGGCCTTAGCAATCGACATTTCGGGATAATGCTGCCCATGGCACCTGAATCAGCATAAGGTGCTTACATGCCCTGGTAGGATATTTAGATATCCTAGGAGACAAGCATCGAGGAGATGATCTGTTATTATGCATCTTCGAGGGGAATTTCCCATCTCTCCGTGTTGGGAACTCGTCCAATCAATCTTGTATTGTTGAGTCGCTCCTAAGCTAGATCTTTAAAGATGGCTTTTCATAAAAGAATACTTTTGGCATGATTTTCTTTATTAAGTGCACTGAACCAGACTTAGTGTGTGATTTTGGGTGCCTAGGTTGTCAAGTCCCGTAAACCAAAGGGCAGGCAATGGGGTCGAATAATTCTTAAGCCTTAGACCTACTACATCAGCTTCGCATTTTCCTCAACCTCTTGACGACTAATCCAGATCTTAACGAATGCGTGAGTTTTTAAGCCCTAAAACAAGCCTAAGAGGCCTAAGATTAGTACTTGATTAGGTGGATTCGCACGCGGAAAGGATTGGATTTGGAAAAATTGTTGTCGTAGTTTGATTCACGAGAAAATCCATCGATCAGATAAAATTTATAATCGAAACTCGAAAAGTGAGTCCTAGGTCGAACACGGGGAGGTGAACGTTTGTTTTTAAAAAATATTCATTTCTCTTTTATTTGTTTTTGTCATTTTTGTCTTTTCTAATTTTTTTGGTATTTTTAGCAAGCAGGAGATTAGGTCGATGAATTATTATCTAACTAATCTACTTGCAAAATATAAGAGAGAGAGAGAAACAATCACATATATTTCTGAAGCAAATATTTTCCACAACTAAGAAAGCGGGAAAGATTACACTACAAAAGCAAAAAGAAAGATATAGGTGAGAGAATCCCCCTCGACGGTTGCTTGGAGGATGACTTGTTCTAATGTTGCCTGGAGGAAGGTGGTGAGGAGCAGGATGAACGAGGACGGAGCCAAAGGACTGGAGGTGGGGCAGGACGGCGTCACGACGAGGATCTTCTTCCTAAAGGGAGGTGAGAGGATGGTCGCAGGATGCTCCACGAAGGGAGATGTGAGGAGAAAAAATATTTGATTCTACTGTAGAGAGCATCCTGAGTTTGGGACAAGCTCCCTCTAGAGCCTTGGAGGTGGTGAGAGGAAGAAAGGAAGAGATAGTGAGGAATGGAGGGGTGTAGGTCCTTTTATAGTGGAAGGAGGAAGGGCTTCCCATGCACAGGAAATTAGTGATAGTTGCAAGTGTCACTAAAAACTTACCCAGGCTGTTGCTGAAGATCGCACCCCCACCGCTCATGCTTACACCTATCCTCACGCATGCAGGCTGGGTTAGGCGAGGATGAATCCTGACCGTTGGATCACCGATGGATGCTCTAGATTTCGAGCACATCGTGCGCTTGAGATCGCACTCGCCTGCATTTGATAGCGCATCTGTCTGCGCGTCAGATATTGCGTGCGTGAATCATGCTCGTTGAGCAGAGCCACGTGGTGAAGCCTCTGCTACTTGATGGCATCCAACGGGTGCAATCGAATCGCACCTACACTCGCGAAATTGGGCACAGCAGCCGAGCTTCGAACACGTTGGATGAGAGAGAAAGCTCCACCCATTGTGCTGAGGGCGGCATTGTGTCACTCTTAGGATTTAAGGCCACGTACCCACGACCGTTGGATTTTGATCTAACGGTCGAGATCGCGCGAGGTCATCTCTTCGCTTGGCTTGAGGTTGGTGGAGCAGGTCTTGGATGGTCGTTGGATTAAAATCCAATGGTCGAGATTTGCAAGATCAACTTGGGTGGACTGCTGGCCAGTGTTGGGCGGCCTAGATGGTGCCACGTGGTGCCATTTGGGTCATCCATCTTCTTTCTGTTGCAGAGGGTGCCACGGTGCTCAGATTGAGATGATTTCCATGTTGCCGGACTGCGATCGTTGCTTCGGATCCATTTGTACAGTTGGATTTTTATCCGAAGCCCATAAGGATGTTGCATTACCCCCTGGCCATTGATCTTCCTCGGATCGCATAAGGTGATACGGGATTCCGATTAGGACTATCTTGGAGGTGTTGGACTTCGATCGTCATCCTGATCAGATCCATACATTTGGATCGTCAATCCGAGGCCCTGAAATAAATCTCCTTCCCTCCTGGCCATAAAAATGACGTAACCTAAAATATACTCAACTACTCTAAATGCAGGATGATGCATGCTATGCACTATTTATAACATGAAATGCAAATCTAAGCCTAGGAACATGCATGAATAGGCATTTTATCCTCAATAGTTGTGTCTACATCATACCCATGCCTATTTTTTGCTAGTTCCTAGCAAAATTAAACTACATGCTATAAAAATAGAATTAGGACTCGATTGCTTAAGCCTAAGTCGTTTATTAACAATAGAAAATTTCAACTATGGTCTTAAACTACGAAAACTCAATAGTACCCAGGTGTTTGCTAGAATGCAGACCGCCCAAGTCCTCGCCTTATTTGAAAAGGGAATATACATTTGTTTTATTTTCTATTTTTTTTTGAACTTTTGGTGTTTGAGAGTTTCGGGATAACTTTTTATGGCTACCCGACCCGCCTAAGATTCGAAAAGGCCTCTGAGTGCTAAGCATCTTGTGGAAGGGTGATAGACTCACTTAGCGGCCGTTAAAATAGATTAAAAAAGTTTTTACTACCCTAGGTGACTTTAAGAATTTTTGCCTAAAGGTTTATCTTTCTTATTGGTAGCTTCTCCTTACTTCTTTTATTTATGGGGTCAACACAAGGGCGGACCCATTGTATATCTTCCCGGTTTATTCTACTCCCCGGCTCCTTCCATATGTGTTTTGGGAATTATTGTGCATTTTTGTGAGCTGGGCTCTGGACAATAGGCTAATGGGCTGTTACCCACAGGAACTTGCCAGCCATACTTGTGTGGTGAAGTATGGATTTTTTTATTATTATTACTTTTATTTTCTATTTTTTTCTTTTTGGGTACCTTTTTTTTCTTTTTCCTAAGTAGGTGGCTTCTTTGATCTAAGATTTACCTAAAGGCAGTATGAAGAGAATGGTCGTGTGGTTAGGCTTTGGACAACCAGCCGATGAGTTGTTACCA
This sequence comes from Thalassia testudinum, assembly GCA_037157565.1. NCBI lineage: Eukaryota > Viridiplantae > Streptophyta > Magnoliopsida > Alismatales > Hydrocharitaceae > Thalassia > Thalassia testudinum. The sequence continues at coordinate 16,619,292 of JAZHRO010000071.1, read as the reverse complement.
CCGACAACTTGCCAGCGATACCACCCTAGACAGTTCATTAGCTACTCAATTTTCGTAAAAATCATCAAAAAGTGAGTCAGTGTAAATAGTGTGTAGATGCTTAGACTTAAAGTCCCCTTAAATCAGAGGGCGGATTCATAAGTCATATACTTATCACCCCAATTTTTTTAACAAATTAAAATAAAATTAACTTGGCGAGGACTTGAGACTAAGTCCACATTCGAGTGAACACCCGGGCTAATTAAAATCGAAGACCTGAAGAGTAGAAGTGTTCAGGTCCTAAAGTATCATTTTCTAAAGTTAATAACTCAAATAACTAAGTTCCCTTCTCCTAATTCTATTTTTTTCTTTTTTTTTATTTTTATTTTTTTGAATTTTTCTTTTTTAAAAGAAAATAAAAGAAATTCTACAGAGCTAACGAAATAATTTCAGGATTAAGTATCACCCCCCATGACTAAATGATGCAATGTCCTCATTGTAGAAATAAAGACATGAAATGGGTAGAATAACAGAATATCACCTGAATTTTGTGAAAATCTGGTCAGCTTTGCAGAGAGAAAAGAGTATACGCACGGGCTAAGTTTAATGGCTTTAGCTAGGCATAAGATACATACAAGGAAGAAATGGAGAATTCACAAGTGCGAGCCAGAATCAAAATAAAAATATTGATCCACAAACTCGCCAATAGACGATGTTCATAGATGTGGACGAAGTTGTGGTGCAGAACCATGACCCAGGGTCAAGTGGTTCTAAGGCGCTGGATGAAAATCACCTAGAACCTAAGATTGTTGTATTTGCGGGGCCGAGTTTGCGGTTTGGTGGTGTGCAACCCAAGACAAAAGTGGCGGATAATGGGTAGATTTGATTCACTCAACTCTAGTGTCCACTTAGATTTCAGCTCAAGAAGATAGTCAATTATTCTGAGCTTGGGTTGCACGTGAAAAATATCATAAGGGTCCTGATAGAAAGTAGGTGGTTTTAGGTCAATATGAACCCTTAGATCCAAAATCCTGTTTCCCTCTGAGTTAGCCTTCTAGATTTTCATTGCTAAATTCCTATCCTCTAAAATCAATGTTTTCAGGACCTCTAAATCATTGTACACCCCATCTAAGGTACCCAAGTCCAACAATTGTGGCTCAATCAGGATTGACTTGGGTTTGGTGATCTCAAGAATATCATAATTCAGTTCTTCAGGGTGTGGTTGAGTAGTGGGGCTACCGATTGAATCATTACGATTTGGATCATTCAAGTTAGCTCCAACATGATCATAATCTTTAATAATAGGGCTATCAAATGGTTCGTCTTGCTCCTCGAGTCCATTAGTCTCACTAAAGTCATTCTCCTTAAGCTCCAGTGAAACTTCACTAAGAGATTCCTCACCCTCATAATCAAAGAATTCATGATTCTGATTTATATATGTCTCAAAATCATGTCATTTCATGCTCCATGGAGACATTTTTCATCATTCCTTGGCTCTGGGATCTCAGGTGAGAAACTCAGTTCATCCTCAATGGGTTGCTCTAGCCCAACTTGGTCATCCCTGGTCTCAAAACATGTATCCCCCCAATAGGTGCTTGAGTGATGACTCTACAATGTTCAGTGTTAATATTATCAATTAGAGTCAATTTTGGGGATACTTGTGTAATAATGACATATTATAATAGGCTTGAGAGCATTGCATGCATATTGCATGATCTTTACATTTTAATCGCTTAGAATGAATGTTTAATGACCATGTGCAAAAGTCTATTTTTGAAACAAGTCTCAGATGAGTGATCGGCCATACAGATGGATCCAGATTGACGAATGGAGTCCAACGGACTTGAAAGCACTTCGATTCGGCCTCCGTAGCTCCCACAACAATCTTGAGAAAGATCAACGGCCAGGGGGCAATACGACATCCTTACGGACCTTGGATGAAAAATCCAACCGTACAGATGAATTTGGAGCGACGATCGCAGTCCGGTAGCGTGGGAATCATCGCGATCTGAGTACCATGGCATCTCCTACAACAGAAAGAAGATGGATGGTCTAGATGGCGCCACGTGGCATCATCTAGGCCACCCAAAATCGGCCCTTCATCACCGCATCATCCGTACCCTCCACTCTCAGCCGTTGGATCTTGATGCAACGACTGAGAAGCCGCCTCCATCGTACGCTCGAGGCAACTGCAGATCCTTCGAGCAAGATCAATCGTTGGATCAGCATCCAACGGTTGCCACCACTCCAGCGCTTTGACATCTTTGCGACCATTCATGCAGATATCACAGTGGTCGAAGGCCTTGTTCCCCCAGCAGGCGTGGGTTCGAATCACAGAGGCACCTCTCCTCGCGTGCCCCAATTGAAAATTTGGCTGTTTAATCTGATCTACGATCAAGAAGTGGGCGCAATAAGCACCATCCAGCCATCCGCGGAAACGTGCGTAATCACGTGCTCGAGCACGCCCCATTTGACGCACGCGGGGTGCGATTTGAGGTGTGGGCGAGGTTTGAATCTATCCATCCGATCTTCGATCGGACGGCTTAAACGACATGTGCACTGTGCACGTGCGGAGGCAGCTGGAGATTTGAGGTGCAAGGGTGGGGGCAAGGGCGAAGGATGTGGTGGGTCTTTGGTGGCATTTTAAATGTCGCTATTGACCCAATGACGAATTTGAGCCCTTTCCTCAACTATAAAAAGGGCCCTTCTCCTCCCGTTTGCATCAATCATCCGTCCATGAGATACCACCACCTTCTAGAGTTCCAAGCAAGGTCCCGAAGTCATTGAGCCGCTGACGAAAGCCTCTCTACCACCGTGACTGTCTTGACGCGTTCTTCATCCTTGTTCTTATTTTTATTTTAGTTTATAGTGTAGTTCATCTATTTTGTTAAACCTTCATCTACATTATGTTGATTTCACATTTGATAAGAGGTTGTTGATACATTGATCTTATGATATCTTGAGCATGGTTCTCTAACTTCTCCCTCTCTCTCTCTATCTCTCTTTCTCTCTCTCTCGTTTTCTCAAATCAATTTGCAAGTGCACACATGACATATTTATGGGACACGAAAGTGAATATTTGATATAATTATTGCCTCCCTATGTTTGACACTCTTACTCACCTCCGATTCTTTATTTAAAATTGATGTCGTAAATGCACTACAACGAATGATTTTTACACAAATGCGTCTGATGAACGTCAGTTTTTGGCACTGTTGCTAGGGAGGCAACGGATCTCTTATTCACTTTCATTCTCTTGGTCATTATTTATACTTGTGTTATCTAACTTGCTCTTTTGTCTCTTCTTGTGGTTGTAGGAACCTTGTGCATTGACAACGGGAGGAGAATGAGTCGGGTTGGATCGAAAGGAAGCGCAAGAAGAAGATTGCCATCAACTTGAAGGTTTGATCTTGTCTTCCCATGATCCAAAGGCAACTGTCATCTTTGGACCAAGAAAAATGGTGGTGTGTTAAAAGATCCCTCTCATTTGTTTGTTGAAGAAAAACACCACCATTAAGTCCGCAACCCGTTAATTTTGCAAGATCATTTTCTGGATTCGGGCTGAGGACACTATTTAAGGACATTACACACCTCTAAAAATTTTGTGAACAATCTCAGAGGTGCTCCTTCTAGTAAGAACTCCCCTTCAAATTTCAGAGGCAAACTCCTTGTGGTTTGGCCGTGAGAAATTTGCTACTGGAAGTGCACATGGTTGTCCTAAGCTCTGGAGATCTATAGAGTGTTCTTATTATTGCGAACTCTACGCAGCTCGTATTTGTGAGAGATTTATATTTTTAGAAATATCTTGAAATTCTCTACACTTCATCTGGAGAAAACTTTTGCATTTAAAATTGATTAGTGCTTGTTCTAATCAAGATATTAAACTTGCGCACTGATCTAGAGGTTCTAGATAGATTGATCCCCTCTTGGAAAAATGTTAATTTGGGTAGTCTACTATCCTCAAAAAGTTTTGAAATTAATTTTGTTGAAAAGCTCATTCAATTTTGGTCAAGATAGGGTCATTGGTTGTTTTGATTGAACCTTTCTTGACAAAATCTTAAAAAAGAATCATTGAATAGAAGCTGCATACCCTAGGATCTTCTACACTAGGGAGTTTTGATTTTATATAGTCACACGAAAGGCTTTAAAGAAAATCAATTTTCACCAACCATGTGCCTATACATTTGTGCCGTGTTTGAAGGTGTAAACAAATGAGAACTTTAAAAGCCATTAAGGCAAGATTTAAATCCTAAAAATCACACATTTTAATCTTTCCTGTGAAGGAACACTTGTTTTGGCATTGGGTCCTTGCACCCAATTGCGCACACACTTCTCGCATCTATTTCCCTTCGCACCTCTCCTGGTTCTTCTCCGGTGTTTGCATGGAAAGCGATCACTTCATCTCGAATTGGTTGCTTTAGATAGAGAAATTAGGAGAAGACTTGATTTTTCTAGGAGTTGGATTGAGGATATGGTTGATCCATGAGTTGAGGAGGTTGAGGATCAACCTCAACCCGATGCCATGGCCATGATTTAGGCTGAGATTACCGCCAACCACCAACATCAACAACAACAGATTCATGCCATCATGCAGGCCATACACTGACCACAGAACCCTCAGGGGCAGAATCAAGGATAGAACCCTTAAGGACAACCCCCACCGAACCCACCACCACCCCTTGAGGGCCAACCAAGGCCTCTCCGTGATTTTTACGATCCGTTTGACATCCGGGTAGAGCGATACCTTAGGGTCCCCGAAGGGGGAGATGATTTTGACCTAAAACCCAATGTACCTAGCTTGATTCAAAGCCATTTCCATGGGAGCTCAAATGAAGACGCTTTCCAACACCTAGAGGACTTAGAGCGGATTGCCCAGATTGTAAACCTAGGAACATCAGTTTAGATGTTGTTTTAATCAAGATGTTCCTATTCTCCCTAAGAGACAAAGCGTCTCATTGTCTTAGGGCTTTAGGGAGACCCATCTCCACTTGGATGGAATTAAGGCATTTATTTCTTAAGAAGTTTTTCCCCATAGGAAAGACTAATGCCCTTAGGAGATCCATTACTACTTTACCTTGCAAAGTGCAGAGTAATTTCATGAGGTGTGGGGGAGATTTAATGAATTATTGAGGAAATGCCCACACCATGAGGTTCCAAGGTGGCAATTGGCCCATATTTTCTACCATGGTCTGGATAACAACTTTAGGAATTTTGTGGATGCTTCATGTGGAGGCTGAGGGATGGAGAATATCCTATGGATCACAACTAAATACTAGAGGGGAGGGGTGAATAGTATTGCTTTGAAAATATAAATCAGATTAAAAAATAAAACAATAGAGATTCATGCACAGAGTACACCTGATTTATAGTGGAAACGCAATCTAGGTAAAAACCACTACCTAAGCCTCCTAGCTTAGGATTTTTCCAAGTAGTACAAGCTAGTCAATCCACTATTTGCACCACTTGAATGAGGGTGGCACAACCTCTTACAAACCCTTCTCTTTTATCCTAAAGAGAAGCAAAAACAACAACCACGGATCTCCCAAACAGGCTTGGGATCCATAAATAAAAAATAACAAAATAGTATAACAAGAATATGAATTCTATGGAACCTCAATAAATGATCAAATCAATTTTTCGTAGAGGTTCGAGGCGTCGTGCTTTCAAAGAGCGTGAAGAACTGGGCATGAAAGCCTTTGAAAATAAGCATGAGATGCTCAATTTTTGAATGGTGCTTCTCTTTTAAAAGTTGTAAAGGAATGGGCTGTGTGCAACCTCTATTCATACAAAAAGTTTTTCCTGAATAAGAAACTAAATTGGTCGATCAATTAAGGTTAATTGGTTGATCAAAAAGTACTTTGGTCGATTAATCAAGAATGTTGGTTGATCACTTGTTGGTCGATCAATTAACTTGGTTGGTCGATCAAAAGTATTTTTCTCAACTTCCTAAAATGGACTGATTTTGTCGGTCAAATAAGTAGGTTGGTCGATTAATAACCCTAAAATTTTATTTCGAAAAGATACGTGAAAAAATCATTTTTGAGTTTTATTTGAGGTTCCGTACAATAAAGTCCTAGACTCAAATAAATAAAAAAGACGAACATCAACAACTATTTGATCTTGTGTCTTGAACAGAGGCCTCCAATCTAAGATAGTCCTGAAATGTTAGTCTTAGCAATAAACATAATTTTGGTGTATCAAAATAGAGGTGCTTACATTCTCCCCTTTTTTGATGACAACAAAATTATAATTATGAAATTGAAAATAGTTTTACATAATATCTCCCCTTTTTTGTTTTAGCAAAAAGTAAAACATGTCGCTGTTGATTTTACATTTAAACTCCCCCTTAATCATGTAATGTAAGCAAGATAAACTTTAAACATGCATTGACTAAGAGAGTAATCACTTAATTGAGAGAGATAATCATTCATGCAAAAATAAAGAGTCTAGATAAGCAGTGCATAAAATATAAATGTTCAGAGATAAATTAAGTTATACAAGCCAATAGAAACAGATATAACATCTAATCATCTAATGATGCCATGAAGGCATCCATAGTGCTCTAAAGATTAGTGTCCAACTCAAGGTCCAGTAATGGATTCTAGGTGAGCTACGGGAGCATATGTTTCATCAAAACAGAGGTCTTAACATTCTCCCCCTTTTTGATATCAACAAAAAGATATATCTCAAGTGACTTGTTATTAATCATGCTTAAACAAGTAAAATTCTAAGAATGAAATTTACATTTTTCTCCCCCTTTTTCAAGTAATATTCTATTAAGCATGATGTTAATTTATCATATGAAAACTATCAAATTCACGATAAGGAGATGATGAAATTCATGATAATCTAACATAATGACTATATCAAGATGAAATGTAGTGTTGAGTAAGAGTTATACAGTCCAACATAGATAAATATGCTATCTAAATGTTACTAAGAAATTGATCTTGATTCTCCCCCTCAAACAATGATCCCTTATCAAGGTTTGATTTTATTTATTCTTCTCCCTCTATCAAGCTCTATCCCAAATTAATTAATTCAATGCTTAGTCAATTTTATATTAAAAACTTATTTATAACTAAGAAGGTAATAAAGATTTAGTTTTGGGAATCATACCTGCTAAGGTATAAGGAGTTATACCTAATAGCAGTAGCCAGGTGGAGGGGGTCTCCACCAAAAATTTGGCATCCATTGACATTGTTGGTTCCACCATCTTTCATTGCCAAATCGATGATTGTTGGCTTGTTGAATGTTGCCTCTCAAATTGTAATTGCCATGTCGATCTTTCCCATAACTTGCAACACAATTTTCCACAAATTTTTTCGGTACTCATATTCTTTTGGGTCCATGGTTGTTAATTTCTTTCGAGTTAGAGGGTCCATTTGACTCTCTTCTCTTGGCCTTTTGATATAAAAATGCATGCCTAATCATCTTTTGATTCTTCTTTTTAATGTCATCATATTTTTCTTCATATGTTCTAGTAGAATATTTGAAGTTATTAAGTGTGTCTTTAAAGTGAATATATTATTCATTGAGATCTTCACTTTCTCATGGAACTCCATGTTCACAATTCTTGTTACATCTAATCCTCTTTTCTTATTTTCTAAATCCAGAGATAAACTAAGTTTTTAATTTTCAAAACTAGTGCTCCTTATTTTCTTTCTTTAATCTTTAAGCTAAAGTGTATAAATCATGATATGCATCTAATAATTCATCTAAAGTAAGGTCAGAATTTACCCCTTCTTCGTCTGATTCTGTTGGTGCCATGAGACATAGATGAGTAACTTCGTCTTCATGGCTTTGTTCCTCAGCATCTGATTCCGAACTTAGGTTGGAATCATCCCATGTTACTTCTTCATCAGTGCTTTCTTCGTGTATGATAGAGAGTTGGTTCCATATCTCATATGCACTTTTGAATGAAGCAACTTTGTTAAATTCGTCTCTTGTTAATGCACAAAATAGTGCATTCATGTCTTTGGCATTATTTGTTGCTTTCTTCTTCTCTTCCTTCGTTAGCTCTTTTTCTTCTTTCTTTTTTGGCATATATTTGGACTCGATGATATGCCAAACCTCAAAGTCCATTGCTTCAAGAAAAATTTGCATTCTTCTTTTCCAATAATTATAATCCGATCCATTGAATATTAGTGGTTGGGAAAATGATTGTCCCTCTACAAAACTTGTTGGGGCCATGTGAAGGTGAGGTGTGACGTCTCCTTCATGGTCATGCTCAGATACCAAATGAGGGTTGGAGAATTTCATGTGGATCGCAACTAAATACTAGAGGGGATGGGTGAATAGTATTTCTTTGAAAATATAAATCAGATTAAAAAATAAAACAACAGAGATTCATGCACAGAGTACACCTGATTTATAGTGGAAACCCAATCCAGGTAAAAACTACTACTTAAGCCTGCCAACTTAAGATTTTTCCGACTAGTACAAGTTAGTCAATCCACTATTCGCATCACTTGACCGAGGGTGGCACAACCTCTTACAAACCCTTCTCTTTTATCCTGAAGAGAAGCAAAAACAACAACCACGAATCTTCAAAATAGGCTTGGGATTCATAAATAAAAAATAACAAAATAGTATAACAAGAATATGAATTCTATGGAACCTCAACAAATGATCAAATTGATTTTTCACAAAGGTTCGAGGCATCGTGCTTTAGAAGAGCGTAAAGACCGGGGCATGAAAGCCTTTGGAAATAAGCACTAGATGCTCTATTTTTAAATGGCGTTTCTCTTTTAAAAGTTGTAAAGGAATGGGCTGCGTGCAACCTCTATTTATGCAAAAAGTTTTGCCTGAATAGGAAATTAAATTGGTCGATCAATTAAGGTTAATTCGTCGATCAAAAAGTATTTGGTCGATCAATTAAGAATGTTGGTCAATCACTTGTTAGTCGATCAATTAGCTTGGTTGGTCGATCAAAAAGATTTTTCTCAACTTCCTAAAATGGACTAATTTGATCAATCAAATAAGTAGATTGGTCAATCAAAGTGTTTTGGTCGATCAATTAATAAGTTTGGTTGATTAATAACCCTAAAATTTGGTTTTGAAAAGATATGCGAAAAAATCATTTTTGAGTTTTATTTGAGGTTCCTTATAATGAAGTCCTAGACTGAAATAAATGAAAAAGACGCACATCAGCAACTATCTAATCTTGTGTCTTGAATAGAGGCTTCAATCCAAGATAGTTCTGAAATGTTAGTCTTAGCAATAAACATAATTTTTGTGCATCAAAATAGAAGTGCTTACAGAGGCAACATTTTGAATAAGGATGAGGAGAGCATGTTTGAGCTCTTTGAATCAATGAGCAAGAATTCACTTAACAATGCCTCCATGACCCAATTTAATTAGTCTAGTCAACCCTATGGTGGGATTTATGAGGTGCAAACCAATTCTGGAATGGTTGATAAGGACATTATAGCCAAGAAGTTGGATCGGGTTGAGTTGGTGGATAAAAAGATTGACGAGCTGTTGAACCAAACCCGAACCTCATTACAAACCTTCTCCCTTGCGAATGGAGCTCACAGTGGACTTGGTTCAATCTATGTTCACGCGGCTAGATCATGTTTTAATAGATATCTCATTGTAATATAGATGAACTTTTCGCGAAAACAAATAAAAATTTATAACTCGAAAATCAGAGTATCCGAGGTCGAACACAGGGAGCAATCTGAGTATTCCAAAACTTGAGAGCACAACTTTTAAATAAAAAGAAATGACTAGTTCAATAGAAGTGACATGATAATGATATGGAAAGAAATTGCTCAAAAAGAATGGATGTCAGATATTGCATTAGACGTCTTAAAGTTATTTCTCAGATTCTTCTTTTCTGATGGTCTCCTTTTCTTTTTCCTCCTTAGCCGCTTCTGCTCTTCTTCTTTTTCCTTCTCTTCTTGATTCTCTTCTTGCGGCTAAGTCTTGGCTTTGCCTCTTCTTAGGTTGCCTTCTTCTTTTTCTTCCACTTCTTCCTTTGCTTTCTTGCTTCTTTGTCTGCCCCTTGATCTCTCCCTTCTTCTTTCTCTTGGTCTGCCGCACCTCTGCTACAGGGTGTTCTTCTTCTTCTTCTTCTTCCTCACTCGCAGCGGCTATGTCCTTGCTTCCTTCTTTTGCTGCTTCCACCTTAACGTCCTCTTCCTACACAAGCACCATGCAACAAAACCTACTCCCCTACCCTTCCCGTGCGTCTCTCTCTCTCTGATTCTCCCTTCGGTATGCTCTCCCAGAGCCGGGTTATCGGGTCGGGTCACGCGCCCGGGTCCAGGCACACCGGTGTGGCTGTGGTGCACGAGGAGTGCTCAGGAGGGTAGTCGGGTCGGGTCACCAGGTCCGCGGGATGAAGTCACGGATGAGGTGCATGTATAGGTGAGGAGGGGCCTCACCCCAGTGTATTAGAGGCAACCAGACGATATCCCAAAATCACTTTAAACTACTCAAGCGCCTTACGACCTACTGAGGTGGGACTAATGTTCCACTGCTTTTGCTAGTGTGCCTGCAGGAGACCGTTCCTCCAATTGCAGCAGCTGCAGGCCTTGCGGTGTCACTTGCTAGAACAACTGACTTCTCGAGATCTCCCCGAATCTGCTGCACCTAGAATCCTAAAGTCCATCCTGGAGCGAGCTTGCAACCTCCTCGAGTCACCGCTAATGGCAGCTGGAGCTCAAACCCTGCTCAACAGAAAATGAAGCTTGCAGCTCTATTAGACCACAGGAGGACCTTCGCCGTGTCACGGCGAAGGTGAGGCCGTAGGTGGCAGGCCACGCGGTGGCCTAGGGTGCGTGCCTAGGTCACTCTGCAGCCGGACGGATGGGTTAGGTCATGGGGCAGTTGTGGTGGTGTAGGCGGTCTGTGGACGAGTGGAAGGTGTTCAGTGGAGTGTGGCGGAGGTTATGAGGTGGGTGGCGAGACGTGTGGGGTTGCAGAGTGACGGGAGCGTCTCGTCAGAGGGTGGCCGGAGATTGGGCGGACAGTGGCGGTCGAGGGGTGTTGTGTGATATAGAATGAGGAAAATGAAAGAGTGGAAGACGAGGAGCTTATCTGGATTGTTGGGAGTGAAGGGGGCAGCGGAGACAGATGGCTCATTTGTGCCATCGTCGGAGAAGACTGCCCTGAGGGAGATAATGGTGACAAGGAGGAGGTCAGGAAGGTGTGCTCTTGGTGCGGTGCAACGTGGGAAGACGAGGCGGAGTGAACCCTACTACAGGTATGGCAGCAAAACGACGAGAGGGAGGAGGAAGAATCGTCGGAGCTTGCGGGCTACTTGGCTGGAGAGAGGGGAGATGAAATTTGGAGGATTCTTCAGCCAAAACAAGTCTGAGCGATTCGCAGAGGGTCGGGGGTCCTTTTATAAGTGCTGACGAAGCTTCTGGTGGGTGGAGGGCAAGCCTTCTGCCACCGACGTCTCACTGGAGAAGGAAGGTAGTTGGGATTCCTAATCTCTTGTGCGTTCACACGAGAGATTGGATAGAAATCGAAGATTGTGATTGGGCTCAGATGGAAGGGGATTCCTCAGAGAATCTCCCTTCCAAATTTGGGAGATCTCTGAGGGATCAGGGAGTATTCCCCCTCTCTTCCTCGCTGGAGAGGGATTCCTCCCCATTAATGGTAGATTGACCTATTTGTAAGAGTGGCAAGGAAGTTAGGGGGGTTTGTGTAATGGTTTTCAAAAGATAGGGGTAAAAATGTAATTGGGTGTACTAATTTGCAAAGTAGGTCAAGATGACCTCCCCTTAGGTCCAAATTCTGGTACAAACCTAATTTGGACCTAAGGAATCCAATGGTAAATTTGGATTTTAGGGTTTACCACGTTTGACTGGATATTTTGCATAAAAACCCAAATTAGGTCAATTGATGAGCTAGGACCCCAATCTAGGTCAAACTAGGTTCCAAAGGCCAAATTGAATATTATAAACCTTAGGGGATATTTTTCCATGAATTTTAGAGGGTTTACTTGATTTTTATCCTGACCGAAACCTTGTTGAATTAAGTGGGTCTCTTTTAGGGTTATAAGATGTCATTTAATTCCTTGATTGCACATGAACCCATTTCTGATTGAATCAACCCACTTTTTATCTTATTCAGACCATTTGACCTATGTTTTGACTCTGAGAAAAATTTTTCTAGGGAAAATACTACAGCTAGCAGCTCTTTCTCAGTAACCGTGTAGTTACGCTGAGCCTCATCCAGTGTTTTGCTTGCATAGTAAATGACCATGGGTTTCCCGTCAATTTTCTGCCCCAGAACCACTCCTACAGCGAAGTTAGATGCATTGCACATGATCTCAAAGGGTTGAGACCAATCAGGGGACTGTAGGATCAGGGCTTGGGTGACTTGGTCACGAAGGATCTCAAATGCTTGGGTGCATTCCTTGGAAATTTTTAAAGGCACATCCTTGGAGAGAAGAGTAGTCAGGGGGTGAGTGATTTTTGAAAAATCAAGGATAAATCAACGGTAAAAATCGACGTGCCCCAAAAAAGATCGGATGTCCTTAATCGAGCTAGGCATAAGGAGCTTAGAAATCATGTTAACCTTAGCTCGATCGACTTGGATGCCTTTCTCCAAGATTAGATGTCCCAGGACAATTCCCTCAGGCACCATGAAATGGCTCTTTTCCCAGGAAAGAACCAAATTCACTTCGATGCATCGCCTGAGTATTTGGACCAAGTGTTGGAGGCAATCGTCAAATGATGCTCCAAAAACTGAAAAGTCATCCATGAAGACTTCCAGATAATCACCTACCATATCGGAGAATATGGAAAGCATGCGCCGCTGATAGGTTGCGGGTGCATTGCAGAGATTGAAAGGCATCCTTCGAAATGTGTACGTCCCGAAGGGGCAGGTGAACGTGGTCTTTTCTTGGTCTTCTGGATGGATTGCCATCTAGTTGTAACCGGAGTATCCGTCAAGAAAGCAGAAGAACCTATTTCCTGCTAGTTTCTTGAGGATCTGATCAATAAACGGTAGTGGGAAATGATCCTTCTTTGTTGAGGAATTGAGTCTTCTGTAATCAATGTAGACTCTCCACGAGTTAGCTATTCAGGCAGGAATGACCTCTCCGATTTCAGTCGTGATGATGGTAAGTCCGGCCTTTTTAGGCACCACCTGTATTGGACTCACCCAACCACTGTCGGAGATCGGGTAGATGATCCCTGCATCTAACCACTTTATGATATTTTTCACGACCTCCTGCAGGTTAGGTTTAAACGTCTCTGCATTTCTCTTGAAGGTCGTGCACCCTCTTCTGTGTAGATTTGATGTGTGCAGTATGAGGGGCTTATGCCAGTCAAATCATCGAGAGTCCATCCAATGGCTCTACGATGTTGCTGGAGAACAGTAATCAGACGGGATTCCTGATCAGGTGTGAGTCGGGAGTTGATAATCACAGGAAACGTCTGATTGGAACCCAAAAATACGTACTTCAGATGCTCGGGAAGGGGCTTGAGTTCCATGACAGGATTGTCAGCAACAGCGGGTGGTTCAGGGTTTGTATCAGGAACAAGGGTCGGAGTCATGGGTGTGTCTAGATCATGTTCGCACTCCTTTGTTTGTAGGTTTTGATTTTGTAGTGGTTGATCAGGGATAATAAGATTGTTCTCTGTATGCGATTCATCAACCACGGCTCTGATATCACATATTTGCTCTATAACCCTGCAATTAATCCCTTGTTGGGCCTTAAAGATGTCAATCTTCAGAGTTTGATTCCCAAATTTTAATTCTATTTGGCCCTCTTCCCAGTTTATGTTGGCCCTAGCAGTGGCCAGAAAGGGTCTCCCTAATATGATTGGTGTGTCCCTTGGGTTCTCAGGTGCGTTCATGTCCAGAACTATGAAGTCCATCGGGAAGTAGAAATCCCGTACCCTAACAATGACATCCTCGAGTATTCCTTTAGGTGACTTAATGGATCGATCGGCTAACTGCAAGGACACCTCAGTCGGTTTAAGTTTGGTCTCTTCAAGGTGGTCAAGGAGGGATGTAGGTATTAGATTTATGGAGGCACCTAGATCTAGTATGGCTCTATCAAATTGGGTTTCACCAATTTTACAAGAAATCAAGGGAGTTCCTGGGTCTTTAGCCTTGGGTGGGAGTTTACTCAAGATGACAGAGCTAGCTTGCTCTGACAGTGCGATTGGATTCCCATCCTTGGTTCGCGGCTTACATTTAGGTGTACATACGTTTTTCAGGAATCTTGTGTAAGTTGGTACGTGGCGAATTTCATCCATCAAGGGTATGTTTATCTGGACCTGTTCAAAGAGCTTGACCAGATCCTCCTCGGGAGCCACGAGTTTGGTTATCCTTTTTCCTTTGGTCAAGGCCTCAGGAAATGGAATCCTAGTTGGTTGCTCTAGAATAGGTCCAGGTTCTTGATCTGGGATAGGGGTATCCTGGATAACTATCCTAAGGTTTTGGCTACTACCAGGCTTGGGGTGGTTCGGATAATGTGGGTCTTGGGTTGTTTTACCACTACATGTCGTTACAGAGTTTAATTCGGCCTGGTTTTGGTTTGGGTTTGGTAAGAGGGGTGGCTGCTCCTGAAATCCTGCATAAGATGTCGAAGCTTCCATCCCGTCTGGTGATGGAGTAGCAGGGGCTTGATAAATCAAATGTGCATGGCCTGAATTTGGGTTCATAACATGCCTCTGGTTTGGCACGTTATTTGGGTTTGGCAGAGGTTGCGAAGGAAGGGTGCCAGGTTGGTAGGAATTTGCCATCTGGGCCAGTTGGTTACGAACCTTCGTGATCTTGTCCTTGTGCTATTTTTGCATTGCTGCATTCGTCTTTTGAATGTCAGCCAGTGATTGAAGGATAAGAGTCATTTGATCCTGATTTGGCCTGGTTTGATAGGTGGGATTGGGCCGAGGTTGAGGCGGCTGATACAGTGGTCTTTGAGTATGAGAATTTCCCGTCCGCTGAAAGTTGGGATGATTTCGCCATCCATGGTTGTAGGTATTGGAGAATGGGTCATTCTAGATAGCGATGAGGTCCTCGCAAGTCTGAGGAACCTCAGGAAGGTCAGAATAAGAGAGTTTAGAGTTCCCCGAACTTGTGTAGAATGGATCGGAGGTCACTCCGGTCCGAGAGTCAGACGGGGGTGGATACGGGTCCATCCCCTGAGAAGATTGGTGGTAGATGTTTTGCACAGTTTCCCTCAACAGAGGTGGTCATGCAAAAGAGTTCTGCGTAGATGTGGCTCGCTGCAGATGCCGAGTTAGCTCGTCCACCTTCTTCTCTATGATAGAAACCTTGTCCAACCGACTGGCCATTAGTTCCAAGTCGACGGATGTGGACAGGTCCTGCGTCTCATGTGCCCCTCTCAGATTCGTCAATGCACGAGCATTAGTCCTGTCGAATAAGCCCATGGAGTGATTATTAATGGAGTTCTTACACATGTTTTCGAGAATCTCCCACACCGTGTCCTCATGTTGACCCATGATGTTTCCTCTGCACGTTGCATTGACGAATAATCGAATGTCTTCATGGAGTCCCTGGTAAAAAGATTGGACTTGTTCCTACTTAGGAACTCCGTGATGAGGGCACTTTCGCATGAGATCTAAGAATCGGTCCCATGCTTCGTGAAGAGGTTCTCCCGTTTGTTGAATGAAATGGGTGATCTAGTAGTGCAAGGCATTCATCCGGCCAACGGGAAAGAACTTTTTCAGGAATTCAGACTGAAGTTCCTCCCATGTGTTGATCGGACGGGTCTGAGTTTGATACCAATGGGCGGCCTTGTCCAGGAGGGAGAAAGAAAACATTTTCATGAGTAGGATATCCCGATTTTGTGGATCTAACCCGAAGGTCTGGGCCAGATGCTTGAGTTGTTTAATGTGTTGGAATGGATCCTTGGAGTTAAGCCCATGAAACTTTGGTATGGCATGAATCATATTGGGCTTAAGTTCAGAATCAGGACCTCCAATTGGGATTCGGACTCGAGGCTCGATCGCCACCGCAGCGGGATTATAGTGATCTCGCATCATTGGTCGCTGCGGTGGGTTTACAAAGTTTTGGAAGAGATCATTCAGGCGTTGAAGCTGGTGCTCAAGGTTGTTCTCTTCTTCAATGGGTTGTGCCATGATGGAAGGAGAACTTGGTTCTAAATTGGATGAAAGTTTTATGTGGTGAGGTTGCTGCACAAATAAGGGCGTCGAGGCTTGGCCTTGGCGAGAGTGAATTTCTAAAGGAGGTCTTAAGGACCTCCTTCTGAACATGCACCGAAGGATGTGATGAGATTAGAAGGTGCTGGACCCAATCGAGACACCCAAAAATTGTTGGGTGACTATAGAGGTTTGTGGCGGATGATACCCCTTACTCAGAAAGGTCGTCCACTTGAGAAGTACCTGGGTAGCCAGAGAGGGAGAGTCCCATAAAGACCCCTACACAGTAGAGCATCCCCACGAGTTACAGGGTTTCCCCCACCCGACCTCTCTTGTCACTGAGATTCCAAGTAGACCAGAGTGGGGACCTTGACCTCTTAAGTCTACCTATTTTACTTTAAGATCAAGGTGCTTAGGGTTCCACTTAAACTTTTAGGTCTTTTGAGTGAAAAAGTGACCTGATTTTAAGGTTGGTCGACCCAAAGGATCAACTTCACCTCTTGTTCTTTTGAGAGCTTTTGGATCCTTTCTTTTAGGGTTCAAATGGATTTAAAAGCCTGATTTGCTTAGGGTTTCTCTTGTATAGATCTTTTCAAACAAGGTTTAGGCACACCTCTTTTTGGGAAAACTTTTTTTCTTTGTTTAAGAGAAGATGTGTCTCTAAAAACCCTAGCTTTGCAATCCTTAGGTTGGCTCTAGTTGGTCCAATTTAGTTGCCTCAAAATTTGGTATCTAGGGCTCAATCAAGAAAGTTTTAGCCCTAGTTACCTTAGCTGGATGAGCAGTTCAAGATGTGTTGAAATAAAAATTAGGCAACTTTGATGAATTACTAAGTATAGAAACAGGTAGCCCTAGGTTGATTTTTCTTTATTTTTTTTTCTTTTTCAGACTTTGAGGGGGTTAAGAGAGAGGGCTAATGAAAGTTACCTGTTCCTTGGTGTGGCTGTTGTGCAGCTGCTCGTCTTTTCTCTGCTTTCATTTCTGAGACAAGCACAATAAAAGAGAGGAATTAAGTCAGTATTGGATTAGAAGTTGTGATCAAAAGCTTTAGAAGTGCCCGTTGCTCCCCGGTAATGGTACCAAAATGTTCACGCGGCTAGATCGTGTTTTAACAGATATCTTGTAATATAGATGAACTTTTCATGAAAACAAATAAAAATTTATAACTCGAAAATCAAAGTATCCGAGGTCGAACACAGGGAGCAATCTGAGTATTCCAAAACTTGAGAACACAACTTTTAAATAAAAAGAAATGACTAGTTCAATAGAAGTGACATGATAATGATATGGAAAGAAATTGCTCAAAAAGAATGGACATCTGATATTGCATCAGACGTTTTAAAGTTATTTCTTAGATTCTTCTCTTCTGCTGGTCTCCTTTTCTTTTCCTTAGTCGCTTCTACTCTTCTTTTTCCTTCTCTTCTTGATTCTCTTCTTGCGGCTAAGTCCTGGCTTTGCCTCTTCTTAGGTTGCCTTCTTCTTTTTCTTCCTCTTCTTCCTTTGCTTTCTTGCTTCTTTGTCTGCCCCTTGATCTCTCTCTTCTTTCTCTTGGTCTGCCGCACCTCTGCTATAGGGTGTTCTTCTTCTTCTTCCTCGCATGCCGTGGCTAAGTCCTTGCTTCCTTCTTTTGCTGCTTCCTCCTTAGCGTCCTCTTCCTGCACAAGCACCACGCAACAAAACCTACTCCCCTACCCTTCCCGCGCGTCTCTCTCTCTCTTTGAATCTCTCTTCGATACGCTCTCCCAGAGCTTGGTTATCGGATTGGGTCGCGTGCCCGGGTCCAGGCGCACCGACGTGGGTGTGGTGCGCGAGGAGTAATCAGGAGGGTAGTCGGGTCGAGTCACCAGGTCTGTGGGATGAAGTCACGGACGAGGTGCGTGTATAGGTGAGGAGGGACCTCACCCCAATGTATTAGAGGCAACCAGACGATATCACAAAATCACTTTAAACTACTCAAGCGCCTTACGACTTACCGAGGTGGGACTAATGTTCCACTGCTTTTGCTCGCGTGCCCACAGGAGACCGTTCCTCCAATTGTAGCAGCTGCAGGCCTCACGGCACCACTTGCTGGAACAGCTGACTTCTCGAGATCTCCCCGAATCTGTTGCACCTAGAATCCTGAAGTCCTTTAGCCTGGAGTGAGCTTGCAACCTCCTCGAGTCACTGCTAATGGCAGCTGGAGCTCAAACTCTGCTGAACATAAAACGAAGCTTGCAGCTCTATCAGACCACAGGAGGACCTTCGTTGTGTCACGGCAAAGGTGAGGCGGTAGGTGGCAGCCTGTAGGTGTGCGTGGCTAGGTCGCTCTACGGTCGGACAGATGGGTTAGGTAGGGGGGCAGTTGTGGTGGTGTAGGCGGCTTGTGGACGAGTGGAAGGTGTTCAGTGGAGTGTGGTGGAGGTTTTGAGGTGGGTGGCGAGATGTGTGGGGTTGCGGAGTGACGGGAGCATCTCGCCGGAGGGTGGCCGAAGATGGGGAAGATGCGGGCGGACAGTGGTGGTCGAGGGGTGTTGTGTGAAATAGAATGGGGAAAATGAAAGAGTGGAAGACGGGGAGCTTATCTGGATTGTTGGGAGTGAAGGGGGGCAGTGGAGACGGACGGCTCGTGTGTGCCATCGTCGGAGAAGGCGGCCCTGAGGGAGATAACGGCGACAAGGAGGAGGTCAGGAAGGTGTGCGCTTGGTGCGGTGCAACGTGGGAAGACGAGGCGGAGTGAACCCTACTGTACGTATGGCAGCAGAGTGACGAGAGGGAGGAGGAAGAATCGTCGGAGCTTGCGGGCTACTTGGCCGGAGAGAGGGGAGATGAAATTTGGAGGATTCTTCAGCCAAAACAAGTCTGAGTGATTCGTAGAGGGTCGGGGGTCCTTTTATAAGTGTTGACCGAGCTTCTGGTGCATGGAGGGCAAGCCTTCTGCCACCGACGTCTCACTGGAGAAGGAAGGTAGTTGGGATTCCAAATCTGGGAGGAGATCTCTAAGGGATCAGGGAGTATTCCCCCTCTCTTCCCTGTCGGAGAGGGATTCCTCCCCATTAATTGTGGAGGGACCTTCTTGTAAGAGTGGCGAGGAAGTTAGGGGGTTTTTGTATTGGTTTTCAAAAGATAGGGGTCAAAATGTAATTGGGTGTACTAATTTGCAAAGTAGGTCAAGATGACCTCCCCTTAAGTCTAAATTTTGGTACAAACCTAATTTGGACCTAAGGAATCCAATGGTGAAGTTGGATTTTAGGTTTGACCATGTTTAATTGGACATTTTGCATAAAAGCCTAAATTAGGTCAATTGATGAGCTAGGACCCCAATCTGGGTCAAACTAGGTTCCAAAGGCCAAATTGAATGTTCTAAACCCTAGGGGATATTTTTACATGAATTTTAGAGGGTTTACTTGATTTTTATCCTGACCGGAACCTTGTTGAATTAAGCGGGTCTGTTTTAGGGTTACAAAATTTCATTTAATTCCTTTATTTCACATGAACATATTTCTGATTGAATCAACCCACTTTTTATCTTATTCAGACCATTTGACCTATGTTTTGTCTCTGAGAAATCTCGTTTATGTACTGCAATGGTAAAATTATAGTTTTACCCTTTATTTCATGTTTTCTTCTCAGAACACTTATTCCTTCAATTAAGCCCTTCTCAAGTTTATTCTCTTTCTTGGGTCAAAATGAGCTAGTTAGGACTCATGATGAGGCTCTCATCAATGTATGAACCAAATATACCATGAACAACCTTTAACCATGTTCCAAGGAGGGACCTTTGATCCCTCAATCTCTGATTACTCTTTCCCTTCTCCTTCGGCATCTTCTCCCTTTGAAGATGCCTAGGCCATCCAAGGATTTTCTAAGCCAGACCCTTTCTCCAACACTTGCAACCATGGATGGCGCAACCACCCAAACTTTGCCTGGTCGAACCAAAAATTGAATCAATTCCAGAACCAACCTAGGCAAAACCCTCCCTCCTATAAGCAGGGTCCACCTACTTGACCCCCTATAACTAGAATAGGGTGGCCCCTACACAGAACCAAATGGACACCCTGATTAAAATGATGGCTGATATGAATTAGAAACATTAGGAGGAGATGGCATTAGTGAAGGGATAGTTGAGCCAATTGTTGGATAACAAACAACAAGGGTCCCTTCCTTTTCAGCCACAACCGAACCCGAGGAATGTAATGAATAGAGGCCACAATCCTCAAGGGTTCCAATCAAATCAGGGGCATGCCCACATGATTCAACAAGTACCACAGACACCTGCTGGGTTTAATGCTTCTTCTTCTTCTCAAGGATCTAACCATGGTTCCAATGCCTCAGCCAATGCGCTTACCTTCAGAAGTGGCACTTAAACCCAGGACCTCAAATGGCCAACTCCTCCCGTGACTTCACTACCTGAGATGCCTAATTCTGTGGATGAGAGGGAGGAACCCAAGGATCAGGAGCCTGAACCAATTCAAACCCAAATACCATACCCTGAAGCCTTGGAGAAAATAAAGACAAAGAGAAATGTGGCTGAGAATGAGGAGTTGTTGGAGATTTTTAAACAAGTATAGATTAATATATCTCTCCTGGATGTAATCAAGCATATCTCGACTTACGCTTAATTTTTGAAGGTTGTCTGTACACCTAAGTGTAAGCTGAGAACCCAAGCACCTAGGAAGGTAGTGCTCTCAGAACGAGCTAGTTTAGTGATATTGAGCAACCTACCTCCAAAAAGAACTGACCCTAGATTGCCTCTGATATCTTGCAATATTGGTGACAAGACGTTTGATAGAGCACTCTTGGACTTAGGTGCTTCAATTAACCTAATCTCGACTACCCTCTATCACTAGTTCGGATTTAGGGAATTAAAACCCACACTTGTGACTATCCAACTGGCCGACCGAACCTTGAAAACTCTGAAAGGGGTAGTCGAGGATGTAATTGTTTGGGTTAAGGACTTCTACTTCCCAGTTGACATTTTATTCCTTGACATGGAAGTCCCTGAACAACTACAGAACACACCCATCATCCTGGGCAGACCCTTCTTGGCTACTACCAAGGCGAACATTGATTGTGACACGGGATGTATGGAAATTGCCTACGGGGTAAGAAGATGCAATTGGATATCTTCAAGGTGACTAAGTCTTTTGATTGCAGTTGGGTTGAGGAATATGATCCCGTGGAAACCCTGGTTGAAGAATGCCTCATGGTTATCTCTTTAGAAAACCATCTGATTCAACCAGTTGATGACTACCCTGACCCATCCCAGTCTTTGGAGGTTGAAATTTGTAGAGCTGATTACCACTAGCAACCTCCATTTGAGGAGATTGATGTTAATCAACTCCCACCCTTCCCTTACCCATCAAACATTGTCCCACCTGCACATGAATTGAAACCTTTGCCCAACAACCTTAAGTATGTCTTCCTAGGACCTGATCAGACTTTCCATTGATTATCAATGCACACCTAACTAGGGACCAAGAACTTAGGTTGACTACTACCCTTTCTGAACATTGGGCAGATATTGGGTGGACAATTTCTGACTTAAGGGGAATTAGCCCTACTTATTGTACTCACAAGATCTATTTGGAAGATGGGGCTCGACCTTCTCGCCAGATGCAAAGGCGATTGAACCCAAATATGCGAGAGGTCAAGTGGCTTGATGCGAAAATCATCTACCCAATTTCCAATAGCCCTTGGGTGAGCCCTACTCAAGTAGTACCAAAGAAGGTCGGGCTCACCGTGGTCATGAATGACCAAGGCGGATCCATCCCCACTTGCACCACAACCACATGGCGGTTGTGCATTGATTATAGGAAGCTTAATGAGGCCACTAAAAAGGATCACTTTCCCTTGCCATTCATTGTTCAGATTCTCGAATGATTGGCAGTGTAGAAATATTTTTGTTTCCTGGATAGATGTAATTAGGTTGCTATTGCACCAAAGAACCAAGAGAAGACCACATTCACTTGCCCGTATGGCACGTTTGCATTCTGCCGTATGCCATTTGGGTTATGCAATGCACCCGCTACCTTTCAACGTTGCTTGTTAGCCATCTTTTCAGAGATGGTAGGTGAATATTTGGAGGTCTTTATGGATGATTTCTCTGTGTTTCGAGACTCATTCGACCATTGTCTTAGCAACCTAGAAAAAATCCTGAAGCGATGTATCAAGGTCAACTTGGTTTTAAGCTGGGAAAAGAGTCATTTTATGGTTCAAGAAGGGATCATCCTCGGTCACATCATCTCGCAGAGGGGCATTGAAGTGGATCGAGCTAAGGTTGATTTAATTTCCAAACTTCCACCTCCTAGATCGATCAAGCAAATCTGATCTTTCCTAGGACATGTTGGCTTCTATAGAAGGTTCATTAAGGATTTTTCCAAACTTTCCAAGCCTTTGACTGACCTTCTAGCCAACGACGTAATTTTTGACATGACATCGGATTGCATCAACTCCTACAACACCCTTAGAGATAGAGTCTCAACTGCACCTATTTTACAACCCCCAGACTGGTCCCAGGACATTGAGATAATGTGCGATGCTTCAGATTTTGCTGTTGGAGTAGTCCTAGGATAGAGAAAGAAAAAACCCGTGGTGATCTACCTTGCGAGCAAAACTTTGGATGAGGCTCAATAGAATTATATTGTCACGGAAAAAGAACTGCTCGCTGTAGTTTTTGGATTAGAAAAGTTCAGATCATACCTTCTAGGATCCCACGTGATTATTTACACTGACCACTCGACTATCCGGCATTTGTTAGTCAAAAAGGATGCTAAGCCTAGGCTAATCAGATGGATCCTGCTCTTGTAGAAATTTGACATGGAAATATGCGACAAAGCTGGGTCCAAGAATGTTGTAGCCGACCACTTATCCAGACTTCACCTGGAACACATTGGACCCTCATTACCCTTAACCGATACATTCCCTGATGAACAACTTTCCATGCATGGAAGAGGTCTACCCTAGTATGCTGACTTAGTCAACTATTTAGTGGTAGGGCAGACTCTGCACAGTAGGTCTAGACAGTGGCAGGATAAGTTCTTGGCTGAGGCCAACCATTATTTTTGGGATGATCCTATGCTGTTTAGACTTTGTGTTGACCAAATCATTAGGAGGTGTATTCCTGAAGAGGAAGTCCAAAGTGTGCTATCTTTTTGTCATGACCAAGCCTGTGGTGGCCACTTCTCTGGGAAGCAGACAGCTGCAAAAGTTTTGTAGTCTAATTTTTACTGGCCATCACTTTTCAAGGATGCACATAACTTTGCAAAGACTTGCACTAGATATCAGACCTTAGGAACTATGACCAGGAAAGATATGATGCCTCTACAGCCCATCTTGATCATCGAATTTTCTATGTCCGGGGCATTGATTTATGGGTCCCTTCCCACCATCAAACGGTTTTGAGTATATACTAGTATCAGTGGACTTCGTTTCAAAATGGATCGAAGCCGTATTTACCCGAAAATGTGACCACAAGGTTGTCATGGACTTTGTTGAGAAAAATATATTTTCCCAATTTGGGATACCGAAAGCCATGATCAGCGATGGTGGGAGTCACTTCATGAATGCCCAATTTTGTGCCCTACTTAAGAAATATGGGGCTACTCATCGCATTGCCACCCTATATCACCCGCAAACAAATGGGCAAACTAAGGTATCAAATAGGTAGATTAAAAATATTCTACAAAAAATTGTGAGACCTGACTGGAAGGATTGATCCACACAATTGGACGATGCCCTTTGGGCATATAGGATCGCCTTTAAGACCCCAATAGGCATGTCACCTTATCGATTGGTCTTTGGCAAAGCTTGCCACCTTTTAGTTGAGTTGGAGCATCGGGCATATTGGGCTGTTAAGTAGTGCAATATGGATTCCTAGATGGCCGAAACTCAAAGGAAGCTCCAACTCTCTGAGCTCGAGGAAATCCGTCAAGACGCTTGCGAGAACAATAGACTTTATAAGGAGAAGATGAAAGCTGTCCATGACAAACACATTAATAGAATAACCTTCGAGACAAATCAACAAGTCTGGCTATTTGATGCAAGACTTAAACTCTTCCCTGGGAAACTGAGATCTAAGTGGATGGGACCATAGTGGTCAGACTTTATCCCAACAGGGCGGTTGAAATTGCCAATCGCAAGACTGGGAAAACCTTCACTGTTAATGGTCAATGAATAAAACACTTTCTTGCCCAGATTCTTCCAAAGGAAGTTGTGACCCTCATTAAGGGTTAAACTGGAACTACGCCCAACTGGAGGCACAAAAATCAACACTTCCTGGGAGGCAACCCAGAGGTTTCAAGCTAATTGGATTCACGATTACAACTCAGGTGATTTTTTTCCCTACTCCCTTGCATACATTTATTTTTCCAATGAGGACATTGTCCAACTTAGGCATGGGGAGATGGTAATTCATAGGATCTGAGTACAAAATTGCTAGCTTGAACAATTTTATTTCTGTTCATAAAAAAAAATTAAAATTAGGAAAGGAAAACTTAAGTACTAGAAGCTTGTCAGCTTTAGAAAATGATACGTTAGGGACCTAATCACTAAGACCCTTCAGGTCTTCAGACTTAATCAATCCGGGTGTCCACTAAAATGTGGACATGGTCTCGAGTCCTCGCCACCTTAATGTATATTAATTTGGTCAATAAAGTAGGGTGATAAGTATACGACTTATCAGCCCACCCTCTGATTTGGGGGGATTTTTAGTCTAAGCATCTACGCACGTTTTGCACTGACTCGCTCATCGGTAGTTCTAACAGAAATTGGGTAGCTAATGAACCTTCTAGGGTGGTATGGCTGACAAGTTGTTGTGGGTAACAGTCCATTGGCAGGTTGTCTAGAGCCCAGCCACAGGACCATTTTCTTTCACTACTACTTTTAGGTAAATCTTAGATCAGGAAAGCCACCTACTTAAAAAAAAAGGAGAAAAGAAATAGGAAATAAGCCACACTTCATCGCACGAGTATGGCTAGTAAATTGTCGTAGGTAATAGCCCATTGGCCGGTTGTCCAAATCCCAACTCATAAATGCACAAGAATTCCAAAACACTTAAGGAAGAAGTGGGGAAGTAGTATAATTCGGGGAGATATACACTGGGTTTGCCCTTGTGTTGACCCCACAAAAGTAAAAAGTAGGGAGAAAGCTACTGGTCAGATAGATATACCTTTAGGCAGCATTTTTTTATCTTTTTTTTTCGGGTCACCTAGGGGCGTAGAAACCCGAAGTTCATTTTAATTACTGTTGAGTGAGTCTATCACTATCACAATAAGATGCTTACTACTAAGAATCCTTTTCGAGTTTTGGGTGGATTGAGTAGCCGTAAATGGTTACCCTGAAATCCTTAACACCAAAAATCCAAAGAAATTAGAAAAGATGTAAAAGAAAAAATTTTTTTTTTGCCTCTATATAGAATAAGGTGAGGACTTGGGCGGTCGGCATTTTGGTAGGCAACCCAGGCACTGTTGACTCTTAGTGAGTTAGGTTCTTAGTAGAAATTTTCTCCTGTTGACAAGCAACTTCTACCTAAGTGATCAATTCCTAATTTTAGTTGTAAATAGCATTTAAGTCAAACCTTGTTAGGGACTGGCAAGGGTTGGGCATGAGGGTATGATGACTCTACAATGTTCAGTGTTAATATTATCAATTAAAGTCAATTTTGGGGATACTTGTGTGATAATGACATATTATAATGGCGCTTAGGAGTATTGCATGCATATTGCATGATCCTTACATTTTAATCACTTAGAATAAATGCTTAATGACCATGTGCAAAAGCCTATTTTTGAAATAGGTCTCAGATAAGTGATCGGACCATATAAATGGATCCGGATTGACGAATGGAGTCCAACGGACTCGAAATCACTTTGATTTGGCCTCCGTAGCTCCCACAAAAAGCTCAAGAAAGATCAATGGCCAGGGGGCAATTTGACATCCTTACAGGCCTCGGATGAAAAATCTGACCGTACGGATGGATTCAGAGTGACGATCATAGTCCGGTAGTGTGGGAATCATCGCGATCTGAGCACTGTGGCATCTCCTACAAAAGAAAGAAGATGGATGGTCCTGATGGTGCCACGTGGTGCCATCTAGGCTGTCCAACACTATCCCTTCATCACCGCATCATCTGCACCCTCCACTCTCAGCCGTTGGATCTCGATCAGACGACCGAGAAGTCACCTCCATTGCATGCTAGAGGCAACTGTAGATCCTTCTTCGTGTAAGATCAACCGTTGGGTCAGCATCCAACGGTTGCCACCACTCCAGCACTTCGACATCTTCGTGACTATTTGTGCAGAAATCACAGCAGTCGAAGGCCTTATCCACTCCAGTAGGCGTGGGTTTGAATCATAGAGGTGCCTCTCCTCACGCGTCCCAATTGAAAATTTGGCTGTTCTATCTGATCTACGGTCAAGAAGCAGGCGCTATGAGCACCATCCAGCCATTTGCGCGAAACGTGCGTGATCACGCTCACGAGCATGCCCCATCTGATGCACGCTGGGTGCGATTTGAGGCGCGGGTGAGGTTTGAATCCAGCCATCCGATCTTCGATCGGACGGCTTAAACGACTCATGCATTATACGCATGCGGAGGCAGCTGGCGATTGGAGGCGCGAGGGTGGGGACAAGGGTGACGGATGCGGTGGGTCTTTAGCGACATTTTGAATGTCACTATTGACCCAATGACAAATTTGAGCCCTTTTCTCAACTAGAAAAAGGGCCCTTCTCCTCCCATTTGCATCAATCATCCACCTAAGAGATACCACCACCTTCTAGATTTCCAGGCAAGGTCTTGAAGCCATCAAGCCGCCAATAGAAGCCTCTCCACCGCCATGGCTATCTGAGACCTGTCCCATGGCTGGATGGTGCTCATTTAAGACCTGTTGCAAAAATAGACTTTTGCACATGGTCATTAAACATTCATTCTAAGCGATTAAAATGTAAAGATCATGCAATATTCATGCAATGCTCCCAAGTCCATTATAATATGTCATTATCTCACAAGTATCCCCGAAATTAACTCTAGTTGGTAATGTTAACACTGAACATTGTAGAGTCATCACTGAGTAGGTTCAGACATTGGCTCTCCTGAAGGGGGTTCATCTTGAGAATCATCCCAAGATTGGATTAGGGCAACCACAAATTTCATCCTCAACATCAATGATTTCCCCTGTAGAAACTCACCTAGGCCCTTATCCTTAACATTTTGGAGCAAATCCAATAGAGAACTATTAAGTTCATCAATCATTTTGATCATAGGCTCCAAAGCTTCAGTGCATGGTATTGGCTGAGATTCTAAAGATTGGATGGTGTTCCTCAAGTTAGCCAACACCTTGTCTTGGACCTAGTTCACCTGAACCGAATGGTTCGGTTCAGGGTTGGGTGGGTTTGTGTTCATTCTAGGGGAGTCAAGATATCAAGGTTCTCAGGTCCCTCCCTGATAGTAGGTCATTTCAGGTTGTTCAAAGAATGGTGGCGACCTATATTCTGTGGAATACTAGGAAGGGTAAGTGTTATAATCAACATATCCTTCTTGATTGTTGATCGGGTTGGTTCAGTCATCAAAGGGTGGAGATCTATAATCATTGTAGCTCTGGGAAGGATAGTAATCATAGTCTTGTTGTCTAGGGTTAGGCCCTAGACACTGAGGTTAGGATTCATATCTCCAATAAAGGTTGTCCCGGCTAGGAGATGGGTAGTCATAAGTCAAGTCGGGATAGTAATCATCTTGGGGATAAGTGTTGGTAGGAGGGTAAGATGGGAAATGTGCGTAAGATGTGGAAGGATACATGGTAGAATAGGAGGGAAATCAGAAGAGAGAAAGGAGCCCTGCAATACAAGCAATCAACCCTGTCCTTAGGTGGGTTAGCCTAAAGATCTACAGACTCCTAGGACTCATCTTGAGATTATAAACTATTTGGTCTACTGATATCCAGTCAATTCAACCAGTTAGAGGGAGGGGCTGGGGAGAAGGTTCTTCCTTTGGCTTGCTCCTCCGGTTCCTAATGTACCCCCAAGCTGCGGTCATTTGACATGACTCCCCTAGCTAGACATCAGATGGACTAGTAGAAGGAGATTAATTGAAAAAAAATCTCAATCTAAGCCCCGAAGAGCGAATCAATCCCTAAGGCCAATGTCTACTTAGTTTTAATTAGTCTTGAGATTATTGTGCTCTTGGAATGTGATGGGCCCTTTAGATGGGTTTTGCCCTTAATGATTGATTCAAATGTGTGTGCGTGCACAACTAGGGTTTGCAAACAAGGTTATTTGATGATGTGTCTTTTAGGATTTAACCTTTAGTAGCTTTTAGGGTTTAATCTTAGATGTATTCAATCAAGTTTAGAGAACACTCCATGTTTTGAAATCACGGGTGTAGATATATTCCTTTAGAAATAAAAAATAATATGTGGAGTGCCTGGTTCAGTCGTAAAAATCAACTCTAAGTGGCAAGCTACTTGGTGAATCAATTTTAATTTGAGTGGTGTGGCCCAAATAGCTCAATCAATTGGCCTATTGCACCACTTAGTTGAGGCACACAAAAAGTCTTAACCTAGTCAAACTTTCTACTCACTTATTGGTGTGTTGAGTTAGGGTGTACCAGATCCACAGGTCAGATTCCGGTTGAGTGGTAGAATCAATGTGAAGTGGTGTGCCTTAAGTCGAGAGTTGTAGGTGCTAATGTGTGTCTCTTTCAGAAAATCCCCAATTAGATAACTTTTTTTCTTATTATTATTTTTATGTGGATGGCGTGGTGAGTGGAGTGACAAACAAGACAAACAATTTCTATCCTAGGGTTTATGAAAACACCTAAATAGATTAGCTCTTTATTATTAAGGTGGCAAAATGATCTAGTGGGTGGGGAAGTGGGGGAAAACTTACAAATGTCTCTACCCGCACTTTACTCTAATCTACCGCCTTCGGCTCCTCGATTAGGTTCTTGCAAGGCAATAAAAAGAAGAAAGATAGGCTAGAAAAATGTGTAAGTAATGTGGGAAAATGAGAAAAAAAACCCAAAGAGCATTGCCTCCTCGGCAACGATGCCAAAATGATTAGGCGGATTTGCACGCGGAAAGGATTGGATTTGGAAAACCCATCATCGTAGTTTGATTCATGAGAAAATCCGTTGATCAGATAAAATTTATAATCGAAACTCAAAAAGTGAGTCCCAGGTCGAACACGTGGAGGTGAACGTTCGATTTTGAAAAATACGTGTTTTGCTTTTATTTGTTTTTATCATTTTTGCCTTTTCTAATTTTTTTGTTATTTATAGCAAGCAAGAGATTAGGTTGATGAATTCTTATTTAACTAATCTACTTGCAAAATATAAGAGAGATAGATAGAAACAATCACATATATTTCTGAAGCAAATGTTTTCTACAATTAAGAAAGCGTGAAAGATTACACTACAAAGGAAAAAAGAATGATATAGGTGAGAGAATCCCCCTCGTCGGTTGCTTGGAGGACGACTCGCTTTGACGTCGCCTGGAGGAAGGTGGTGAGGAGTGGGACGAATGAGGACGGAGTCGGAGGATGGAGGGTAGGGCAGGACGGCGTCGCGGTGAGGATCTTCTTCCCGAAGGGAGGTG
Source organism: Thalassia testudinum (assembly GCA_037157565.1). NCBI lineage: Eukaryota > Viridiplantae > Streptophyta > Magnoliopsida > Alismatales > Hydrocharitaceae > Thalassia > Thalassia testudinum. The sequence continues at coordinate 16,589,652 of JAZHRO010000071.1, read as the reverse complement.
AGAGGATGGCCGCGGGATGCTCCTTGAAGGGGGATGAGAGGAGGGAAAATATTTGATTCTACTCTAGAGGAGCATCTTGGGCTTGGGACAAGCTCTCTCTAGAGCCTTGGAGGTGGTGGGAGGAAGAAAGGAAGAGATAGTGAAGAATGGAGGGGTGTAGGTCCTTTTATAGTGGAAGAAGGAAGGGCTTCCCATGCTCAGGCAATTAGTGACAGCTGCAAGTGTCACTAAAGACCCGCCCAAGCTATCGCTGAAGATCGCGCCCCCACCACTTACTACCATAACTATCCTCCCGCATGTAGGCCGTATCAAGCGAGGATGAATCTTGACCGTTGGATTGCTGATGGATGCTCTAGATTTCGCATGCATTGCATGCTTAAGATCGCACCTGCCCGCATGTGATAGCACATTCGTCTATGCGTCAGATCTTGCATGCGCGAATTGCACTCATCGAGCAGTGACACGTGGTGAAGCCTCCACTGCTTGATGGCATCCAACGGGCATAATCAAATCGTGCCCACACTCGTGAAATTGGGCGCAGCGGCCGAGCTTTGAACGTGCGCTGGTTGGATGAGAGAGAAAGCTCCACCCGCTGTGCTGAGGGCGGCGCTGTGTCGCTCTTAGGATTTAAGGCCACATGTCCACGGCCGTTGGATTTTGATCCAACGGTCGAGATCACGCGAGGTCATCTCTTCAATTGGCTTGAGGTTGGTGGAGTAGTGCTTGGATGGCAATTGGGTTCAAATCCAACGATCGAGCTTTGCGAGATCAGCTTGGGTGGATTGCTGGCTGGTGTTGGGCGGCTGAGATGGTGCCACGTGGTGCCATCTGGGACGTCCATCTTCTTTCTGTTACAGAGGGTGCCACGGTGCTCAGATTGAGGTGATTTCCACGTTGTCAGACTGCGATCATTGCTCCAGATCCCTTCGTACGGTCGGATTTTTCATCCGAAGCCCATAAGGATGTCGCATTGCCTCCTTGGCCATTGATCTTCCTTGGATCCCATGAGGTGATACGGGATTTCGATTAGGATGATCTCGGAGGTGTTGGACTCCGATCATTATCCTGATCAGATCATACATTTGGATCGTCAATCTGAGGCTCTGAAATAAATCTCTTTCCCTCTTGGCCATAAAAAGGACGTAATTAACCTAAAATATACACAAATACTCTAAATGCAGGATGGTGTATGCTATGCACTATTTATAACATGAAATGCAAATCTAATCTTAGGAACATGCATGAATAGGCATTTTATCATCAATAGTTGTGTCTACATCAGTACTCATCACTAATCTTCTAAGTTTCAGCCTTCTAGGTCTTAATTCATCATCCAATCCAACCTAGAAGTTAGATAAGTTCCATACTCAATTTCAAGGGATTATCTCATACTTTTTGTTTTTGTTTGCTCCTTTTTTCTCTTTTCTTTTCTTTTCTTTTCTTCTCCTCAAATGTTTTTCATTCAATTCAATTTGACCTCTCCTTTCCTCTTTTCTCCTCTTTTTTTGATGAAACCCTTCCATGCATTGATTTTCACAGCATTTTGGACTTTAATATCCCCCATGCCTAAGATTTGCAATGTCCTCATTGTAAATTAAGTGGGTTCGAGTTCCGCTCAGTTTCGTACATTAGAATAGGTGGGTGGTGAATGGCTCAGAATGACTATTGCAGACGATTTATAGCTCTGATACAAGTATCAAAGGTGGAGTCGGTTGTTCTAACGGATGAACCCTAAAGTGCAATATGATTCAGTAAGAAGATATGTTAGAAGGGTTTCGGGTTTTTCAATAATGACAGGTTGCCTTCCGTTAAGCACTATGTTTAATGCCATCAGCTGGGTGCAATGAAGCTCAATGTGTTCGAAGAACGGTTTGAATCTTTGATCGTTCACGACAAATGGTTCTGCATCATGGCTGAGTTCGCTGATTTTGATGGTTCCATTTCCAAACACTTGTCTCACAAGGATTGGTCCAATCCATTTTGATCTAAGTTTTCTTGGGAAGAGCATGAGTTTGGCATCAAAGAGTAATACTTTTTAACTAGGATGAAAAGATTTTCGTGAAATGTGCCTGTCATGGAAGGCTTTGACCCGCTCTTTGTAGTTTCACGAGTTCTCATACGCGTCATTGCGTAGTTCCTCGATCTCGCTCATTTGCAACCGACAGTGGGTTCCAGCCTTCATAAGATCCAGATTGCACTTTCGTACTGTCCAGTAGGCTTTATGCTACATTTCTATGGGAAGGTGACATGTCTTCCCGTACACCAGTCTGAAGGGAGACATTCCTAACTAGGTCCTATGGGAGATCCTATAGGCCCACAAGGCTTCTGGAAGGCCAGTAGACCAATCTTTTTTGTTAGGCCAAACAGTGACCTGAAGGATCTTCTTGATCTCCCGATTTGACAATTCAAGGTGATAAGGAGTTGAGATACGATGAGACACCTCGTACATTTTCATCTGGGACTAGAAGTGCACATTCGCAAAGTGGGTCCCTCCATCAGAGATGATAGCTCATGTGGTGAGCGTGATTTCGTACGCGAAAAGATTTAAGTTAGAAAACCTGCCATCGTAGTAGTAAAACTCGCTATCAAATAAAATTTTATCGAAACTCGAAAGGGAGTCCTAGGTCGAACACAGGGAAGCGAACATTTGGTTTTGAAATTTGCACTTTCGATTTTATTTGTTTTTGTTGTTTTTTATTTTTTGTTATTTTTTTGAAATTTTTATAACACAAGAGATCAGGTCGACAACATAATTATCTAGCTAATCTACTTACAAAGTAAGAAAGAGAGAAAGAGGGAATATCAATATTTTTATCTAAACAAATGTTTGCTACAAATAGAAAGTGAAAAACTACACTAGAAAGCGAAAAGATTGAGAGTGGTGAGAAGAATCCCCTTGATGGTCACTTGGAGGACGGCTCGCTTTGATGGTGCCCGGACGAAGGTGGTGAGGAGTGGGACGAAGGAGAATGGCGTTGGAGGATGGAGGGCGGGACGGGACGGGACGGGACGGTGTCATGGCAAGGATCTACTTCCCGAAGTGATGAGAGGACGACCATGGGATGCTCCATGAATGGGGATGAGAGGTGGGAAAAATATTTGGTTTTCTACTCTAAAGGAGTATCCCGAGCTTAGGACAAGCTCTCTCTAGAGCCTTGGAAGTGGTGAGGGAAAGAAAGGAAGAGATGAAGAAGAATGGGAGGGGTAGGGATCCTTTTGTAGTGGAGAGAATCCATTTCGTACATAGGACACTAGTGACAGCCATAAACGTCGTTGAAGATTCGCCGCAATTGTCACTACAGCTCCAGCTCACGAGCACCACGCATGGCCCTCACACCCGCGCTCAGTGCGCTCGTGTTGAGCACGCTACCTCCACGTGCTTTGTGCACTGCACTGCTTCCTTGCCCCTGCTGTTGCACGCACCCATGCACTGCACACGTGCGGTGGTTCGTGTGCACCCATAGGCAGCTTGGATAAAGCCACGTGGTACGAACTGGGCCGTCTATCTTCTTTCCTTTGTAGGTGCTGCTACAGAAGTCGGATTGAGTCAATTTTTGCATCGTTGGGCTGTGATTGTCGACTCGAATCCATCTGTGCGGTCGGATTTGTCGTTTGAAGCTTCGAATTGCTTCAACCAGTCCCTTGGCCGTTGATTTTCCTTGTATTGCATAAGGTGCTATGGGACTCTGATCAAGATGATTTCGGAGGCGTTGGACTCCGATCGTTGTCCTGATTAGATCCGTATGGTTGGATTTTCATTTCGAGCCTCCAAATTAAATCTCCATCTATCTTGGTGATTCGCCCATATTTGTGGGCTATTTAAGTATTTAAGTGCCTATACATTAAGTTAATTCTAACATTTATTTAGCATGCATTAGGATGTAAATAGATTAATTTATATTTCTGATTTAATTGCATAATTCATGCATTGCATTCATAATTAAACGCATTTGGAATTGACTTAGAATGACATTAGATGCATTACATGCATTGTTTTAATTAACATAGAACTTAAGGATTTATGTATAAATAATCAGATTATTTATTTTATTAAATCTTATTCTTCCTCCCATAGGTAAGCGCTCCACTTCCTCCGCCTGCGCATTCAATCTTCGCCAGCTGTCTACACTCAAGACCCCATTCATGGGGGAGTGGGAGAGATGGATCTAGTCGGGGGCAGTTGCGACTACAAGGGAGAGGAAGAGGCAGCTATGTTGAGAGGCCGCCACCCCTTTTCCTCATTGCGTAGAGAACTTTGTTTCTCATCCATTCCTCATCACCGGCCTCAACCGCAGTAGTGCGACTCCACCACCATCGGTGTGTGGTGTGACAGCCTACACCTCCAAGAGTCCTTGCATCACTGTGCTTCATCGTCCCTTCCACGCCTAGATCCCAGCTGTTGCATGCCCCACTAGCTCCTCACCCACGGACTTCCTGCAGCATGCACATCGCGCGCACTTGTGCTCCACAAACCCACGTGCGCCTTGTCTGCATCCCTCCGCACACGCCTACCACTCACAGTAGCCTACCCGCATGTGCTGCACCTCCACCGCAGCAGGCGTGTGCCCACCAGCAGCTCAGCGCACCTTCCCTCCCATGCCTCAGCAGCCTCCCGCGCCTCCAGCCAGTGCACCCTCAGCCCTTGCCACACACCCGCAGCAGCTGTGCCCCACTTCCAGCCCGCGCACATCTCCCTGCGTGCATTCACACCTCGTCGCACCGCCGCCCGCATCACCTGCAGCGCGCCCTCCAACCGCAGTGCGTGCAAGAGTAGCAGTGACAGCCACTGCCGCTGCCTCTTCTCTCTACCATCTAGCCAGCCCAAGCCATCTCACGACGCGTCGCCGCCACCGTCGTAAAGGCCTCTCTTCGGCCGACCTTTTCCCAAAGTAGCTCCTCGAATGAGCCTCTCTCCCGTGCGCAAGGAGGAGAGAGGTATAATCCTTTGTTTTTGCTTGAATTTCTATTTACAGAAATTGCCATTGTCAACATTCATTTTCTTGATTTATTTGATTAATTAAATTATGGTGAATTTATGGCTCTATGCCTATGCTTCTAGAGAATTCTTAAGCCTTATTGATTCATCTCTATGTGCATTACATTTAATTTTGAATTACATTTTAGTATTCAAGCAAGTGAAAAGTACATGGCATACCCTTTCACATGGATAATTTTATTACGTAAAAATTACGTTAACACCCCTTGATTTCTCCATAAATTTAAGGTTTACATTTAGAGCTACATAGGCATTGTTTGATTTGACGAATATTTTAGCGAACTTGATCTCTACCTAATTGCAAGTTTAAATAAGTCATTGCCTCCCTGTGGACATGACCCGCGCTCTTGTGAGTGGTTTAATTTTAATTCTAATTATTTTGTTAAGTGGTTTTCCACCACTTTGATACTAAGATGACAAATCATCTTAATCATATTATTCGAAAGCGAAAACCATCTTATCAAATGGCGCCGTTGCCAGGGAGGCAATAGACGCAATAATTTCACCTGATTTTTATTTCTGATTATTTCTCGTTGCATAGTGATTTGACCATTTATTATCTTTTATGTGTGAGGAATTTGTGGAGGTGACAGACGCATCTGGGAGACGACGTCGACCTTGAGCGACACTTACATGCGGGGAAGACGCAGGAGACCTGGATCCCACTTCCATAGGGGATTCTCCTTTGTAACAAGTTTTATTCCTATTTTCTTGCCCTTGTAGTAATTGGGGCTGATTTTTGGGAGCCTGTTCCCTTTTCTTTAGATCCAGGTTTTTAATTTATCTTGTGAGTTGTTTATCCTTACTTTGTTTGTGCAGAAGTAGCTAGAAAAAAGAAAAAGCAACACGAGCTACCTATTAGAAGCTACCTACCCTTAGGTCGAATCATTTAGGATTGAATGAGCAGCATCTAGATCTAACTTCTTGTCTTGCATATTGCATGAAGAATGTTGGAATCAGGTATGCACTTCTAACTTTTCATTTCTACCTGTCATGCAAATGCATTTGGATTAATTTTTAGACCACATAATCTGTCTTGAAGCAATCTAATAAAGTGGTCACAATTAATTTTTGAGAAAGGACTAACTAAAGGAGGGGCATTTAAAAATCAAGGACTTGATTTTCAAACGTGCGTGCGATTCAAAATTTAAAATCTTTTGCATTGTATGCCCACTTATACCTCTTGCACCTCGACATGCATTTAGACACTCCTAGGTCTTGGAACTACAAGGGCAAGAGCCCTCCTACTGTTGGATTATGAAGTGTTCGGAACTTGAGATCAAAGGTTTTGTAAATCCAAAGAGGGGGATACCTTGTCATGGATTTTTGGGGGTAGTTAAGAAGCACCATGAAAGCACAGCTTCAAAGGAAGGCTTAGGCCTACTTGTATCCCTCGATCTTCCATCTTTGGAGTTGCTCTACCATTTGAGATTTAGAGAAGAACACCTAAGCTCCAACTAGGTCTTTTTAGGCATTTCAAAGGTCGACAATAGGCGTGTAATTGATTGGGCAACTTGCTTTGTCACCTACAATTTGAACTAAAATCAAAAGCTTAAATTTGTAAAGACCAAACAAGTCCTTTTGAATTGTGTTTGTAGTGCATGCTTGGTAGGTGATCTCTTAGGAGACAACTTGTGTTTGATCCTGAACTTGAAAGAATCTTAAGAAGAAACCTTCCAAGTGAAGAAATGGCTGGTCAAAGGAGCCTAAAGGAATATTTCATTCCAACCAATTAAGCTGGCCTTGCACTACGTAGATCTGGAGGGGACAATCCTTATGAGATAAAAAGTAGCACCATATCTTTCTACCCTCCTTTTATGGTACTGCTAGGGAAGACCCTTACAGGCATATAGAGGAATTCACTGAGGTCTGTTCCACGGTGAAGCTGCTAGGCGTTATTGATGACGCTCAAATGCAGACCCTCTTTCCTTTCTCCCTCAAGGATAAAGCCAAGTATTGGTATCACACCCTTGATGATATTAACACTTGGGATGCCCTGAAGAATGAGTTTTTGAAGAAGTGCTTCCCTATGAGCAAAACAAATCACTTTATGAGGGAAATTATGAGTTTTGTTCTAAAGGATGGGGAAGCTTTCCATGATGCGTGGGAGCGCTTTAATGACCTGTTGAGACTTTGCCCACATCACCAGGTGCCTAAGTGGCAACTAGTTGAAAGGTTCTACATCGGACTTAATGATTTGCACAGGTAGATTGTGGATGGTGCCTGTGCAGGAACCTTTCTATCTAAGACTGAGGATGAAGCCTGGAACCTTTTTGATACTTTGAGTCAGAATTCTATTCACTTGAATTCTACCTACATGGATAGAAAACCCACTCTCATGCAAAGAAAGTTGGAGGCGAATGAGGCAAGGGACACCTAGAATTTAGCTTATCAGATTCAATTATTGAATCAAAACATGGAAAGGCTTATGTCGAGCCCGAGCCAATTCTTATCTAACACCTCAACATCCCAAGCTTCTGAATGCTCCATTTGCCAAGGCAATACACATGCCTCTATGGATTGCCACTTGGCCTCCCAATTCCCTGAGCTTGTACAGGCGGATTTGAATGTCGCTCAAGGGTTCTGTCCTAGACCTCTTAATGACCCTTTTTCCAACACTTATAATGAGGGATGGAGGAACCACCCAAACTTTTCATGGAGATAAGGAAATGTCTCAAATTCAGGGAATTATAAACCACAATCCTTTCAAAACCATCAAATGAACCAACCTTAGACCCTTGCCCAACCTAAGACCTCTGAGATGGATGAATTGAAGGCAATGTTGAGAACTATACAAGAAAGTCAAAGTGCCATCTTCTAATCTCATGACATGGCTATACATGAGATGAAATCACAGATAGGATACCTTGTTGAGGCCATTAGACACAGGGAAACTGGGAAGCTCCCTAGTGCTGCTGAGAATCCTAAAAGAAAAGGGATTGTCTTTAGGGAGCATGCTCAGGCGGTGACTATTCTGAGGAGTGGGAAGGAAATTTCCAAACCCGATGCTCCTATAGTCCCATCCCCTGAAAAACCATCCACCCCGACTTTCACCCCCACCGGAGAAGACTTGCCCAAATCTTCTCCGCTTGAAATCACCTCACCGGAAGAAGTTGCCCCCGTTCCACCCCTTACTTGACATGAGAACCCTTCCACCCAGAGATCGAGAGTGCCCTTTCCAGAGTGCTTATCCACCTCTGGGAAGACTTCTACGGGCTCATCTGGAGCCAAAGATAAGACGGATGAAATCATGGAAACTTTCAAGCAAGTGCAGATTAACCTGCATTTGCTTGAAGCTATCAGGCATATTTCATCTTATGCCCGCTTCTTAAAGGACCTGTGCACGAAAAAGCAGCAATCTAGGAAATAGGTCCAATCAAAAGTTGCCCTGCCTGATTCTGTTAGCTTAATTGTTCAACATGGCACACCCCCGAAACTTAAGGACCCAGGAGCCCCATACATCTCAGTGGTTATTGGTGACTTACAGATTGATGAGGATCTACTTGATTTGGGTGCGGGGGTGAACATCCTTCCGAGCTACGTGTATGAACTTGGGGGAGGCAATCTGAAGCCTAGCCCAGTAATCCTCCAAGTTGCTGATCGATCACTTAAGACATCATGGGGAATTTTGGAAGATGTCCTCGTAAGAGTGGAGGATTTCTTCTTCCCTGTTGAATTCTTAGTTTTGGACACTGACCCTACCAACAAGCCAACCAAACCCTCCATCATTTTGGGTCGCCCCTTCCTTGCAACTTCGCATGCTTCAATCAATTGCAATACTGGGGCATTGAAAATGGGCTTTAGGAACAGGAAAATCCAGCTTAATGTATTTGATGCTTACAAACAAGCTGAGCTTAAGGATTGTTCTGAAGTTGAGGTGATAGATGACCTGATTGAAGAGGCAACCCCTGCAATGTTATGTGATGACCTGCATGTCATGCTAAATGAGCATTCCCATCTCTTGGAGGAATGTGAAGGGGATATACTAGAACTTGAGGAGTTGCTGGGTGTTTCTACTGAGTCTCTTTCCCCATCATCTCTACCCAAGGTAGATCTACTACTTGAGATGGGGACATCAATTATGAAACCCTCAACCATACAAGCCCCCGACCTTGAGTTGAAACCCCTCCTTGACACTCTCAAGTACGTCTTCCTGGGTGCCAATGATACGCTTCCCATTATAATTTTAGCTGTGCTATCTGAGGCACAGGAGGGAGCCCTGATTGAATGCTTGTGTAGGCACAAGGAAGCTATTTCTTGGAGCATTGCTGACATTAAGGGTATAGACTCTACACTCTGCATGCACCACATTTATACTGATGATTCCATCAAACCATTTAGGGACATGCAGAGATGTCTGAACCCTAATTTGAGGGAGGTGGTTAAAAAGGAAATCCTGAAGTGGTTGGACGCTGGGATCATATATCCCATTGCAGATAGTAAATGGGTAAGTCCTATTCATGTGGTGCCAAAGAAGGCAGGCTATACAGTGGAATTTAATGACCAAGGTGAACAAGTTGTGACTAGACCCTCAACTAGATGGTATTGATTACCACAAGTTGAACACCGCTACCCAGAATGATCACTTTCCCTTGCCTTTTATTGATCAAATTCTCGAGAAATTGGCGGGGAATAAGTACTATTGCTTTCTTGATGGATATTCTAGGTACAACTAGGTTGCAGTCTTCCCTGATGACCAGGAGAAGACGACGTTCACGAGTCCTTACGGTACCTTTTCATTCAGGTGTATGCCATTTGGATTATGTAATGCCCCTGCAACCTTCCAGTGATGTATGATTGTTGAACGTACGAATCGCTACGCTAACGTGTTTGGTTATAGAAAACCTGTTGTTGTAGCTTGAAAGCGAAGAATTCATGTTCAACAAATAAAATTTATACCGAAATTGAAATTCCGGGTCGAACACAGGGAGGCAGACGTTTGATTTAAAAACTACGCGTTTCTTTTTATTTGTCACGGAATAATTCAATTTAAAACTATCTAATTATTTACAATAAATAGAAGAGAGAGAGAGAGTAAGAGAGAAAGAGAATATTACACGGAGAAATCAAAATGAGATGTAGAATAAACAAGGAATTTATCATTAAGGAGATTGTTCATTTCACTCTTACAACTACAAAGCATAAAACAATTACTCTAGAAAGCGATAAATTTACTCTAGAAAGCATTAAAAGAATGGAGGGAGAAATGTCCTCCTCGACGAGTGCTTGGAGGACGAGCAAAACTACACTAGAAAGCAGTAAATTTATACTAGAAAGCAGTAAAAAGAATAGGGACAGAGAAATCCTCCTCGACAGTTGCTTGGAGGATGAGCCGGACGGGACGACGCCTGGACGAAGGAGAACGAAGCAGTACGAAGGAGGACGAAGCAGAAGAACGGGAACGGAGCAGCATGCTGTCGTCGTCGTGGGATCCACTTCCGAAGGGGGACGAAAATTTGGACTTTATCTCGCGAGAAGCATCTCGGGTGTGGGACAAGGTTCTCTTGAGCTTTGGAGGGGTAGAGAAGAGAAGGAAGGGATGAGAATTTCGTATGGAGGGGGTCTCCTTTTATAGTTGCAAGGAGTGGGGGCAAAATGGACATTACAACTTTAAAATAATAAATGAGGGGTCTTTAGTGATGGATAAATCCGTCACTAAAGCCCCAACGTGGGCGTAGCTTCCGCGCCCATGCGCGGCTCCTCAGCTGCCTGCTTCCTCAACGCCATCGCACGTTCATTGATTCTCAACCGTCTGATCGCAAGATCGAACGGCTTAAGACGCATCTCCGACCGCTGCTGCGCTCGCCTGGCGCGTGCGATCGCGCGTGACGCCGCACGTGCAATAGCACGTGAACGCTATCGGGCGCACGCGGCCATTGGATTGCGATATGATGGTTGATGAAGGTGCGCCCGCTCGCCTTAGAAATCGCTTGGCGGGGCTCGAACGCGCGCCAGCGCCTCGCGATAAGGCGTTGGACCGCTACGCTGCCTCGCCTAAAAGGTCGCGTGGATGACTTTAAAGAGTCGTGTCCACAGTCGTTGGATCGAGATCCAACGGTGGAGAGGGGGAGGGTGCACGGTCTTCATAGAATGCAAGCGGCCGTTTGGGCGGTTGAGATGGCACCACGTGGCGCCATCTTGGCCGTCCATCTTCTGGAAGTTGTAGATGGTGCCACGGATGTCGGATTGACTCGATTTTTGTGTCGTTGGGCTGCGATCGTCGATCCGAATTCATCCGTGCGGTCGGATTTGTCATCTGAAGTGTAGATTTACACCATCCTGGCCCTTGATCTTCTAGGGTTCCCCGTCACTATCTGATGCTACGGATGTCTGATTAGGGCAATCTTGGAGTCGTTGAACTCCAATCGTCGCCCTGATCACATCCATACGGTTGGATCTTTGATCTGAGGCCCCGATAAAATGTTTGCCCTGTCCAAGCACATAAAAGGAGATAATTAACCTCCATTTTATTCAAACTAATCTAAATGCAAGATGATGCATGTTATGCAATATTTATATCATGAAATGCAATCCTATGCTTAAGAACATGCATAAATAGACATCTTAGGTAGTGTAAATGTGTTTACATCAATGATGTCCATTTTTTCTGATATGATCGACGAGTGTGTTGAAGTGTTTATGGATGACTTCTCCGTTTATGGCTCATCTTTTGACCAGTGTTTCCTGCACCTGGAGAATTTGTTGAAGTGATGTAAGGAGATTGGTTTAGTCCTCAACTGGGAGAAAGGCCACGTCATGGTACAAAAAGGAATTGTACTTGGGCATGTTGTGTTTGAGCAAGGCTTGGAAGTAGATAAAGCTAAGATTGATTCTATTTCCAAACTCCCATTGCCCATGAATGTCAAATGATTAAATCCTTTCTGGGCATGCCGACTTTCATAGGGGCTTTATTAAAAATTTCAGTAAAATTTCTAGGCCACTTTGTGACCTGTTGGTGAAAGAATCTTCCTTCAATTTTGATTCAAAGTGTGCCAAGGCCTTTCAAAATCTGAAGGAGGCCTTGATCTCTGTGCCTATTCACCGTGTTCCTGTTTGGACACTCCCATTTGATCTGATGTGTGATGCTTCGGTTTATGCAGTGGGAGCAGTCCTTGAACAAAGGGTTGAGGGAAGACCTCATGTGCTACATTATGCCGGCAAGACTTTAACGGAACCACAACAAAACTACATCGTCACTGAAAAGGAATTACTTGCTGTAGTTTTTGCTCTGGAGAAGTTTAGGTCTTATCTTCTTGGGTCTAAGGTGGTTATTTTCACTGATCATGTAGCAGTGAAACATCTCATTGCCAAGAAAGATTCTAAGCCACATCTGATTAGGTGGATCCTACTCCTTCAAGAATTTGACTCTGAGATACGTGAAAAGAAAGGAGTAGAAAATGTTGTGGCTGACCACCTGTCTCGCCTTTCACTTAATGACTCTATCTGGAGACATCCGCGAGACATTTCCCGATGAAACCCTTTTGGTAGTGACACCAACTTCACCTTGGTATGCTAATACCGTAATTTACTTGGTCACTGGAGAAATTCCTGGCACTTGGGATGAGCAGGAAAGAAAGAGATTCATTTCCCAAGCTAGATACTTTCATTGGGAAGAGCCAGAATTATTTCGAATTGGACAAGATTAAGTATTGAGACGATGTGTACCTGAAGAGGAACAACAAAGTATGCTGAGTTTTTGCCATGAACTTCGTTGTGGACAGTTTGGCGCTAAGAAAACTGCTTTTAAGGTTCTCCAGTTCGATTTTTGGTGGCCTTCGTTATTTAAGGATTCTCATAATTTTGTTAAGGCCTGTATTAGATGTCAACGGATTGGAACGATTGGGAAGAGAAATGAGATGCCTCAACACCCTATTCAATCTGTTGAAATTTTTGATGTGTGGGGAATTAACTTTACGGCCCCTTCCCTTCGTCCCATGGTTATGAATATATCTTGGTGGCAGTTGATTATGTCTGTAAATGGATAGAGGCCATTCCTACGTGCACAAATGACCACTCTGTGGTTTTGAAATTTGTGAAGGCCAATATCATATCTCATTTTGGCTGCCCCAAGACCATTATAAGTGATGGGGGACCTCATTTCCGAAACCACCACTTCAATCGGCTAATCAGGAATCTGGGAGTGACTCACAAGGTAGCTACCCCTTACCATCCTTAGACGAGTGGCTAGATTGAAGTGTCGAATAGGGAGCTAAAAAATATTTTAGAAAAGACCATTAGATCTGATAAGAAAGACTGGTCCCAAAAGCTCGATGATGCTTTGTGGGCGTATCGAACGGCCTATAGGACCCCTTTGGGTACATCTCCCTTTCGAATTGTGTATGGGAAAGCATGCCATTTACCCGTTGAGCTGCAACATAGGGCACTTTGGGCTATTCAAAGTGTTAACATGAATTTAGAAAAGGCGGGTAAGGAACGACTTCTGGAATTAAGTGAGCTTGAGGAGCTGAGGAATGATGCTTATGACACCTCTCAAGCTTATAAAGAGAGAACTAAGGTCTTACATGATAAGTATATCCTTAGAAAGACCTTTGAGCCTAACCAATAAGTTTGGCTTTTTAATTCTAGACTTAAAGCTTTTTCCAAGGAAATTAAAATCTCGTTGGGATGGGCCTTACATAATCACTAAAGTGTTTCCACATGGAGCTGTGGAGATTAAAAGCCCTTCCTCTTCAGCAACTCCCTTTATCATCAGCGGTCAACGATTAAAACCATACATTACTTTGGATGGCCATCTGGTTGACGAAGTCACTCTTTTGGAGCCTTGGCTCCTACCATTCTCCGCCTCAGGTAATATCTTCCATTAACTGTTTTGTTTCCAATGAGGACATTGATTGAACTAGGCATGGGGGAGAGGACCTGAGGCATTTGTTTATAGCATGTCTACATTTTGCATTCATTCATGTATATTGCATTAAAAAGAAAAAATTGAGCTTATTAACTGCCTAGGCCCTGCATTCTTAAGCAAATCAGAACTCTAGGTTAGACTAAGTTGATTCTAGGTGTCCAACTTTAGAAGCTAAGTGGGCTACTAGCTTTAGACCTTTAGGGTCCTTTGTGGACTTAAAAACCTAAGTAGGAGTTAAGTTGTGGACCATTCCTCAAGAGGTTGAGGAAGGAAAGCTCGGGATTGAGTTAAAAGGTGGGGTAGTACCTGGAGTCTTGTTCTACCTTTTGGTTTACAGGTCCTTATAACCCAAGCATCCAAATTTCACACACATTTGGTCTTGTGTAAGTAAGTGATCACCTTAGTTCCTTTCTTAAAAGAAATTTGGTTCTCTTAGTTTTGACTTAGGAGAAGCTTGAAAACATAATTTGACTGGAAGAGTTCCTTCCGCAGGAGAGGTGGAGTATATGCTCACCTTGAGGATGCGATGATAACATGTTACCTCTTCGGCGCTTGTCTTTTAGGATATCCATCTTACTGGGGGCATGTAAGTGCATTGTGCGGTTCAGGTACCATGGGCGACCCTATCTCGAAGTGTCGATTGCCACAGGCTTGAATTTGCTTAAGAAATCCATGGGCGATACTATCTCAAGGTGTCAATTGCTAGGAGTTTTTGGGGTCACTATGGGCGGTGCTATCTCGAAGCATTGAAAGCCAGACACCCTTCGAGGTACAGTGATGGGGACAATGAATCCGACACAGACCGTGTTGATTGCTGATCCAAGGTTAAACTTAGAGGAATAATATATATATATATTAAAAAAAAAGAAAAAAGATCCATTTTCCTTTCTAGGTTGGCAATCATACAAACCTCAAATAACACAGACCAATGCACATGCATAGATGCTTTAATTTCAGGGATCAATAAACCTTAGGGTAGAGTTGGAAATTAAGGAAACTTGTACTTGCAACTCATCTTTAGCTAACCTAGTCTATAACTTAGCAACTACTTGGGAACCTTAGGTCTAAAGCCTGAACTCAACATGCTTCTAAAAGAAGACCGATTGGGTTGGCTAGTCTACTTGGAGTGCTAGGTTATTGCTTAGATTTGATAGGAACTAGCAAAAACTAGGCATGGGGGTATTTGATTAGCCCATATTTGTGGGCTATTTAAGTATTTAAGTGCTTAAACATTAAGTTAATTATAACATTTATTTAGCATGAATTAGGATGTAAGTAGATTAATTTATATTTCTGATTTAATTACATAATTCATGCATTGCATTCATAATTAAAGGCATTTGGAATTGACTTATAATGACATTAGATGCATTACATGCATTATTTTAATTAACATAGAACTTAAGGATTTATGTATAAATAATCCAAATATTTATTTTATTAAATCTTATTCTTCTTCCCGTAGGCAACCGCTCCACTTCCTCCACCCGCGCATTCAATCTTCGCCAGCTGCCTGCACTCAAGACCCCATTCATGGGGGAACGGGAGAGATGGATCTGGTCGGGGGTAGTTGCGACTATAAGGGAGAGGAGGAGGCAGTTGTATTGAAGGCCACCACCCCTTTCCTCACTACGTAGAGAACTTTATTTCTCATCCACTCCTCATCACCAGCCTCAACTGCAGCAGTGCGACTCCACCACCGTGGGTGTGTGGTGTGACAACCCACACCGCCAGGAGTCCCTGCATCACAGTGCTTCATCTTCGCTTCCACGCGCAGATCCTAGCTGCTGCACGCCCCACCAACTCACCCACGCACCTCCTGCAGCACGCACATCGCACGCACTTGTGCTCCACCAACCCGCGTGCACCCCGTCTGCATCCATCCACGCGCGCCTGCCACTCACAGCAGCCTACCCGTGCGCGCTGCACCTCCACTGCAGCAAGCGTGCACCCACCAGCAGCTCAGTGCACGATCCCTCCCACGCCTCAGCAGCCTCTCGCACCTCCAACCAGCGCACCCTCAGCCCCTGCTGCACACCCGCAGCAGCTACGCCCCACTTCCAGCCCGCGTGCATCTCCCTGCATGCATCCTCACCCCGCCGCACCACTGCTCGCTGCACTCGCCGCGCGCCCTCCAACCGCAGCACGCGCAAGAGTAGTAGCGACAGCCACCGTTGCCGCCGCTTCTCTCCTCCATCTAGTCGGCCCAAGCCATCTCACGACGTGCCACCGCCACCGTTGCGAGGGCCTCGCTCCAGCCGACCTTTTCCCAGAGTAGCTCCTCGAACGAGCCTTTCTCCCGTGCACGAGGAGGAGAGAGGTATAATCCTTTATTTTTGCTTGAATTTCTATTTACAGAAATTTCCATTGTCAACATTCATTTTCTTGATTTATTTGATTAATTAAATTATGGTGAATTTATGGCTCTATGCCTATCTTCTAGAGAATTGTTAAGCCTTATTGATTCATCTCTATGTGCATTACATTTAATTTTGAATTACATTTTAGTATTCAAGCAAGTGAAAAGTACATGGCATACCCTTTCACGTGGATAATTTTCTTACGTAAAAATTATGTTAACACCCCTTGACTTCTCCATAAATTTAAGGTTTACATTCAGAGCTGCATAGGCGTTGTTTTCTTTGACGAATATTTCAGCGAACTTGATTTATACCTAATTGCGAGTTTAAATAAGTCATTGCCTCCCTATGGACATGACCCGCTCTCCTGTGAGTGGTTTAATTTTAATTCTAATTATTTTGTTAAGTGATTTTCCACCACTTTGATACCAAGACGACAAATCATCTTAATCATATTATTCGAAAGCGAAAATCATCTTATCACCTGGTCATAAAAGGATGCAATTAACCTAAATTATATAGACTACTCTAAATGTAGAATGATGCATTCTATGCAATACCTATAATATGGAATGCATATCTAAGCCTAGGAACATGCATAAATAGGTAGTGTATCCTTATTAAATGTGTCTACATCATACCCCCATGCCTATCTTTTGCTCGTCTCTAGCAAAATCAAACTAAATGTTATGTATAAAAATAGAATTAGGATTTGATTACTTAGGCAGGATTTGTTGATTACATTAGAAAATTTCAACTAAGGACCTAAATACAAAATCTCAACAGTGCCCGGGTGTCTTCCAAAATGTAGACTGCCCAAGTCCTTACCTTATTTGAAAAGGGAAGATACATTTTTTTTTTATTTTTCTTCCTTTCTAATGTTTTGCTTGGAATTTTGGAGTTGAGAGTTTTGGGATAATTTTTTATGGCTACCCAACCCCCCTAAGACTCAAAAAGGACTTTAAGTGCTAAGCATCTTGTGAAAGAGTGATAGACTCACTAGGTAGCCGTTAAAACGAACTTCAGGTTCCTACGACCTTAGGTGACCTTAAGAGTTTCTGCCTAAAGGTTTATCTTTCCGTTCGGTAACTTTTTTCCTACTTTTTTTATTTTTTATGGGGTCAACACAAGGGCTAACCTAGTGTATATCTCCTTGGTTTATTCTACTTTCCTGCTTCTTCCCTAAGTATTTTGAGAATTATTTATGCATTTTTGTGAGCTGGGCTCTGGACAACTGGCTAATGGGTTGTTACCCACGGTAACTTGCCAGCCTTATTCGTGCGGTGAAGTGTGGTTTATTTTTTTATTTTATTATTTCTCCTTTTTCTATTTTTCTATTTTTCTTCTTATTTTTTAGTATCAATTTTTTTTCTTTTTCTATTTAGGTGGCTTCCCTGATCTAAGATTTACCTAAAAGTAGTAGAATGAGTATGGTCATGTAGCTAGACTCTGGATAACTAGCCAATGTGCTATTACCCACGACAACTTGCTAGCCATACTACCTTAGAAAATTCATTAGTTACTTAATTTTCGTAAAAATCGCTGAAAAGTGAGTCGGTGGGTTGATAAGTTGTGTACTTATCACCCCAATTTATTGGCCAAATTAGAATAAAATTACTTGGTGAGTACTCAAGACCAAGTCCACATTCGAGTGGACACCCGGGCAGATTAAGCCTGAAGATTTGAAAAATCTAAGTGTTCAGGTCTTAAAGTATCATTTCCCAAAGTTAACAATTCCTAATACCTAACTTCTCTTCTCCTAATTCTAATTTTTTTAGAAGAAAATTAAAGAAATTCCATAGAGCTAACAAAATATTTTCTGGATTAATTATCCACCCCCCATGCCTAAATGATGCAATGTCCTCATTGTAGAAATAAAGATATGAAAAGGGTGAAATAAATAGAATATCACTTGAATTTCATGAAACTCCGGTTAGCTCCACAAAGAAAATGGAATATCCACATGTGCTAAGTTTATTGCCTTCAGCTAGGCATATTATATAAACAAAGAAGAGGTTAAGAATTCACAGGTGCAGGTCAAAATCAAAATAAAAATATTGATCACAAGACCTGCCAGTAGGTGTCCACAGATGTGGACCAGATTATGGTGCTGACCCATGCTTCAGGTTCTAGTGGTTTTAAGGTTCTGGATGAAAATCACCTAGAATCGGAGATTGTTGTATTTGCAGGGCCAGGCTTGTGGTTTGGTGGTGTGTAACCCAAGACTAAAGTGGCGGACAATGAGTAGATCTGATGTACTAGGTTCATGTGTTCACTTAGAGTTCTGCTCAGAAAGATAATTAATTATTTTGTACTTAGGTTGCACGGCAAAGATATTATAAGGCTCTTGACAGAAGGTTGGTGGTTCTAGATTAATAGGAATCCTTAGATCAAAAGTCTTGTTTTCCCCGAAGCTAACTTCCCAGATATTTACTTCCAAATTCGTATCCTTCAGCATCAAGTGTTCGGGTTCTGGGATCTCTAGCATATCATTCACCCCATGTGATTCACCCAAGTTCAAAAATCGTGGCTGAATCAGGATTGACTTAGGCACCATGATCTCAAAAGTATGATCATTAAGCTCTTTGGGGTGTGGTTGAAGATTAGGGCTACCGATTGGATCATCTATTATATTAAGACCAGAATCCTCCATGTCAGCCCCAATCGGATCATAATCCTCAGTTATTGGGCTATCAAATGGTTCGACATGCTCCTCGAGCCCGTTTGTCTCACTAAAATCATTTTCCTTAACTTCAAGTGGGACTTCACTAAGAGATTCCTCACCCTCAGAATTAAAGAATCCTTAGTCCTCATTTATATATGTCTCAAAATCATATGTTGTTCCTTGGTCTATAGAGACATTTTTCCTCACTCTCTGGCTTAGGGATCTCGGGTGAGAAAATCACATCATCCTCAATTAGTTGCTCTAACCCAACTTGGTCATCCCTGATCTCAGAAAATGTGTCCCCCCCCCGACAAGCGCTTGAGTAGGTTCAGACATTGCTCTCCTGAAGGGGGTTCATCCTAAGAATCATCCCAGGATTGGACTAAGGCAACCATGAATTCCATCTTCAATCTTGACAACTTCCCAGGTAAAAACTCACTCGGGCCCCTATCCTTAACATCTTGGAGCCAATCTAATAAAGAACTATTGAGTTCATTAATCATTTTGATCATAGGCTCCAATGCTTCAGTGTATGGTGTTGGTGAGCTTCTAAAGATTGTATAGTGTTCCTCAAGTTAGCCAACACCCTATCCTGGATTTGGTTCACCTGAACCAAATGGTTCGATTCAGGGTTGGGTGGGTTTGGGTTAAATCTAGGGGAGTCAAGAAATTGAGGTCCTCCTTGATAAGGGAGCCAAGAAATTGATCTGGTACTAAAAAACATTTGATTTTGGGAAAGGACCTATGAAATCAATCCCCCAAATGTCAAAGATTTCACACATGAGAATCGGCTATAAAGGCATCATGTCACGATGGCTCATATTGCCTAAGGTTTGGCAACAAGTGCATGCCTTACAATAGTTGTGTGCGTCTTTGAAAATCGTGGGCCAATAGAATCCACACTGGAGGACTTTTGTTGTGATTTTATGTCCAGAGAAGTGGCCACCACAAGCCTGGTTGTGGCAGAAGGACAAAATGTCATTGATATCTGATTCTGAAACACATCTTCTGATGATTTGATCAACACAATTGCGGAATAGGTATGGATCTTCCCAAATAAAGTTGGCATCTGAAAGTAATTTGTCTTTCTTGGCCCTTGGCCAATCAGACGAAATCTGATGCGAAGACAAATATTTCACCATATCAGCATAGTAAGGAAGTTCCATATTGATTGTCAGGAGGTCCTCATTTAGAAAATGCTCTGTGATAGGTCTGGAAGGGCCAATGATTGAAGAAGGAAGATGGGATAAATGGTCAGCTACCACATTCTGCTTTCCCTCTTGTTGCGAATTTCAAGACTGAATTCTTGCAACAGCAAGATCCAGCAGATTAATATAGGCTTCGCATCCTTATTCGTGAGTAAGTGCCTTACTGCAGTGTGATCCGAGTAAATGATGACGTGGGAACACAGGAGGTATGACCTGAATTTCTCTAGACCAAATACTACAACTAGCAGCTCTTTCTACGTAATAGTGTAATTATGCTAAGCCTGGTCTAATGTCTTGATGGCGTAATATGTGACTATCGGTTTCCCGTCAATTTTCTAACCCAGCACCGCTCCTGTGTAGTCAGACGCATCGCACATGATCTCAAAGGGTTGAGACTAGACAGGAGATTGCAGGATTGGTGCTTGGGTTACTCGGTCATGCGGGATCTCAAATGTGTGAACACACTCACTAGATATCTCAAATGACGTGTCCTTTGAAAGGAGATTCATCAAGGGGTGCGCAATCTTAGAGAAATTAGGTATGAATCGATAATAAAATCAAACATGCCCTAGGAATGATTTGATGTCCTTGACTGAGTTAGGCATAGGTAGCTTGGCAATCAGATTTACCTTAGTTCAGTCAACTTGGATGCCTCTCTCAAAGATGAGGTGTCTAAGTACGATGCCCTCAGGAACCATGAAGTGGCTCTTTTCCCAGGAGAGAACCAGGTTCACTTCGATGCATCTCTTAAGGATCTGGACCAAATGCAAGAGGCATCCATCAAAAGATTCACTGAATACCGAGAAGTCATCTATGAAGACCTCAAGGTAATTACCTACCATATCCGAGAATATGGCTAGCATGCACCGCTGAAAGGTGGCACGTGCGTTGCATAGCCCAAATGGCATCTTGTGAAATGCATACGTACTATAAGGGTAGGTAAAGGTGGTCTTTTCCTGATCCTCTGGATGAATTGCCACCTGATTATATCTAGAGTACCCATCCAGAAAACAGAAAAATTGATTTCCCACCAGTTTCTCGAGAATCTGCTCAATGAACGGAAGCAGGAAATGATCTTTCTTCATGGAAGCATTCAATTTCCGATAGTCCATGCAGACTCTCCATGTATTTGCAATACGTGTCAGGATGGTCTCTCCAGATTTAGTCGTAATCACGGTGAGCCCTGCCTTCTTAGGCATAACTTGGATTGGGCTCATCCAACGGCTATCAGAGATCGGGTAGATGATTCCAACATCTAACCACTTGATGATCTCTTTCTTCACAACCTCGTGTAGATTTGGATTGAGTCTTCTCTACATCTCTCAAGATGGTTGTGAGCCCTCTTCAATGTCGATGTGGTGTGTGCAATACGAGGGGCTTATACTAGTCAGATCGTCGAGAGTCCATCCGATAGCTCTTTGATGTTCTGGGGAATAGAAATCAGCTTTGTTTCCTGATCAGGTGTGAGTTAGGAGTTGATGATCACAGGAAACGTTCGATTGGAACCCAAGAAGACATATTTCAGATGATTTGGAAAGGGCTTCGGTTCCATAATCGGGTTATCAGTAGTAGGTGGGGGTTCGGGATAGGCCTCAGAAGATTCAGTGGGAGTTATGGGTGAATCAAGATCAGTTCTGGGCTCCTCTATCTGTGGGTCAAGATTTTCTTGAGGTTGAGGATCGGGGATAATCAGGTTTTCTTCTGTAATTGGGTATTCAACCACGGAACTAATGTCGCAAACTTCTTCAATTGGCCCACCATTTATTTCTTTTTGGGCCTTAAAGTTATCAATCTGTAATGTCTTATTCCCTAGTTTCAACTCGATCTAGCCCTCTTCATAATTGATGTTTGTCCTAGCTGTGGCTAAGAATGGCCTCCTTAAGATGATCGGTGTGTTCCTCAAATTTTCAAGAGTATCCAAATCTAAGACAATGAAGTCCACCGGGAAATAGAAATCTCAAATCTGTACTAGAACATCCTTAAGAATTCCTCTAGGTGACTTGATCGATCTGTCTGTTAACTACATGGTGACCTCAGTTGGTTTGAGCTCAGTTTCCTCGAAGTGGTCTAGTGGGGATGTAGGGATCAGGTTTATGGAGGCTCCTAAATCCAACAATGCTCGATCAAATTCTAAATCACCCATCTTACAGGAGATCAAAGGGGTGCTAGGATCTTTTATTTTTTGTGGGAGTTTGCTCAAGATGATTGAGCTGACTTGCTCAGATAAAATGATCGGACTCCCGTCTTTGTTTCGCAGCTTACACTTTGGTGTACATAAATCCTTCAAAAATTTCGCGTAGGCTGGCACGTGGTGGATCACATCCATCAAGGGGATGTTTATCTGGACTTGCTCAAAGAGTTTGTCCAGATCATCCTTAAGTGCCACAGGCTTGGGTTTCTTCTTTCCTTTGGACAAGGCCTTAGGAAATGGAACCTCTGTAGGTTCCTCTAGAATTGATTCAGCCTTAGAATTTGGGATAGGAGTGTCCTGGATAACTATCCTAGGGTTAGGATCTGAACTACCAGGTGTTGGGTGGCTAGGATAAGGTGGATCTTGGATCGATTTGCCACCATGGGTGGTAACAAAATTAAGATCCACTTGGTTTTGGTTTGGAGTTAGCAAAATAGGTGGTTGCTGCTGATATCTCGAGTATGATGTTGAAGCTTCTATCCCGTTGGGCGATGGGGTAGAAGGGGCCTGATAAATGTAGTGTGTCTGGCCCTGATTTGGGTTCATAACATGCCTCTGGTTTGACATGTTATTTGAATTTGGCAGAGGTTGAGATGGAAGTACACTGAGCTGGCGAGATCCTACCATTTGTGCAAGTTGATTTCGAACCTCTATGATCTCGTCTTTGTGTTGTTTCTCAATAGCCACATTAGTCTTTTGGATGTCAGCCAAGGTTTGTAGAATTAGAGTCATTTAATCTTCCCTTGATGGCCCGAATTGGAAATTCGGATTGAGCCTGGGCTGAGCGGGCTAATATGGGCACAGAGCTTGTGGTTGGGGCTGGAATGGAGATCTTGGATTTTGATTATTCCCTGACCACGCAAAGTTGGGATGGTTACACCATCCAGGGTTATAGGTGTTCGAGAAAGGATCATTCTAGATGGCGTGGAGATCCTCGCAAGTCTGAGGAACTCTAGAGAAGTCAGAATACAAGGGTTTAGAGTTCCCCCAACTAGAGCAGGTAGGTCTGGAGTTTCCTCCGAAACCAAGATTAGACCGGGGTGGATATGGGTCCTTCCCTTGCGCATATGAGTTCTGTTGTGTTGCGGTGGCTCTCTATAGATGTCGAGTCAAGTCATCCACCTTCTTCTCAATGATTAAGACCTTGTCCAGGAGACTGGCTACTAATTCCAGATCAATGGATGCGGATAGGCCTTGAGTCTCGTGTGCCCCTCGTGTGTTTGTCAATGCACGGGTGGTCATCCAGTCAAATACACCCATAGATTCATTGTTATGGAGTTCTCACACATGTTCTCGAGAATTTTCCAAACGATATCTTCATGCTGACCCATGATGTTGCCACCACAGGTTGCATTGACAAAGAGCATGGTATCCTCACAGAGTCCCTGGTAAAAAGAGTGGACCTGTTCCCATTTAGGAACTCCATGATGGGGACATTTTTGCATGAGATTCAGAAAGTGATCCCATGCTTCTTGAAGTGGTTCTCTTGCATTTTGCGTGAAGTGTGTGGTTTGGTGCCTTAAAGCATTCGTCCAACCAACGGGGAAAATTTCTTTAGAAATTTAGATTGGTGTTCTGCCCAAGTGTTGATTGGATGGGTTAGAGTCAGGTACCAGTGGGCTGCCTTATCCATGAGGGAGAAGGAGAACATCTTCATGAGTAAGATATCACGATTCTGAATAGGTGGCCCAAAGGTCTGGGCAAGATGTTTCAATTGTTGGATGTGTTGGAAAGGATCTTCGAAGTTTAGCCCATGGAATTTGGGGATAGCACGGTGCATATTGGGCTTGAGTTCAGTATCAGGTCCTCCATCTGGGATTTGCACCCTAGGTTTGATTGCTACTGCAGTGGGATTGTAATGATCTTGCATTTAAGGACGCTGCTGTGGGTTCATGAATGCCTGAAATAGATCATTGAGGCAGTGTAGCTGATTATGGAGATTAGGTTCTTCTTGATTCTCCATGGATGTGGATAAAGGAGATCTGGGCTTAGAAGCAGAAGGGTGGGAAGAGATATCAATTTAGTCGGATGGTAGCACAAACAAGTGACTCGAGGCTTGGCCTTGATGAGAATGAACTGCTAATGGAGGTCTCAAGGGTGGTCTTAAGGACCTCCTCTCGAACATGCACTAATGAGCCAGATGAGGAACAAAACGTGTAATGGACCCAATCGAGGCACCCAAAAATCTTTGGATGACTAAGGAGGTTCGAGGTGGATGATACCTCTTGATCAGAAAGTCACTCACCTAAGAAATTCTTAGGTAGCTAGGAAGGGAGAGCCTCGTAAACACCCCTATACGGTAATGCGTCCCCATGGGTTATAGGGTTTTCCCCACTTGACTTTTCTTGTCATTGAGAATCCAAGTAGAGCGGAATGAGCAACTTGACCCCTTAAGTCTACCAATTTTAGCCCTGAATATGGTGCTTTGAATTTCACTTGAACTTTAGAATTGATATATGTTTTGTGACCTAATTTGAAGGTTTGTTAACGCACAAGGTGGGTTAACTTCACCTAACTTGCCCTAAAGTTTAGGATGATTTGGGTAAAGAACCCAAAATCACCCTGAGTGGTTTGTAAGTAGGTTATTAAGTCCCAAGTTTGACGGATTCAAGTGAATGTTAGAGATTTCTTTTAAGGTCTTCTTGCTTAGATAAATTCAATCAAGGCTTAAGTGACACACAATGTGGGAACTCAATTCTCTTTTAATATCAGGCAAGTGTGTTTTCCTCAAACCCTAAAATAGAAAACCTAATTTATCTCTTTTCTAGGTCCAATTCTTTCCAAATTTGGCACCTAGGGCTCAATCAAGAAGGTGAATAGCCCTACGCACCTTAAGTCCCTAGTAGGTGTAGATATCTGGATGGGGATGTCTAAATAAATCAAATCAGGCAACTCAAGTGATTAAGTCTAAGAAAGAATGCGAGTTGGTCCTGATTGATTTTCTTTTTTTTTAATTCCTTCTAGAAATGAGGGGCTCGTGAAGAAGGAAACGAGATTACCCGCCCCTAGAGTGGCTGTTGTGCAGCTGATCTTCTCCTGTGTACCTCGCACAACCACACAAATCAGATAGAGCAAGTTAGAATCAGATTAGAATGGCAATCAGTGAAATGAAACTACACGTCATTTGCCAGCAACGGTGGCAAAATGTTTAAGGCGAAATCATTGTTGTTTAGACAATGTGTCGTAGTATAGTTGAAAAAATCACATAAAACATTTAAATTTATAAAGCACAGAATCTAGTTGGAGGCCGAGGTTGTTCGCAAGGAGCAATATGGCAATTCAATTCACTAATCACAATGCATTCTAGAAAGATATGCAAATATGATCAAAACTTTGCTAAAAAATAAATTAGAATAATATGTCAGTGAAACCAAGTATGAGAGTGCAAAAAGATTGGGTTAAAATGGTGATTTGAATCACCAAATTAACCCTTAAGTTTAAGCTCACAACTAATTCAAATAAATGAACAGTACTCTCAACCACTTATCACAGTAAATGCCAGATCAGACGACACTAGAAGGCCTTAGATGCCTTAACCAATAGTAGCTCACAAGGTATAAGGGCCTTCTTTAAACCTCACAGAAGAGGCACAACAATAGCACCCAAGAGAGGCTCAAGGGCCTCACACAAAGCTTGAAGAGGCTAAGTGTTGAGAGAGGGAGAGGGTGTGGATCCCAAGGTAGAGCAAAACCCACCCCTTCTCTCTCTGATTCTCTCTCTTTCCTTAGAATTGAGCTTAATCGGGTCAAAACGTGGGTAATCAGATCTAGGCTCACTGGGTGTGCGGGTGAGCGAGGGTGTGAGGCTGAGTGCACGGGGGACCTGACCCCCCAGTGTCTCGGGCGAACAATTGAGAAGAGGAATTCAACTTATATGCCTACTTGAGCCTCTACGTCCCTGATGTGGGACTAAAGATCTGGGCTCTCCGTCGCACAACAGCCACAGGTGAAGCTGCTGCAATTGGGGTCGATGAAGGCCCTGGTAGCTTCAATTGGCAACCTGGAGATGCACCTAGGAACATTCCGCAGCACCTGGAGGTAGCAGTGATGAAGAACTCGGTCGGGAACTGTAGTGGAGGTCGAAGAAGGTTGCAGTGGCAGAGCTCTGGTGATGTACCTGAGAAGGAGAATATGGCCTCTCGGCCCTGTTAGAAAAGCTCGGAAGGTTCTCCTGGAAGAGGTGAATGTGCTGGTGGGTGTTGCGTGGGGTGAGGGGGCATGTGGAAGTTTGACGGAGTCGGCGATGGTGTATGGAGGAAGGTGTGTTTAGTGGAGGTGTCGAGGGCATGTATCCCTCAATTTCTTGAGGGGTTTTGGTAAGCATGGAGTGGTGGAGGTTGATAGCGATTTTACGTGGTTTGTTAATTAGGTTGTTGTAACGCGTAAATCCGCTTTCGCTCTTAAATTTATAATCCTAGATAAGGAAGTATCTAGGGTCGTCCAAGGAGGCAATATGGTTGCAAAATTGATTCTCTTGCTAGGAATATAAATATCAACTTTCTTTTTGGTATTTTTTTTCAATATATCATTTTTTTTGTTTTTAAGCTAAGGCAACATGCGAACTGATGGCCGGAAAAGTGATTTACACTTCAATTTAAATACTACTTCTATGTGGCAAGTAGAGCCTCTCCCTAAGCTCACTCTAGGCAGGTGGAGGCCTAGAATAATTAGGGAGAGGGAGTGAAGAATGCTGAAAATAAGCTAATAGAAATGCAAACAAGAAATGCAAAGAAGGCAACTAGATAATTGATAAAGTGTTTTACAAAAGGCCTAGTAGAGGAAAGCTTGTACTACTAGAAAAATGCAAATAAGAAAAGAAAACACAAATCCTCTAGATAGATGGTGAAGAAGAGGGCTTCTTGCTCCAAGGTTGGTGGTTCCCAATCTTGAAAAGAGTCCTTCAACTCCTTCCTTGCAGTGCTCCGCCAAGGTGATGTCCTCCAAGGCAAGCCCTAGGGGGGCGTGCCCTAAGTTTCTCTCCAAGGGTGGACGTCCACCCTAAGTCCTTCTCCTTTGCCTAGCCATCCTCCTTGAAGTGGAAGAGTCCTCCTCCTTGGCGTGGCTCAAGTTGAAGAGAGTGGGGAGAAGGCACCAAAGGGGCTGGTAATGTGCCCCTTTAATCTCCTTCTCTACTCCTTCTTCTTGGCCGTAGGTATAGGTGGTTTAGGTAGAAAAATATACTAAGGGAGGATGCCCCAAAATGGTGGTAGGTGGTGGCTTTTTATAGAATAGGAAGGGGGCTATGGTGACCTTTGAATTGGATGGCCAAGATGAGTTGATGGAGGTGGTTGGAGATCCCATGGCCAAGGAGAGTTGGCGCCACCTTAAGGGACACCAAGGGGGTAGTTATGGGTGTTGACACCCCTTAGTGTTGGCACCAAAATGGGCTTTCTAGAAGGCTATTAGGTGGCGCCACCTTAAGGTTCTAGAAGGGGGGTATGTGGATGGCTAGGATGTGTTATATGGGTCGGTGTAGGGTGGATGAAGAGGCTGAACGTTGGCGCCAAAATGGGGGTGGTTAGGGGTGGTTTTTGGCGCCAACTTGAAGTGTCCTTTGGTGGAGATAATGGGGTGAAGGGGTGGCTAGGTGGTGGCGCCAACTTAAGTAGGGTAGCTAGCTTAGGTAGGCTTGAGTTGGTGGAGCTAGCTAGGGTTGATTTTTAAGGTAATGGATGGCCAAGGAGCTGGTTGTTAGCTAAGCTAAGCTAAGCTAAGATAAGCTAAGCTAGCTTAGCTAAAGGTGGAGTAGAGGAGAAGGTAATGGAACTAGGGTTTGGAGGAAGGAGCTGAGGAGGAGAAGTCTGGAGCTGGAGCTGGAGCTGAGTGGAGCTGGATGTAGCTGGATCTGAGCTGGGGTGAACTCCTGTCAACTTAGCTGAGCTAGCTAGAGCTCCCTGTGGACTAGTGGGAGCTGAGATGAGCTAGACTCAGCTAAGTTGAGCTGGATCTGAGCTGACTTGAGCTAGGGTGAGCTAAGGTGAACTCTCTTGAGCTGCCATCCAGCTAAGATTAGCTGAATGGAGCTGGGATGAGCTAACCCTAGTTCAAGTAAGCTAGGTTCCAGCTGCGGTGAGCTGGATCAAGCTGAAGTGAGCTGGATCAAGCTGAGGTGAGCTGGATCAGGCTGAGTTCCAGCTAGTCTGGGCTTCTCTTTCACCATTTGCCTTCTTGAGTGCTAGGGTTTTAGGGATCTATATATCTGTCATCCCTAACACTCACAAAAACATATTAAAAAGATAATAAAAAATGCAATGCATGCCTAACCTATTTTATGCCTAAATGCAACCCAAAAACCCGTTTGCGGAGTAAAATCCTAAGAGCTAGGTTTGTTTTAATGCATAAGAATGATGATAAACTGGGGTTTATTAGAGGTTTTAGGTGTGTTGGTGCAGCAGTTGGTGGTCTGTGGAGGGTGTGTGCTTGCTAGAGTGCAGCCAGAGCTGGGGAAGGTGATGGTGGGGCGGGCATATGTGAGTGCGAACCTAAAGTCTAAGGGCATGAATTGAGTTAGGGGAAGAAAAGGAGTTGAGGGGGGGTAGTTGCGTATGAAGAGAGGGCAGAAGCAATGTCAGCTATGATTGGCCGACGCCGGAGATGAAGATACTCCTATAGATGAGGACGGCGACGAGGAAGGGGTTGGAGAGCTCCTCATAGGTATGGCGAGGTGCGGAAGGAAGAGAGGAAGTGTTTCCTGCTGCCTATTGTACATGGAAATGGGAAATGAAGCTGGAGGGAGGAGGTCGCTGGAGACTAGTTCAGAGCTAGCTGGAGGTAGAGGAAGAAGGTGTTTTCTAGGCCAAAAACTCGCTAAGGAGCAAGGCCTTGCGAGGGGGCTCCTTTTAAAGGTCTAAGGGTGATTTCCAAGCTTGGGAAGAAGCTCGAGAAGATTAGATTTTTGAGGAAGAAGATCCCTAAAATCATGGAGTTTGTATGATCTCTACGGTCCAAATAAAGGTCAAAGATGTGGTTCAATTGATTGGGAAAGTCCTCAAGATCAATCTCTCCAATTTTGGAAGGATTTGGTCAAGAAATCAGGGAGAAATCCCAGATTGAAGGTCGGTGAGCTTGGGAGAAATCCAAGATGTGGTTCACACTGTTAATGGTGGCAGGGATCGTTTTGAAGAAAATGATGAGAAGTTAGGGGTAAATGTAAGGATTTAGAAAGTTAGGGGCTCAAGTATGAAAAATAGAGTTTTAAGGGACTAGCTTGTAAACTAGGTAAAGATGAATTCTGATTGGGTCCAAATTTTGGCCTTACTCTAATTTGGACTCAAGGAATCTAATGGTGAAGTTGGATTTCATTTTTGACCAAGTTTGATTGGAAAATTTGCATAAAAACATAAATTAGGGTAAACTTTCGTCTAAGACTGTACCAGGTCAAAATAGGTTCATATGGTCAAACAAAGGGTACCAAACCTCTAAGAATATTTTTCTATGAATTTTATAAGATTTAGATGAATTTTATGTTGATCAAAACCTCTTTAATTCAAGCGGGTTTGAAATTAAGGTTTTGTGTTATGATTCGGTTCTCGAAGTGTGTGAAACCACGTTTCTGTCTGTATGGACCCACTTATTGGACTTTTATGCTTATTTGACCTTCAAAATACCCCTGACAAACCACATGGTTATTCTGTGTTCATGATATGCTGTTAAAATTGCAGAATTAACCCTGATTCTCTATTTTCTTCTTAAATCTGAATATTATGGAATTATGACCTTCAGATGATTATGTAGGATCATGTATCCATCAAACATGACTAAAAGTGGCCAGTTAGGGCCTATGATGGTGTTCCCATCAATCATCAATATTATTATTGATTTCATTACTCTAATAATGACCCATAGGATGTTGGTGTAAATGTACTACGACCGTTGATTTTGATGATAACAAAATACTTATTATTTAACATTTGCATTTGAGATTAAGATTTTGGGACTAAGGCAAATGAAAGCAACTTTGAAGGAGCTCAAGCTTAAGCCCATGGAAGAATGGAAGAGCTTGATTTCAGGGCAAAAACATTAAGGAGTAGTGAAGATGGAGCTAAGGGCTAAAGCTTGAAGAATAGGACTTAGAAATATTATTGTAATAATTGTATTTTATTTGCTCTTTTATCTTCTTAGATACTTGTTAAATAACCCAAAATACAATAACCCAAGTCCTAGACACACTTACATAACCTTAGGACACTTAGGCAAAATCTAAAACTAAGTTAGAATGCCAAAATAGTAAATAGACTGCCTTATCTGACGTCTAATACTATTATCCAACGTTTGATAACCTCTTCTAAGACGTCTAATTTCTTTCTCAGACATCCAATAACCAAGGCTTATAACCCTGAGTCTGTAGCATTGGCTTTTAGATGTCCATGTCCCATATCAAACATCCAGACCTGATTACGGGCCTTTGAAGACCTTCTCAGACGTCCTGTAGAGAGACATTAAGTTTAAATCTAACCCAAATCTTGATTTTTCGGACTTAATCACATTCCCTAGCTTTTAAGAAAATCACTTCTTGAGGCAATTATGATCATCAGACATCCAATAGGTTCACCAGATGTCCTACAGACATCTGACACTTAGGAGCAAGAACCCTCCAAAAGATTCAATGCATTAGGGTGCATTCTAGGAACCTTTCCTCTTTATATTAGACATCTAATCTCGTCTCCAGATGTCTTAGATGTCTATATTAGACATATGACCCTTTGACACAAGAACCCTGCACAAGATTTAATCAAATTCTAGGGAGACGTCTTTCTAGAATTAGATGTCCCATATTTCAATCAGACGTCTGATGATAACATCATCATGAGCTATAACTAGATTTAATTAATCAGAATCAAGTGACAAATGCTCCTACATAATTGCTTGAGAGTCGTAATTCCCTGCACAACCATTCTGAGAGGAATACATTAAAATAGGGTTAATTGTGCAGTTTTAACATCATATCATGGATGCAGATTAATCACAGGGTTTTCCATGGGTTAATCTAAGGTCTAACGAGTATTAAAGTCTAATAAGAGGGTCTACACAAATTGAAATGGGTTTTCATGCATTTCGAGAACTAATACAGCTCTTAAAACCCTAATTACAGACCCGCTTGAATTACTGAGGTTCTAGTCAGGATTAAATTCATCTAAACCTTCTAAAATTCATATAAAAATATTCCTTGAGGTTTGGTTCCTTAGATTTAACCTTTGAAACCTATTTTGACCTTAAATAGAGTCATGACACAAATTTGCCCTAATTTTTATTTTTACATAAATTTTCTTGTCAAACTTGGTCAAAACTTAAATCCAACTTTACCATCAGATTCCTTGGGTTCAAATTAGGTTTGTAGCAAAATTTTGGTCCTATCAGAGTTTATCTTGACCTAGTTTGCATTTTAGTCTAGTCAAACTCTTTCTTTCACATACAAGCCCCTAGCTTTCGAATTAATTGCAAATCACCCCCCAACCTTTGTCAAATTCTTCACAAAAGGGTCCCTGATTGCACGTGTTTCGCGAGTTTGAAATCAGGGTTACCAATAACCTGTCGTCGTTGTTGCAAAACTCATGGTCAAATAAAATTTATAACGAAACTTGAAAAGTGAGTCCTAGGTCGAACACGGGGAGGCGAACGTTTGGTTTTATGAAATCCACACTTCACTTTTATTTCTTTTTGGTCATTTTTATCTTTTCTAATTTTTTGTTTATTTTGAACAAGCAAGAGATTAGGTCGATAAAAACATTATGTACTTGTAAAAATATAAGAGAGGGAGAGAGAGAGAAACAATCATCTATTTATCAAGAATTGTTTGTTACAACTACGAAAGCGGAAAATCTACACTACGAAAGCGTAAAAAGATAGAAAGAGGTGAGAGAAATCCCCCTCAATAGTTGCTCGGAGGATGACTCGCTCTGACGTTGCCTAAAGGAAGGTGGTGAGGAGCAGGACGAAGGAGGATGGAGTTGGAGGACGAAGGATGGGGTAGGACTGCGTCTCCGTGAGGATCTTCTTCCCGAAGGGTGGTGAGAGGACGACCACGGGATGCTCCACGAATGGGGATGAGGGGAGGGAAAACTATTTGATTTTCTACTCTAGAGGAGCATCCCGGGCTTGGGACAAGCTCTCTCTAAAGCCTTGGAGGTGGTGAGAGGAAGAAAGGAAGAGATGGTTTGAAATGGTGGTGGGTAGGTC
Source organism: Thalassia testudinum (assembly GCA_037157565.1). Classification (NCBI taxonomy): domain Eukaryota; kingdom Viridiplantae; phylum Streptophyta; class Magnoliopsida; order Alismatales; family Hydrocharitaceae; genus Thalassia; species Thalassia testudinum. The sequence continues at coordinate 16,557,191 of JAZHRO010000071.1, read as the reverse complement.
CTTTTATAGTGGAGGAGGAAGAACAAATTCGCATCTGGGTCATTATTGATGTCCATAAACGTCGTTGCAGCTGCGCTAAAGATCCTCCCTTCAAATCCTCTTGCTGGCGCATGCATACCATTAGTGATAGCTGCAAGCGTCACTAAAGGTGCACCTCGTTGAAGATCTGCTCCGCTGGTGTGCGCATAACACGCCCATGCTCCTGACGCCATGCACGTGCACGCATTGGCATGCGCTGCACTGCTGCTGTGCGTGGTTGCGCTGTGCGCGGTGTGTTGCGCGTGGCTGCAGCTATGCGCGTGCACAGTGGTTATGTGCGGTGCGCTACACATGGCTGCGGCTATGCGCGTGCGTGGCTGCTGTTGGCTGGAGTTGGGTGGCTTGGATAGCGCCACGTGGCACCACCTGGGTTGTCCATTCTTCTTTCTTTTGTAGAGGGTGCCACGGTGCTTAGATCGAGATGATTTTCGCGCTGCTGGACTGCGATCGTCGCTCCGGATTCATCCGTACGGTCAGATTTTCCATTCAAAACCCATATGGGTGTCACATTTTCCCCTGGCCGTTGATCTTCCTCAAACTTCGTACGATGCTATGGTTCTCCGATCTAGATGATTTTAGAGGCATTAGACTCCGATCGTCGTCTTAATCAGATTCGTACAGTCCGATCATCCATCCGAGGCCCTGAAATAAGTCTTCTTCTCTCCTGAGCATAAAAAGGACCTAACTAACCTAAAATATATACTACTCTAAATGCAAAATGATATATGTTATGCAATAATTATAATATGAAATACAAATTTGAGCCAAGGAACATGCATGAATAGGCATTTTAACCTAAAAAGATGTGTGTATATCATACCCACATGCCTATCTTTTGCTAGTCCCTAGCAAAATTAAACTACATGCTATGTATAAAATCAAAATTAGGATTAGATCACTTAGGCCTAAGTCGTTTATTAAGAATAGAAAATTTCAACTAAGGTCCTAAACAACGAAAACTCAACTGTACCCGGGTGTCTGCCAGAATGGAAACCGCCCAAGTCCTCGCCTTCTTTGAGAAGGGAAGATACATTTTTTTTTTATTTTTGTTCTTTTCTAATTTGTTTTGTACATTTGGAGTTTGAGAGTTCTGGGATAACTTTTTATGGCTACCTGACCCGCCTTAGACTTGAAAAGGACTCTATGTGCTAAGTATCTTGTGAAAATAGTGAAAGACTCACTAGGCGACCGTTAAAATGGACTTCAGGTTTCTACGACCTTAGGTGACCTTGCCAGAGGTTTATCTTTTCGAACGGTAGCTTTCTCCCTTCTTTTATTTATGGGGTCAAACCCAGTGTATATCTCTCTGGTTTATTCTACTTCCCCGCTTCTTCCCTATGTGTTTTGAGAATTATTATGCATTTTTTGTGAGCTAGGTTCTAGACAACCGGCCAATGGGCTATTACCCACGGTAACTTGAAAGCCATACTCGTGTGGTGAAGTGTGGTTTTATTTATTATTTATTTTTTTCTCCTTTTTCTATTTATTTATTTATTTTCCTTTATTATTATTTTTTAAGTAGGTGACTTTCCTGATCTAAGATTTACCTAAAGGTAGTACAATGAAAATGGTCATGTGACTGTGCTTTGGACAACCAGCCGATGAGCTGTTACCACTGACAACTTGCCAGCCATACCACCCTAGATAGTTCAATAGGTACCCAATTTCCGAAGAAACCATCGAAAAGTGAGTTAGTGCAAGAAAATGTGTGTAGATGCTTAGGCTTAAAGTTCCCTCAAATCAGAGGGCAGATTGATAAGTCGTATACTTATTACCCCAATTTATTTACCGAATTAAAATAAGATTGACTTGGCGAGGACTCGAGACTAAGTCCACATTCGAGTGGACACTCGGGCTAATTAAGCCCAAAGACCTGAAGAGTCTAAGTATTTAGGTCCTCTCGTATCATTTCCTAAAGTTAATAACTTCCAAATGCCTAAGTTCTCTTTTCCTAATTTCTTTCTTTTTTTTATCTTTTGCAAATTTTCAAAATTTTTTTTTAAATTTTATAAGAAACTAAAAGAAATTCTACGAAGTTAACATATTGATTTCAATAATTGATTATCCACCCCCATGCCTAAATGATGCAATGTCCTCATTGTAAAAATAAAGACATGAAAAAGGGTGGAGTAAATAGAATATCACATGAGTGTCGTGAAAATCTGATCAGCTCCGCATAGAGAAGAGTGTGTACACATGCGCTAAGTTTAATGCCTTCAGCTATGCATAACATACATACAAAGAAGAAATTAGGAATTCACAAGTGCTGGTTAGAATCAAAATCGAAAGGTTGATCCTGAAACCCATCTGCAGAAGCTGTTCACAGATGTGGACTAGATTATGGTGCAGACCTATGTCCCAGGGTCGGGTGGTTCTCAGGTTTTGGATGAAAATCACCCAGAACTGAAGGTTGTTGTGTTTGCGAGGCCAGGCCTGCAGTTTAGTGGTGTGCAACCCAAGACCAAAGTGTTGGACAACGGGTAAAGATGGTTCAATAGGTGCGGTTGTCCACTTAACATCTAGCTCAGAAAAATAATCAGTTATTTCGAGCTTGGGTTTCACGTGAAAGATATCGTAAGGGTCCTGGTAGAATGTAGGTGGTTTCAGATCAATAGGTACCCTTAGATCCAAATTCAAAGTTCCCTCAGAATTAGCCTCCTAAATTTTTATTTCAACAATTCTATCTTCCAACATTAAGGGCTCAGGCTCCAGGACCTCTAGCATATCATTCACCCCATATGATTCTGCCAAGTCCGGAAATTATGGCTGAGTCAAGATTGACTTGGGGACAATGATCTCAAAAGTCAACTCTTCGGGGTGCAGATGAGGAATGGGGTCACTGATTGAATCATCAAGTAAATGAGGATTCTAATCCTCCAAGTTAGCCCCAACCGAATCAAAATCTTCAATGACTGGGCTATCACATGGTTCATCATGCTCCTCAAGCCCATTTGTCTCACTAAAATCATCTTCCTTAAGCTCAAGTGAGACTTCACTAAGACATTCCTCACCCTCAGAATCAAAGAATCCATGATCCTTATTTATATATGTCTCAAAATCATATGTCATCTCATGGTTCGTGGAGACATATTTTTCGTCATTCCCTAGCTCTAGGATCTTGGGTGAGAAACTCGATTCATCCTCAAAGGGTTGCTCTAGTCCAACCTAGTCATCTCCAATCTCAGAATAGGTATCCCCCCCGACAGGCACTTGAGCGGGTTCAAACCTTGGCTCTCTTGAAAGGGGTTCATCTTGAGAATCATCCCAAGACTTGACTAGGGCATCCACAAATTTCATCCTCAACCTCGACAATTTCCAAAGAAGAAACTTACCCAGGTCTCTATCCCTAACACTTTGGAGCAAATCCAATAAAGAACTATTAAGTTCATAAATCATTTTCATCATAGGATCCAGTGCTTCAGTGCATGGTGTTGGCTAAGCTTCTAAAGATTGTATAGTGTTCCTCAAATTAGCCAACACCTAAATCATTTTCAGGTTTGGGTTAAATCTAGGGGAGTCAAGATGTTGAGGTTCTCGGGTCCCCCCCTGAAAGTAGGTCGTTCTAGGTTGTTCAAAGGATGGTGGCAACCTATATTCAATGGAATACTGGGGAGGGTAGGTGTTATAATCATTATATCCTTCCTGATGGTAGATCGGGTTGGTTTGGTCATCAAAGGATGGAGATCCATAATCATTATAGGTCTGGGAAAGATAGCAATCATAGTCTTGTTGTCCAGGGTTAGGCCCTGGACATTGAGGTTCGTATTCATATCCCCAATCAAAGTCATCTCGGCTAGTGGATGGGTAATTACAAGTCAAGTCGGAATAGTAATCATCTTGGGGATAAGTGGTGGTAAGAGGATAGGATGGGAAATGCATGTAAGAAGCGGAAGGATACATTGTGGAGTAGGAGGGAAAATAGAATAGAGAAAGGTGCCCTACAGTACAATCAACCAAACCTATCCTTATATGGGTAGCCTAAAGACCTACAGACTCCTAGGATCCGTCTTGAGATTATAAACGATTTAGTCTACTTTTATCTGGTCAATCAAACTAGTTAGGAGGGACTGGGGAGAAGGTTCTTTCTTTGGCTTGCACCTTCGATTCCTAGTGTACCCCCCAGTCGTAGTCATTTGACGCTACTCCCCTAGCTAGACATCAGATGGACCAGCAGAAGCAGATTAATAGAAAAAAACTCAGTCTAAGCCTCGAAGAGTGAATCAATCTTTAAGTCCAACGTCTACTCAGTTTTAGTTAGGCTTGGGATAATCGTGCTCTTGGAATGTGATGGGCCCTTTAGATGGGTTATGCCCTTAATGATCAGTTAAAATTTGTGTGCGTGCACAACCAGGGTTCTCAAACAAGGCTATTTGATGATGTGTCTTTTAGGATTTAACCTTGTTTAGTAGCTTTTAGGGTTTAATTATTAGGTTGGTTCAATCAAGGTTTAGTAGAACACTCCACGTTTTGAAAGCACGGGTGATGATATGTTCCTTTTAAAATAAAAAATAATGTGGAGTGCCTGGTTTAACCCTAAGAAACAACCCTAAGTGGCAAGCTACTTGATGGATCAGTTTTAGATAAAGTGGTGCGGCCCAAATAGCTCAATCAATTATCCTGTTGCACCACTTAGTTAAGGCACACAAGAATGTTTAACCTATTTAGATTTCTACTCACTTATGTGTATTGAGTTGAAGTGTACTGGGTCCACAGGTCAGATCCCGATTAAGTGGTAGAATCAAAGTGATTGTGTGCCTTATAATAAGAAGTTGTGGGTGTTAAGTGTGTAGCTTTCAGTTAAATCCCACAAGAGAAGAATATTTTTTTTATTTTTTATTTTATTGATGTAGGTGTTTGATGTGAGTGGAGTGACAATCAAACAACCAAAATCTACCCTAGGGTTTATGCAAAGCACCTAAGTTGATTTGGGTTTGAGTTATTAGGTTATGGAATGAAAACTAAGGTGGGGGTGGTGTGGGGGACACTTACAGAACCTTCATCCGCACTTTTCTCCGATCTAATTGCTTTGGCTCACCTCAGAAGAGTACCTGCATTCACAGTAAGATCAAAGAAAAAGTGAGATAAAAGTTAGGTAAGGCGGAAAAAAACACAGGAAAAAAAAATGAAAGAGCGTTGCCTCCCCGGCAACGGTGCCAAAATGATGGCACGTGTTTCGCGAGTTTGAAATCAGGGTTACAAGTAACCCGTCGTCGTAGTTGCAAAACTCATGGTCAAATAAAATTTATATTGAAACTCGAAAAGTGAGTCCCAGGTCAAACACGGGAAGCAAACGTTTGGTTTTATGAAATCTGCGCTTCACTTTTATTTCTTTTTGGTCGTTTTTAACTTTTCTAATTTTTTTGGTATTTTTAACAAGCAAGAGATTAGGTCGATGAAAACTTTATCTACTTGCAAAAATATAAGAGAGAGAGGGAGAGGGAGAGAGAGAGAAACAATCATCTATTTATCAAGAATTGTTTGTTACAACTATGAAAGCGGAAAATATACACTACGAAAGCGTAAAAAGATAGAAAGAGGTGAGAGAAATCCCTCTTGACGGTTGCTCGGAGGACGACTCGCTCTGATGTCGCCTGGAGGAAGGTGGTGATGAGTAGGATGAAGGAGGACGGAGCCGAAGGATGAAGGATTGGGCAGGACGATGTGAGGGCGAGGATCTTCTTCTCGAAGGGCGGTGAGAGGACGGCCACGGGATGCTCCACAAATGGGGATGAGGGGAGGGAAAACTATTTGATTTTCTACTCTAGAGGAGCATCCCGGGCTTGGGACAAGCTCTCTCTAGAGCCTTGGAGGTGGTGAGAGGAAGAAAGGAAGAGATGGTTTGGAATGGTGGTGGGTAGGTCCTTTTATAGTGGAGGAAGAACAAATTCGCATCTGGGTCATTACTGATGTCCATAAATGTCGCTGCAGCTGCGTTGAAGATCCGCCCTTCAAATCGTCTTGCTGGCGCGTGCAGACCATTAGTGACAGTTGCAAGTGTCACTAAAGGCGTGCGTAACTGAAGATCTACTTTGCTAGTGTGCGCTGCGTTTGTGCGCACATCACGCGCCCATGCTCCCTGCACCGTGCGCGCGCGCTGGCATGCGCTGAGCTGTTGGTGCGCGTGGCTGCATTGTGCACGGTGCGCTGCATGTTGCTGCGGCTGTGCGTGTGCGCGGTTGCTGCTGGCTAGAGTTGGGTGGCCTGGATGGCTCCTTGTGGCGCCATCTGGGCCATCCATTCTTCTTTCTTTTGTAGAGGGTGCCACGGTACTCAGATCGAGATGATTCTCATGCTACTGGACTGCGATCGTCATTCCAGATCCATTCGTATGGTCGGATTTTCCATCCGAAACCCATATGGGTGTCGCATTGTCCCCTGGCCATTGATCTTCCTCAGACTTCGTATGATGCTACGGTTCTCCGATCTAGACGATTTCAGAGGCGTTAGACTCTGATCGTCATGTTAATTAGATCCGTATAGTCCAATCATCCACCTGAGGCCCTGAAATAAGTCTTCTCTTGACCATAAAAAGGATCTAATTAACCTAATATATATACAACTACTCTAAATGCAAAATGGTGCATGTTCTGCAATATTTATAGTATGAAGTGCAAATCTAAGCCTAGGAACATGCTTGAATAGGCATTTTAACCTAAATAGATGTGTCTATATCAGTCCCTGTCGTCATGGCAGGTGTGAACCCAGAAGAGAAAACTTTCAATCAAGGATACCTCCCTGATTTCTTGACCAATCCCTTCCAAATTTAGAAGGGATGATCTTGATGATGTCCCTAATCGCACGAATCACATCTTGGACTCAGATTTGGACCAAATAGCCCGTACGAACCCTTAGGATTTTAGGGATCTTCTTTCCTAATTTTTTGAGCTCTTCAAGCTTGTTTCCAAGCTTGAGAGCCTGCCTGATCTCTATAAAATCTCCTGCGTCTTCTAACCGTGCTCCTTAGCTTAGTTTTGGCCACAAATCTTCAACTTCTTCCTTCTTCGGCCACCTCCACCGCAGCTCCAGTGATCCTCTCTCTCTAGCCTCTTCGCTTGTTACCACGTATCATAGGCAGCAGGTTCTTCTTCCTCACCTTCCTCCGCTCCTCGCCAACCACAGCAGGGGCTTCCTAGACCTTGTCTTCCTCACCGTCTCCCTCACCAGAGGAATTTATCCTCTTCGTGATTGGCCAATCAAAGCCGATGCAGTCCCTATCCCTCGCATCCCTAACTTAGGCTTCCTTTCCTCCTCTCCCTCTTGACTTTACTTCTCTCTCTTTAGATCTTAGGTTCAGCCTACGATGCCGCCGCTCGCCCTCCGTCTTCTCCACGTCCGACCAAGCTTTGGCGATATCTCCACACTACCATAGACCACCAAATGCCATGCCACTGGTCCCAAAAGCTTCGTCGTCCCTTCGCCACCAAAACCCCTCAAGAAATTGAGGGGATTGGCTTCTCTAACACTTCACCGGACACGACCTCCATCGAACACCTTTCCTGAGTTCGCTCGACCACTCCACACCACCACATGACACACGAACACCACCATCACCCTCGCTGTCCTCCGACGATGCTTATGGACTATTTGATTGGGGCCTAGACCCCATATTCGTGCTTTTTAGGTGATCACCATTCACCGTCGTCGCCACCATCTTCCCTAACCATGACTGCCATGCTTCGAGTAGCTCTGACCCTACTACTACCTCCAGGCGATGCGGCCCAGCTCCAAGACCCTTCCCAGATCCTCCAATTGATGACACGAAGCCTCAGCTGCTGCAATTGGATGAAGCATCATCCTCTGCTGTTCGCGAGAAGGGATCTTGCACTTTAGTGCCACATCATGAACGGAAAAGGCGATAGCTGCTGATTCAGTGGATTCGCATGCGAAAAGGTTCAGAGTTTGAAAAACTCGTCATCGTAGTTCGATTCACAAGAAAATCCATTGATCAGATAAAATTTATAATCGAAACTCGAAAAGTGATTCTCGGGTCGAACACAAGGAGGCAAACATTTGATTTTGAAAATTACGCATTTCGCTTTTATTTGCTTTTGTCATTTTTGTCTTTTCTAATTTTTTTGGTTTTTTTAGCAAGCAAGAGATTAGGTCGATGAATTCTTATCTAACTAATCTACTTGAAAAATATAAGAGAGAGAGAGAGAAATAATCACATATATTTCTAAAGCAAATGTTTTCTACAACTAAGAAAGAGGAAAAGATTACACTACAAAAGCAAAAAGTAAGATATAGGTGAGAGAATCCCCCTTGATGGTTGCTCAGAGGATGACTCGCTCTGACATCGCTTGGAGGAAGGTGGTGAGGAGTGGGATGAACGAGGATGGAGATAGAGGACGGAGGGCGGGGTAGGACGGCATCGCAGCGAGAATCTTCTTCCCAAAGGGAGGTAAGAAGATGGCCACGGGATGCTCCGTGAAGGGGGATGAGAGGTGGGATATTTGATTTCTACTCTAGATGAGCATTCCAGACTTTGGACAAGCTCTCTCTAGAGCCTTGGAGGTGGTGAAAGGAAGAAAGGAAGAGATGAAGAAGAAGGGGAGGTGTAGGGGCCTTTTATAGTGGAGAGAAGAGGAGGAAATCTGTCCAAGGGCCATAGTGACATCAAATGCGTCGTTGAAGATTTGCCCCCAAATGTCGCTAAAGGCCAGTTGGCGCTCGTGCTATTTTCCCGCTGGTGTCTTTTGGAGGAGGCGTAGCCGTTCGATGCTTGATCAATGGCCCAGGCGCACTCGCTGATCCCGCCTCCACAGCTTTGAAGGCCTCACACGAAGACCGTTGGCCACCATTGGATTTTGATCGTACCATTGGATGAAGATTGCACCCACGCCAGCTTTCTCAAATCTTGTACATCGCAGGATCGCTCAGCGAGAGAAGAGGGCAGTCGTTGGATCTTGGATGGAGTGTTATCACCACACCCCTCTAGCTCACTCGCACCCTTCATCGAGGCAGCACAATCAAGATTGTGCGGTCTTGATTAAAATCAGGGTTGTTTGTGAAATAGAGGAAGGGGCGTGGGGTCTTGAACTCGCAACATCCCCTTTGTGATAGGCTCTTTTACCACCATACTATGCTCTTTACTTTGTCCAAAAAATGAATTTCTTACGTCGGCTAGGAAGGTGGCGTGGACTTCTCATGGCCGTTGGATCTTGATCCAACGGTCCAAATCTGATAGGCGTGATAAGGAGAGAGGTAGCAGTGACCCTTGGGTGGCCTAGATGGTGCCACGTGGCGCCATCTAGACTGTCCATCTTCTTTTTGTTGTAGAGGGTGCCACGGTACTCGGATTGAGATGATTTCCGTGTTGTCGGACTGCAATCGTCACTCTGGATCCATCCATACGTTCGAATTTTTCATCTGAAGTCTAAAAGGATGTCGCATTGCCCCCTAGCCATTGATCTTCCTCAGATCGCATAAGGTGATATGAGATTCCAATTAGGATGATCTCTGAGGCGTTAGAGTCCGATCATCATCCTGATTAGATCCGTATGGTCAGATAGCCAATCCGAGGCCCTGAAATAAATCTCCTTCCCCTTTGGCCATAAAAAGGATGCAATTAACCTAAAATATACACAACTACTCTAAATGCAGAATGATGCATGCTATGCAATATTTATAATATGAAATGCATATCTAACCCTAAGAATATGCATGAATAGGCATTTTAACCTAATTAAATCTGTCTACATCAGCTGCGCATATAAGGAATTTGTGGTCTTAGTTGTCTGCCCAAGATGACGACAGGTTGGGTCCCTCCACGCACTTACCTGCTTACCTGCCTATTCACTCCTCTCTTGTGACACACGCTCGCAGGCCTGGTTCCTGTTCTTGACTTGATAACCTGAATGATTGCCCAATTTCACCGGGTCTGTGAGAGAAGAGAGGAGAAGAGGGATTTCTAAGAAAGTGGAGGGAGGGTTTTACTGCACTATCCTTGTGCCCCTATGCTGAAGAGAAAGACAGACATATACTTAGCCTCTGAAGAAGAAAGGCCGCGCCAGTGCTTGAGAAGGCTTTGAAGAAGAAGAAAAGGAGAAGGTTCTCTGAAGAGCCTTGTGCTTGTGCTCACTTAAGTCGTTTGATGCTATACTCCTATCGTCTGATTTGAGTTGATTTTGAGCACTGTTGAATGATTTAACTACTAAGTTAACATTTGATTAAATCATTTGAAAATATTGATTATTTGAATAACTTGAAAATGAGATGCATGCTTAATTAGAGGACCTAATCGGTGATCTAATCACCGCCTTATAGATTCTCATTATTCTTTTTATCTCATCATCATGTGAATTACAATCTGACAAGTTGTATTTATTGAATATCTATTTTTGATGCTCAATTAATTGTGCTCATCTATTTTAAATGAAGATTAATGTGTGAATTTCATATTTTCTCCCTGCGAACGACCTCAGACTCTATTTCCTGAATCTGAGCATATATATTTAAATGATTTGAGCAATTTTGTCCTATACTACGACGCATTTCTTAAACAACAATAATTTCGCCTGAATAGCATCTAATACACCCATACCAAACGTTTGATTAATTTTCTAGATGTTTGATTATACTGTTAGATGTAATTATTGCTTTGCACTCAATGGAATCTCGACCAAATCTTTTCAGATTTGATCCCAACAGCTAGGAAACATATCTTAAGCCTTCCTGAACCTTCCTTGCTTAACTATAAATAGTCAAGAGCCTCTACTTTGTCATAGATATATAAGAGAAGAGAAAATCATGTGAGATACACCATTGTGAGCTAATACTTCCACCTACATTTACTTTGAGAGAATTCAAAGAAAGCTACTATCCAAGTTGTTCTCCAAGCAACCCCAAGCGATCTCTGAGAGCATCGATTATGCCGCACTGTCACTCCCATCTACTTCCACATCAGGGATGACTTCTTAGACCTTTAGGAGCTAGATTTAATCATTATTTTGGGATCTATAGGTCTTTTGCATTTTATATTTATTTTGGGTGTTTGTGTTACGAATTCTCGTATCCTTGTGAGATAAAGTACTCTTTGTGGAGGAGAGTGGTATTGAGGTACAGTAGCCTCATATAAGTAGTGTTGTATTGAGGTATCACCCTCTATTTAAAGTGAAATTATAGTGGATTTGATTGAGTAGGTAGATCGGGAAAACCAAAGTCAGGGTGACTTAGGTGGTGATTTTTACCCTTGGGGTATTCCACATAAAAATCTATTGTCTCGTGCGATGAATGTGTATGTGGGATTGAATTTTATTTTGCAATTTAATACCATTTTATTTTTCTACACTATTCACTCCCTCTTTAGTGCAAACTTATAGCTGGTATCAGAGCCTAAACTTGCACATCAACAAATCGGTGAGAGCATGGAGGAAAGCATTTTGCTATGAGAGACATTGAGGGGCAGTCCACTGTGCGACCACTATACTTTGATGTTAAGAATTACCTTCATTGGAAATTATGTATTCGTATGTAGTTGCAGGAAAATGACTAGTCAATTTAGGAGAGATAAGATCCTTACCACTGAAAGTTCTTTTCAAATCTTGGGTGGGTTGGCGATTCATATAAAGCTACCCCGAAACCCTAAATAACTATTAAAAAAAGAAAAAATATAATAAGGCAAGGACTTGGGCAGTCTGTATTTTGGTTGACACCTAAGTCTTGTTGAGTCTTTGTAGATAAGGTCCTAAGTATGACTTTATTTTATTGGTAATAACTAGTGCCTAGTAGTCTGAATTCTAACTCAATTACATTGTATATAATCTCTTTATGAAAAATGCACTCATTTTCTAGGGACTATCAATGTTTAGGCATGGGAGTATGGTTGCACAGCAGTCATTGGTTTTAAAATGCATAAATTAAGTTAGAAACCTATCTTGCATCGTAAATAGGACATGCATTTCATTCATTTGTGATGATAACGTTATCATCAGCCATATCTAGCTTTATTTAGTTAGAATCCATTGATAAATGTTCCTACATAACCGCCAAAGAGCCGTAATTCACTGCAAATCCATTCTGAGAGATAAACATGAAAATAGGGGTAAAACTGTAGTTTTAATAGAATATCCTAGTTGCAGAGTAATCATGGGGTTTTACAGGGGTTTATTAATGGTCAAATGGTCATAAATATCTAATAAGTGGGTTCATGCAGAAAGAAACGGGTTTTCACGTGTTTTGAGAATTAATGGACATTTAAAACCTTAAAAACAAACCTACATAATTAACTGAGGTTTTGGTCAAAATAAAATTCACCTAAACCTTCTAAAAATTATAGAAAAATATTCTCTAAGGTTTTGTACCCTTGATTTGACCATCTGAACCCAATTTGACCTAAAATAGAGTCTTAGATAGATAATTACCCTAATTTGGGTTTTTGCATAAATTACCCAGTCAAACTTGGTCAAAACCTAAATCCAACTTCACCATCAGATTCCTTGGGTTCAAATTAGGTTGTACCAAAATTTGGGTCTAATCAGAGATCATCCTGACTTAGTTTGCATTCTAGTTTAGTCCGACTCTTCTTCTTACACACACACCCGTAGTTTTTGAAATTCATTGCAAAAAGGTCCCTACTTTTGTCATCATCTACACAATCGGGTCCCTCTGTCATTATCGTGGAGGAATTCCTACTCTGTCGACCATCAATCGGAGATTTCTCTTTAATTCCTTGATGAAACCCTTCCAAACTTGGAAGGAGAGCTCCTGAGACAATCTCCTTCAGTTTGAGCCATTCATTGGGCTCTAATTCCTTCTCAAAATCTCATGTGAACCTTTCAAAGGTTCGGGGGTTTCCTTCTTCGTCGAGTTACCAAGCTTCCAAGCTTGGATTCCAAGCTTGAAACGACCCCTTGAACCCTATAAAAGGACCCACAATGCTTAACCGTACTCCTTAGCTCGTTTTGGCCGGTGTCTCCACCTTCTTCTCCTCTCTCTGGTCGAAAGCTCCGTGAGCTCCAGCGAGCTTCCCCATCTACATTCTTCGCAGACCGTCACAGACTATAGCTGGCTAGTTACTCTTCCTCACGTTCCTTTATTGCTCGTTATACCAGCGTGGGCTATCTTCCCCTCTCTTCCTCGTCGTTCTCCCACATCGGAGGTCTTCACCTTCCACGGCGTCGACTACACCATACCCGGTGTCCTTTCTATCCCTTTCATCCCTTAAAGTAGGTAGTTAGGTCCCTTTAGTTCCTTAGGTTAGTTTTCCTATCCAAAAACCTAAAAAGAATCCCTTATCCGAACACACGCCACCTTTGTTCTCCACTCTGGCCACATCTCTGGCGAGGCCTTCCTGTCATTCCACCGCTCAAAACACCTCGTTGACACTCCCAAAAGCTCCACCACTTGTTCCTGCACAAAACCCTCTCCTATTTCATCTTATTGACCTCCCACAACCACCACCTAACAAACCTATCACCGGCCTCCGTCCCCAGCTCCGTCCGACCATTACGCACCTTCACATGCCACACAACCACCGCCACTACATTCGCCAATGTCTGGCAAACCTCCTGAGCAAGTTTAATGTGGTCGTGAGGCCATTTGTATGCTTTTCAAGTTTCGCCCTTCGCCACCATTAATGAAGGAGCTCCAAGCAAGCTTGGAGTCATGTTTTAGCCACGCGAGTCCTAGGTGACACCTCCAGACACTGCGGACAAAGCCCAAGTCAAGCTTCGAGTTTTTAATTGAGGACCTAGCTAAGCAGCTACACCAATTGGAAGCATTTCTCTCAGCGAGCATCATAGTAGCAGCGTACGAAAAAGAAGGGTGGGATTAGTCCCACCTCGGAAACACAGGAGTGCATGGACGCGAATAAATTGGATTTGAGCTCTGGGCTTATCGCCTCAGAACACCGGGGTGAGGTCCCGCTTACCTGCAATTAACTCGACCCGCCTTAGCCCTCTCACTCCTTGGCTACGACCCACGCCCGTAGCGTTGGACCCGGGTATGCATACTCGAATACCTGATTACTCGGACCTTTGTTAGAGAAGGAGAGGAAAGAAAGGAAAGAGAGAGAGTGGGGGAGCGGAGGGTTTTGCACCTCTGTGCATTGGCTAACACTTAGCTTGCGAAGGAGCCTTCAGGAAAAGAAAGAGAAGAAGGCACTGGCTGTGAAGAGGAAGAGGATAAAGGAGAAGACTTGAAGGAAGAGGAAAAGAAGAGGACCGAAGAAGGAAGAAGAGAATAGAGAATAAGAGTAGAAGAAGAGAAGAGGAAGAAGAGGCCAAAGAAAGAAGAAGAGCACTGTAGCAAGCCTTGGTTAAGTTGTCTGATTCTTAGATCAGATGTCTGAGTACTGTTCATTTATTTGACATGATTGAGTAATTGATATATATGCTTAGGCTAATAAATGGTGATCTAAATCACCATTATTTTGTTCTAGGTATCTTTTTGTCAACTTTAAGTCTTGAAATACTCATGTTATTGTTTAAGCGATAAATCAGTATTTTAAAATTGCTTTGTTGTAGTATAGTCAAAATAGTGCTCAAACAAATAAATTTATTACTCGAAAAAGTCTGAGGTCATTTGTTGGGAGCAAATAGGAATTCAATTCTCAAAATTACAATTTTAAACAATAGAGATATGAAATTCTAATCAGAAATTGATTCAGAGTAATGTAGTAATAAGATCAAGTATCAGACTGCAAAAAGAATGGAGTAAAATGGTGATTTGAATCACCAATTACTCCCTACAATAATGGCAAATAGAAATCAATAGATATATATATGAAATGATCTCAGTCGTGTGAATATTCAATTAGACATCTTAAACGTCTGATTTCTTCTTCTGCTTCTTGCTTTCCTTCTTCTTTCTTCTCTGCTCTTCTTCTTCTTCTACTTCTCTACCTTCTTTTTTTGCCTGTACGGCTCCTCTTTTCTTCTTCTTCTTTCTCTCTCTCTCTTTGTGCTCTTCTACTCCTCTTCTTCACGTAGAGTGGGAAGGATCCTCAATTTTGGCTAAGTGTCAGCCAAGCCTTCTTAGAACAAAACCCCCTACCCCTGCGCACGATCCTCTCTTTGTCTCCTTGGGTCACGCTCTCCCAGAGCCTCCAATAGTGCTGGGTTATCGGGTTTTTGGACCTAGAGTGTACCCGGGTCCAGGGCTGTGGGCGTGGGTCGTAGCCGAGGATTGTAAGGTGTAGGCGGGTTATCGAGTTACGGCTAGATCTGTGGGGTCAGGGTCGCGGACGAGGCCAAGTGAGGGTGCGGGGGACCTCACCCCCCAAGTGTCTGAGGTGATCAGCCCCCGACACTTTTTCCTCTTATGCGGCCACAAGTGCTCTTTAGCTTCTGAGGTGGGACTAACGTCCCACCTTTCCTTTGTGCAATGCAGCAGCAACGTTGAAGGATCAAATTGAGGCAGTAGCAGGTGCTGTCAACTTCAATTGTTGCATTGAAATCCTTCCTGGAAGTGTTCCGCTCAACCTGGGTGCAGTGCTTGAAGCTGAAGATGCAAGAACAGCACCTGGAGGTCTTTCAAGAAGCTCCGCCGATGGTGTTGTGGCTTGAGACCTGAAAGAGATGAATACAGGCTAAACGCCCAAGTCAATACGCTCAGAAGTTTCTCCTTGATGAGGCTAATGCAACGGCGGTGTCCGTGACGGGTGAACGTGTGTGAAGTGGCCTGTTGGTGTCAGAAAATGAAGTGTGTAGGTGAGGTGTTTGGCGTAGCGAATGAGGGACCAAATCCCTCAATTTCTTGAGGGTTTTGGTCTGTGGAGCACGTCGGAGCTGATGGATGTGACAACGGCGAGTTTCGAGCAGTGTAGTGGTGTGTAGGCATCGTCGAAGCTTTATCAGAGGTAGAGAAGATGAAGTGCAGGAGGCGATAGTTGGCGGTTGTGCGTGTTTGCAAGGGTGGAAAAAATGAAATAGAAAGAGAGAGAGTAAGAGAGGGACCTAGTGAGGTGGTTGAGAGGTGGAGGGCTCCGGTGTTGGTCGACCAGAGCCAGAGAAGGAGGAAGAAGCAACGAGGCGATGATGGTGATGTAAACGGAGGAATGCCCTCCTTTTGGTTGGGGAGGGTCGCAATGAAGAGAGGAAGAGTTTAGGCCATCCAATTTGATGGTTGGACGGCAGGAGGAGGGAGATCCAGGGGGGTCGTCGGAGCAGGAGTCTACGGTGGTCGGAGATAGGTTTTTAAGGCCGTTTGACGTGCCAAGACTTGCTGAAAAGTACGGTCGTGCGATGGTGTTTCTTTTATAGGCCATAGGAAGCCCTTCCAAGCTTGAAAAGAAGCTTTCAAGATTGGAAGGTATTTGTGAAATAGGATACTTGAACCTTTGAAGGTTCTCATGGCCTTTTGGGAAAGATTTAGAGCCCAATGAATGGCTCATTTGGAAGGTAACTTCCCAAGGAATCCCCGTATCAATTTTGGGAGAGATTGATTGAGAATCGAGTGAGAAATCCTCGCTTGAAACTCGACGATGAAGGTTTAACCTTCCAAAAATGGTGTGGGGACTTGCTTGTGAAGAAGACAAAGAAGTTGGGGGGCAATTTCTAAGAGAATTCAAAAGTTAAGGGTTTGAATGAGATAGAAAGAGTCGACTGGATCAAAATGCAAACTTGGCCAAGATGATCTCAAATTGGGTCCAAATTTATTATGAAACTAATTTGGACCTAAGGAATCTAATAGTGAAGTTAGATTTAGGTTTTTACCAAGTTTGACTGGTTAATTTATGCAAAAACCCAAATTAGGGCAAATGACTGTCTAAGACTCTATTTTGGGTCAAGATGGGTTCTGATGGTCAAATTGAAGGTTCCAAACCCTAGAGAATATTTTTCTATGAATTTTAAAGGATTTAGGTGAATTTTAGCCTGAACAGAACCTCAATTAATTAAGCGAGTTAGTCTTTAGGGTTTCAAAAGTCATTTAATTTTCAAAACACATGCAAACCCTTTTTTGTTTGTTCTAACCCGCTTGTTAGCCTTTTAGGACCATTTGACCCTTAATTACCCCCTAAGAAAACCTGTGCTTGTACTGCATTGATGATATGATGGTAAAACTACAATTTTAATCCTTTTTTCTTGTCTTTCCCTCAGAATGAATTTGCAGTGAAATATGGCTTTTTGGTAGTTATGTAGGAGCATTTTACTGACTTAATTCGATCAAAATGAGCTAGTTATGACTCATGATGGTGTTCTCATTAGTTATTCATTGAATATTTAATGTGACAGATTAATATTCATTGAAATATCTTTATTGTGCTTAATTTTCTGTGCTCATTTATACATTTATTAAAGATTAGTGCGTGAATTCCTATTTGCTCCTTGTGTTCGACCTCAGACTTCATTTAGATATTCGAGTTATAAATTTTATTTGTTAAGAGATCGATTGAGGATTTTGCACTATAATGATGATAACTTAATCTTAATCCTCTCTAGATCCCTTCAACACTTTGCATCTCTGTATATTCTTCGCATATCTTCCCTATTTTATGGACTTAACATTTACAGTATCATTTCATATGTACAGGCTCACAGTGGACGAGTGAGAGTCGTTCTAAGGTGAAGATGCAAGAAGAACTACAACAGAGTCATCACAGGTTTCCTATAACAGAATAAGAGGAAGACAGAAGTATGTAGATTCAAAAAAGACAAGGACATGGGGAGAAAAGCCCATGTAGATTTGGACAAGCTTATGCAAATTCAGTCACACCCATGCACGTGCGCAAACCCAACCCAACCACATTCTAGCTAGCATAAACACCCATGTGCACACACATTCACTCTACACACATGTGTACACATCCACTTTGCATACACATAAACACATGTGTGCCTATAAAATGCACACACCTACTCACTAATTAGCTACGCAATTAGAGAATTTAGGACCAATTAAACCATAGTAAGACTCCACTCACAATTTGTAAGGCCTTAAAATCCGAGTCTCGAATCGCTTTGGAGTGGTTTGAGTCATTTTGAACTTGTAGGTATGCATTAGGTTCGGTACGTGCATAAACACCTTGTAAAATGTGAAGAAACATGTGTTCTCAATCAACCCTTAGTCAAACCTTATCAAAAGAGTACCATGTATGGTATCATTAGATTTCTCTCATTGTAAGCTTTCCAACGATGCTTTTTTGGCACGAATTTGAGGTGTAGCTCAAGTTATGTCCAAAATAAGTCGATAATGACCAAAATGTAAGGTGAACCAAACCTGAGGGTAATTTTGGTATTTTACCCACAAATTCTAGCCCTAAACCTAATTCTAGATTTATAAAAAGGGATCTTGGAAGTTGGAGCCGTTATTCATCTCAAAAGGCTATTATAATTAGAGATATAAAGAATGAATTAAATTGGAAATTAGGATTAGGATTTCGTAAGGACCATTTCGTAATAGCAAGAAGTCTGGGCTTTCCACCAAATTGTCACAGTGGTGGTGGTAGTAGTGCATAGCGAGGAGGCAACACTTGGTGGCAGTGCTTCACGCAAGGGTGATATGTGGAGTGGGGTAATATGCATGAACGCTTGTGAGAAGGCAAGCATGACATGCTCGATTTATGATGTGTGGCACGATCAACGGTGAGACGTGCATGGTGTGTAATCTGCATGTGAGTGTGCGATCCAATCATGGCAAGGACCTGGACCGATGCATGATTTAATTGAATCGGCTCGTCTAGGTTGGTTCAAGGCCCCTTCACATTAATCTGAGCAGTTCGAGGCCTTCTTGAGCTCAAAATTTGACAAATATGGTACTGTTGGAATCGTATCGACATGTACTATGCATTGGTAACATTTATTCCCATTTTTTGTTATTGTTCCTACATGAAAATCAGAAATGTGCCTAAGGTGGTTCTAAACTTGTTCTTGGTGAGTTTGGTCCAGAAAAACTTTCTAGTGTGTGCACGGAGTATAAGGAAGGTCTGACATGTGTCCTAGGACCTTTTGATGATAACATCATCATCTACTATATCTAGTTTTAGTTAGTCATAATCAACATATAAATGCTCCTTTATATCTGCCAGAAGACCGTAATTCACTACAAATCCATTTTGAGAGATAAACATGAAAATAGGGGTAAAACTGTAGTTTTAACAAAATATCTTAAATACAGAACAATCACAAAATTTCTCAGGGGTTAATTAAAGGTCAAATGGTCATAAATGCCTAATAAGTGGGCTCATGCAAATAGAAATGAGTTTTCATGCGTTTCGAGAATTAAATGACATCTAAAATCCTAAAAACAAACCATCTTAATTAACCAAGGTTCTGGTCAGGATAAAATTTACCTAAACCTTTTAAAAATCATAGAAAAATATTCCCTAAGGTTTGGTACCATTGATTTGACCATTGGAACTCAATTTGACCTAAAATAGAGTCTTATACGAATAGTAGTCCTAATTTAAGTTTCTACGCAAATTACCTGGTAAAACCCTAAATACGACTTCACCATCAGATTCCTTGGGTCCAAATTAGGTTTGTACCAAAATTTGAGCCCAATCAGAGATCATCTTGACCTAATTTACATTTTGGTCTAGTTTGACTCTTCTTCTCTCACTTAAACCCACTTAAACCCCTAGCTTTCAAAATTATTTGTAAATACCCCCTAACTTTGTCATCTTCTTCACAAATAGGTCCCCTCCTCCTTCATTCTCCTAAACCCAACCCCGTCGACCTTCAATCAAGGAGTTCACCCTGATTTCTTGCCCAATCTCTTTCAAATTTGGAGGGGAGACTCCTGAGAGATTTCTCTACGATCTAAACCTAGTCTTGGGCTCTAATTCTTTCCTAATCTCCCATGTGAATGCATGGGAGATGTGGGTATCCCACATGTGCGAAAACTTTGAAGCTTGCAAGCTTTTTTCCAAGCATGAACTCCATCCTAAGCCCTATAAAAGACCCCCTAAGGAATGCCTTACCTCCTTAGCTAGGTTTGGCCTAAAAAATCTTCCCTTTTTCCTATCTCCGGTCACCTCCGACCTACGCTCCAGCTGTCATCCTCCCTCATCTTCCTAAGGGCAGCCAATGACCAAATTGGCCTACCCATCATCTTCCTCGTCTTCCTCCGTGCCTCGTTAGTCAAAACGAGGGTAGTCTTCCCCGTTCTTTGCCGTCGTCCCCTACTTAGGAGACTTCTCTTCCACGGCATTGGTGAGCCACAATCGATGCTAGTCCTACTCCCTTTTACTGTTACAGTAGTTAGTTAGGTTCCTTTTAGTTCTTAGGTTAGTTTCCTCTACCAAAAGCCAAAAATAAACCCTCGACGACCGCTGCAACCCACCTTCGTCCTCCACTCCAGTCGAACATCGGGAGAGGTCCTCCGCACGCTCCACACCTCCAAAAGCTTGGCCAATGCCCCCAAAAGCTTTGCTACATCACACTCTTCAAAACCCCTCACTTATTCACCCTTTCGCCGACTCACAACCTCCACCGAACCAACCCACCTTCACATTTCCTTTCCATCACCGTTCGACCAACTCACGCCCTCTCATGCCACAAGACCACCACCCACACATTCGCTGTAGTCCGGTGAAGGTCCTAAACTTGTTTGATTGGGCCAAGAGGTTGTGTTCCTTCTTTAAGGTGTTCACTGTCCTCTTCCCGCTCTGCGATCATCTCCAGCCTTGTGCATCAACTTCTGGCCTGCTTCGATCTGACTTCAAAGCCCAAACACCACGGATTTGCCCTAGGAGCCTTCTAGGGCATTCAATTGCATGAAATCAAAGCTTCAGCTGATCCAATTGAAGAAGTCTTGGCTGCAGCAGCGTGCGAGTAGAAGGGGTGGGATTTAGTCCCACACAGTGGATTTAAGAGGCGCAGCTGTGAGAAAAATTATTTTTTCGATGTTGGCTTATCGCCTCGAGAACATTGGGGGTGTGGTCCCCGACTTCACCAACACACCTGACCCGCCTAAGCCCTGTTCACTCCTTGTCTGTGACCTACACTAGCAGCCTTGGACCCGGGTACGCGATTCGATTACCCAATTACCCATCCATCTGAGAGAAAGAGAATAGGAGGAAGGAAAGAGAAGAGAGAGAGAGCACAGGGAAGGGGAGGGTTTTTCTTTCTTGAGGGTTGGCTCAACACTTAGCCACGAGGAAGGGTACGAAGCCCTTATGCGTCAAGAGAAGAAGAGAAAGAGATGGACTAAGGAAGGAAGAAAGGAAGAAAAGCTACGGAAGAAGAAGCCAAAGAGAAAGAAGGAAAGAAGAGAAGGTTGCCGTGAAGAAGAAAAGAGGGAAAGATAGAAGAGAGAAGAAGAATAACAGAACATTCAAAGCATTGTAGCAACGACATTTAAGTTATCTGATTTGCCAAAGAGACGCCTGATTACTGTAGCATTCAAGCTACTGTTGCTTTATTTGATATAATTGATAGTTGGATGCATGCTTAACTTTAGAAGGATATAAGTGGTGATTCAAATCACCATTTTTTTTTATCCTCTTATATTTTTGTCCTCATACTCTTGAGATATATTGAGCTTCATTGAATATTTTTATGTGATAGATTAATATTCATTGCATGTCATTATTATGCTCATTTATACTTCAATTAAAGATTAACACGTAAATTCCATATTTGCTCCCTGTGTTCAACCTCGAACTTTCTTAACGATCATTCGAGTTGTAAATTGTATTTGTTGAAGAGCTATTTAGGAGACTTTACTACAACGAGACACTTGAATCCCCCGAATAGCATGTTCAACATTTTGGTGCTGTTGCTGGGGAGCAACGTGCAATTCACCACTATTCTTTATTTTATTTGATTATATTTGAGAACTAACTTGCTCGATTTGATTTCTTGTGATTTTGCGAGGTACATCATGAGGCGATCTTCTATGCAAAAATAACCACTCCAGGGTAGGTAATTTTTTTGTTCTCCAATCAACCTCCTAATCTTGGGAAGATAAAAATGAAACAATCAAATTAGGATTCACTTGCCCTAATTTCTTAGTAAATCATCATTTAAAAGGCAAGTTTTCCAGATTTGTGGAAATTCTCATATTTGATTGAAAGCTTGAGGCGATTCTATTTAGAATTCCCTACCCTATTTCCTATATCTATTAGGGATTACGGTTAAGTTCTAAGCATCTTAGACTACTCACCTTCTTGTTTGCAGTCCAAGGTGTACATCTTGAGATTTAATTGGACTTGAAGTAGAGCCAACTAGGGTTTCTAGATTAGGGTTTTGAAGTGTTAGAACACATTTTCCTGCATAAAGAGAATAAACCCTCCCACATTTGTGTGCTACCCAACCCCTTGTTGGAAAAGATCTAATCAGGAAAAACCCTAAAAATTAGGCTTTAAATTCACTTGAACCCTAAAATCTTGGACCTAAAAACTTGAGAGTCAATTCAGGATGATTTCTAGGTCTTGACTTAGATTTTATTCTGCCATCTTTAGGGCAGGTCAGGTGAAGTTGATCTACATTGTGGGCCAACTAACTTCCAAAATAGGTCACAAGTCAAATCTGCTTCTAATCAAGTGAAATCCAAGGCACAAATTAGGAATAAATTTGTTAGACTTAAGGTCTTAAGTTTGAACATTTCGGTCTACTTGGAACTGTAGTGAGAAGGAAGGTCAGGTGGGGGAAACCCTGTAACCTGTGGGGATGCTCTACCATGTAGGGCTCTTTGCGAGGCTCTCCCTTCCTGGCTACCCAGGTATTTCTCGATTTGCGGATTTCTGATTTAGAGGTATCATTTGCCTTGAAACTGCCTTGGTCATTCAAAAATCTTTGGGTGCCTTGATTGGGTCGAAATAACATCCAATCCCGCATCTTTTTCTAGAAGCACACACATAGGAAGGTCCTTAGGTTTTTAACCTAAGGAACCTCATTAGATCTTTTTGGGAATTTCTTTTAGATCTAATCAAATTCCAACCTGATCTTGAGTTTGATTCTATATCTTGATTCCACCATCTGATTAAAAAATGCAACCTGGTAATTTAGGAAAACAATTTAGGAAACCTAAGTCCCAAATGAGCATGAAAGAAAAGATAATTGAGAATGCCTATAGACACCACGAGGAATATTTTAAAAGGGACATTCAAGATAAGTTTCAGAAAACAATGGACCACATCGCGAATCGTGTGGAGATAATATGGATACAAATGAACCACGCTTCAACCCGGGATGATCTCCTAGCAGAATACACTGAATTGGTGAAGTTACACAATAACAATTGTTTGCAATGTTGGTCAAGTCCTTCATTTCCGAAAGACCTCTAGAAATTTTTGGAAATACGGGGAGAATTGCTGAATAAGTTGTATAGATCCATGTTGAACACTCTAAATCGGTGTTTTAAAAGTAATGTGTTGTAGTATAGCCGATAAATCACATAGAACACTTAAAATTTATAACTTAGAAAAGTCTGAGGTCGAACACACGGAGCAATATGATAATTTATCTCAAGATCACAATTGTAATCAAGAATATAGCAATGTAATAGTAATTTCAAGCACAAATGATATAAATATAGATTCAAGAGTCAATGTGGCAAAAAGATTAGGGTAAAAATGGTGATTTGTATCACCAAATTACCCTATTACAATTCTACTTAAATAATGTAATAGTATCAATCAACCAAATGCCACTTCAACTTAAGTGCTAAAGTATCTCAGAACTAGTACACAGAGGCAAATGCCTCTCCTTAACAACACTGAGGGAGAGGCACAGCAGAGCACAACACAAATAGAGGAGAAAGCCGCTTTAGAATTTTGCTAAGTGTCGAGAGATAGGCAGCGAGGCAAAACACCCCCTCTCTCTTTCCCTTTCTTTCCTTCTTCTCTTTCTCTCAAAGACTCGGGGTTAACCTAGTAATTGGGTAGGAACAGTAACCAGATCCGGGAGCAGGGCTGCGGGCATGAGGTCGCAGCCAAGCAGTGAAACGGGTCGGGTTGGGTAGGTGATCGGGTGCGGGGCCCTCACCCCCAGTGTGTCGAGATGATAAAGCCTCGGCACAAATTCAATTTATGCCGCAACGGTTGCTCTTCGACGAATGATGTGGGACTATCTTGCACAACCCCTTCGGGTGTCAAGCATCAGCTGGAGATCGAGTTAATTGGTGCAGCAGCTGACGTTAGAGTCCTCGATTAAGGACCTGGAAAGCGTCTTGGAGTGAATTCGTGTCTCCTGGGTGTAGCACCTGGGTTTTTCAATGTCGGAGAACTGAAGGTGAAGCTGGAGATGTTAAGGTGACAGCGGAGCTCCGATGAAGGTGCCTGCAATAGAAATACGGGCTATAAGCCCTAGTTAAAATGCTTAGGAGGATCGCAATGGTGTGGCGAAGGTGTTGATGGTGGTGGCGTGCTGCAAGAGAGCGTGTGTGGGTGTGGCAGACGCGAAGAAGGTCAGAGAATGTGGGGTTGTTCGGTGGACGTTTGGAGTGGTGAATAGCCCTAAATTGGGTAGGGCTTTAGTTCGGGTGGATGAGGAGGTGTGGAGCATGGAAGTGGCGCAGTTGGGCGTTTGTGGAAGCTACCGGGGCTCTCCGGTGAGGTGGAAGACGACAATGTGGACGGCGTAGGAGCGGTCGATACAGAGAAGTGGTAGTACGGTATTGATGAGTAGAGGATAGAGCATCGATTAGGCTAGGCTATGGATGAATAGAAGTAGAGGCAGCGCCGAGTCTGGTGTGGTAGGCGCCGGAGACAAAGATGCTTTGGTGAGGATAAGACGGCGAGGACGAAGGGAATTGGGGCGCTTGCTGGTATGGCGTGACTTGGAAGAGGGAGAGGAAGAAGAATTCGCCACTGGTATTGCAATCAGATGACGAGAATGGTCGGAGAGAGTTGCTAGACGTCATTGAGCCTTTTGGCTAGAGAGGAGGGAGGATGGAGAGGTTTTTTTTTTTTTTTGAAACAGAAAGGAAAGCTATCGAATTGCCGATAGCAATCTGGGAGAGCTTTTATTTATATAAAAGAAAAGGTTACAAAATTGAACCCCACATATGTATGAGAGTCAAACACATATTTACAATATTTTCCACCCTCACTGGCCTCTCCTGAAATAATTTCTCATTTCTATCTCAGGATGGTGAGGTATTCTGGCCAGAAACGAGCGTGAAGAGGATGGTTTGTCCTCAGGGGTCTTTATATAGGCCTTAGATGGAGGTTTGAAGGTTGGAAACCAAGCTTTCAAGCTTGGTAAGTTCATCAGAGTAGGACACTCACATCTCTCATGCGTTCGCATGAGAGATTGGGAAGGAATTGGAGACTTGGACAAGGCTTAATAGGAAGGAGATTACCTAATGAATCTCCCTTTCAATTTTAAGAGGGATTCGTCAAGTAATCACTGAGTTCTTGCCAAAAGAAGCTCGCTAGAGTAGGATTCCTCTACGACAATGGCAGAGGGACCTCTTCGAAAAGAGTGATGACAAAGATAGGGGGTATTTGCAAGGAATTTCAAAAGCTGTGGGGTTGTGTGAGAGAGAAAGAGTCAGACTAGACCAAATTGCAAACTAGGTCAAGACAATCTCGATTGGGCCTAAATTTTGATACAAACATAATTTAGACCTAAAGAATCCAATGGTGAAGTTGGATTTTTGTTTTGACCTAGATTTACTAGGTAATTTATGCAAAAACCTAAATTAGGGAAATAGTCTGTCCGAGACTGTTTCAGGTCAAAATGGGTTCAGATGGTCAAATCAAAGATGCCAAACCCTAGAGAATATTTTTCTATGATTTTTAGAGGGTTTAGATGAATTTTATCCTGACCAGAACCTCAGTTAATTAAGAGGGTCTATTTTTAGGGTTTCAGATGTCCACTAATTCTTGAAATACGTGAAAACCCATTTTTGTCTACATGGACCTACTTATTAGGCATTAATGACTAGATGACCTAATAAACCCATGGCATGCCCCATGGTTATAATGTATTTGTGATAAGATAGTAAAATTGCAGAAATAACCTTGTTTTCATCTTTTCTTCTTAAAACAACTCATCCTGCTCAAGAGACCTTCTGACTGATATGTATAAGCTTTATTGACTTTATAAGAACAAATTGAGCTAGTTATGGCTTATGATGGTGTTCCCATCAATCCATTGGTCAAAAATACCCGTTAGAAATTAATAAAGCATCTTGGAGTGATTCTAGTGATCAACATAATTTCTCAAATCCTGGGCTCAAGAATTAAGGTTGTAGTGGACCCCCAACCCAAATGAATTCAGATTCAAATTTCATAGCAATTGACATTCCTGATCTTAATGAGGGTGGGGAGGATCCAATTGCAGGTGTTCCCGATTTTGAGCCAACCCTAGAAAATCAAGAACTTGGTGCACCATTCTTAGATTTCCTCGACACCTGTGATGATGAGCTTAACACATACATTCTCGAGAATGTAAATCCCGAGCCTTATCCTATTAAGGTGATTCTCGAGATTGATTCTGACATTCCTGTAGAGCCCAGCCTAGATTTTAGTAATCCAATCCTTACCCTTAACCTAGAATCTGGATTCGAGCCTATTTGGGATAATCATGAGGCCCCATATGATGAGACACATATTGCAAATTTGAACTACGATTTAAGGTGTGTATTTGATGAATACACCTCTCCAACCTCCTCTGAGATATAAATTGATTTTTCGGAAGTCACGTTGATCTATGATACAGAAATCGAGGAGTTGGATGAGTTGGGAATTGATTTGATCTACCCTAAGATCCAAGAACTTGATCCAATACATAATCTGAGGACAACTTTTTAAGCTCAGAATCTGAAATTAGGATAAATCCAAGTCAGGTTGCTGATTCTACACATCATGATTCTCTCTATGGTGGAACTCCCAATCCAGAATCAGATTTAGAAACTTATTCTCGCAAATTCTCTGATGATTTCGAATCCTACTCTGATTTTGGAGAACCCTTGTTTCCTGATGACTATGAACTAGTTTATGACCTCAGCATCCTTTATCCGTTCTTCGACTCTGACTCTAAGGTCCCTGATCCCGAGATCATTGATTCAAAATCAAGTTCCATTGAGATGGAATCATTTCTTTTCAATCTTCAGGAATTAGAAACAAGTGCCGAGAGTCTCTGCAATCCATTCGAATCTTTTATTGACTCAGATTTCCATGATCTTATAAGCACTCTTCAGGCATTTACATTTTATTTTGATGAGCGTTACGAGGACTCTCTAGATGAAATGACCTTTGAACCTTTTCTAGAGGAGCCCTCAACACATACAACTCTCCTTGAAGTCACCTCTTCTACACATATAGACCTTCTTGAATTCGATCCCAACCCCGACCCACTATCGGAATCAATTTCTACTCTGATTCTTCTCTCGATGATCCGGTCGCATATGATTCTCCATCTTTTGATCAGGATTTGGATATCAATCATACTGCAAATCATGCCCCATCTTTCTCTGATCACTTTCGTAGGGTTCCTACATCCTCCATAGACTCTTTTTCATTTGAGGATCCCTACTCTGACTAGGCTGATTGTAATCAGCCAAACCTGCAATTTTCACTTCCATATCTTCTTGAGACTCAGAGTATTTGGTGGACACCATATCTCTTGATCCACATCCATCAAACCACCAGATTGGGTTTTGGTTGCATCATCAGCTTGTTGATCTCAACAAGCACCTGGTTGGACCAACTAGGCTATTGATCAAGGTGCTTGTTTTACAAAATTCATCTAATTTGACTACTCCTCTATGACCACCTTTGGCTCGGCTGAAGGCATTGAATTTAGCGCTTAACGGGAGGCAACTCGTCATTCAAAAAACTCGAGACCCTTCTGATCATCTTTTTGAGCTACACTCCTATTGTACTTTGAGTTCAGTTTTAGAATAGTCGACTCCACCTTTTGTATTCGTATCAAAGCTTGAAATCGTTTGCAACAGTCATCCCGACCCATTCACCCACCCATTGATCCTGTTCTAATCCTTGAACCCAAGCTGATTTCATACCCTCCGATTTACAATGAGGACATTGCAAAACTTAGGCATGGGGGGGTGTTAAAGTGCAAACACATAAAAATTCAAGTTTGTGAAGGGTTCTCACAAAAAAAAATACTCACATTCAAAAAAACCAAAAAAATAAAAATTGAAAAAGAGCAAAAAAAAAATGGAAAGGGGAGGAAATTTTGAGAGATAATTGCATATCATTCTTGAGGAGGAAATGAGCAGGTGATTTAAATGCCAAAAAGGAACAACATTTTGAAACAAAAAGTGAGTCATTAGTAAATGATTATGGAATCTACTTAAGTTCTAGACCAAATCAAAAGAAAAAAATTAAGTCCTAGAATAATAGAGAGACAAAGAGATTAGTATGAGTGCTGATCTTAGGCCACTTGGGCTTGTTTTAAGGCTTAAACATTCAAGTATCCGTTAAGATCCGGATAATGCTCAAGAGGTTGAGGAAAATGCAAAGCTTATGTATTAGGTCTAAGGCTTAGGGATTATTCAGCCTCATTAATTAACCTTTAGTTTGCAGGATTTGGTAACCTAAGTACCCTAATCCACACACAAGTCTGGTTCAGTGCACTTAATAATCAAAATCATGCAAAAGCGTTTATTCTATTATGAAAAAGCTACCAAGATTAGGAGCGGCTTATCAACACAAGTTGATTTGGATGAGTTCCCAGTGCAGAGAGGTGGGAAATTCCCCTCGAAGATGTGCAATAACATACCGTTTCCTCGGTGCTTGTCTCTTAGGACATCTAAATATCCTATTGGGGGCATGTAAGCACCTTGTACTGATTCAGGTGCCTTAGGTGGGATCATCCCAAAATATCAATTGCCATGGCCTGAATTTAGCTACAGAATGCCATGGGCGACACTATCTCGAAGTGTCGAAAGCCAGGGTTCTGGGGGTTGCCATGGGCGATGCTATCCCGAAGAATCGATTGCCAATGACCCTACGTGGATTGATGGTGGGAATTAAGAATCCGATAGAGACCATGTTTTTGAGCCAATCCGAAGCTAGAAATAAAGAAAAGATAAAGAGAGAGAAAACTCTCCAAAATGAAAAAATTCTTCTATCTCTCTCTTACAAAAATGCACTACAAACTGAACCTAGACTAACTATGTTACAAGCACGGGTGCTTTAACTGCGGGGTCCAATGAACCTTAGGATAGTTTCTATGGGCCTTGGAAACCTTCACAGCAGCCTGAGGCTAAAGCTAGTTAGGTCCGGATCTTGGTTGGTACTTGAGTACCTTTAGGCCTATTATTAGCATTCTGACATAATTTCTAAAGAGAAGAATAAATCAAGACTTTGAGCATCAAAAGCATGGTCAAGAATTCGAGTTAATTCCATAAGATTTTGCTAACTAGCATAAGTTAGGCATGGGGGTATGATGATAACATCAACATCTGCCATATCTAGTTTTAATTAGTCATATCAATAGATAAATGCTCCTACATAACCATCAAAAGACAGCAATTCACTGTAAATCTATTTTGAGAGATAAACATGAAAATAGGGGTAAAACTGTAATTTTAATAGAATATCTTAAATATATAACAATCACATGATTTCTCAAGGGTTAATTAAAGGTTAAATGGTCATAAATGCCTAATAAGTGGGTTTATGCAAATAAAATGAGTTTTCACACGTTTCGAGAATTAAATGACATCTGAAATCCTAAAAACAAACCCTCTTAATTAACTGAGGTTTGAAAGAGTGATCTTCGTTTCGTTGAAAACTTTAACATAAAATAATGTGTCGTTGTATTTAATCGCGTGGTAGAAAATCACTTTTCAAAATATTTTAATTGTCAGAATCTAACCACGAATAGTTAGGTCGTCTCCACAGGGAGGAATTAACCTATTTAAATTAATAAATAGTGTCTCGTTTATTCGAGAAACTCAATGGATATGCATGCTACTTCGTGCTTTTCTTTTTCTCACATAAATGCTCATTTTAACCAATTAATCAAGAATGTAGGCGCTATGATGCAAATTCACCATAATATAATAACATGTAAAATAGTGATCTCTATACTGGTAAACACTGTAAATACTAATTTCTAAAACATAACTTGTTCTCCATAATCCATGCATTCAATCATTCATGTGATATATATATATGCAACTAATTCAGATGAAGTAGAAGGTGGACTATGCAATTTCACCACAATAATGTAATGCCTAAAATAAATGAATAGTAAACCTCACATTGGTATTTGTTGTAATTTTTAATCCCAACCAAAATAGAGCATTTGCTCTCTCTCTTCCTCGTGAGAGAGAGAGAGAGAGCACTGGCGGGGTTGTTGCGAGCAAGGGATGTTGGCGAGGATGATGGCTATCCGATGGAGGCGGTGACGTTGACGGAGACGGCTGGAGGCAACCGGCCGGCGGAGGAGATGAGGATTGGAGAGGGCTGCTGCTGTAGCCGCACGGCTGCTGTGAAGGTGCTGGTGGTTGTGGCGTGTGCCTGTAGGCATGGGTGGCGAAGGCGGAGCCTGCCGATGGGCGCGCGGGCGCCTGCAGATGGGTGTGTTGAGGTGAGATGGCGCTCTGAAGGGAGGCGTGTAGGCGCGGCGGTCTGTAGATCGGCGAAGTGGGCATCTGCGGGTGCGGTAGCGCCTGTGGGTGCACCTGCAGAGTGGTGGAAGGTGCTGGTGGGTGAGGTAGTGGCTGCGAGCTTGGTGCGCAGGCGAGCGGTGCTGCGCTTGCCGATGGGCGTCCACGCGATTGCGGCCAGAGGTGCTGCGATGGGTGGCGTCAGTGCTAGCGGGTGCGGGTGGCGAAGGCGGATGAGGCGGCTGCTTGGTGATGTGCGGGAGCAGTGCAAGATCGGGAAAGAGGCTTGGCTGGAGCTTGAGGTGGCTTGCGCGCACGCCTGCAGATGGCGCGGTCATCTGGTGGTGTGGGCGGTGCGCGCTTACGGGTGCAGGGGCGTGGCTACAGGCGCTTGTAAGGGAATGGGCACGGGTACTGTGCGGTCTACAGATGCGGGTGCTGGGCGGTGATAGGGAGAGAGGCGTGCAGTGCAGGCTTGGAGGAGGTGGTGAAGGAGCGGTGCGGGGGCACAGTGCATGCGGTGGAGTTTTTCCCTGCTAGGAGGAAGATGGCTCCCCTCTCCTTTCTTCGCCTCCTCTCTTTAACTCCTCTCCTTTGCGCGTGCGTGAGTTAAGGGATTTTCAAATCCCTTAACTATTTCTGGCCTCATTTGTTGAGGAAGGGTGGAGGAAGATTAACCCAATGTGCGGGTTGCGGCTATTATTAGATATGTGTTGGGGAAATTTATCCCCCAACCCTTGTTCTTTCTGAATATTATTCCTGCAATCATAAAAACAACAAAATCATTACATATTAAGTTATAGAATGTTATAAACTTAAATCATGATGCATACAAATATTATACAACTTAATTGCAGTTATTAACACACCTAAACGGTACGATTAAAGTTACTTAGGCGTAATATTAGTCCATTAAAATGGACTCATCAAGGTTCTAATCAGGATAGAATTCACCTAAACCTTCTAAAAATCATAGAAAAATATTCCCTAAGGTCTGGTACCTTTGATTTGACCATTGGAACCTAATTTGATCTAAAACAGTCTCAGACGGATAGTTATCCTAATTTAAGTTTCTGCGCAAATTACCTGGTCAAACTTGGTCAAAACCTAAGTACGACTTCACCATCAAATTCTTTGGGTCCAAATTAGGTTTGTACCAAATTTGGGCCCAATCAGAGATCATCTTGACCTAATTTACATTTTGGTCTAGTTTGATTCTTCTTCTCTCACTTAAACCCCTAGCTTTCAGAATCATTTGTAAATACCCCCTAACTTCGTCATCTTCTTCACAAATAGGTCCCCTCCGCCTTCATTCTCCTAAACCCAACTCCAGTGACCTTCAATCAAAGAGTTCTCCCTGATTTCTCGCCTAATCTCTTTCAAATTTGGAGGGGAGACTCTTGAGAGATTTCTCTACGATCTAAACCTAGTCTTGGGCTCTAATTCTTTCCCAATCTCCCATATGAATGCATGGGAGATGTGGGTATCCCACATGTGCGAAAACTCCGAAGCTTCCTAGATTGTTTCCAAGCATGGAACTCCATCCTAAGCCCTATAAAGACCCCCTGAAGTATGCCTTACCTCCTTAGCTAGGTTTGGCCTAAAAAATCTTCCCTTTTTCCTATATCTGGTCACCTACGACCTATGCTCTGACGGTCCTCCTCCTCCATCTTCCTAAGGGTAGCCAACGACCAAATTGGCTTGCTCATCATCTTCCTCGTCTTCCTCCACACCTCGTCAGTTAAAATGAGGGCAGTCTTCCTTGTTCTTCACTGCCGTTCCCCTCTCAGGAGACTTCTTTTCCATGGTGTCGGTGAGCCACAACCTGTGCCAATCCTACCCCCTTCGATTGTTACAGTAGTTAGTTAGGTTCCTTTTAGTTCTGAGGTTAGTTTCCTCTACCAAAAACAAAAAATAAACCCTCAACGACCGTCGCAACCCACCTTCGTCCTCTGCTTCAGTCGAACCTCCGGCTAGCTCCTCCACACCTACAAAAGCTTTGCTGACTCTCCCAAAAGCTCCACTACATCACACTCATCAAAACCCCTCACTTATTCAACCTTCGCCCACTCACAACCGCCACCGAACAAACCCACCTTTACATTTCCTTTCTGTCACCATTCGATCAACTCACGCCCTCTCACGCCACAAGACCACCACCTACACATTCACTGTAGTTCGGCGAAGGTCCTGAACTTGTTTGATTGGGCTGAGAGGCTGTGTTCCTCCTTTCAGGTGTTCGCCGTCCTCCGCTTGCTCAGCCATCATCTCCGGCCCTGTGCATCAACTTCCGACCTGCTTCGATCCTGTTTCAAAGCCTAGACATAGCAGATTTGCCCTAGGTGCCTTCTTGGGCATTCAATTGCATGAAATCAAAGTTTCAGCTGATCCAATTGAAGAAGTCTTGGGTGCAGCAGCGCGCGATCAGAAGGGGTTGGATTTAGTCCCACATCGTAGATTTAGGAGGGGCAGCTATGAGATAAATTATTTTTCTGATATCGGCTTATCGCCTCGAGAACATTGGGGGTGAGGTCCCTGCCTTCACCTACACACCCGACCTGCCTAAGCCCTGTTCACTCCTCGACTGTGACCTACGCCCATAGCCCTGGACCTGGGTACATAATCCGATTACCTGATTACCTGACTATCTGAGAGAAAGAGAAGAGGAGGAAGGAAAGAGAAGAGAGAGAGAGCATGGGGAATGGGAGGATTTTGCTCTCTTGAGGGTTGGCTCAACATTTAGCCGCAAGGAAGGGTGTGAAGCCCTTGTGCGTCAAGAAAAGAAGAGAAAGAGAAGGACTAAGGAAGGAAGGAAGGAAGAAAAGCTAGGGAAGAAGAAGCCAAAGAGAAAGAAGGAAAGAAGAGAAGGTTGCCGTGAAGAAGAAAAGAGGGAAAGGCAGAGGAGAGAAGAAGAAGAACAGAACATTCAAAGCACTGTAGCAATGACATTTAAGTTGTTTGATTTGCCAAAGAGACATCTGATTACGGTAGCATTCAAGCTACTGTTGCTTTATTAGATATAGTTGATAGTTGGATGCATGTTAACTTTAGAAGGATATAAGTGGTGATTCAAATCACCATTGTTTTTGATCCTCTTATCTTTTTGTCCTCATACTCTGAGATACATTAAGATTCATTGAATATTTAATACGACAGATTAATATTCATTACATATCCTTATTGTGCTTATTTATACTTTAATTAAAGATTAACACGTAAATTCCATATTTGCTCCCTGTGTTTGACCTTGAACTTTCTTAACGATCATTCGAGTTATAAATTGTATTTGTTGAAGAGCTATTTAGGAGATTTTAGTACAGCGAGACACTTTAATCTCTCGAATAGCCTGTTCAATGCCTTTTGCACACAATTTGGAGTCAGTGTGATCCTCCGATGATGTTAGGTGGAGTATCTTAGCCTCTTGTTTTTGATTTGTTTTTGGGTATTGTGGACCTGTTCCGCATGATCCTTTTTGTGTAACATGTTCTTTAGTGCGCGTTTCCTTCCTTGCTGAGTTCGAAACCGTTATGAGAGTATTATTATGTTTTTGTGTACGTTAATATGCAATAGATCGATGATGTATGAATAATTAACATTAAAAATGTTAAAAGTGACCATATCATCGCATGCATGAAACAAACCTCATTTTATGTGAAACAAGTATCATTGTGATCGTTAAATGATAAGTTACTTGGGACCATTGTCACAATTTGGAAACTAATTAATTAACGAGTAAATACGAGAATGATGCATACTCTCACATTAACTTAATCAATGAGTGTAATTGATGGAATTTGGTGGGATTAAGTAACATCACAACTCAGTCATCTGGAAATAATTTATTAACCAATATGACGGAATTGTTGGGATTTAGAGGTTGGAAAACTAGTTTTGGCTTTGCTACTCACGGGGTTTTGGCTGTAGCTTTGGTCTTTTAGACTGGTGTTGGGTTGGTTGAGGGAGTTTCTGGCCTTCCTACGACTTCTCAGTTAGGCTTAGTGACCAACTGAGATAGTGGGATGCATGGTTCCAAGGTTAGCGTTGTTCTTTCTCGATCGGTGGGTGGGCCATTGGTTGTCTGTGGTTTAACGTGCATAGCACTTGTGCATGTTCACAGCACATAATGTAGCTATCACCCCTTTCCACGATGACCCTAGGGTGATGGATTAAGGTGACTTGATAGGTATAAGCTGCCTAATCGGTGAAGAAGATGACTTATACTTATCTTGCATCTCAAGAAGTTACACAAGATCACATCGTGCCCCAAGGCATTGATTAACAGAATATAGACTATAATAACTTTGGCTTCAATGCATAAAATGGATCGGATAACGTAATGACTAATAAATGGAGTAATTGATGATACAATACCCTTTTTCCTTTTCTATTGTTATTGTTGTTACTTAGTTGCTATTCTACTCTACTCAGTTTTTATTGACATATTTTCTTAGGTTCCATACTCAGGTGTTGCTGAGTAGCTAGGTGTAGTGGTTGTTGTTGGTCCTTCTACTACGGACTGAGTTTTGCTATAGGAGACGGTTCGTTTTGAGCACTGTGGTTCATGTAGTTCTGCTTTTGTTATTAGATTCTTTAGTTCTAGTCTTTTGTGGTTGTACTAGTAGTTGAGCACTAGTCACTTTCCTATTTTCTATGATGGATTTTATTTTAATTGTCAACACTTTATTTTCATTTAATGCATTATGAATAAATGTTTGTCTATTGATGCTCTATAATTATGTGCTAGGTAACTGCGATCTTGTTTATCGATGTAGCTTGATATTAGCTTTCCACGACTCGGGTTTCGTTCGTTGGTGGAAACTCGAGTCATCACAGATGACATTAGAGCAAGGTCACCCTACTAGTCGTAGAACTTCTTGGAAAGGCCATATAAATATTCATATTCCGTAAAATTATGGGTACTTGCTCGATGTTGGACGCAAGACGCGATTGGATTTTTTGCTCACTGATCGTCATGAAATCACAGTCGTAGAAACACATTCATTGCAGTGGAAATCGTGAAGATACTTTGCAAAATACTTGTAACCGAATTCGTAAAACTCGAAATTGAAAATCGGAGTTCGGGTTGTCTCACGGGGAGGCAACTTAAAATTTGTGCTTCCTAAGAGAGATTTTTTTGTGTTTTTGTTTTTTGTTTTTTTTTGTATTTCTTTATAAGAGATAAAATGAGAGTGAACAAACTACGCCAGTAACTACGGAGCAAATGCGAGAAAATAAAGCTATCACTACTAAACTAAATGCAGGAGACAAGGAAGTAAATAGGAGAAAACTTTGTTAATAATAAAATGAGTTCTAATAAAGCAAAACGAGGCTAGAGGAATGCTTGGTACAACTAGAACAAGTAAGGAAAATAGAAGCTAGAATGGTAGTTGTGGATGGGCACGAAGGTGTATCCTAGAGGAGAACTGAGGTGAAGCGGAGGAGAAGGTGCACTTAGCGGGGAGAGTGGTTGGCGTGGAGTTCCTTGGAGATGTGGGAAGGCCCATGTCAATGGAAGAAGGTGGAGGATGATGGTGGAAGATGGAAATGAAGGTGGAGCACTAAGGGATCTAATGGAGTACCATTGCACGGTGAGCATCGAAGTTTAGAAAAATGCGTCATAGCATAGTTGATGAAAATCGAATCGACATTTAAATTTATAGTGCTCGAAAAATGTGAGTTCTGAGGTCGTTCCCAGGGAGCAAATATAGTCACAATCCAATCACCAATCCAATATTCACAAATAAGACTTAATATATTCATTGAATAGTCAAATAAGAGACAAAAATACTATACAGAGAGAGTAAAAATAATGGTGGTTGAAAACATTAATTTAATACTTAGGCTCAACTCTTTCAAGTGAACATCAGATGTCTCAAAGGGCAGCAGATGTCTCAAACCTCGTTCAAACACTTAACTTTTTTTCCATTTAGAGCCTTCAAACTTCACTAGATCAAACTCTCCAATTCTTCACTAATCAGACATCTCAACAAATCATTAGACGACTTAACTTTTGAAATTAGACCTGAGATCGGTCATATGATTGTAACTCAAAGAAAAACCCCCTTTCTCGCTCAACCTAAACCTTCCTCTCTTTTTCTCTCCTTAATTCCAAACTCGATTCAGATCTAATCGATTCAGCATAAGGGGGTTGATTTAGCTTGCATGGCATGGGCAAGCAGACCGACATGCATATGGGCGTGTAAAGGGAGACCTGACCTTCGTGCCTAAGGTAGTAAGCTTATGGATGCGAAAGTATATGAATCAATTTCTAAATTAAATTTTCCTAATG
Organism: Thalassia testudinum; assembly: GCA_037157565.1. NCBI lineage: Eukaryota > Viridiplantae > Streptophyta > Magnoliopsida > Alismatales > Hydrocharitaceae > Thalassia > Thalassia testudinum. The sequence continues at coordinate 16,520,449 of JAZHRO010000071.1, read as the reverse complement.
TGGGACTATCCAAATAGCCCTTTCTTTGCATTCGTAGCTGCTATAAAGCTCCAGCTAATTGGAGCTGGTGTGTTGCACCTCTTCCAAATTGAAACCCTAGGGAGCTTTGTGGTCTCAATCCACATCAACTGGAGGTTGTGGCAGTGGCATTGATGAACAGATGCCGGCTGACGGTGGCTAAGTTACTGTCGACGATGAAGAGTACCAAAATTAAGCAACATGGGCTTTAGGCCCTAATTAGATGGTTCAGGAGCATTGCTGGAGCACTGCAAGTGTGATGGTGGCGTTTATGTGATGATTGGATGTTCAAGGAGGTCTAATGGAGTCAGGGTTGACAGTTGAAGGTGGGCTTGTTTTGTGGTGGGTTTGAGTGGTCAAAAGCCTCAATAGTTTGAGGGCTTTTGCTCTTCGAGGTGTGGGGAAGGTAGTGGTGTGGTGTTTGGTGCAGTGTAACATGTATGTGACCATGCCAGAGGTGTGACTAGAGATAGAGAAGTCGAAGGAGGAGAAGATGGTTTTGCGGTCGAGGCTAAATTATAGGAGTCTAATCCTAATCTAGAGAAAGAGGGAAGTGAGAGGAGCTACTCTACTGGAAGAAAAAGGGAGACACTCATGTAGGCGTGTGACTGGTCGATCTTTCGCTTTTAAGTCGTTTGTAGTTTAATGTGGTGGAAAAATCAATTAATCAATTTTTAACAAGAAATAACCACTCGCAGAGGAGCGGGTCATATCCACAGGGAGGCAATAACGTATTAAAATTCGTGCCACTTAAAAATGTTTGTTCGTAGTCAATTTGGACAAGAACCAAGCCAAGATTGCCTTTAGATTAAGGTTTAAGCGAGAAACAATGCTGAAATGGAAATTATGAGAAACTATAGGATATTTTCCGCAATGCAGAGTCAATAAAATATGATTAAAATGTGGCAATGGTAGAAAATGTAAATTTTAATTGACGGTTGCTGTAGCAAAACAGGGGAATTTTTCCCCGTTGTCTTACGCGACGAGGAACCGATGGCCGGGCGCAGGAAGCTCGGAGGAGGTCCCTTGGACCAAGAGCTTCGAATCGGTGGTGGCGGCGAGTCGCGCGGCGGCCGGAGGTGGCCGGACGAGCTCCGGTGGAGGTGCTGCTGGTGGTGGTCTGCAGGTGGTTGTGCGTGGGCGGAGGGTCTGCGGAGGGCGCTGGCACGATTGGCATGGGCGCGCAAGCTGCAGGCGCTTCTGCAAGCGCGGGCGGAGGCGTGCTCTGTGGGTCTGCGGCTGGCGTGTGCGGCTGGCGCTGCGGAGGTCTGCAGGCGCGGGGAAAGCGTGGCTGCAGTGGTCTGCAAGCGCGGGTAAAGCGTGGCTGCGGTGGTCTGCAGGCGCGGTTGGAGGCGTGGCTGCGGTGGTCTGCAGGTGCGTGGAGATGGCTGCGGTGGTCTACAGGCGCGGGGAAATGGCTGCAGTGGAAGTGAGCGGGTAACTTCAGACATCTGGGAAATTTCCCAGACGTCTTAAGTTACTGAGAGGGTGGCTGATCAGTAGCTCAGTGATGGTGGTTGGCGATGACGGCTAGGGGGATGCACGCTAAGGTGCTCACGGTGATGCGGCGAGCTCCGGATGGCGGTGTGGCCTGTCACACCACATGCCCACGGTGATGGAGGCTCGTCGCCACAGTAGAGGCCGGCAGTGTGGAGTGGAAGAGAGAGGTTCTCTCTGCACAGTGGTGGGTCGGTGGCGGAGGCCTCACGAACTCGGCTGCCTCCCTCCTCCTTTTGTAGTGACCTGCACACATTTGAAATCATCCACCCGACCAGATCCATCACATCCGCTCCCACTTGAATGGGTTCTTCACTGCACCAGCCGTTCGTCGTTGGAGCGGCAGCCAGCCGTTCCTGCAAGAAGAAAATAAAATAATGTTAAAATATTAGGGCCATTTATATACAGACCCTCAACTTTTATGTTAATAAAAATAATATACCTAATTGGTTATCTAATTAGATAAATGCCATTCTAAACTAATTCTAAATGTACTTAAAGTATGAATGCAATGCATGGATTATGTAATTAAATTAAAACTATGAATTAATCTATTTACATCCTAATTTATACTAAATAAATGTTAGAATTAGCCTAATGTGTAGGCACTTAAATACTTAAATAGCCCACAACTATGGGCTAATCAAATACCCCCATGCCTAGTTTTTGCTAGTCCCTAGCAAAATTAAGCGAAACCTAGCACTCTAAGTAGACTAGTTAACTCAGTCTTCCTTCAGAAGCATATTAAGTTCAGGCTCTAGACTAAAGGTTCCTAAGTAGTTGCTAAGTTACAGACTAGGTTGGGTAAAGACAAGGTGCAGGCACAAGTTTCCCTGATTTCTGACTCTACCCTAAAGTTTATTGATCCTTGAGATTAAAGCATCCGTGCCTGTGTATTGGTCTGAGTTATTTGAGTTAAAGGTTTTTTTTTTTATATATATATATATATACTTTTTTTTTGTTTGATTCTTCTAAGTCTAACCTCAGATCAGCTATCAACACGGTCTGTGTCGGATTCATTGTCCCCATTACCATACCTCGAAGGGTGCCTGGCTTTCGATGCTTCGAGATAGCACCGCCCATAACGACCCCAAGAACTCCTGGCAATCGACACTTCGAGATAGTATTACCCATGGATTTCTTAAGAGAATTTAGGCCTATGGCAATCGGCACTTCGAGATAGGGCCGCCCATGGTACCTGAACCGCGCAATGCACTTACATGCCCCTAGTAGGATGGATATCCTAAGAGACAAGTGCCGAGGAGGTAATATGTTATCATCGCATCCTCAAGGTGAGTATATACTCCACCTCTCCTGCGGCGGGAACTCTTCCAATCAAAATGTGTTTTCAAGCCTCTCTTAAGTCAAAACTAAGAGAACCAAATCTCTTTTCAGAAAGACAGAAATTAAGTTGATTACCAGACCAAGTGTGTGAAATTTGGATGCCTGGGTTACAAGGACCCGTAAACCAAAAGGTAGAATAAGACTCCAGGTACTACCCCACCTTCTAACTCAAACCCTAGCTTCCCTTCCTCAACCTCTTGAGGAATGGTCCGCAACTTAACTCCTACATAAGTTTTTAAGTCCACAAATGACCCTAAAGGTTTAACGCTAGTAGCTCATTTAGCTTCTAAAGTTTGACCCTAGAATTAACTTAGTCTACCCTAGAGTTCTGATTTGCTTAAGACTGCAAGATCTAGCCAGTTAAGCTCAAAACCCCTTTTTTTTTCTCTTTTTTTTATATATGTACAAATGTATGCAATTATGCTATGTATATCCCCAAGTACACCCCCCTATGCCTAAAATTTGCAATGTCCTCATTGCATAGAAGGATATTACCTGGGTTAGAGCTGGGATGAATAGCCAAAGAACCTGCAAATCAGGTTCAAGAATTGCGGAAATAGGCCCTAAAAATGAGCAAAGCAATGTTGGCCTAGAAAATAGGTAACCTAGGATGTTGGCGAGCTGATGATGAATCCCGATAGCAAATGCTCGCCCAACTAAAATGGGAATGAAATCTTCCCAGGTCACCAGAAGAGGTTCTAAAGGATAAACAAGTAAAACAACCTCCAAAGGGGTAGGGGGAGGATGACAAGGATCCCCCAAAAAGAATGGGGAAGGAATGGTACAGAGATAAACCCCCAGGGAAATGGACTGACTAAATAAATCATCAATCCATACCCGATACTCCATTATAGGAAATATTGGTCTGTTATGCCCCCTGGTCAGAACAAAAGTGAGCAATTCTCTAAGGCAAGGATCGTCTAGGGTGTCCAAGTTACGATGTTGTGGGATGGCCATAAGATCTAGGTTGGGTTTAATCAGCTTGGTGTCCATCCCAAACACTCTTTCTAAATCCTCAATTTCATCCCTAGCATTCCTTGCATCATCACATGGATCTTCCTGCTCTTCATCAGGAGTCACAATTTCGCTTTCAGATATAAGCGAATCAGAGGGTGACTTCGAAGTGAATGAAGGCAGGTTGGAAGCAACAGATCTAGGGATTATCCTATCAATGTCATCCCCGGGATTTTGTTCTTTACTCAAATCTTCCCCGGAGTCTATATGTGAATCCACATAAATCTTAGAAATTGCTTCCAAATTTTCCATCATTTTATCATGAGGAGAAATATCATCAATGGGTGTGCCAAGGAAACCTAATTTGGTCAAATTTGTGACATCCTCAGGGGCTAACTCTTCAAATAAGACATAATCACCCTTAGTGTCACTCCAAATCTTGAATGTAGGTTCCTCATATAATTCGTCTTCCTCCTCATCACACAATTCATCATGTACCCGAGGTCTAGAATCATTTAATATCTCAGCAGATCCCCTAGGGTGCTCTATCTGAGGTAAATTGTTTACATTGGTTACATCAGACTCCTCAGATAGGTCAATTTCTTTAGGGTTAGGTTCCCTAAGGGTGGGTTTGAGTTCCATATCGTGATCAGAAGGGAGGGTAGGATTAACAACTTGACTTTGACCCACTTCATCAAATGTCACGAAAATACTATCATCTGGGTCGAGGTCTTCCAATGGTACCATCATTCCCTTTTTTTGACTCCAATATAATTCAGGTGGATACTCAACCTTATCATCATCTTCCTCGGGTTGCCACCTTTCTTCATCCAATGCATAGCTACTTTCATGTGTATTTTCCTCCCACCTAAAGTGTAGATCTCTCAAGGAAGTGTCATCTAATGGGGAGGTTTCAAAATCGATCCTCGAAAAGTAGCTATTCTCCCCAGAATTTCCCTCCAACTTAAAGTGTAGCTTTCCCACGGGAGATGCATCTATTGTAGAGGGGTGTACGTCATCCTCAATGGGGTAGATTGGGTGGCTAATTTCATCTCTTTCTTGTTGGCCTACTCTCAAAGATTCTCCTAACAATTCACTCATTTCGTTTTGTATTTTCTGTATTTCCATCTTCAAAGAGGAGAGGTCATTTCTGTCATGAGAGAAGTCAGGCTCAGGCTCATAGTACCCAGGAGTGTTTGTCCAACCATAATACTTTTTCAAGGAGGGTGGGTTGGGTATTTCTTTGGTATGTGGGATATTGGGTAAAGTAAATCCCGCTCCTAGGCTCTGCTCACTGATTTGGGGCTTAACCAGGCCAATACTCCTATAATAGGAATAAAATGGATCCCAATGATTGTCATTACGTCCATCAAGGAATGGACCATCTCGGCATCTGGGATCGAAGGATGCAGAGTGGGGGTGAGGGTGTGGGCAAGATGTGAAAGGATGAAAAGCAATGTGGTCCATTCTAACTCACACTTCAATCAGAATTCCCCAAGCAAAACACAATTTAAAAAGGACCTTTTAGGTCTTTCCCAATTTAGGCTTTTGATTTTAAGTCAGATTGCAGGTGACAATACAATTTGCCAAATCAATTACGCGCCTATTGTCAACCTACGGTTCGCCTAAGAAGACCTAGTTGGAGCTTAGGTGTTCTTCCCTAAATCTCAAATGGTCAAGTAAATCCAAAGACGGAAGATTGAGGGATGCAAGTAGGCCTAAGCCTTCCTTTGAAGCTGTGCTTTCGCGGTGCTCCTCAACTACCCCCAAAAATCTGTGACAGGGTATCCCCCTCTTTGGATTTACAAAACCTTTGATCTCAAGTTCCGAACACCTCAGAATCCAACGAAAGGAGGGCTCTTGTCCTAGTATTTCCAAACCTAAGGAGTGTTTAGAAGCGTGCCGTGGTGCAAGTGAAATAAGTGTGCATACACCGTCAAAGATTTTGAACTTTGAATCGCACGCCAAGTTTGAAAATCAAATCCTTGGTTTTTAAAATGTCCTTCCTTTAATTAGTCCTTTTTCTAAAAAAATGTGACCACTTAGATTTATTCAGTACAGATTAGGTCGTCTTCACATTAAATCCCAAATGCAATGCGTGATCAAAAATAGGATGCAAAGTAAGAGAATGCGTACCTTGCCTCCAACGATCTACGATGCAAGAATGCACGCAATGCAGAGAAGTAAATCTAGAGGCTGCTCATACAGACCTAAATGGTTCGTCCTAAGGCAGGCAGCTTCTAGCAGGCAGCTCATTTTTTTTTTTTCTATTTTTTTTTAGAACTACTTATGCACAAGCAAATAAAAAAAATAATAATAATAAAAAAAAAAAACCTAAATCTAAATAAAAGGGAACAGACTCCCAAAAATTACCCAACACGGGCCCAAAACAAAATCGGGGAACAAACCCCTCAAAATACGCCCCAGAACAAGGGTTTCAAACAATCTGCAATGAAAAATTAAGTCTACAGTCTTAATTCTAGTCTAATTAAACTAGAGACTAAATACAATGGTGTCCGTCGCGTCCTCGTCCTTCTCCTCCTTTCAAAATTGCTCGTCCACATCTCGTCTGGCAACGTCAAGGGTCGCCTCTCACACAGGCTGATTCTTGCACAAAATTTCTCGCACAGAAAAGAAAATAATAGATGGTCAAATCTCTGTGCAATTGACAAATAATCAAAATAAAATTAGCTGAAATTATTGCGTCTGTTGCCTCCCCGGCAACGGCGCCATTTGACTGGTCGATCTTTCGCTTTTAAGTCGTTTGTAGTTTAATGTGGTGGAAAAATCGACCAATCATTTTTTAACAAGAAATAACCACTCGCAGAGAAGCGGGTCATATCCACAGGGAGGCAATAACGTATTAAAATTCGCGCCACTTAAAAATGTTTGTTCGTAGTCAATTTGGACAAGAACCAAGCCAAGATTGCCTTTAGATTAAGGTTTAAGCAAGAAACAATGCTGAAATGGAAATTATGAGAAACTATAGGATATTTTCCGCAATGCAGAGTCAATAAAATATGATTAAAATGTGGCAATGGCAGAAAATGTAAATTTTAATTGACGGTTTACTGTAGCAAAACAGGGGAATTTTTCCCCGTTGTCTTGTGCGACGAGGAACCGATGGCCAGGCGCAGGAAGCTCGGAGGAGGTCCCTTGGACCAAGAGCTTCGAATCGGTGGTGGCGGCGAGTTGCGTGGCGGCCGGAGGTGGCTGGACGAGCTCCGGCGGAGGTGCTGCTGGTGGCGGTCTGCAGGCGGTTGTGAGTGGGCGGAGGGTCTGCGGAGGGCGCTGGCGCGGTTGGCGTGGGCGCACAAGCTGCAGGTGCTTCTGCAAGCGCAGGCGGAGGCGTGCTCGGTGGGTCTGCGGCTGGCATGTGCGGCTGGCGCTGCGGAGGTCTGCAGGCGCGGGGAAAGCGTGGCTGCGGTGGTCTGCAGGCACGGTTGGAGGCGTGGCTGCGGTGGTCTGCAGGCCCGTGGAGATGGCTGCGGTGGTCTGCAGGCGCGGGGAAAGCGTGGCTGCGGTGGTCTACAGGCGCGGTTGGAGGCGTGGCTGCGGTGGTCTGCAGGCGCGTGGAGATGGCTGCGGTGGTCTGCAGGCGCGGGAAATGGCTGCGGTGGAAGTGAGCGGGTAACTTCAGACGTCTGGGAAATTTCCCAGACGTCTTAAGTTATTGAGAGGGTGGCTGATCAGTAGCTCAGTGATGGTGGTCGGCGATGACGGCTAGGGGGATGCACGCTAAGGTGCTCACGGTGATGCGGCGAGCTCCGGATGGCGGTGTGGCCTGTCACACCACATGCCCACGGTGATGGAGGCTCGTCGCCACAGTAGAGGCCGGCAGTGAGGAGTGGAAGAGAGAGGTTCTCTCTGCACAGTGGTGGGTCGGTGGCGGAGGCCTCACGAGCTCGGCTGCCTCCCTCCTCCTTTTGTAGTGACCTGCACACATTTGAAATCATCCACCCGACCAGATCCATCACATCCGCTCCCACTTGAATGGGTTCTTCACTGCACCAGCAGTTCGTCGTTGGAGCGGCAGCCAGCCGTTCCTGCAAGAAGAAAATAAAATAATGTTAGAATATTAGGGCCATTTATATACTGACCCTCAACTTTTATGTTAATAAAAATAATATACCTAATTGGTTATCTAATTAGATAAATGCCATTCTAAACTAATTCTAAATGTACTTATAGTATGAATGCAATGCATGGATTATGTAATTAAATTAAAACTATGAATTAATCTATTTACATCCTAATTTATACTAAATAAATGTTAGAATTAACCTAATGTGTAGGCACTTAAATACTTAAATAGCCCACAACTATGGGCTAATCAGCGTGCCTTGTCGGACGTGAAGGAGAAGAATCCTCCGGTGAAGGGGTATGGTGAGGAAGAAAGGAATAAAGAGCTCCTGCTAATGTGTGGTAGGAGTGGACGGACTTGAGGAAGATATATAGTGGGCCTCCCAATTTGACCGTTGGGAGGCCTGAAGAAGGAAATTGAAGGTCATCGTTGGAGCTGAGGTCGAAGGTGGTCAGAGGAAGAAGAGAAGAGGATTTTTGGTTGTAAACTTGGTTGAAATTGCGTAGGAACATCCTAGAGCTTATATAGAGCTCAATTGCGAGCTCAATTAGGAAGAATTTGTGCATAGGATGCAGGATTTTGGAAACATTCAACTTAGTAAATTTGGAGCTTGCCTGAGCTCTCCTATTCGCATTAGGATTTGAGACCTTGTGCAGTGGAAAGAAGATCTCTTCTTGATTGATTCTTCCAAATTTGGGAGAGTTTGATTGCTGATTGAGGTAGAAATCAACGGTAAACAGTTTCCTTGTTTGGGGTTTTATTTTGTCTGTTCGTGCAATTAGGAAAGAAGGAAGTATCAGGTGACGAGGGTATTTATGGGAAGAAGATGAGAAGTTAGGTTTGTGTTTGTAAGAAAAATTTAGGAGTTTGGGGTATGATTGAAAAGACTAGAGATTTGGGGACTCAAATGCAAACTAGGTGAAGATGAACTCTGATTTGGGTATTGACCATGTTTAACTGTGTAAATGGCACAGAAACCCAAATTAGGGTAAATTCTCGTTTAAATATATATTTTTAGTCAAAATGGGTTTAGATGGTTAAAGTGAAGGTACCAAACCTCTTAGAATATTTTTTAATGATTTTTAGGAGGTTTAGATTGAGTTTATTTCTATCAGAACCTTTTCAATTTGAGTGGGATTGAAATTAGGGTTTTCAATAATATTTTAATCCTTAAAATTCATAAAACCCTGATTTAGTTATTCTGAGCCCACTTCTTTCTATTTTAAATTCATTTGACCTTTAATTAACCCCTTATTAACTCCTTAGTTAATCTGCATTTGTGATCAGATGTTAAAATGACAGAATTAACCCCTCTTTCTATCTTCTCAAATCAGCATAACACAGAATTACGATCCTCAGAGGATCATTAAGGAGCATTTAATAGTTGATTTTGACTTATTTAAGTTAGTTATGAAGAATGATGGTGTTACCATCAAGTACTTACAAATTAGTGAAACTAAATAGCAAGCGATGTAGAGGAAGAAGCTTAGGAGGCTAGATGGCCAACAAGAGGGGACGTACAAGGGTTTAAATAGAGAATGGGTGGGGGGGGCATCCAAGGTGGCTTGAGAGGCAAGGTTTAGGTTTAGGTTTTTGGAAATTAAGTTTAGGTGTAGGATTTATCTAAATGGGAAAGTAGGACCAAATTAACTTCAATTTGCAGCCATGTTATGACTCGAATTTCAAGTTGTATATAAAACAAATGTTGTAGCCCTTGAATTCAACTTTTAAATGCAACTTGAATCACTTAATTTGGAGACAAATTAAGAAAGTTATAACCAAAATACTAAAGGTGTGTTAGGCTATCCCGAATTTTGGGATCTTGATTGGAGAGATTTAAGGGATTTATTTAGATACCTAATTGCATACAATCAATTCCACTTATTACTAATTGATTTCAAGAATATTTAGGGCATTTTTGTATAGAAGAATTAAGTGGCATATGTGGATAATGTGTAGGACTCCATAGGATAAGATTAGGATTAGGATTAAGACTACGGTATGACACTAGGTGAGTAAGCTAATTTTTAGGTCTAGGTTAGGAGTGTGGTGTAGAGTTAGGATTAGGGTTTTGGGAGTTGAGGGGAGTTGGTTTAGGGTTAGGTTTAGGTGTTAGGATTAAGGTTTGGGTGAGGGCTAAAATAAGCAGGTAGGGTAAGGGTTAGGGTTTAGGTTTTAGGTTGCCAAAATGGATTCTCTTCCTCTTGCTTGCATCTTTGGAGCTCTGTGTTCCTACTTTTCCTGTTGAGCTTGAGTATTAGATTCCTACATACATCAAAGCACAAAATTAGGCTCAAAATTACCATTTTACCCCTAGCATGCAAATATGTAATTATGTACAATATGACCTAAATCTAATGCAACTTTTACCCAAAACTAACAAAACTAAATATGTTATTGTATAAATTATCTCACTCATCACACCTCCATACGTAGCTTTTGCTAGTGCCAAGCAAAATGTTATGAAACCTGATTTTGAAGTCTTAAGTGATTACGTTCAAGCAAACATTGACCTTAAGTCACATACAATAAGATCCAGTCATCAAACTCAACAGTGATTTGAATCAAAACATAAGTTGTTTAGTCCTTCTGTTTTCCATTTCCCTTAGTTTTAGATTGTAAGATAGTTTCTAAGGCTCAGAATGTCCAACCAAGGTTTGTTAAGCCAAGAGTTTAAAGCATTTGTGCTTAGTGTAGTGACTTGACTTATGGACTCTCAAGTTATGAAATCATCAAATTTTCCCAAATCGAGACTATCCTAACCTCCCTAGGATTCGTCTTGCTAAGATTTAGCAGCTTTCTCCTCACCCTAGTCTATCCCGAGGTCAACCTCAAAGGTATATCTTCTCGATTGAACCATTTGGTCTCTTATTGTAACACGTCACTCTTTTTGGGGTTTTGGAATATTTGAATGCATGCATTTTTATTGGATTATGTTTTTAGAAATAAAAGATAGGTAGAAGATTTTTGGGCTTTTTTTTTGTCACACACTTCCTTCCTCCTACTACTTTATTATTTTCTGGGTCTTCTCCTTTTTCTCTCATTTTTGTAGGTGAGTGGCTCTCCTTCATTTGTTTAAGAACATCACCTAAGCAAAACCTAGGGAAACTCAGGATGCTAGCTTGGGATCTGGGCATCCTACAACTGGGGAGCATACTTAGTGAAACATGCCAGCCATACCTACAGGGATCTCTATTAGTTCTGATATAAATTAAGTCCAATTAATTGCAAAGGTTTCCCAATCTCAGTTCATGGTGAAACCCATTATTTTTAGGGTTTGAATGCCCATAAGCCAATTCAAGCAAGTGAATATGTGGATGCTTAGTTTACCATGTCCTCCAAACTAGAAGGTGGATAATTGAGCCAAATACTTCTATCTTATTAACTTCAACGTTGGTTAAAGAATTTCCTTAGGTTTCAACAAACTCAGAATTGATCCATCCTCCTAGTTGATTAAGTTGACTATAGCCTGAAGAGTTTAGCTTTCAAATCTTAATGCTTAAGTCTTAGATCAATGTTTCCTATGTCCCTAATTTTCAAGACTCTTCAAATCATGCAAATTATGCTATAAACATTTTTTTAATATAAAATACATATATACAAAGTGTCTGGATTAGATAAAATATATTTAGTAAAATACTATCCCCCATGCCTATCTCATGCAATGTCCTCATTGTAGGATAAAAATTGCATGAAGAGGTAAAGAAACGGATGATATCACCTGTAAAACTCTAAATTGGTGCAATAGAGCTCGATTAGTCATACTTGAAATCAGAAATCCTAAATGTTTATAGGTAAAATTGGGTTGGGTTGCCTCCCAACATGAGCTAAATTTTGCATCTACAGTTAAATGTAGAGTAGCCTTAGAATAAGTACACCTACACATAGCATGTCCAGAAATGTGGAGCAGTTGATGGTGCAACCCCAATCCAGGAGGTCGGGTATATGATGATAAATCAAGTGGAGATGTACCCAGTGGCTTTTAGTGTGCAGATAATAAGGTGTAGAGTTAGGATTTGAGTTCTATAACCCAAGTGCAAGAGATTTCTGCTTAACAAAATTATGAACCCAATGGTAGTTGAGATGATGGTCTAGATGTTGGGCTAGCTTGGGTTTAGTAGATTCTGATCTAATCAAATCATAGGGGTCCTTGTAAAGAGTTGGAGGCCTTGAAAATAAAGGCAACCTAAAATCCTCAATTCTATTTCCCCAAAAATTCATTCTCAATCCCACTGCCTCTACTTCTTTTTCTTCATTTTCTCTCTCAAAGTCCAACTCCTTAGAAACATAGAGGTTAAAATCCAACTTGGTTACATCTTATGGGCAATTGAAATATGGACAAAATGATTCAAATTCAGGGGCATCAAAATTTGATGTAAAGGTGAAGCTAGCCATTAAAGGTTCCTTAAGCTCAAATTGAAATTTTTGTGTTTCACCTAGTTTGGTCAGGGAATTTTCCTCAAAATCAAATGTAAAGCTTTCAAGTTTAGATTCATCAGAAATTTTATCCTATAAAACAAATGTCTCATGTTCAGGTTTATTTATATATTCATCAGATTCCAAGTCTTCCAAAGAGGCATTTCCTTTATCCTTAATCAGACCCTCAACCTTTTTAAGTTTCTCAATATGCCCACAACTTTCATTAGAATCATCAATAGCCTTAAAAATTTCTTTTTTTTTGAAAAGGAGAAAGGATTACTTCCGTTGATAGTAGTAGTTCAAAGTTTTATTCATTCAAGAAATTACAAATTTGATAAACAATGTCTTGCTGTAGCAAAGGCCTCATTACAAATAATCTCAAGCCATCTGCACCCCTTATTGAACAAGACATCATTTCTAGTGTACCATACACTCCATAACACAACACAGTAGTGACATTGGACATTGTAGGTCAAAGGAGAGATGCCCAAAGGTGGTCCCACATAAGCAAGGAGGAGGAGCAGCATCTCTGCCACACCTCTGTAGTGACCAAGCATGAGCTGAAAAGATGTCTAACATCATCATTTACAAACTTTCCTGTTCGTTGCGAAACACGTAAAAAGATTTCTATATCCTTGTAGTTGCGAATCACACTGAAATAAATAAATTTATAAGTGAGAAACGGTGAGTCCTGAGTCGTTCGCAAGGAGGCAAAATGAGATTCTTAAAGCGTTTCGTACTAACTACTCTAATCTAATGAAGCATATAAAGAGGGACAAGATATTCACTGAATCAATTCTTTATTGCTACTTGCAAAAAGTTCCTAAATGAGGAATCAAAAAAAATATGCTAAAGAGTAGAGAGAGAGAAAAATAGATGGACGGAGTCGCTTGAGTGATGCAAGTGTGAAGTGCGGGAGCACTTCAGATCCAGGGCTCCGAGAAGAAAACCAGAAAGAGATGCTACAGAAAGAGAGAACCTAGAGATGTGTCTAGTTGGAGTTGCCTCTCAAATGGGGGCTGATGAGTCCATTTTAATGGACTAATATTACGCCTAAGTAACTTTAATTATATCTTTTAGGTTTGTTAATAACTATATTAAGTTATAGAATGTTTGCATGCATCATGATTTAGGTTTACATCTATTCTATAACTTAATATGTGCTTTTCATGTGCAGGAAAAATAATTGGCAAAAGAATGAGGGGGAAAGGGTAAATTACCCTTTCAAATAACCGGCGGCTCTCTTCCCTTTCCATCGACCGCCCTCAACAGCCGCCGACCTGAAGAATTCTCCCCAACAGCCTCCTGCCAAAATTAGAAAAGGGATTTGAAAATCCCTTGATTGGTGCACGTGTAAAGGAGAAGAGTTAAAAGAAGAGGCGGAGAAAGAGGAGAAAATCATCGAGGAAGAGAAGGACTTGCACCATCTTCTCCAGCATGCACTGTGGATCTACAACTTCCCACCACACGCCCACAGGCGCACCTCTCCCTCATAGCACCTCCCTTCAGTAGCGCCTAAAGGCGCTGTGCGCCTTCACCACCACCTGCAGCCGCACCGCACTGCCTGCAAGTGCTCGTAGGCACTCCCTTCTCCAGCACCCGCAGGTGCTCGCTGCCATCTACCCCACCAAGCCACCAAGCGCCCCTGCAAGCGCACCTGCAGGCATCCGCCTTGCGCACCCTCTAGCCCACGCATGCCTCAACCTTCAAATCTCACTGCGCGCCCGCACCTTCCAGCACCCACAGGCGCTACCTCCCTTCAGCTTGCACCACGCCCTAGCGTAGCACCACTCACCCATGCCATCTGCAGGCGTGCCCACCGCCCTTCTAAAGCGCCTCCTCGTAGGCACCCGCATGCCTTACCGCAGCCGCCCCAACCTCTCCAGCGCTTCCTGCAGGTGCGCCTCAGCACGCCCATCTTCAGGCGCCCGCACGCCTCACCGTGCATGCTCCAACCTTCAGCAGCGCCTCAAGCCCACAGCACCCGCTCCCATCCTGCAGGCGCATCTGTAGACCGCTTCCACCCACCAGCCTGCGCCTCTACTTGCCGGTGCTGCACCGCACCTGCCTGCACCATGCGCCATCTGCAGCAAGTGGCTACAATAGGCAGCCTCCGCCGGCGTCTTCTCCTCCGCCGACTGGCCACCTCCGGCCACCTCCATCGACGCCGCAGCCGCCATCGGATAGCCCTTATCCTCGCCGACCTCCCTAGCCTCTCTAAAGCCCCGTTGGTGCTCTCTTTCTCTCGTGAGGAGGAGCGAGAGCAAATGCTCTGTTTCCTCCATAATTAAAATTTACATTCACTGCCATTGTTGATTTTTATTTATTATTATTATATTATGACGAAATTGCACATGCACACTTATATTCTTTGATAATTGCACATTCATGATATTCATCTATTTCAAGATTGATTTTGGGCTTAACCTGAGCACTAATTTTCTCTAGTACACGTCACGTGAAAATTGCATAAATTCATCACAAATTTATTGAAGATTTCAATGAGGGAAAACTACACATATACCCTTATCTTTTTAAGTTATTGCGAATCTACTTTCCTTCGCATTTTATGTCATATTTGAATAGGGATTTTGCACTTATCCAAAATAATATAAAATAATTAAGAATTTATTGCATAATTGCCTCCCTGTGGACATGGCCCACTCTATTGCGAGTGGTTATTTTCATTTTTTTTTATTAGTCAATTTTTCCACCACTTAAATACTACAATGCAAAGCGGAAAATCGACTCTTTCAAATTGGCGCCGCTGTCGGGGAGGCAACAGACGCAATAGATTTACTTCATTATTTTTAAATCTTCTGAGTTGCAAAATTATCTAATCAATTTTTTTTTTTACCGTGCAAGGAATCTGAAAGGCGACGAGGCGCAATAGAGCGGCGACAGCAATCACGAGTTAAGCTACACGAGGAAAAGACGAAGGAGACCAAGATCTTGTTTTCACAGAGGATTCTCCATCATCACAAATTTAATTCTATCTTTTCGCCCTTGTAGTACTTGGGCCTGAATTTTTGGGGGTTTGTCCCCACATTCGTTAGCTACTAGGGTGTTACGAACGCGTGCCCCGGACGTATTTTAAGACGTCTGGGAGGTGGCCCAGACGTCTGACCAGATGTCTGGGATCACATCCAGACGTCTTGCCAGATGTCTGGGATGGTTTACAGACGTCTGAAAAATCGTTATCGTCCACACCCGCGAGTCGTCTGCGCGCCTGCGCGGACAGACCGCATATTCGTTATTCCCTCTTTTTCTTCTGCGGCTGCAGATGCCTGCCGCGCCTTCTCTCTCTCCTCTCCGCACGGCCTTAAAAGGGCCATGCCTCCCCTCCCGTCTCCACCGTCTCCTTCTTCTTCTCCTTCCTGTGCACGAGAGCGAGCGAGCGCGAGGGCTGCAGCGGCAGCCGCAGCGAGCGCGGAGGAGGCACGGCGTGCGAGGGCGGAGCTCTGCCGTGAGGGCGAGCTCGCCGGAGCGGCTTGGCCGGTCGGCGGAGGGCGCAGGGGGCGCGGAACGACGCGGAGAGGGATCTGCTGCAGTCTGAGCAGCAGGAGCGCGAGGTGCGACGCGGGCGGCATCGCGAGCAGAGTCCAGTTCGCGCCCTGATTCTGGAAAAATTTCCAGAATCAGACGTCTGGGTTGATAGGCAGACGGCGAGGACGACGTCTGGTATCTCATACAGACGTCTGAAAGGTGAGTATTCCATTTTCTTCTTCCTTCCTGTCGACTGACCGTACTGAGGGACGGAGTTGGCTGTGCGCAGGCTCGTTGATTCGCCCTCCTTTGCGAATCAGACGTCTGGAAGTTGTACTAGACGGCTTGAGTGAGCTCCAGACGTCCGGGGTGACCATCGGACGTCTGGGAGATAGGCCAGACGTTCCCGCAGACTTCTGGATGTCTGGGAAACCACGCTGAACAGGTAATTCTCTGATCCACTTTTTAAGATGTCTAGAATAAGTTCCAGACGTCTGATTTTGCACAGTATCATCTTTTTCGACCCGTTTAGGGCCCGTTCGGGCTCCGTTTTCCGTGATTCGAGTTGCGTTCTTTTCAGAATTAATTCCTCTACCCGTCTACAGTAGCTATACACTATTTTGAGACACTCCCTGTGTTTGATCCTTGTGATAGGACCTCGTTCAGTTGCAATCTTGGGAGTCGCGGAGGCACGTGGGATTCCCGATCACGCCCCCATTACTCCCGTTGTACCTGGTAGAGTGGCTTAAGTTTATTATTAAAATCTATTAAAGTATGGAACGATAACTAGAATCTAGGACATTGCATGAATCCTAGGAATGAGAAATGTATGGAATGATAGCTCCTAGGTGATGCATGAATCCTAGGGCTGGAAACTAGTTGTATGCTAGATCCTAGGATGTGGCATGAACCCTAGGTTGGAAAAACTAGTGGAATGTATAATACTGCAGTCTTGGAAAAATGGAAAGGAATATAAAGCTGCCTGTAAATTGAATTAACAGCTTCCTGTTATGAATAAAGAAACATGATTGAGATCATGGATTGTGAGAACGTGAAACTGGAAAGTGAAACATATGATGTTCTGAACTAAAGAGCTGGAACCCTACGAGGAATTAGGAGTGGAACACCTGGAAAGAAAAAGGAATGGAACTGAGATGTAGTTTGTACTGTCTCTTGGGTACGCAGTACTAAGGGAAGTACCTGTACCTGTTTAGTGCAGAGTGGGGCCAGCCACCCCAGGGACCCGGGGGTTAGGATTGGCCGCTCTGTACCGACTTGTTGGCCCTCGTGTACGTAGTACCGAGGAGAGCTACTAGTGTTAGGAGAGTACTAGCTACCCCACGGGCCTCGGGGTTCTGCTAGCCTCCTTCACCGACTTGTTAGGCCCACTAGGGCAAACCAGGGTAGTCAGGCGAGGGTGCGCGGACTGTGGAGGGGCAAGGCCCCAGTTTGGTTACTGTGGAGGGGTTGGACCCCTGTTACTGAGAGGGTTCTGCCCTGGTTCCGTGCTGTGCTTTGGGTGCACCCGTTAATGGAAACGACTGACCGCGTGCCAGTGCGGGCTAGCTACCTGTGCGTTTATCGCGCGTGCCGTAGTCACCGTTACATCTGTCAGTGACCTTGGGGTGGTTGACTGAGGGTAGGATCACCACGGGGGACTCTCCTGGCCAGGAGAGCACCACGTGCTACTTCTACTTTTGGAAAAGACTGCAATCAAGATCGTTCCCACGAGGACACTCGAGATCAAGTAAAGGATCTGAGAAATAAATGAAATAGTGAGAAAATTGAAAGATGTGAATAAAGGAAGTAATAGAACATAACAGCTACTGTACACTCTACTGTTGCCTTTAGTTATTTTGCCACTCTACTCAGCATTTTGCTGACGTGTTACACTCGTTACCTTTTTCAGGACCAGGTATTGAGCAGCCAGGGTCGGCGGCTGCAGAGGACGCTGGGCCGAGTAGGGTCCAGTAGAGTTACCACAGTCTTTTGTACCTCTTTTGTTTCTGTTCTAGTGAGTAGTTTTTGTTTCCGCTGTACCTTCTTTACCTGCAGTTCTTGTTATATGATAAATGTTGTTCTACTGTTGTGGTGGTACCTACTGTAGTAGTTTCTTTCCTTACTGCTGTACTTTCTTACTGTTAGTTATATTCATGCTGAATGTGGTTTATTTTACTGTCTTTTGGTTACTTCCTCGTTGGACGACTAGGTCTTGGGATTAGTCGACTCGGTCCGGTTCTCGTGTCTCGTAGGGACTCGGGAACCGGGTCGTTACATAGGGCATACAATATTTTTTTGTGCATGCATGATTATATTTTCTGCTTGCCTGCTTTTAAAACCAACAAAGAAAATATCGAGCTGCCTATTTAGAAGTTGCATGCTTTTAGGTGCACGCATTTAGGGGTGATTGAGCAGCACATTAGATCTTATTATTGCATTGCAAGCATATTAGCACGAAGATTGCTGGAGACAGGTATATCTTTCTAACTTTTGCATCCAGCTCCTGTTCACGCATTTTCATTCAAATTTAAATTCAAGACCACCAAGTTGTTTGAATTTACTAATTCAGTGGTCACATAACTAAAGTGGAACTAATAATCAGATTCAACCCTAAAAGTAATTCACATTTGATCTAATTCTAAGGGACTTGTCTGCGATTTCAAAAGAAATTACAAAGATTTGCGGTGTGTTGCACACTTTTGATATTGAGCACGCACATTAGGCACCGCACTAAGGCTCGATCCCTTAAGGCTATTGGCACCGATCTCTTTACGGTGCAGACCCTCCTATTGTGCTTTGTGGTGGTGGTGATACTATCTTCTGATCAAGTGTTTTGATACTCCACGGAGGGGGACACCCCTTAAAGGAACAAAAGGGTAGTTAATGGACACCGCATACGCATCGCCTCAAAGGAAGGGTTTGCCCTACTTGCATCCCTTTGTTCGTCCTTGGAGTAACTTCTCCCTCGATCACCTAGGAGTATCATCCAAGCAAAGTATAGGTTCTAGGGCACTCGAAGGTTGAATTAAGGCATGTAATTGCAGTGAAAAACTTGTTTGGCCATTTATATTAACTAATTCAACATCCACAATAAAGAAGGTTAAGATTTCAAGTCCACACCCCTCTTATACCACTTACGTGGGAACGGAGGGATAAGTCTTGATCTTTTGACTTATCTTTGGAGTGGAGGTTGGACTAGCAAATCTTAGGCATGGGGGTATTTGATGAGTCCATTTTAATGGACTAATATTAGGCCTAAGTAACTTTAATTATATCTTTTAGGTTTGTTAATAACTATATTAAGTTATAGAATGTTTGCATGCATCATGATTTAGGTTTACATCTATTCTATAACTTAATATGTGCTTTTCATGTGCAGGAAAAATAAGTGGCAAAAGAATGAGGGGGAAAGGGTAAATTACCCTTTCAAATAAGCAGCAGCTCTCTTCCCTTTCCATTGGCCACCCTCAACAGCCGCCGGCTTGAAGAATTCTCCCCAACAGCCTCCTGCGAAAATTAGAAAAGGGATTTGAAAATCCCTTGATTAGCGCACGTGCAATGGAGAAGAGTTAAAAAAGAGGCGGAGAAAGAGGAGAAAATCATCGAGGAAGAGAAGGACTTGCACCATCTTCTCCAGCGTGCACTGTGGATCTACAACCACCCACCGGCCTGCGCCTCTGCCCGCCGGTGCTGCACCGCAGTCGTGCCCACCTCCCTTCTCCAGCGCCTCCCCGCAGGCGCCCTCACGCCTTACCGCAGTCGCCCCAACCTCTCCAGCGCTTCCTGCAGGCGCGCCTCAGCACGCCCATCTTCAGGCGCCCGCATGCCTCACCGCGCACGCTCCAACCTTCAGCAACGCCTCAAGCCCATAGCACCCGCGCCCATCCTGCAGGCGCATCTGTAGACCGCTTCCACCCGCCGACCCGTGCCTCTGCCCACCGGCGTTGCAGCGCACCCGCCTGCACCACATGCCATCTACAGCAAGCGACTACAACAGGCAGCCTCCGCCGGCGTCTTCTCCTCCGTCGGCCGGCCACCTCCGTCGACGCCATAGCCGCCATCGGATAGCCCTTATCCCCGCCGACCTCCCAAGCCTCTCCAAAGCCCCGTCGGTGCTCTCTTTCTCTCGTGAGGAGGAGAGAGAGCAAATGCTCTGTTTCCTCCATAATTAAAAAGTACATTCACTGCCATTGCTGATTTTTATTTATTATTATTATATTATGACGAAATTGCGCATGCACACTTATATTCTCTGGTAATTGCACATTCATGATATTCATCTATTTCAAGATTGATTTTGGGCTTAACCTGAGCACTAATTTTCTCTAGTACATGTCACGTGAAAATTGCATAAATTCATCATAAATTTAGTCAAGATTTCATTGAGGGAAAACTACACATATACCCTTATCTTTTTAAGTTATTGCGAATCTACTTTCCTTCGCATTTTATGTCATATTTGAATAGGGATTTCGCACTTATCCAAAATAATATAAAATAATTAAGAATTTATTGCATAATTGCCTCCCTGTGGACACGACCCGCTCTTCTGCGACTGGTTATTTTCATTTTTTTTATTAGTTGATTTTTCCACTACTTAAATACTACAATGCAAAGCGAAAAATCGGCCCTTTCAGGGGCTCTAGGGCTCTTTTTCATAGCTAAATTGAGGGGCAAAGCAGGTATTTTGGCCCCCAAAATCGTGCAACACCTTTGGATTAATCAGATCTGTCGATCGGGAGATCAACAGACCAGATTGCACCTCAAAGGGCCTCCATCATGCCTTCATCGCATGCACTGCACCAAGTTGCGACATGTGGTGCACGCTTGTCCTTCAATCTACCACCTTGGTGCTTCCTTATGTGTGCGCGTGAGTGTTTCATTTTAGTCATCCGATCGTGATGCGTGCCATACCACCTCTTTGATTTTTCGCTTTGTGTATATCGGCATGTCCACCTGCATGTTGTTTCGCGCATTCATTAACACTGCCTCATCTAACGCATCTCTATGAGCCACACGGCCCACTGCTCGCCCTTTGATCGCCATCGCACGACCCAATTGCATCCATGCCCATTGCCTCTTTGATTTTTCGTTGATCCGCCTTGAACTTGTGTGCTTTACTTTTGTGTGAAGGTGGTGACCAATGCACTGTGGTTGCATTTATGTCGCAGTCTTATTTTTTCACATGGCCGTTCTCAGCCGTTGGATGTTGATCCAATGGCTGATATTGATTCCCCCTTGATGAGGTGTAGAGAGGTGAATGACGTGGCTCAACGGTGGCCATTGGATGATGATCCAATGCTATTGATTCACTCTTCAGTGGCCAAGGGCACAGTAGGGGGCCGTTAGGATGATGCCACGTGGCACCATCCTAACCGTTCATCTTCCTGCCTTTGTAGTTGGTGCTACAGAGCTCCGATTGGATTGATTTTTGCATTGTTGGATTACGATCGTTGATCCAGATCCATTCGTGCGGTTGGATTTGGCATTTGAGGCTTGGATTTGTGCTATCTTGCCCCTTGGCCTTTGATCTTCCGTAGACTGAATTTGATACTATGGAAGTCTGATCAAGATGATTCTGGAAGCATTAGACTCCAATTGTCATCTTGATCAGATCCGTACGGTCTGATTTCTCATCTGTAGCCCCGAATCATCTGAAATTAATATTGCCTCTCATTTAGAGCATAAAATAGTATTGTTATCTATAAAGCTAACAAATCAACTATGATGCAAAATGTGCTACTGTGCATGCATTATTCCTAAGTTAGGCAAAACTTTAACTTAATTTAGGTATATTAGGTCCTATGATTGTTGCGCAATCACACCTCCATGCCTGAATCTTACTAGTCCTTAACAAATGCATGGCAAAATGTAAAGTGGTCCTAAATGACTAACTTCTATCAAGAGTTTGACTAGAGATTTTTTTTCTTTTGTTTTCATCCAAAATTTTAGAAATCTAGATAGTAGTGAAAGTGTAGTGTTGTAGCCTATGTAATGGATCCAAGTGAAAAGTCAATCAACATCTAAAGCTTGTACATGACCCTTAGTAAAATCCTATTGGGATAGACAACTTTCTTCCCTCGGGGTTATAAAATAATCTGTAATTTCAACCTCAACTTTTGGCTTAGGTAGAAGATGTCTGAGACAAGTGGGTTTGTATTTGGTGGCTCACACTCCTCTGGTGCTACATATTACTAGTACTTAGAACCTAGATTTCCAAACTATCAAATAAATTAACTCAGAGAGAGGGGGAGAAACTGTGCCCTCTTTAGTTCCTTTGTACTCATTCTCTCTCTTTTTCCTTCTTGCTCTTTTTCTTCTCATTTTTTTTCTTTTCGAGCTTACAATCTTACTAGATTTGTAAATATATTTGGTGGCCTCTCATGGCATTAACACTTCAGTTAAAGTTCTGATAACCCTATAACTAAGTTAGAATTTCTCAGCCCATATTCAAGCAGTCAGAAATACAGAAAAAGTAAGTCAGGGCCATATTTGGTGGATCACAAAGGAAGCGAGTGTTATTGACTCAATGTAATGAAATAAACATAGCTATGAACTCAACACTTTTTTAAATTTTTTTTCTTTTTCTCTCTATTTTTTTTCTTCTTTTTCTCTCTATTTTCTTTTCTTTTCTTTCTTTCTCTTTTTTTTCTTTCATATCTATCAACAAAACACACAAATTTCTATTCATGAGGCAATATTGGGGATTGGTGATGTTCAAGAGGATATCGGGTGGCTTATTTGGTGGAAGTGCCTATTCTTGGCACTAGGAAAGGAATGGATGGGAAAGCGTACTTCTGACCTTGATATTAATACCCTCCTTTTTCTGAATGTTCTATAAAGGATGGTCGTAACCATCCACCTTAATCTTAGTTTTATTAGAACCTGTTCTATGCGTATTTGCCTTATTTGGTGGCTCTTAAAAATTCACACAAAGAATTTATACACTGGAACCAAGAGCAAAAACTATGCCGAATTTCGAGTATCATTATCTAATTACCCAGAAACTAAGATTCCTTGTACTAGACTTAAAGCACCAGTAGACTTTCTACTCTCACCTCGCAATTGTTTGGTGGATCTAATAGAAGATGGTTTTCCTAACTCCCTAATTATTGTCCAAGAGTTTAGGAAAAAAAAGCAGTGCTTCTTCTCGACAAACTAAAGATGTCTATCGGTCTTCACAATGGTTCCATTGCAAATTTTACGTGTAAGTGTGAAATTGTACTGGATTCTAAATTCAGGAATCAACTCAAGAGCAAATACCTAATAAAAAATTCTTGATGAAAATACTTTATGCATGAATACATTATGTATAAATGGTTTGTTTTATCATTAAATTCTGACATCAAAATAAGACATGCAATATCCCCCTTATTCCTATTCATTACAATGTCCTCATTGAAATGTATGCAGAAAAATCAAAATGTAATAAGCGAGAGGAGGGGATATCACTTGACTGAGCTTGTTAATCTAAGTCAGCTTGGATAGACAAATATTTGTACAGAATACTAGGTTGCCTCCCAGCAAGCGCTAAGTTTAACGTCATTTGCCAGAGTTTAGCTCTAAGATAATTCCAAGAGGTTAATGTGATTATTAGGAATAGGATCAAGATACTAAGTAATATAAGGCTTTAGCCTCTGACCATTGACCTTAGTTTCCTGGCTAGTCTTGGGATCCAGAATTAGAATAACTCCATGAGGGAAAATTTTTCTTACAATAAAAAGACCTGTCCATCTTGATCTTAATTTTCCCGGAAAGAGCTTCAAGCGTCATTAAATAACCAAATCTTTTGATTAGGGACAAAGATTTTTCGAGAGAGATACTTATCATGTAAAGCTTTTGTACTATTCTTATAAATTCTTGCACTATGATAATCGTTGTTCTGGATTTCCTCCAATTCAAACAATTGGAGTTTTCTTTGTCGTCCAGATTGATCAAGATTTAGATTAAAAGTCTTGATTGCCCAATAAGTTTTTTGTTCAAGTTCAACTAGTCAATGACACGATTTTTAGTAGACCAAATGGAATGGAGACATTCCAATCGAGGTCATGTACGTAGTCCTATAAGCCCAGAGAGCGTCATCTAATTTAGTAGACCAATCCATCCGATCTGAGTAGACCATCTTTTGAAGGATTTTCTTAATTTCCCGATTGGAAATTTCATCTTGTCCATTGGTCTGAGGATGGTATGGAGTAGAGATTCTATGAGTGACTCCAGTAAGGTCTTGAATTGATTGTGAGTGAAATGGGACCTGCCATCATTAATCAGAGACTTTGGTACACCGAATTGGCTAAAGATGTTTTTCTTTACAAAATCCATGACCACCTATGGTCATTGGTTTAGGTCGGGATGGCTTCAATACATTTGGATACGTAGTCGACTGTAACAGTATATACAGGTACCCAAAAGAATTGGTAAAAGGTACCATAAAATCAATGCCCCAGACATCAAAGATCTCGACTTCAAGGATTGGATTTAAGGGCATCATATCTTTCCTGATCATGTTTCCTAAAGTTTGGCAATTAATACAAGACCTGTAGAAATTGTAAGAGTTGTGGAATAAAGATAGTCAATATAATCCACTTTGCAGCAATTTGGCTACTGTCTTTTATCCTGAGAAGTGACCACAAGCAAAAGTATGGAAAAATTCTAGTACACTTGTAATCTCGTCATCTAGAACACAATGGCGGATAACTTGATCCGCACATATTTTAAATAGTTCTGGGTCTTCCTAAAAGTAGTATTTGGCATTGGAAATTAACTTATCACGCCTATGCTTAGGCCAATCCGTGGATAATTTTTTGATTGCCAAATAGTTAACAATTTTTGTAGACCAAGGTAGTTTACAAACAATCAAAAGAGTCTCATCAAGGAATGAATTAGAAATTGAGGTGTTTTAGATCCTACAAGGATTCTGGAAAGATGATCTACTACTACATTCTGAGCACCAGATTTGTCTTTGATTTCTAAATCAAATTCTTGTAGTAGAAGGATCCATCTAATTAATCTGGGTTTTGCATCCTTCTTAGACATCAAGTGCCTTAATGCAGAATGATCTGTGAAATTTGTGAGATGAGTTCCAAGTAGATAGGGTTTAAACTTCTTTAGAGAAAATACTACTGCTAGTAACTCTTTTTTTGTGGTGGTGCAATTCTTTTGAGCCTCATCAAGAGTTTTACAAGCATAGTAAATCACAAAAGGTTTCTTATCAATCTTTTGTCCCAGGACTGCACCAATAGCAAAATCAGAAGCGTCGGTCATGATTTCAAATGGGTGATCCCAATTAGAAGGTTGTAGGATGGGTGATTGTGTAATGTCTTCCTTTAATAGATTAAAAGCCTTTAACCAACTTGAATGAAAATCAAAGGTTTGATCTTTCACCAGTAAATTACTTAAGGTCCTCGCCACCTTAGAAAAATCCTTAATGAATCAACGGTAAAATCCCACATATCCAAGAAATGATCTCACTTGTTTAACTATCGTAGGTGGTGGGAGTTTTATCATAGTGTCCACCTTGGCCTTATGATAGTGTCCTCGGCAACGACACTAATTTGTTCATCGTGAAATGCATAAAAAGATTTCTATACATTGCAGTTGCGAATCAAAATGAAATAAATAAATTTATAAGTCATAAACGGTGAGTCCTGAGTCATTCGCAGGGAGGCAAAACAAGCATACTAACTGCTCTAATCTAATGAAAGGATGTAAAGAGGGATAAGATATTCACTGAGTCAATTCTTTATTACTACTTACAAAAAGTTCTTAAACTAGGAATCAAAATAAATATGCTAAAGCATAGAGAGAAAAAAATAGATGAAGGACGGAGCCGCTTGAGGGATGCTTGTGTGAAGTGCGGTAGCGCTTCAGATCTAGGGTGCTAGGAAGAAGACCAGAGAGAGATGTTGCAAAGAGAGAGAAGCCAGAGATGTGTCTAGTTGGAGTTGCCTCTCAAATGGGCTCTAGGGCTCATTTTATAGCTAAATTAAGGGGCAAAGCAAGTATTTTGGCCCCTAAAACCATGTAACACCTTTGGATTAATCAGATCCGTCGATCGAGAGATCAATAGACCAGATCGCACCTCAAAAGGTCTCTAGCGCGTGTGATGGACCAGATTGCGAGACGTGGCACATGCTCGTCCTTCGATCTGCTGCCTCTATGGTTCCTTACATTCACGCGTATATCGGTGCATCCACCCACTCGTCATCTCGCACGTTCATCCGCATCGCCTCATCCAGTGCATCTCTACACACCATAGGATCCACCACCCGCCCTTCGATTTCCATCGCACGACCCAATTGCATCCGTGCACACCGCCTCTTCGATTTTTTGCTGATCGCGCCTTGAAGGCACGCGCTTTGCTTTTTTGTGAAAGTGGTGACCAACGCACTACGGTCGCATTTGTGTCGCGGTCTTGTTTTCTCACACGGACGCTCTCAGCCATTGGATGTCAATCCAACGATTGATATTGATTCCCCCTTGATGAGGCATAGAGAGGTGAATGGTATGGCTCAACGGTGGCCGTTGGATGACAATCCAACTGCCCTACTTCACTCTTCAGTGGTTGAGGGTGCGGTAGGGGACCATTGGGATGGCACCACGTGGTGCCACTTTGAATGTCCATCTTTTCGCCTTTGTAGTTAGTGCTACAGGGCTCCGATTGGGTTTATTTTTGCATCGTTGGACTGCGATCATTGATCCAGATCTGTCCATCCAGTCAAATTTGGCATCTGAGGTTTGTATTTGTACTATCTTAGCCCTTGACCTTTGATCTTCCACGAACTGAATGTACTATTATGGAAGTCCGATCAAGACGATTTTGGAAGCGTAGGACTCCAATTGTTGTCTTGATCAGATCCATTTGGTTTGATTTGTCATTTGTGGCCTCGAATCATCTGTAATTAATATTTCCTCTCATTTAGAGCATAAAATAGTATTGCTATCTATAAAGATAACAAATCAACTGTGATAAAAAATGTGCTACTCATGCATGCATTATTCCTTGGTTAGGCTAAACTCTAACTTAATTCAGGTAGATTAGGTCCTATGATTGCTGTGCAATCATTATCTCGACTTTATCTTGAGGGCGCCTGCAGATCTTACTTGGTCACAAACACAAGATCAAGTGTGATATCGATTGTAATAAAAATATGACACAAAAAAAAACAATCTCACAATATACACAAAGATTTATAGTGGAAACCCTTACAGGTAAAAGCCACTACCTAAGCCTCCCAGCTTAGGATTTTCCCAACTAGTCGAGGCTAGTCAATCCACTAACGTACCACTTGAATGAGGGTGGCACAACCTCTTACAAACCACTTCTCTTTTACCAACAAAGAGAAGTCATAAACAAGGTTGGGAATTCCAACACAAAGAATCCCAACAATTGAAATGGAAGAAATAAATGAAATACAAAAATTATTCCTATGGAACCTCAAGGAATTAAAATATGTAAACCGAGTTTTCTTTTCAGAAGTGTAGAGCGTTGTGCTTTGAAGAGCGTAGTAGAATGAGCATGAAAGCACGAGTAAGAATTGAAGTAGAAGCGCTTTTTCTCTTTGAAATCTTTTTCAATATGTGCTTTGAAATGAGGGGCATGGAGCCCTATTTATATGTGAAAATAGAGGATGTTTGAAATATTGAGAAAAATCATTCAAACCAAATTGATCAATCAATTTTCATTTTGATAGATCAAATATTTAATTGGTCGATCAATTGTGGGAAAATCAGATTTGACCGTTAGGCTAATTTTGTCGATCAATGTTCTTATTTTGATCGATCAATTGATTTAATCGATTAACTGTAATATTTTGGTGGAGCAATACTATTTAGATGTTTATCTTATGACTTTGAAAGGTTTATCTTAAATCCTGAGGTTCCTTATAGTAATTCTAGACTCAATAAATATAAAAGAATTACATTGACTAAAGATAATCTTCACTTTGATCCACATGGAGGATAATTGACTTGATTTATGTGAGCGTGATCATGAAAGATTAGTTCACAATAAAATAGAATTTTGTTTAATCAAAATAGAGGTATTAACATTCTCTCCCTTTTTGAAGATAACAAAATTAGAATTATGCATTCAAGAAAATAAATAATTACTTTAGAATTACTCCCCCTATCAACATGCATATTTTACTTCCCCTTTTTCTTATCAACAAAAAGATATATCTCAAGTGACATGTTATTAATCATACTTAAACAAGTAAAACTCTAAGAATGAAATTTACATTTTTCTCCCCTTTTTCAAGTAATATTCTATTAAGCATGATGTCAAACATACGAAAATTATCAAGTTCATGATAAGGTGATGATGAAATTCATGATAGTCTAGCAGAATGACTATAAAATAAAATGAAGTGTTGAGTAAGAGTTATATATTCCAACATAGATAAATATGATATCTAGATGCTACTAAGAAAGTGATCTTGATTCTCCCTCTTAAACAATGATATCTTATCAAGGTTTGATTTTCTTTATTCTTCTCCCTCTATCAAGTTTCTATCCCAATTTAATTAATTCAATGCTTAGTCAATTTCATATTAAAAACTTATTTATAACTAAGCAGATAATAAAGATTTAATTTTGTGAATCATACTTGCTAAGGTATAAGGAGTTATACCTAATAGTAGTAGCCAGGTGGAGGGGGTCTCCACCAAAAATCTGGCATCCATTGACATTGTTGGTTCCACCATCTTTCATAGCCAAATTGATGATTATTAGCTTGTTGAAGGTTGCCTCTCCTATTGTAATTTCCATGTGGATCTTTTTCATAACCTGCAACACAATTTTCCACAAATTTTTTCGGTAACCATATTCTTTTGGCTCCGTGGCTATTAATTCCTTTCGAGTTAGAGGGTCCATAAGACTCTCTTCTGTTGCCCTTTTGATATAAAAAGGCATGCCTAATCTTCTTTTGATTCTTCTTTTTAATGTCCTCACATTTTTCTACATATGGTCTAGTAGAATATTTGAGGTCATTAAGTGTGTCTTTAAAGTTAATATATTGTTCCTTGAGATCTTCTACTTTCTCATGGAACTCTATATTCACAACTCTTATTACATCTAATTCTCTTTTATTATTTTCTAAATCTAGAGATAAATTAAGTGTTTCATTTTAAAAAATAGTGCACTTATCTTTAAGTTCCTTATTTTCTTTCTTTAATCTTTTAGCTAAATTGTATAAATCATGATATGCATCTAATAATTCATCTAAAGTAAGGTCAGAATTTACCTCTTCTTCGCTTGATTCTGTTGGTGCCATGAGACATATATGAGTAACTCCATCTTCGTGGCTTTGTTCCTTGACATCTGATTCCGAACTTGAGTTGTAATCATCCCATGTTACTTTTTCTTTAGTAGTTTCTTCATGCATGATAGAGAGCTGGTTCCGTATCTCATATGCACTTTTGCATGAAGCAACTTTGTCAAATTCCTCTCTTGTTAATGCACAAAATAGCGCATTCATGGCTTTAGCATTATTTGCCGCTTTCTTCTTCTTCCTTCGTTAACCCTTCTTCTCTTTTCTTCTTTGGAATATATTTGGACTCAATGATATGCCAAATCTTAACAACCATTGCTTCAAGAAAAATTTATATTCTTCTTTTCCAATAACCATAATCTGATTTGTTAAATAGTGGTGGTTGGAAAAATAATTATCCTTTCATAAAACTTATTGTGACCATTTGGATGTGAGGTGTGACATCTCCTTCATGGTCAGGCTTTGATACCAAATGGGGGTGCTTGCGAATCTTACTTGGCCATAGACACAAGATCAAGTGTGATATCGATTGTAATAAAAATATGGCACAAAAAAAAAAATCACAATATACACAAAGATTTATAGTGAAAACCCCTACGGGTAAAAACCACTACCTGGGCCTCCCAGCTTAGGATTTTCTCGACTAGTCGAGGCTAATCAATCCACTAACGTACCACTTGAATGAGGGTGGCACAACCTCTTACAAACCACTTCTCTTTTACCAATAAGGAGAAGTCACAAATAAGGTTGGGAATTCCAACATAAAGAATCCCAACAACTGAAATGGAAGAAATAAATGAAATACAGAAATTATTCCTTTGGAACCTCAAGGAATTAAATTATGCAAATCGAGTTTTCTTTTCAGAAGTGTAGAGCGTCGTGCTTTTGAAGAGCATAGTAGAATGACCATGAAAGCACGAGTAAGAATTGAAGTAGAAGTGCTTTTCTCTTTGAAATCTTTTTCAATATGTGTTTTGAAATGAGGGGCGTGGAGTCCTATTTATAGGTGAAAACGGAGCATTTTTGGAATGTTGAGAAAAATCATTCGAACCAAATTGGTCGATCAATTTACTTAATTGGTTGATCAAATTTCATTTTGATCGATCAATTTACTTAATTGATCGATCAATTATTGATCGACCAAATATTTAATTAGTCGATCGATTGCGGGAAAATTGAATTTGACCGTTAGGCTAATTTAGTTGATCAATGTTCCTATTTTGATCGATTAACTCTAATATTTTGGTCGATCAATACTATCTAGATATTTATTTTATGACTTCAAAAGGTTTATCTTAAATCCTGAGGTTCCTTATAGTAATTCTAGACTCAATAAATATAAAAGAATTACATTGACTAAAGATAATCTTCACTTTGATCCATGCGGAAGATAATTGACTTGATTTATGCAAGCGTGATCTTGAAAGGTTAGTTCACAATAAAACATAATTTTGTTTCATCAAAATAGAGGTACTAACATATCTTTGATCTCCAAATCAAATTCTTGTAATAATAATATCCATCGAATAAGCTGGGGTTTAGCATCCTTTTTAGCTAAAAGGTGCCTAAGTGCATTATGGTCTGAGTAGATAGTCACATGTGATCCTAGTAGATAAGCCAAAATTTTTTTTTTGAAATTGAGAGGAAAGTTATCGAGCCACGATAGCAATCCAGAGGGGCATTTTATTCAACATTTAAAAAAGAACATCAGGGACCATTACAATACAGGTCCCCATAAATGTATGAGGGACTAGCACTCATTTACAATTTGCTCAACACACACTGGTTTCTCCTGAAACAATCTCGCATTCCTTGCCCTCCACACACACCACATTGTCACTGCCATGTGCACATGTGGATTGCCATGCAATAGGAATTTCTGCCATGGAGAATCCCAAATAGGGAGCGGTTCATGACAGGTTTTCCTCCATATCGCATTCGTAATCAAACATGAAGAAAAAATATGCCCCAAACTATCAGCATGAAGTCCACATAGAGGACATTCGTGTAGATCAACACCCATCCTCCTATGTCTCAATTCTCCAGTAATCAAGCCCTCCGTTCTACACAACCATAGAAAAATTTGGACTTTTAATGGAACTTTCAAGATCCAAAGCTTGCTGCCAATTAGATCACTCTCCATAGCTCTGGTGGATCCCATAATCCTCTCATATGCACGTGTTGCTATATAAACACCATTCCACTCATAGCTATACTCCATTCTAGCCCTTGGTTTGAAGCTCTGAAGGTCTGAAATTAGTCTCATCTCCTCACCTAAGTGAGTTCCTTCCCTATTAACTTTAGACTTGGTAATACGCCAGCCACCTTGTTGCTCAGACCAACAGCTGCATATCACACAGTCTTTATCCATAGCAGCCCTATATGTTCTCAGATATGCATCTTTCAAGATACCCAGGGAGGACCATTCCTCCTTCCAGAAGCTAAATGCACTCTGTCCCCAAGGATAGGCTACAGCAAGTGCTAATTAATCTTCAAGACCTGAATCACTGATTGCCAAAAGGGGGATGGCTTCACTGTATAGAGCCTCTTCAACACATTGTTGGAACTGCCATAGTTATCCTTGACGATATCAGACCACAGTTTCCCTTTGCCATTAAGGACTTTAATAGCTCACTTGATTAACAATGCCTCATTAAACTCCTTTAAGGCTTTAATACCCAGACCACCGTATTCCTTGGATAGGCACAAATGCTCCCATTTCAGCAGCTGCATAACTTTCCTCATGGCATTCACCCTTCCAAAAGAACTGCTTCTGCATCACATCAATACGCTTCCAAATAGATTTAGGGGCCTTGAACATGGAGAAATAGAAAACTAGAATAGAAGTAATAACAGAATTCAATAAGATGAGTCTCCCACCCTTGGATAGGAACCTACTATTCCAGCTCTCTAACTTCACAGATATTTTGTCAAAGAGAACATTCCAGTCACTCTTCCGTAGTTTAGAACATCTCAACGGCAGCTCCAAATATTTGACTGGAACTGTGGTACGTGGCATACCCAAAATAGAAGATAGGGCTTCTTGCTCATGATCATTAAGACCAAAGTAGGCCAAGGAAGATTTTTCCCCATTCAATTTCAGACCTGAGATCTCCCCAAAGAGCTTAACCATATGCAATAGAGCTTGAGCTTTAGATTCAGTCCCTTCTACAAAAAAAAATGTATCATCGGCATACTAGAGCATAGAAGCCATGGCTCTCCTAATAGATAAGGAATAACCTCTTACAACACCGGCTTTTGACAACTTGCAAGCATATCTAGCAAGATTATCAACTGCAAGATTGAACACCAAAGGAGCAAGTGGGCAGCCTTGCCGAACTCCACATTGCAGTTGTATCCATGCCCCACAGAGCCTACCATTGACCAGAGGGGTGAAGGAGGTTGTGGTAATGCACCTCTTCATCCACTGAATCCAAGTATGAGGGAAACCCCTTCTTTTAAACACCTCCCACAAGTATGGCCAAGCTACCAAATCATATGTCTTACGAAAATCCACTTTCTACCTAAAGGCTTTACATTTCCTCCTGATTCCCCCACTCACCATCTCTTGAGCCATAATAAAGGACTCCTGTAGAGATCTATTAGGGAGGAATACAGACTGAACTGGATGAATTTGATCATGGAGGACCAACCGCAGTCTATTCGCCAATATTTTTGTCACCACCAAGTATATGGAATTTGAGAGTGCTATAGGTCTGAAATCAGAGAACCTTTCAGCACCTTGCATCTTTGGTAATAGGAAAATATACAATCGATTTATCTTATCAAATCCATAATTCCCTCTCTCGAATTCCTTGACCACCTCTATCACTTCCTTACCAAGTAAATTCCACACTTCTTTGTAGAAAAAAACTTGAACACCATCAGGGCCAGGTGATCCTTCGCTGTTCAGTTCATTTATGGCATCCACCACCTCTTTTTCAGAGATACTTGCAATCAACCTGTTAGCTTGTTCGTCTGAGATTCGAGGAGCCACATTGGCAGCCATTCTCCAAACTCCCCTGCTTGCTACCCGTGAGGTTTGCCTAAAGTACTTAATGGCTTCAGATCTGATTTCTTGCAAGGAAAATAATCTCTGACCATCTCTGACAATAAAAGATATCAGATTATGCCTTTTGCATGAGCTTGCTACAAGGTGGAAGTATTTGGTGTTGTCATCCCCCTCTTTAAGCCATAGCTGCCTTGAACGTTCCCTCCAATCCATTTCAAGTTTTATATCTTCTTCTAATATCACCTTTTGCCAATTCCTCCTTGCATCAAGTTCTTGGTCAGATAAAGGAGATGTGGCCTCCTTTGCATCTAAACATTGAAGTTCCAGCAAAGCCTCATGCCACCTTTGGTATCTTAATGAAGATATCACAACCCCATACTCTTTAAACATGACGTGCATGGCAGCCAATTTAGAAGCTAGTTTGATTGTAGCCGATCTATCAACCTGTTTGGACCTCCAGCACACCTCAAGCATTTCATGGAGGCCTGGTCTCTCAACCACGACCTTCTAAATTTGAAGTAGGACCCTGAGTGCAATTGTTCACCACTATCCTAAACCAATGGTGTGTGATCTGAGAAAGGGTGTTCTAGCCTAGATACCAATGATAGTTGATATCTGTCCAACAGGTCAGCATTCCCAGAGAATCTATCAATCTTCGACATCAGGCCATTTCCACTTCATGTAAATTCTGCTCCAAAAGAAGGGAATTCACTTAGGCCCGAAATTTTCCTAATGTGAAAACCACATCCAGTAATTCCTTGTCAGTAGTAGTATAATTTCTCTATGCCTCATCAAGTGTTTTATTAGCATAATAAATCACCGTGGGCTTTTTGTCTAATTTCTGACCTAGGATAACTCCTATGGCAAAATCATAAGCATCACACATTATCTCAAAATGTGCTTCCCAGTTAGGTTGTTGTAGGATTTGACCACAGGTAATTGCAGATTTCAAAAGATCAAAGGGCTTAAGACAAGAATCATCAAAATCAAAAGCTTGTTCCTTAGATTGGTGGTTGCTTAAAGGCCTGGTGATTTGGGAGAAATTTTTAATAAATCTCCTATAGAATCCAACATGACCTTATAAAGATCTCACTTGCTTGATAGATGTTGGGGGAGATAATCTAGATATAGTGTCCACCCTAGCTTTATCCACTTTAATTCCTCTTTGACAGACCACATGACCAAGTACAATCCCTTCAATGACCATAAAGTGGCTCTTTTGCTAGTTGAGTAGATTAACCTGTTTGCACCTTATAAGAATCTTATCCAGATTTGATAGACAACAATGAAAGGATTCTTGAAGACTAAAATATCATCCATAAATATCTCCTTAGAATCACCTACCATCTCAGAAAATACCGTCAGCATACACCTCTAGAATGTAGCTGGTGCATTACATAATCCAAAGGGCATCCTACGGAATGCAAAGGTTTCGTAGGGGCAGGTGAAAGTAGTTTTCTCCTAGTCCTCAGGGTGGATTTATACTTGATTATAACTAGAGTATTTTTCCAGAAAGCAATAGTAAGATTGTTCTGCTAATCTCTCTGGAGTCTGATCAATAAAAGGGAGAGAAAAGTGATCTTTCTTAGTGGTTGTATTAAGCTTCCTATAATCAATACACACTCTCTAAGAGGAAGCTATCCTTGTAGGTACCAATTCTCCCTGTTCGTTAGCCACTACAGTCAATCCTGCTTTCTTTAGAATGATATGGACTGGACTAACCCAAGGATTGTCAGAAAATGGGTAAATTATTCTAGTGTCTAGCCATTTAATTATTTCCTTCTTCACTACTCACATATTCGGATTCAGTCTTTACATTTTGGGAGAAGTCATAGATCCTTCTTTTAAAAAATTCTATGAGTACAATAAGTAGGATTAATTCCTTTTAAGTCCTTAATGGTCCATCCAATTGCCTCTTTATTCTCTTTTACGACCCAAATCAGTTTATTTTCTTGTTCTTGAGTCAAATAGGCACTAATAATCATAGGTAGAGTTTGATTTGGTCTTAGAAAATTGTACTTCAGATTAGAAGGCAAAGGTTTCAAATCAAGCTGGGCTGAGTTTGGATTGATAGGTGGAGTAGGTTCAATCGTATGATCAATCTCAAGAGGTTGGATATATGTAGGCGTACAGAGCAAATCATCACCCTCCTGAGCTACATTAGTTAGGTTGGCTTCTAACAGGTTCTCAATCAAATTCACAATCATCAATTCATCAACATCATCTTGATCATCAATAAATTCACAATCCTCAAATTTCTTGATGGCCTTAAGATATCTAGTTGTAATTTTCTATCTCCAAAAGATATTTCCACAAATCCATTCTCACAATTGATATGTGCCTTGGCCATAGCAAGAAAAGGTCTCCCAAGAATAATTGGGGTGTTCCTAAGTTCCTTAGGTATATTCATGTCAAGGAGTAGAAAATCCACCGGGAAATAAAAATCTCTAACCTTAACAAGAACATCCTTTAAGACTCCTTTGTTAGCAAGTTGAAGAGTCACAAAGCTAGGTTTGAATTCACCTAATCCAAAATTTTTGTACAGGCTAGGTGGAATCAGGTTGATAGAAGGACCTAAGTCAAGGAGCACCCAGTCAAAAGTAAAATCTCCAATTGTGCAAGAAATCAATGGTGCACTAAGGTCTCTTCTTTTAGGAGGAAGGTTTTCTAAGATAACACGACTAGCTTGCTCAGATAGGACTACCTTCCAAGGTGCCTAAGATTTAGGACTATGCTTCTGACTGCAGAGAACTTTTAGGAACTTGGCATAAGTAGGAACATGCTTGATAGCCTTAAGGAGTGGGATATCTGATAGACGACTTTCCACTAGTGTTATAGTATTTAAGTGGTGGAAAAATCGACTAATAAAAAATAATGAAAATAATCACTCACAGAAGAGCGGGTCGTGTCCACAGGGAGGCAATTATGCAATCAATACTTAATTGTTTAATGTTATTTCGGATAGTGCGAAATCCCTATTCAAATCTAACTTAAAATGTGAAGGAAAGTAGATTTGCAATAACTTAAAAAGATAAGGGTATATGTGCAGTTTTCCCTCACAGAAATCCTCAATAAATTTATGATGAATTTATGCAATTTTCACGTGATGTATACTAGAGACAATTAGTACTTAAGTTCCAAAATCAATCTTTAAACTAGTTAATATCAATATCATGCAATTGTAAAGAACTATGAGTGTTCAAACGCAATTCTGGCATAATATAATAATAATAAATAAAATCAAATTAGGTGGCAATGGCATTGAATGTAAATTTTAATAGGTGGAAAAAACAGAGCTTTCTTCCTCTCTCCTCCTCCTCGAGAGAGAGAAAAAACTGCGGGGCTATCGCAAGGCTCAGGAGGATGGCGAGGACGAGGGCTCTCCGTTGGTGGCAGTGGCGGCGACGAAGGTGGCCGGATCTCCGGCCTGTTGAACAAGAAGGTGGAGCTGCTATAGTGCAGCCTGCGGCTGTGCAAGCGTGCGAGCGTGCGTGCGCTGGTTTGCGCCTATAGATGGTGGAGGCAGCGCCTACAGATGAGCGGTGGAACGCGCTGCCTGCGGTGGGGCTTGCGGGCGCGCCTGCAGGGTGGAGAAGCGCGAGCTGTTGGTGAAGCAGTGCGCCTAAAGATGGTGCTGAAGGGGGCGAGCGGTAGGGCGCACTGGTTTGCGCCTGCAGTGGCTGAAGGGAGAGGCACGCGGGCATGCAGGCGCGGTGAGCAGGGGGCAGCTTGTAGGCGGTGCGGGTGCCTGTTGTGTGGTGCGTGAGCGTGCGACGTCTGCTGTGCAGTGCGTGAGTGCCTGCAGCAAGGGAGAGATGCACGGTTGGGTGGATGCGCCTGCTGTGGCATGGATGCAAGGTGGAGAAGCGCGGCTTGGTGCGGCGGGCAGGCAGATGGCGCTTGCAGATGAGCGGTAGGGCGCACTGGTGTGCGCCTGCGGTGGCTGGAGGGAGATGCTGTGAACAGGAGGCGTGAGGTTTTTCCCCATAAGGGGGAAGAAGGCCACAGTGCACGCTTCTTCTCTTCCAGGATGGCCTTCCTCTCTCCCCGCCTCTTCTTTTTAACCTCTCCCCTTTGTGCGTGAGTTAAGGGATTTTCCCAAATCCCTGGTCATAGTTGTTGAGAAAGGCGGCAGAAAAGGAAGATTACCCCAATGTCCGACGGGGGAGGGGGGAAAGAGTCGCGGCTGTTATGTGTTGGGGAATTTATCCCCCCACCCTTGTTCTTTCTGCATTTTATTACCTGCACATAAAAATAACAAAATAATTAAGTTATAGAATATTATAAACTTAAATGATGAGGCGTACAAATATTCTACAACTTAATTGCCATTATTAACACACCTAAACTGTACGATTATATATACTTAGGCTTAATACTAGTCCATTTTAAAGGACTCATCAAATACCCCCATGCCTAAGATTTGCTAGTCCCTAGCAAAAATAATAGAAATAATTAGAAGATTTCTTCTTTTCTTATTTCAAAACTTTAGAAATCCAGACAAATGTGAAGTGCTGATAGCCTAGGTAACAGATCCAAGTGAAAGAGCCGATTCGCATTGGGAGTTCATACATCACCCTTGGCAAAAATTTCTGTCGAGATAGGCAACTACTTCCCTCAAGGATAAAGCAGACGATAATCTGTAATTTGACCCCGACTTTTGGCTTAGGTAGGACATATCAAGTTGAATGGATCTGTATTTGGTGGCACACACTCAATTGATGCTACATATAGTCTAGTACGGCTCTAGCTCTCTAGACTATTAGACAAGTCAACTCTGAGAAAGGCTACACAACTGTGCTCTCTTGATGTTCCTAGGCACTCTCTCTTTTCTTTCTTTCTGAAATCACGAATCTCTCCAGATTTAGAAGTTATACTCACTATTTGGTGGCCTCACATGACATCCACACTTCAATTAAAGTCCTAATAACTCTATAACTAAGTTAGAGTTCTCAACCAGTATTCAGGCAATCAGAAATACTAGAAGGTAGGTATGGGTCATATTTGGTGGAACACGGTAGGTGTTCTGTTTCCTCAGAAACAGTGTTACATCATAAACTTTGACTTTTTTTTTTTGTAATATAACTATTTCTTCTTTTTCTTCTTTTTCTACTTCTTTTCTCTTTTCCCTTTTTTTTGTTTCTTTTTCAATCAATCACAACACAATACGGACTTTTATTTACGAGGCATTATTAGGGATGATGATGGTCAAGAGGAAGTTGTGTGGCTTATTTGGTGGAAGTACCTATTCTCGGCACCGGAAAGGAATGGATAGGACAGGCGTATTTCTAACCTTTGACACTATTACCCTCCTTCAGCAGAGGACTCTATGAAGGACGATCGTAACCATCCACCATAGTTATAGCTTTATTAAAACTCAATCTCTGTGTATCTGCCTTATTTGGTGACTCTCAGGAATTCACTTAAAGTACGTACACAGGAACGGAGAGTGAAAATTACGCCTAACTCTGAAGTATCATCATCTAATTATCCAGAACTTAAGAGTCCTTGCACTAGACTTAGCGCACCAGCAATCTCTCTACTTCTCACAAATATGAGGTGGATTTATTAGAAGATAGTATGCCTGACTCTCTATGAACTGTCAAAGGGTTCAGTAGACTACAAATGCTTATTGGTTTTCCCCAAGGATCCATTACCAAGTCTACGTGCACATGAAATAAATGTACTGGATTCTAAACTTAAGAAATAATTCCGGAAGAAAAACCTCCAATAACAAAGGTATTTTGCTAGGGACTAACCCAATCAGCTCAAGAAAAGAAATTTTCTTTTCTTTTTTTTTAATATATATAAATATGTATGCAAATATTTATAAATGCTATAAACACTATAAACATTCTCAGGTTATATTCCCCCATGCCTAAAACTGGCAATGTTCTCATTGGAAAAATATAGACATAGAAGAATATCACCTGAGAAGGAGAGTGGGAGGAGCTAAGGCTCCTCAAGCCGTAGTGCGTCCAAAACCTGGCCATCTAAAAGAGTAATATACGGTTTAAGTCGTGGGCCATTTACTTTAAAGTTTGCACCTGAAATAGGGTTCCTGATCTCTATAGCTCCATGAGGGAAGGTATTGATAACAACGTATGGCCCATCCCAACGGGACTTGAGCTTTCCAGGAAATAATTTAAGTCTAGAATTGAAAAGCCAGACCCACTGGTTGGGCGCAAAAGTCTTTCTAATGATGTGCTTATCATGGAAGACTTTTGTACGTTGCTTGTAAGCTTGAGAAGTTTCATAAGCTTCATTACGAAGTTCCTCAAGCTCACTTAATTCTAACATACCTTCTTTTCCCGCTTTATCCAGATTTAAGTTAACGTTTTTAATGGCCCAATAAGCTTTATGTTGGATTTCAACGGGAAGGTGGCATGCTTTTCCGTAGACAAGACGGAAAGGAGACATGTCCAAGGGAGTCTTATATGCAGTTCTGTAGGCCAAAAGAGCGTTATTTAGTTTTTTAGACCAATCCTTTCGATCAGACCTGACAGTTTTTTTCTAAAATTCGCTTAATCTCCCTATTAGACACTTCAACTTGCCCACTCGTTTGGGGATGATAAGGTGTGGCTATCATGTGGTTGACTCCCAAATTTTGGAGTAGTCTAGTGAAGTGTACATTCTTAAAGTGAGGTCCTCCATCACTTATGATCTTCCTTGGGCACCCATGCCGAGAAATGATATTAGCCTTAACAAAGCCCAAGACCACAGAATG
This sequence comes from Thalassia testudinum, assembly GCA_037157565.1. Classification (NCBI taxonomy): domain Eukaryota; kingdom Viridiplantae; phylum Streptophyta; class Magnoliopsida; order Alismatales; family Hydrocharitaceae; genus Thalassia; species Thalassia testudinum. Next base: position 16,480,641 of record JAZHRO010000071.1, on the reverse strand, counting down.
GTCATTGGTTCGCGTGGGGATGGCTTCTATCCATTTTGATACATAATCAACAGCCATAAGGATGTATTCATATATGAAGGACATAGGAAAGGGACCCATGAAGTCAATGCCCCAAATATCAAAGATTTCAACAGGGAGGATAGGTTGTTGGGGCATCTCATCCCTTTTTCCAATGGTTCCCGTCTGCTGGCAACGTAGACATGCGCCCACATACGTATGCGCATCTCGGAATAATGTGGGCCACCAAAAACCAGACTGAAGAACCTTATGAGCATTCTTCTTCGCACTAAAATGTCCCCCACAGTGGAGGTCATGGCAGAAACTCAGAACACTTCTTTGTTCCTCATCAGGGATACAACGGTGAAATAACTGGTCAGGGCCTATTCTGAAAAGCTCGAGTTCCTACCAGTGATAAAATTTAGCATTGGCGATAAACCTGTCTCGCTTCTGCTTGTCCCAAGTACTGGGGGTGATGCCCGTGACCAGATAGTTCACTATGTCAGCGAACCAAGGAGTTTTAGTTTCCACGGCCATTAGAGACTCATAAGGGAAAGTCTCTTGAATACCGCCAGTAGGGTTTGATGCCTCAATAGGGATCCTAGACAAATGGTCTGCTACCACATTCTCAACTCCTTTCTTGTCTTTAATTTCCAGGTCAAATTCTTGGAGTAGCAGAATCCAATGAATTAGGCGAGGTTTGGTGTCCTTTTTAGCCAGAAGATGCTTAAGGGCTGAATGATCAGTGAACACGACAACCTTGGATCCCAAAAGATAAGACCGAAACTTTTCCAAAGCAAATACTACAGCAAGTAATTCCTTTTCCGTGACCGTGTAGTTTTGCTGAGGATCCGTAAGGGTCTTGCTGGCATAATGCAGCACGTGAGGTTTGCCATCAACCCTTTGACCTAAGACCGCTCCCACTGCAAAATCAGAAGCATTGCACATAAGCTCAAATGGGAGGGTCCAATCTGGTGCTTGGAGAATCGGCGCGGTAATGAGGTCTTTCTTCAAAGCTTGGAAAGCCTCACCACATCTATCATCAAAATCGAAGGAGACATCCTTCGCTAACTGGTCGCAGAGTGGCTTAGAGATTTTATTGAAGTCTTTAATGAATCGCCTATAAAATCTAGCATGGCCAAGGAAAGATCTAACTTGACGAACATTGGCAGGCAATGGAAGTTTAGAGATGGAATCGATTTTTGCGATGTCCACCTCTAATCCTCTCTCGGAAACTACATGCCCTAACACAATGCCCTGCTGGACCATAAAGTGGCTTTTCTCCCAGCTAAGCACTAGTTTTGCCTCTTCGCAACGGGTTAAGACTTTATCAAGGTGTGAAAGGCACAGGTCAAACGATGAGCCATAAATGGAGAAGTCATCCATGAAAATTTCAACGAACTCATTGATCATATCAGAAAAGATAGCCATCATACAATGTTGGAAAGTGGCAGGAGCGTTACATAACCCGAATGGCATTCGGCAGAATGCAAAAGTGCCATAAGGACTCGTGAAGGTGGTATGCTCCAGATCATTAGGAAAACTGGCTATCTGATTGTACCCAGAGTACCCATCAAGAAAACAAAAGTACCTGTTCCCCGCCAATCATTCCAAAATCTGATTGATAAACGGTAAGGGGAAGTGGTCTTTCTAGGTAGCCGTGTTTAAACGGCGGTAATCAATGCAGACCCTCCAACCAGTTGAGGGTCTAGTGGTCACCAGTTCTCCTTGGTCATTCTCTTCCATAGTGTTTCCTGCCTTTTTTGGAACTACACGAATCGGACTGACCCATTTGCTATCTGAAATGGGATAGATAATCCTTGCATCCAACCATTTCAGAATCTCCTTTTTAACAACCTCCCGCATATTTGGATTGAGGCTTCTCTGCAAGTCTTGGAAAGGCGTCACGGACTCGTTCGTGTATATATGATGCATGCAAAGAGAGGGATCAACCCCCTCAATATCAGCAATTGTCCAGGCAATTGCTTCCTTGTGCCTTTGTAAACACTCAAGCAGAGCTCCCTCCTGCAATTCAGATAATGCAGACGAGATAATAACGGGGAGCGTGTTATTAGGGCCAAGGAAAGCATATTTCAATGTGCTCGGGAGGGGTTTCAACTCCAATACAAGAGCATTTTGGATTGAGGGTTTTAGTTGAGATGTCCCTGCCTCAGGCAGCGGATCTACCTTCACAGTCCAGGGTGGGGACAGAGACTCAGTGTGTATCCCCATCAACTCTTCTAGTTCGGGCATTTTCCTTTCATTTTCTTTAATAATCTAGGGATGGTCCTGAGATATGACCTTCTGAAGGGGATCTCTACATAAGAGTGCTGGAGTAGTCTCTTCAATTATTTCATCAACGACCTCAATCTGAGAACAATCTTCAAATCCGGGTTGCTTGTAAGTATCAAAAACATTCAACCGGATCTTCTTGTTCCCAAAGCCCATTTTAAATGCCCTGGATCTACAATTTATAGAGGCATTGGCTGTGGCCAAAAAGGGGCATCCCAGAATAATGGACGGCTTTGTGGGCTTATTAGATGGGTCAGTATCAAGTACCAGAAAGTCAACGTGGAAGAAGAAATCCTCCACTCTCACAAGGACATCTTCCAACAATCCCCGCGGTGTCTTAAGTGATCTGTCTGCAACCTGGAGGATTACTGGACTAGGCTTTAGCTTTCCTCCTCCCAAAAGGTCGTAGACAGAGCTCGGTAGAATGTTTACCCCTGCACCTAGATCGAGTAGAGCCTCGTCAATGTGTTGGTTACCTATAACCACTGAAATATACGGGGCCCCTGGGTCTTTCATTTTGGGGGGTGTTCCATGCTGAAGAACCGAGTTAACGTGGTCAGGCATGATGACCTTGGTTTGGACTTGTTTCCTAGATCGGCGCTTCTGGGTGCACAGGTCCTTCAGAAACTTGGCATAGGACGGAATCTGTTTAATCGCTTCGAACAGAGGCAAGTTAATCTGGACTTGCCTAAAAGTATCCATAATCTCTTCTGTCCTATCCTTGGCTCCAGACGAGCCAATAGAAGATTCCCCAAGAGAAGATAGGCGCTCTGGATAAAGCACCCTCGACTTCTGGGTAGAGGGGTCGTCATGGCGGGAAAGGGGTGGTGGAAGGACGACATCCTCATTGTGGGTGATTTTTTGTGAGGGAGAGTGGTGTGGCTCTTCCTCGAGTGAGATGGAAGTTGGGTCAGGTGTGGAAGGGGAATTCTGAGATGTAACCGTAGGAGTGTTATCAGGCTTGTCAATCTTTTTTCCACTCCTCAACACGGTCACTGCTTGGGCATGCTCCCTGAATACAACCCCCTTGCCCTTAGGGTTCTCCTCAGAAGAGCTAGGCAGCTTCCCCGGATCACGTTGCTTAATTGCCTCAGTAAGATGACCAATTTGGGATTGCATATCAGTAATCATCTTATTCTGAGATTGGATAACCATATTCTGATGCTCTTGCATTGTTTTCATCATGGCCTTCAGTTCATCCATCTCAAAGGGCTTATTCGGAGGAGGGTTTTCATAAGAAGGTTGGTAAGTGGGCTGGGGAGGTAAGGGTCTTGTATTCCCCGAGTTAGAAGCATCAGCTTGCTTCCAAGAGAAGTTTGGATAATTCCGCCACCCTGGATTATAAGTGTTGGAGTAAGGGTTATTGCGAGGGGGTGGAAACCTTGGGCCGCATTCAAGTCGGCCTGAATCAACTCAGGGAATTGGGTTGCCTGATGGCACTCCGTAGTGGCGTGCATTGTGCTTTGGCAAATGGAGCATTCTCTTGAAGCCTGAAAAAGTAGAGGCTGCTTGCGGGTTCATGCCGGGGTTTGCTAAAAGCCTATCAAAGTTTTTATTCAATAGTTGAATCTGATAAGCCAAATCCTGAGAAGCCCCAGCTTCATGGGCCTCTATCTTCATCTGCAATATTGATGGTTTTCTTTCTTGATATGCAGAGGACAGATGTATGGAGTTGTCGCTTAAAGTTTCAAATAATGCCCAGGCTTCATCCTTAGTTCTGGTCATGAAGGTTCCTGCACAGGCTGCATCAATGGTTTGCCTATGCCTTTCAGATATTCCATTATAAAACCTTTCGACCAACTGCCATCTTGGCACTTGATGGTGGGGGATAACCTAAGAAGGTCATTAAAGCGCTCCCAAGTCTCATGAAATTGCTCCCCTTCCTGTTGAGTAAAACCCATAATCTCTCTTCTGTAATGGTTGGTTTTACTCATAGGAAAATACTTTTTTAAAAATTCTCCCTTAAGGGTGGCCCAATCATTTACCCTTACATCGAGGGTATGATACCAATGCTTAGCTTTATCCTTTAGGGAGAGTCCTCATCAGCGCTTCATCAGTAAATCCCTGGAGCTTCACCATGGAACAGACCTCGGTGAATTCCTCCAAATGCCGGTAGGGGTCCTCCCTAGTAGTACCATAAAAAGAGGGTAATAAAGATATGGTACTGCTCTTGATCTCATACGGATTATCCCCTGCCGGCCGTCTTAGTGCTTGTGCAGGTTGGTTGGTAGGAATAAAATAGTCCTTTAGGGTCCTTTGTTGATTGGCACCTTGCTCAGCCATTTCTTCTCTTTCTTCTCCTAGATGAGCTCTCCTAATAATTCTCTCAGGCTCAAGATCAAACACTAGACTACCCTCAAGAGAGCGTCTACCAAGCATACAAAACACAATTCAGCAAAATTTTTATTTTATTATTGAGTAAGTCAAACCTCCACTCTAAAGATAAGTCAAAAGATCAAGACTTATCCCTCCGTTCCCACGTAAGTGGTATAAGAGGGGTGTGGACTTGAAATCTTAACCTTCTTTATTGTGGATGTTGAATTAGTTAATATAAATGGCCAAACAAGTTTTTCACTGCAGTTACATGCCTTAATTCAACCTTCGAGTGCCCTAGGACCTATACTTTGCTTGGATGATACTCCTAGGTGATCAAGGGAGAAGTTACTCCAAGGACGAACAAAGGGATGCAAGTAGGGCGAACCCTTCCTTTGAGGCGATGAGTATGCGGTGTCCCTTAACTACCCTTTTGTTCCTTTAAGGGGTGTTCCCCTTCGTGGAGTATCAAAACACTTGATCAAAAGATAGTATCACCACCACCACAAAGCACAATAGGAGGGTCTGCACCGTAAAGAGATCGGTGCCTATAGCCTTAAGGGATCAAGCCTTAGTGCGGTGCCTAATGTGAGTGCTCAGTGTCAAAAGTGTGCAACACACCGCAAATCTTTGTAATTTCTTTTGAAATCGCAGACAAGTCCCTTAGAATCAGATCAAATGTGAATTGCTTTTAGGGTTGAATCTGATTATTAGTTCTGCTTTTAGTTATGTGACCACTGAATTAGTAAATTCAAATAATTTGGTGGTCTTGAATTTAAATTGGAATGCAAATGCGTGGATAGAAGCTGGATGCAAAAGTTAGAAAGATATACTTGTCTCTAGCAATCTTCGTGCTAATATGCTTGCAATGCAATAATAAGATCTAATATGTTGCTCAATCACCCCTAAATGCGTGCACCTAAGGGCATGCAACTTCTAAATAAGTAGCTTGATATTTTCTTCATTGGTTTTTAAAAGCAAGCAAGCAGAAAATATAATCACGCATGCACCAAAAATATTGTAAGCCCTAGTAGCTAAAGAATGAGGGGACAAACCCCCAAAAATTTAGCCCCAAATTACTACAAGGGAAAAAAGACAGAATTAAATTGCGACGACGGAGAATCCTCTGCGAAACAGGATCTTGGTCTCCTTCGTCTTTTCCTTGTGTGGCTTAACTCGTGGTTGCTGTCGCTACTCTGTTGCGCCTCGTCGCCTCGACGGATTCCTTGCACAGTAATGAAAATGATTAGATAATTTCACAACTTAAAAGATTCAAAAACAATAAAGTAAATCTATTGCGTCTGTTGCCTCCCCGGCAACGACGCCAAATTTTGATAGACGACTTTTCACTTAGCGTTATAGTATTTAAGTGGTGGAAAAATCGACTAATAAAAAATAATGAAAATAACCGCTCGCAGAAGAGCAGGTCATGTCCACAGGGAGGCAATTATGCAATCAATACTTAATTGTTTAATGTTATTTCGGATAGTGCGAAATCCCTATTCAAATCTAACTTAAAATGTGAAGGAAAGTAGATTTGCAATAACTTAAAAAGATAAGGGTATATGTGCAATTTTTCCTCACAGAAATCCTCAATAAATTTATGATGAATTTATGCAATTTTCACGTGATGTGTACTAGAGACAATTAGTACTTAAGTTATGTCCCAAAATCAATCTTTAAACTAGTTAATATCAATATCATGCAATTGTAAAGAACTATGAGTGTTCAAACGCAATTCTGCCACAATATAATAATAATAAATAAAATCAAATTAGGTGGCAATGGCATTGAATGTAAATTTTAATAGGTGGAAAAAACAGAGCTTTCTTCCTCTCTCCTCCTCGCGAGAGAGAGAGAGAATCGCGGGGCTATCGCAAGGCTCAGGAGGACGGCGAGGATGAGGGCTCTCCGGTGGTGACAGTGGCGGCGACGGAGGTGGCCGGAGCTCCGGCCTGTTGAACAAGACGACAGAGTTGCTGTAGTGCTGCCTGCGGCTGTGCGAGCGTGCAGGCGTGCGCGTGCTGGTGTGTGGGCATGAGCGTGCTAGTTTGCACCTATAGATGGTGGAGGTACGCTTGTAGATGAGCGATGTAGCACGCTGCCTGCGGTGGGGCTTGCCGGCGCGCCTGCAGGGTAGAGAAGTGCAAGCTGTTGGTGAAGAGGTGCGCCTGCAGATGGCGCTGAAGGGAGCGAGCGGTAGGGTGCACTGGTTTGTGCTTGCAGTGGCTGGAGGGAGAGGCACACGGGTGTGCAGGCGCGGTGAGCAGTGGACAGCCTGTAGCGGTGCGGGCGCCTGCTGTGCGGTGCGTGAGCGGTGTGGCGTCTGCTGTGCGGTGCGTGAGCACCTGCAGCAGGGGAGAGATGCGCGGTTGGGTGGATGCGCTTGCTGTGGCGTGGATGTAGGGTGGAGAGGCGCGGCTTGGTGTGCGCGGGCAGGCAGATGGCACTTGCAGATGAGCGGTAGGGCGCATTGGTGTGCGCCTGCAGTGGCTAGAGGGAGATGCTGTCAGCAGGAGGCGTGAGGTTTTTCCCCGCAAGGGGGAAGAAGGCCATAGTGCACGCTTCTTCTCTTCCTGGATGGCCTTCCTCTCTCCCTGCCTCTTCTTTTTAACCTCTCTCCTTTGTGCGTGAGTTAAGGGATTTTCCCAAATCCCTAGTCATAGTTGTTGAGAAAGGTGGCGGAAGAGGAAGATTACCCCAATGTCCGGCGGGGAAGGGGGGAAAGAGTCGCGGCTGTTATATGTTGGGGAATTTATCCCCCCACCCTTGTTCTTTCTGCATTTTATTACCTGCACATAAAAACAACAAAATAATTAAGTTATAAAATGTTATAAACTTAAATGATGAGGCGTACAAATATTCTACAACTTAATTGCCATTATTAACACACCTAAACTGCACGATTATATATACTTAGGCTTAATACTAGTCCATTTTAATGAACTCATCAATATCAATGTTAATCTATTTAAAGATATCCAACAACTCCTTGTTGCTAGCAAGAGGCTTCTTCTTCCTGGATATTTCTAACACCTTAGGGTAAGGGACATAATCAGAATCAAGAGTAATGGGTTCCTATGCCTTGCCAAAATCATCTTCAGATTGGTCAACCAAGTCAAGTTCATTGGGGTCCTTGTGATTATTATATGTAGACCAAATTAGATCCTAGGTTCTAATTCCACTTCTCAGGGTAACAACACTAGCAGAGGCATTATAATTAGGGGTTGATCCTTGACATTGGTTTTGGAAAATAGGTGGGGCTTGATTAACCAAATTAGGAATATGAGTGAATCTAGGAGGAGTAGGGGGAGTAGGGTTAATCACTTGGGCTTGAGGTTGTGGCTCCCTAGTTTGGCTATGGTTCCAAGGATAGTTCCTAGGGTTAGGGACTGGTTGGGATGGAAGCATCCCGTTCTATCTAAAATCTACTAGTTGATCCATTTGTCCCATCAATTCGATCCTCAACTGATTAATTTCCTCTTTATGTTTCAAATTCATTTCTCGCATTTCTTTGAGGACAAGAACTAGATCAGTGGGTTGGGTTTCTTGAGTAGGTTGGTAAGTGTGTGGTTGTGTGTACCTATTAGGTTGCCCATAATTATTCTGCCTACTTGAGTTAGAACCCTAGGCAGGTTTCTGACTTGACCAATCAATATTAGGATGGTTACGCCACCCAGGGTTGTAGGTATTCAAGTACGGGTCATTCCTACTATAACCTTGAAAAGAGTTAGCATCTTCAAAGTAATTAGGCATTGGACTGCCTAATTGAGGATGTGAGGGCATCAAAGTCCCTCCTTGGTACCCAGAAAGAGAAGGGTCCAAGTACAGCTGGCTCACGGGTTGAGCCATGGACAGGTCGTTTATGTTGTGCACTAATTCCTAACCTAGAGAGGGTGGGGGTTGGGTGCGGGTCAAAACAGAAGTCCCTCTGTTAATCATTGGATTTACATGGGTAGCTGTACTTAAGGGGTTCTTGCCCTTCAACAAATTATCCAACCTATCTAGTCTCTTATCTAGGTTTTCCTCATTCTTTCCAAGCAGCTCCACCTTATCGAATCATTTTGCAATAATTTCCAGATCAAATGATCTTGAATTATCCTTAATCTCATAAACTCCACTCTTTGGTTGATTAGATCTATTAAAGGTGGACATAAAGGCATTGTTGAGGGAGTTTTCACTCATATTCTTAAATTATTCAAAGGTTTCCTCCTCATTTTTACTAAGGAAATTGCCCCCACATGCCGCATCAACAAAATTCTTCATATTGTCATTTAATCCATAATAGAATATATGGGCCAAAGGAGAGGGGACCATGGGAGAGAGAGGAGAGAGGTGATTGGGAGGAGACTCGTGGGTGACTAGGGTTGACTTTAGGAAGGGGGGCAGTCGTGGAGTTTGGATGGAGGAGGGTGGAAGGTCTTGGAGTTAGGAGGCTCACTGTCAACCCTTGGTGGATGAGGATGGTTGGACTACGGTTGTCTCTAGGCATGAGAGAAGATATGGAAGAGGGGGACCTATGGTTTCTTAGGGGGGTTAGCCATGGTGTTATCGCCTTCTTCTTCGAGAGGGGATGGCGGAATCCTTTACTTTCGTTGCTGCCAAAGAGGCCATGTGACCACCACCTGCTGCAATGAGGTGCGCTGCTTGGAATCTAGAGGGGAGGGCCATCGACATGCGGAGTGCATGCATGGGAGGGAGGCACAAGGCCCATGTTATGAGAAGGTTACATCCTAAAATCCTTATTTTGGCCATGTCCCTTAACCCTCTTGGTTGGCGAGATTTCATATATGGAAAGATTTGAGTTAGAAATCGTCGTCGTAGTGCATAAAAATCTGCTACTAGATAAGTTTATAACTGAAGCTCAAGGTGAGCCCCAGGTTGAACATGGGGAAGCGAACGCTTGGTTTTGTAAACCACGCTTTGATTTTATTTGTTTTGGGTGTTTTAGTCTTTTGTGATTTTTTTGATATTTTTACAAGGCAAGAGATCAACTCGATAATATCTAGCTAATCTACATGCAAAATAAGAGAAAGAGAGAGAGAAAGAGAGAAAATCAATGTATATCTAAAAGAGTTTGCTACAGATAGAAAAGTGAAAAACAACACTACAAAAGTGATAAAAGATAGAGAGAGGTGAGAAGAATCCCCTTCGACGGCTGCTTGGAGGACAACTTGCATTGACAAGGCTTGGAAGAAGGTGGTGATGAGTTGGAGGAAGGAGAATGGAGTTGGAGGAAGGAGGATGGCGTAGGACAACGTTGCAGTGAGGATCTACTTCTGGAAGGTGGTGAGAGGACGGCCATGGGATGCTCCACAAAGGGGCGTGAGAAGTGGGAAAATATTTTACTTTTCTACTCTAAGGAGCATCCTGGGCTTGGGACCAGCTCCTTAGAGCTTTGGAGGAGGTGAGGGAAGAAGAGGAAGAGATGAAGAAGAATGGGAGGGGTGGTGGTCCTTATATAGTGGAGGAGAGGAAGCAAAAAACAATGTATGACTCAAAAGTGACATTTAAAAGTGTCGCTGAAGACCCACCTTGGTTGTTGTTGAAGGCCCGCAGGCACTCGCACACACGCGTGCAGCGTGTGTGCACAGCTGGCACTGAGGTTGGAGGAACCACAGTTGTTGGATCGGAAACGAATGGCTGAGATGGTGCGGAGATCGTGCTCACAGATCATGTCGCAGCCACACGTACAATTGCGCACGTGATCACTTCAAGGTCATCTGGTGCACTCAGATGCGTCACATGGTGAAGTCACCGCTACTTGATGGCCATCCAACTGATGAATCGAATAGCGCCCGCGCTCGCGAAATCAGGTGTTGCGATCGGCGTTGAACTTGCGTTTATGGCTTGAGAACTCCCTTTACGACCGCTGTTCCACGTGCTCACAAGTATCGGGAAGACGAATTTTGCTGCTGAGGGTGCGAAGGCATCCTAGCTGTTGGATCTTGATCCAATGGTTGAAATGAGAGGGCAAGATAATGGGACGGGGTGCTTATGGAAGCCCTTGGGCTTTTCAGAAGATGCCACGTGGCATCATCTGGGCTATTCATCTTTAACTACTCCTTGAAAGTGCTAAAGATATTTGATTGGATCAATTTTCATGCCGTTGGATTGTGATCGTCAATCCGAACCCATCTGTGCAGTTGGATTTATTGTTTGAAGTTTTGAATTGCGTCACCTTGCCCCTTGGCCGTTGATCTTCCTCTGACTGCACATGGTGATACGAAACTCTGATCAAGACGATTTCAAAAGCGCTGGACTCTGATCGTCGTCCTGATCAAATTCGTTTGGTTGGATCATCAATCTGAGGCCCCAAAATAAATCTCCTTCTCTCCTGGCCACAAAAGGATGCAACTTAACCTATAATTTATACAAACTATTTTAAATGCAGAATGGTGCATGCTATGCAATATTTATAATATGGAATGCATCAATAAGGTTAGGAACATGCATAAATAGGCATTTTAACCTAAATGGATGTGTATACATCATACCCTCATGCCTATCTTTTGCTAATCACTAGCAAAACTAAACTATATGCTATGTATAAAACCAGAATTAGGAGTCGATCACTTAAGCATAGCTTGTTTAGTAACAAGAAGAAATTTCAACTAAGGTCCTAAACAATGAAGAGTCAACAGTGCCCGGGTGACTGCCAAAATGTAGAATGCCCAAGTCCTCACCTTATTTTGAAAAGGGAAGATACATTTTTGTTACTTTTTCTTCTTTTCTAAATTTTTTGTATTCTTTTGAGTTAAGAGTTTCTTGGCAGTTTTCTACGGCTACTCAACCTACCCAACACTCAAAAAGAACTGTAAGTTCTAAGCATCTTGTGAAAAGTGGTAGACTCACTAGGCGTTCGTTAAAATAGACTTCAGGTTTCTACGACCCTAGGTAAGCTTAAGAAGAATTTCTGCCTAAAGGTGTATCTGTTAAACCAATAGCTTTCTCCCTACTTGTTTTTAATTTTTATATGGGTTCAACACAAGGATGAACGCAGTGTGTATCTCTCTGGTTTATTCTACTTCCCCGCTTCTTCCCTAATTGTTTTGGAAATTATTTCTACATTTTTGTGAGCTGGGCTCTGGACAAATGGCCAATGGGGCATCAAACCCACGGCAACTTGCCAACCATAATCATGAGGTAAAGTGTGGCTTATTTATTTTTTTCCTTTTTCTTTTTTTTTAGTATATATATATATTTGTGTAGGTGGCTTTACTGATCTAAGATTTACCTAAAGACGGTAAAAGGAATATGGTCATGTAGTTAGATTTTGGATAATCGACCAATGGGCTGTTAGCCACGACAACTTGTTAACCATACTACCCTAGAAATCTTACCGCCAAAAGGCGAGTCAGAGCCAATAGTGTGTAGATGCTTTGGACTCAAAGTCCCCTCAAGTCAGAGGGCGGGTTGATAAGTCGTGTACTTATCACCCCAATTTATTAGCCAAATTAAAATAAAATTAATGTGGCGAGGACTCGAAAAACAGGTCCACACTTTAGTGGAAACCTGGGTTGATTAAGCTCGAAGACCTGAAGAGTCTAAGTGTTCAGATCCTGATAAACGCTAGTCTATCATCATTATTATGCATTAAAACAAACCTAGCTCTTAAGATTTTGCTCTGCAAATGGGTTTTTGGGTTGCATTTAAGCATCAATTAGGTTAGGCATGCATTGCATTTTTTATTATGTTTTTGATGTGTTTTTGTGAGTGTTAGGGATAAACAGATTGTCAGATCCCTAGAACCATAGCACTCGGGAAGGCAATTGGTGAAGGAGAAGCTCAAACTAGTTGGAACTCAGCTTGATCTAGCTCACCATAGCTAGAATCCAACTCACTTGAACTAGGGTTAGCTCCTCCTAGCTCCACTAAGCTCATCTCAGCTGAATGGCAGCTCAAGAGAGCTCATCTTAGCTCACCTTAGCTTAAGTCCTCTTAGATCCAGTGCAACTTAGCTGAGTCTAGCTCATCTCAACTCCCATTAGTTCACTGGGAGTTCTAGCTAGCTTAGCTGAGTTGACTGGAGTTCACCTTAGCTCAGGACCAGCTACATCCACTCCACTCAACTCTAGCTAGCTAAATATGATTTCATCTTAGCTTAGGATGCTCAAGTCCAGCTCCCGGGGACTCAGCTTCGCTCAACTTAGTTGAGCTAAGCTACCTTACCTACCTCAACTAGCTAGGTCCTCCTCGGGAGCACCAGACCTAGCTCCCCTCAGCTCCTTTCAGCAGAAGCCAGCTTGCTTTATCTTGTCTTAGCAGCTAGCAAAGAACTAGCAAGCCAAGCCAGCTAACGTAGCTCCATGCCATCCTCTTTAGTAGCTGCCAGCTCCAGTTCAGCTCGAGACTTCTTCTGTCCAGCTCCTCCCCTCAAACCCTAGCTCCAATTGCCTCCTCCTCTACTCTACTTTTAGCTAAGCTAGCCTAGCTATGCTCCAGCTCCCTTGGCCATCCACCACCCTAAAACCCTACCTAACTAGCTCCACCAACTAAGCCCACCTAAGACCACCTAAGCTACCTAAACCTCTACTCTATTTTGGTGCCAAGATAGACATCTCTTAGCCCCTCAACTACACCCAAAAGGCACCTTGTTTTGGCACCAAAATAGCCTTCTAGAAGCCCTCCCTTTTTGCACCAAACCACTCCCACATCATGGCCCTACACCTAACCCTACAACCTATCCTAGCCATCCATTCTAAGAGCCACCTATACCCCCCATCCTACTCTATAAAAAGATCCTTAACCACCAACATTTTCCTCATCCTCCATTAGTATAGTCTACCATATACCCACCTATAATTCAAGGCCAAGGAAGAATAAGAGGAGAAGAAGATTAAGGGGGCATCCTACCCGCTCCCTTGGTGCCTTCTTCCCCTTTTCTCTTCATCCTTGTGCCATGCCAAAGAGGAGCATTCTTCAACTTGGAGGACGACCAGGCAATTGGAGGGGGAAGGGTGGTGCAAGTCCACCCTTGGGAGAAGCATAGGCACACACCCCCCCCCCTTAGGACTTGCCTTGGAGGACATCATCTTGGCAGAGCTTTGCAAGGAAGGAGTTGGAAAGCCCCTTTTGAAGCCTAGGAGCCAATGAGCTTGGAGCAAGGAGTCTCTCATCTTCACCATCATTATAGGAGGATTGATGTTTTTATTATGTTTTGTAGATTTTCTAGTAGTAAAAAGCATTCCTCTACTAGGGTTCTCATGTAAACAATCTTCCTTAAATCAAGTTGCTTTCTTTACAATTCTTTTGTTGTATTTGTTTTCTTTCTCTCTAGCACTCTTCACTCCCTCTTCCTAATTTCTCTAGGCCTCCATGTGCCTAGGGTGAGCTTAGTGAGATGAATTAATTGTTACTTAGGCTTTAGCTTAGTGATTGTAGGCGTTAGTTGCTCTCCTGCCAACAACTCGCGTATTCGCTGTTATTTCAAAACATAAAAAAATATAACTTAAAAGCACCAAAAAGAAAGTTGATTTCCATTTTCAAGTAAGAGACTTATAATTTCAACATATTGACTCCTTGGACGACCCTAGATACTTCCTAATCTAGGTTTTATAAATTTAAGAGTTGATTGGTTTTACACGTTACAACGACGTATTTTACAAATCGCGTAAATTTCCGTATCACTTTTTGGCATCGTTAGGGAGGCACGGTTTTGCTTTATCATATTTCTCTTGCTTGAAGTGGATCTTATCCCCTTGTCTCTCTTCTCTCTTGTGTGCAGGAACTACAGGAAGAAAGTGGGAATTTGGAAGCAAGAGCTCAAAGTTCCTTTTCTTCCAATGATTTCAAGTTGGTTTCTCTTTCCTTGTCACATAAACCTTTAAAAAACTACCAAAAATACATTAAAATTGGCTTTCAGTATCTTAAGCATTAAATTTAGGTAGAGTGGTGCCATTTAAAATTCATTGTTTGCTTGATTGCTCCATTAAGCACCACTTTACCTTAAGTGTAGGTGTTCTGATTTTCGGGTCTAGACTTTTTTCTAGAATTCTAAAATAAATTATGAACATCATAGGCATCTAAAAATCTTGAAATTTCATCCAGTGATTCCAAATCAAGTGAGGAACATCTGTTCTAAATTTCGAAGCAATTGGACTTGCATAAGATTTTTTGAAAATTTATGGATTGTAGAGGGGTCATCTCCTCTAATCTTCCTATTTTGCTACTGTTTGCGAATTTTAGGAATTTTTATACTCATCTAATTTTTGTAAAATTTAGCTTTCTAGAATTCTTGTAAAATTCTACACATCATATAAAATTACAAAAATTTTCTGAGGCCGATGGTAGTACTGAAAAGTCCAAAATAGCCTTGGGTATCATTTCTGGATTTTGACAGCAGCATAAAGAAAAATTATAAATAAATATAAAAAAATTTCTAAAATCCCAAAAAAATATTTTTTGGAATACTTGTTTGATTTTCCATACAGTAGTGGTGTTGTTTGCATTTTTTGGACCACTACTTAAAAAGAAAGCTAAAAATAAACTCATTGGTAGTTAAATTTCTGTCTTAGGAGCAATTCACTTAGGGTTTCTTTTTGATTTCTAGACACCCACAATATAAAGGAAATATATCATCACCAACATAACCTATTTTTTCTTTGTTTGTGGAATTTCAAAACTTGTTTGAAACCTTAAAAAGAAAACCCTAAAATACATTAACCTAAATCAAATCCTAAAATACAGAAATACATCAAATTGTGTGACAACTTGAATTGCATTGGAATCACTTTCCAATTCTTGTACACACCATGCAAATTGAAATAATAGGGCATTACCCAAATCAACGCCCTCCACATTACGTGTGCACTCTAGTCTCCCAAGCCTAACTAAAAATTGTAGCAATTTGACCCCTAAGGTTTCATCAACTTAGGCTTGCTATATAGGTTTTAAGGTTTCTTTAGTTAATACCAATTTTGTCATCTATTTATGGTGTCAGGCTGAGGGGCCGTGTCAAATGACCAGGCGCGGGTTTGCACAAGCCCTTGGGGATTTTCCTGGGAAATGCTTGGGCCCAAACCTCCCCTTATGCAACTTGGCCAGATTTGTTGATAGAATGGGTATTCACTATTGATTTCTTATTTTCTAGGTAGATCAAGTCTTAGGTTATTTTTTTAGGGAGTTACATTTAAGTTAGGTTTAAAATTTTGTTTATTTGAATTACACACTTTCTCTCATCTCCATTTTTTCTCCTCTCCTACTGTTTCTTCCATTTTGCATGAGCGGTAGTCTAAAACTCCACACTTGGAGGGACCACTTGATTTTGCCTCCCCAAAAAGACTTTTCCTACATTATTTTCTCTTCTTTAAACATGGAAAATTAGAATTGGTCCTCTAACCTACATGCTAATTATTCTTTCCCTAATCTTTCCACTCAGGAGCTTCTTAATCAGGGCTCCCTACTTAATTTCTACTCCATAGTGGCTCAGCTACAAACTAAGCAACAACAGTTGAATATAGAGATTTAACAAACCTAGCTAACCTAGGGGGTCCTACCACACCTACCCAAGCTCCACACATTCCACATCTCACCCCTTCTAACATCCCAAAGAGACGAAATTTGCATACTACCCATGTTGAGTATGATCATTATTCTGAGGCTTTCTATGGTTTAATGCGGAATTATATTTATCCAAATCATTACCCCACTCAAAATGTCTCCACCTTCCAGGAGCAATTGAAAAATTCCTTTAATTGGAGGAATTATCTGACTCACTCCTAGACCAATCCAATTCCTCACCAACAACAAAACCTATTTGGAGGGTATGGTTCAAATCAAATTTATCAATCTGGGTCATCTCAAGAAGACATCAATGCCTAGATGATGAAAATCTTGTAGGAGATGCAAAGAAAAACTATGAAAATCACAAGTGTTATTAACAATCTCAATGTTCAAATTAGGGTTATTCTGACTCAAAGACTTGCAGAACATTTACCATCCCAGCCCACACCAAACATTGTCAATCAAAGGAACCAACACCCGGGTGGACACCAACATTAGAACCACACTAATCAGCCTCATATTAACCCAATACCTCAACACCAACTCGGTTTCCATCAACATCAGGCCCCCCACATCCTCCCAGTGATGACCAAACTGCATATGTAGATACATTGAGTAGGAACACCACCACTGATTTAGGGCCTTTAAATCAAATTGATGAAACCCACTCTCAACCTCTGCAAATCGAATCTCCTAACCTGACTCAGGAAGAAGAAAAAGAAACACCAAAAACACCAGATTGAAATCCTATCTCTCACTCTCAAGTGCTACAATCCAATCCTTTTAATCAGAAATCGTAGCCCTCACACCATGATCTTTTGGATTTATTTGGGCAAGTCGAGACTAATATCCCCTCCTAGATGCCACTCCTGCCTATGATAAATTTTTGAAAGAAAGATATACTCCAAAATGGCAGGCCCAGGATCCAGGAAGGGTGGTCTTTTCTAAGACAGCAAGCTCAGTTCTTCGGATCAAGCTACCTTTCACAAAAAGGGACCCGGGCACATCACCCATCTCGATTGTCTTAAATGACACCACCTCTTTTCGCACCCCTCTTGACTTAGGTACCTCCATTAATATCATTCCCTCGGTCTTATTTGAGGAATTTCGATTCGGTGATTTAAAACCTACTAAGGTTCAATTTCAATTGGAAGACCAATCTCCCATTCAACCATGGGAAATTTTTGAGGGTAGTTTTGTCAAGGTCCGGAATTATCTATTTTCGGTTAATTTTCTAGTCCTTGACATAGAGGTACATAAGGCTCTCATTAATTCCATCCTTGGAAAGCCCTTTCTGATTATCGCAATAGCTAATATCAACTCTCATTATGGGAAAATGAATATAAGTTGCGGTAACCAGATTTTCTCATTAGATTTATTTCATGCTTCCAAGAGGTCCATTGATCTTGAAATTTTTGAACACAGTAATAATACAATGGAAGCAGTATTTGAGAAATCTTTGTTGATCAAATTCTACTCAACTCTGACCACCATGGATCTAGATTTTATTAATTCCTATTCTCAAGATGATTTTGTGGTCCAAACTTTGCAAATCAACTAGGGTTTGACTTTTACTCTTTCAATCTTCCTGATTTTTCACCAAAAACATCCACACTAACTTCACCCACTGATGGGAACACCATCATGAGCCCTAACTAAATCATTTTGACCCAATGAAGTCAATAAATGCTCCAACATAACCAACTAAAGGTCATAACTTACTGTATAACCTTTCTGAGAGAAACACAAGCTAGGGTTAAAACTGTAATTTTACCAACTTATCATGAATGCAATACAAACATGGGTTTTCTAAAGGGTCGAATAAAGGTCAAATGGTCTTAATAAGATAACAAGTGGGTTGAATCAGACAGAAAAGGGTTTATGTGTGTTCTGAGAATTAAATGACTTTTGAAACCCTAAAAACAGACCCACTCAATTAACCAAGGTTATGGTCAGGATAAAATTCACTTAAATCCTCTAAAAATCATAGAAAAATATTCTCTAGGGCTTGGTACCTTCAATTTGGCCATCAGAACTCATCTTGACTTAAAATGGAGTCTTAGAAAGATATTTGCCCTAATTTGGGTTTTTGCATAAATTACCAATCAAACATGGTCAAAACCAAAATCCAACCTTACCATTGTATTTCTTAGGTCTAAATTAGGTTTGTACCAAAATTTGGACCTAAGATGAGTTTTCCTTGACCTAGTTTGCAAAAAGGTTCTGTCTGATTACATTTAACTTTAAAATACCCTTGCATTTAGCCCCTTAGCTTCTTCGTCATCTTCACAAGGGTCCCTATACCATTATCGCGGAGGAAACCTACTCTAGCGACCTTTGACAGGGAGTATTTCCTTGATTGCTTGGAGAATCCCTTCCAAAATTGGAAGGGAGATCCTCTGAGAAATTCTCTCTAGTATGAACCTATTGATGAGCTCTGATTCCCTCCAAATCTCTTATGTGAATGCATGAGAGATTTGGGTATCCTAACAACTCCCAAGTCCGGTGACCTTCCAAGCTTGAGAAGCTTGCTTCCCAATCCCTAACCGCCACTCAGATCCCTATTTAAAGAAGCCCAGATCTTCCCGCATTCTCCAGCTTGAAATTGGGCTGGAATCCCCCTATTCCTCTCTCCCTCCAGCCGTAACACTCCGCAAGTTTCGGTGGTCTCTCCCTAACTTCTTCGTCGTTCGACCACAACACTGGTGGCGGATTCACCTTGACCTCCATCCTTCGTGTCAAGCAATACCAGTCATCGCCGTCCTTTCCCCGTCTTTGCCGCCGCCTCTCCTATGGAGGTTCATCTTCCCCACATCCGGCAACCACATCGGCGTGGGATCCCTTTCCCTTTCGTCCCTTAGAGTAGACTTTTAAGTTCCCTCTCTCTCTTACTTTCTCCCTCTCTCTCTGTTTCCCAAAACTGACCACCAACGCTACTGAACACCGTCACCTCCTCCATCTTTGGCCACCCCCTCCAGTGAGGCCATCCCACCTCCATAGGCCACCATAACCCTCGCCAACCCTCGCAAAACCTTCACCACATCTCATTGATCACTTTCTCTCACTTTATTCACTGTGTCACTCACCCAACTCACCCCCCGAACACACCCACTCACACGCACACAGTCTGCCCTAAGCACGCACTCATAGACACCTACACGCCACACCACCACCCCCAGCACATTTGTCGTGCTCCGACGATACTCCCTGAGCACTCTGACATGGCTGATGAGAACCTCATCATGAGCCATAACTAGCTCATTTTGACCCAATACAAAGGATAAAAGCTCCTACATATCTCAAGGAAAGGCGTAACTCAGAGAATTCTGAGTTTGAGAAGAAAGCAAGTCATAAGGGGTAAAAGTGCAATTTTACCAGTATAATCTACATACAGGGTAATTCAGGGCCCAAACATAGGTCAAAACAGCTTAATAAGAATAAAAGTGGGATGAAATGATCTAGCAAGGGCTACAGCAATTCCAAGAAACTAAATCTGTAACCCTAAAACAACCCACTTCAATTCACAAGGTTCGAGGAAAAGTAAAAATAGAATAAACCCTCTAAAATTCATAGAAAAATAATCTCTAGGGTTTAGAACCTTCAATTTGGCCTTTAGAACCCATTTTGACCTACATTGAGAACCATGCCCAATTAATAACTTAATTTGGGTTTTTGCGCAAATTGACCGGTCGAACAAGGTTTAAGATGAAAATGAAATTCACCATCAGATTCCTTAGGTCCTAATTAGTCATGAATAAAAACTTGAGCCTAAGAAGAAACCTCCTTGACCGACTTTACACTTTGGTCCTCATATATTTACTCTTTGGCCCTCAACTTTTGAACCCTCGCATTTTGGCCCCTAACTCTCCTTCGTTCTTTGCAATCAGGTCCCTCCTGCAAAACCCTGCCAGCACCATGCTCCGGCGACCTTGCGCGGAGCATGGCGCCGCGCAGGGTGAGGTGGGGGACCTGGCAAGTAAACTGGGGGTGCCCTGCGTCGTCAGCCGTCGCAGGGGCACCCCCCTGGTCATTGTAGGCCACCATACCGGCCGTGCGAACGCACGGACGGTATGGGTTCATGTTCCGACCATTCTCCGACGAGGGAGACACGTCGTCTCCCTCCGCCTTCCTCCCTGCTTCATCCCTATAAATACCCCCCGCCGCTCCACCGACGAGGGCAGCCTGGATCTGACGGAGAAAACCCCCAGCTTTCTTCTCTTCTTTCTCCGGCAGACGCTCACCAGCTCCGGCGGCTTCCTCCCCCTCCACCTCTTCGCTCTGCCGCACTACCAGCAGCAGAGACTTCCTCCCCTGCTCTTCCCGCGCCACGCCGCACCCAGCTGGCGCCTCTCCAGCCCTCTGCTCGCCGCCGCCCCTCTCCCTGAGCATCGTCTTCTCCGGCGACAGTCGATACGACTGTCGCCCTGTTCCTCCCCCTTCGTCCCTGCAAGTAAGTTAGACCTACTCCCCTTCTTCTCCTCTTTCTTCCCCCGCTTTCAATTTAGTCAATTAAACCCTCGACCGCTCCTGTTCACCCTCACCCTCTTCGCCTCCGACCACCCTCCGGCGAGCCGCTCCCATCACCTCAGCGACCCACACGGCTCGCCGACCACCGCAGAACCTCCGCCTCCTCACCCTGATCCTCTTCCGCCCCTCCACTTCCCACCAAACACCCTCTGCAGATCCACCGAACACACCCACTTCCTCGCTCACAGTTTGACCTAGGACGACCTGTTAGCTCCATCTCGCCCCCTGCAGACCCCCTGACCACCTTCGCCGTGCCGCGGCGAAGGTCTCCCGCCTGTCTGATTTGGCCGAGAGGCCGTTCTTCTGTGACCAGGTGACTCGCCCGCCGTCGCCATTACTGCGCAGGCAGAGCTGCTTCACCTGCAGGTGCAGGCACGCCTTCGCCCAGGGTTGACTCCCAGGTTGCGCAGGGACTCTCCGCGAAACGTCCCTGGTTCACAGACGGGGCGAAGGCCGCGCGGGAAGCCACGATCGCCCACTGCTCCATCCGCGACGCGCGCTCAATTGGGGTGGGACATTTAGTCCCACCTCGGAACCTCTCGGAGGCGCGCGGACGCATAAAGGCAAAAAGTGCCTTATGCTGTCTGCCTCCTGACCACGGGGTGAGGTCCCTCTCACCCGACCCGACCCGGCCTCGTCCGTGACCACGCTCCGCGGACCTGGCCCGACCCGATTAGACTGACCTGCACTCCTCACCCACCACGCACGCCGGTGGGCCTGGACCCGGGCCTGACCCGAACCCGATTACCCGGTAGCGCTCTGGGAGAGCTTCCGAAGAGTGATTTCAGAGAGAGAGAGATACGCGGGGGAGGGGGGTAGAGTAGGTTTTGCCTCTTGACGAAAAAACTCTGAAGTGTGCAGGCCAAAGAAGAAGAAGCAGACCCGCTGAAGAAGAAGGAGCTGCTGCACTGTAGCAAAGGCATCGTTAAGTCGTCTCAGCACCGGGGCAGACGACGGAAGGTCAGCAGCCAGAGCAGGAAAGAAGACAGGCTGAAGAAGAAGGAAGAGCAACGGCCAACGCGAAAGAAGAAGAAGAGAGGTCAAGGCAGAAAACCAAAGAAGAAGAAGAACAAGGAGCTCTGAAGAAAGAAGAACATCACCAACGGAAGAACAGCAGGAAGAAGAAGAAGAGCACCACCATTGCAAGAGAAGAATATCACCTGAACAGAGAGAAAGAAGGAGATCTAAAGAAAGAGAGAAAGAAGAGCACCCCCCTCTGCAGAACAAAGAGAACAACAAATTCTCTCTCTTTATTTTTGTAAAAGAAACATGTATATCTCTAGAATACAACTTGCTCCCTGAGTTCGACCTCGGGAACTCTTTTATTTTTCCGAGTAAAAAAATTTTTATATGAAACGTTGGTAACAACCGGCTTTACTACAATGTTATAACAAACCCGGTTGCAGCCACGTCTTCAATGGCCGAGAGGTTGTTCTATTGATTTCAAGTGCACAGCCTTGTCCACCATAGGCGAGCAAGCTCGAAGCTTGCTTGAAGCTGCTCCAGGCTTTGCGGTCCTAGGTGACGCTCCCAAGACACGTGGAAGACTCTTGTGCATGCACCCAGGACCTCAATTGCAGTTGCGAGCATCAGCAGTTGCTGTAATTGGAAGCACCATCCCTGTTGTAGGCGTGCGAGAAAAGGAGTGCACGGATAGTCTCACCTCAGATACGAAGAAGCGCCCGCACCCGCATAAATTACAAAAGTGCCTGCATCTGTTCGCCTCAGTTACCATGGGGTGAGGTCCCACTCACCTACACCTGGTCTCGTCTGCAACACTACCTCTGTAAGCCTGGCTGACCCGACCCAACCTGCACTCCTCGCTCACCACTGCACGTCGGTGAGCCTGGACTCGGGTACGCACCCGATTCGATTACCCGACCGACTGTGGCTCTGGGAGAGCGAGACTGAAATAGAAAGAGAGAAAGAGAGAGAAGAGTTGCGTGGGGTAAGGGGGTTTTTGCCCTGGGAAGATTGGTTCTGACACTTAGTCGGATTCAGAAGGAAGAAAGGTTAGAGAAAAAGAAAGCTTAAGGAAGAAGAAGAAGAAGGGGAGGATTGCAGGGGTGAAGGTAGAAGAAGAAGGATCATTGAGCTGAAGGCCTGAGAAGAATAAAAGACGAAGGAGCAAAGCAGAGATAGAGAAGAAGAAGAAAGGAAGAATCAGAGAAAAGGAAGAAAGGAAGATTCAGAGAAAGGAGGACTGTAGTAAAAGTCATTTAAGACGTCTGATTGAAAAATTAGACGTCTGAATTCATATTCCCTTCTTTAGTACATTTTGGGTAACTATTCTATGTATTAGACTTATAATTGGTGATTCACATCACCATTATTTTGTTTAAAACTCTTTTTACTCTTCATATACTCATATGCTCTACATTTCTAATTAGTTTTTGAGTAATATTTTGTGTTCAAATTGCATTAATTGTTGAGATTAGTGTTTGAATTCCATTTTCTCCCTGTGTTCGACCTCGAAATATTTTCGAGTAATAAAAATTATATTTGTTTTCAAAGCGATTTTGACTATACTGCAATGTGACACTTTTAAACATCAATCTCGCCCTGACAAACACCCACCCTACATCTCACTGACTACTTTCTCCCTCCCTTCCCATTAGACCTACCACCTGACCCACCCAAGTCTGGCATTTTACATGAACTTCAACCATGGCCAGATCCGGGTCATTCTTCCATTTTTCCATTTCATTTTGATCCCAATTTCTCTACCAATCATCTTTTCAGGGATCTTGAGGAAAACACATTTCTTGAGGACATTTAAGTGTCCAATTATGTACACAATTGCCCGTCTTCTGTGCATACCTTCACATCTTGCTGAATTGGTGTAAAAGATAGCACTGGATGGGAGGTAACCCATCATTTCCCTTTCTTTTTCCAGGTTTTGACCATCCTCAAACTTGACTGCCTTTCACTAAGGTGATCCCTTCTCCCTCTTAATGCATGAGGACATTGCATATCATAAGCATGGGGGGTGTTTTTAAAATTTTGACGATTAATTTAGGATTTTCAAAACCTAAAAACATGGATTTTTCTTGTCATTTTCTTGTTTTCTGCTTGCATGCCCAAAAAATAAAAATGTTGAAAACTTTTTGAGGAAAATTTTGAAATCAGGTCTAAGGTTGAAAACTCACTTTTGGTACAATGGGATTTAATCTTTAACAAACTAGGGATAAGGATATGAATCTGATCGTTAGAATTTCAGGGTATATCTTTAGACTAGATTAGATATCCTTCTCAAAAGTTTCACCTGAACTCATGATAGTTCAGGTGACTTTATCCTCTTTTGTAATATGGAAAGTATCTAGCTTACTTTCTGATTCAAAAACTTGCATCTCGTGCAATATTTCTTGTGTCAAATTTCACATACAAGCCAGCACCTAAAAATAACTAAAAATTAGAAAAACCCCCTTGTTTGGCCTTAGTAAAAGTATGAAACTGATCATTGGTTTGAGTTCCCACCACCGAGGAGGAAAATGCCTCCTTTGAGGATGCGATGTCAACATGTTACCGCCTCGGCGCTACTCTATATCTATATTTCATATCTTTAGAGAGAGCATTAAAGTGCATTTTTACAACTCAAGTGTCTTGGACAGTGCTCTACCTGTAGTGTTGGATCAAGAGATTAAGTATGCTTGGAGCACCCCTTTGCACTACATTGTGTTTTGGGGTTGTGAGCTCTTGGGTGGTGTCATGGACAGTGCTATCTCGAAGTACTGGTGCCAGAGCCCCCTCGAGGATTGGTAATGGGAATGATGATCCTGACATATCTGTTATAAGACTAAGCTAAAAATAAGCATGGGGGCGAGAGAAAAAAAAGTTTTAAACCAAAAACACACCATTTTAAATGTTGGCTTTTCACAAGCATGGACACAAGGTTTTAAAGGTTATTACAAGTTGCGAATCAGATTCAAGAGCTAGAAAAATCCTAAAAATAAAAATTTCAAGTCATCTGAATCAACAAAGGGTTAATCTGTGAAATTTTTTGAGGATATCATTATCCCATTTTTATCTAATTTTTGGATCTGAAAATAAATCCCGATGTTTATCTTTAACAAATCCTGTACCTCTTGTGTTTAAACTAACAAAGATACCGTAATCTCTTTCTCCTTAAAAAGTTGAAAAAATTAGATTTCCCCAGAATTTCGTTTTGTAAAATTTAAAGTATTGCTAAGAGACTAGCAAAAGATAAGAATGGGGGTGTGATAAATGCTAGTTTATCATCATTCTTATGCATTAAAACAAACCTAGCTCTTAGGATTTTGCTTCGCAAATGGATTTTTGGGTTGCATTTAGGCATCAACCAGGTTAGGCATGCATTGCATTTTTTATTGTATTTTTGATGTGTTTTTGTGAGTGTTAGGGATAAATAGATTGTCAGATCCCTAGAACCCTAGCACTCGGGAAGGCAATTGGGGAAGGAGAAGCTCAAACCAGCTAGAACTCAGCTTGATCTAGCTCACCATAGCTGGAATCCAGCTCACTTGAACTAGGGCTAGCTCATCCTAGCTCCATTTAGCTCATCTCAGCTGAATGGTAGCTCAAGAGAGCTCATCTTAGCTCACCTTAGCTTAAGTCATCTCAGATCCAACTCAACTTAGCTGAGTCTAGCTCATCTCAGCTCCAATCAGTTCGCTGGGAGCTTTAGCTAACTCAACTGAGTTGACTGGAGTTCACCTCAGCACAGGACCAGCTACATCCAGCTCCACTCAACTCCAGCTAGCTAAAGATGATTTCATCTTAGCTCAGGAAGCTCAAGTCTAGCTTGAGCTAAGCTACCTCAGCTACCTCAACTAGCTAGGTCCTCCTCGAGAGCACCAGACCCATCTCACCTCAGCTCCTTTCAACAGAAGCCAGCTTGCTTTAGCTTGGCTTAGCAGCTAGCAAAGAACTAGTAGGCAAAGCCAGCTAAAGTAGCTCCATGCCACCCTCTTCAACAGCTACCAGCTCTAGTTCAGCTCGAGACTTCTTCTGTCCAGCTCCTCCCCTCAAACCCTAGCTCCAATTGCCTCTTCCTCTACTCTACTATTAGCTAAGCTACCTTAGCTATGCTCCAGCTCCCTTGGCCATCCACCACCCTAAAACCCTACGTAACTAGCTCCACCAACTAAGCCCACCTAAGACCACCTAAGCTACCTAAACCTCTACTCTATTTTGGTGCCAAGATAGACATCTCTTAGCCCCTCAACTACACCCAAAAGGCACCTTGTTTTGGCACCAAAATAGCCTTCTAGAAGCCCTCCCTTTTTACGCCAAAACACTCCCACATCATGGCCCTACACCTAACCCTACAACCTATCCTAGCCATCCATTCTAAGAGCTACCTGTACCCCCCATCCTACTCTATAAAAAGAACCTTAACCACCACCATTTTCCTCATCCTCCATTAGTATAGTCTACCATATACCCACCTATAATTCAAGGCCAAGGAAGAAGAAGAGGAGA
Organism: Thalassia testudinum; assembly: GCA_037157565.1. Lineage (NCBI taxonomy): Eukaryota > Viridiplantae > Streptophyta > Magnoliopsida > Alismatales > Hydrocharitaceae > Thalassia > Thalassia testudinum. Next base: position 16,454,547 of record JAZHRO010000071.1, on the reverse strand, counting down.
AGAAGATTAAGGGGGCATCCTACCCGCTCCCTTGGTGCCTTCTTCCCCTTTTCTCTTCATTCTTGTGACATGCCAAGGAGGAGCATTCTTCAACTTGGAGGACGACCAGGAAATTGGAGTTGGAAGGGTGGTGCACGTCCACCCTTGGGAGAAGCATAGGCACACCCACCCCTTAGGGCTTGCCTTGGAGGACATCATCTTGGTAGAGCTTTGCAAGGAAGGAGTTGGAAAGCCCCTTTTCAAGCCCAGGCAGGAGCCACTGAGCTTGGAGCATGGAGCCTCTCATCTTCACCATCATTACAGGAGGATTGGTGTTTTTATTATTTTTTGTAGGTTTTCTAGTAGTAGAAAGCTTTCCTCTACTAGGGTTCTCGTGTAAACAATCTTCCTTGTTAAATCAAGTTGCTTTCTTTGAAATTCTTTTATCGCATTTGTTTTCTTTCTCTCTAGTGCTCTTCACTCCCTCTCCTTAATTACTCTAGGCCTCCACATGCCTAGGGTGAGCTTAGGGAGAGGAATTAATTGTCACTTAGGTTTTAGCTTAGTGATTGTAGGTGTTAGTTGCTTTCCTGCCAACAACTCGCGTATTCGCCATTATTTCAAAACTTAAAAAATATAACTTTAGAAACACCAAAAAGAAAGTTGATTTCCATTTTCAAGTAAGAGATTTATAATCGCAACATATTTCCTCCGTGGATGACCCTAGATACTTCCCTATCTAGGTTTTATAAATTTAAGAGTTGATCAATTTTACGCGTTACAATAATGTATTTTACAAATCGCATAAATTTTCATATCAGGTCCTATCGTCTTATTTCCTAAAGTTAATAACTCTTAATGCCTATGTTCTCTTCCCCTAATTCTAATTTTTTTACCTTTTTGAGTTTTTAATTTTTTTTTAATAAAAGAAATTTTACGGAGTTAACAAAATAATTTCAGGGTTAAGTATCTACCCTACATGCCAAAATGATGAAATATCCTCATTGTAAAAATAAAGACGTGAAAAGGGTAGAATAAATAGAATATCACCTGAATTTTATGAAAAGTCAGTCGGCGCCGTAGATAAACTGGGGTATACACACGTGCTGAGTTTAATGTCTTTAGCTAGGCATAATATACAAACAAGGAAGAAATTAAGAATTCACAAGTTCCGGTCAAGATCAAAATAAGAAGATTTTTCTTAGGACCCTTCAACAAGTATCCATAGATGTGGACTAGATTATGGTGCAAACCCATGCCCTAGGGTTGATGGTTCTAAGGCTCTAAATAATAAAAATCTAGAACCGAAGATATTTCAGCTTGTGGGGCTGGGTCCGCTATTTATGAGAATGCAACCCAAATCCAAAATGTCGGGCAATAGCGAAGTCTGGATCAATAGAAGTATTTGTCCTCTTAGAATTCAAATCAAAGAGATAATTAATTATTTTACATTTGAGTTGCACATCTTGAAAATCAAAGATATCGTAAGGGTCCTGGTAAAAGGTTGGTAGTTTCAGGTCAATAGGAACACTTAGATCTAAAATTGTATTTCCCTTAGAATTAGCCTCCTAGATTTTCATTTCCAAATTTCTACCCTCCAAAATCAGGATTTTTGGGACGTCCAGATCATTGTACACCCCATCTAAAATATCCAAGTGAAATAATTGTGGATGAATCAGGATTGACTTGGGTATAATGATTTCAAAAATATCATCATTCAGCTCTTTAGCGTGTGGTTGAGGAATGGGGCTATGGATTGAATCTTCCATCAAATCAAGATTTTTATCCTCTAAGTTAACCCCAACCGAATCAAATTCCTCAATTATAAGGCCATCAAATGATTGATCAAGTTCCTCTAGCCCGTTTGTCTCACTAAAATCATCTTCCCTAAGCTCAAGTGAGACTTCACCTAAAGATTCTTCACCTTCAGAGTCAAAGAATTCTTGATCCTCATTTATATGTCTCAAAATTATTTATCATTTCCTGGCCCATGGGGACATATTTTTCCTTATTCCCTAGCTTGGGGATCTCGGGTGAGAAAATCACATCATCCTCAATTGATTGCTTTAAACCAACCTGGTCATCCCCGATCTCATAAAATGTGTCCCCCTTGACAAGTGCCTGAGCAGGTTCTTACATTGGCTCTCCTGAAGGGGGTTCATCCTGAGAATCATTGCAAGATTGGACTAGGGCAACCATGAATTTCATCTCAGTCTTGATAATTTCCCAAGTAAAAACTCACTCGAGCCCTTATCCTTAACATCTTAGAGCCAATCCAATAACAAACTATTCAAATTGTCAATCATTTGAATCAGGGGCTCCAATTCTTCATTGTGGGGTGTTGACTGTGTTTCTAAAGATCGTATGGTGTTCCTCAAATTGGCCAACACCCTATCTTTGACTTGGTTCACATGAACCAAATAGTTCAGTTCAGGGTTGGGTGGGTTTGGGTTTAATCCTGGGAAGTTTAGGAGTTGAGGTTCTTGGGATCCTCCCTGATAATAAGTCACTTCGGGTTGTTCACAGTGGGGTGTTGACCTATATTCAGTGTAATCCTGGGGAGGGTAAGAGTTGTAATTAGCATATCCTTCTTGATTGTAGATCAGGTTAGGTTGATCATCAAAGGGTGGAGATCTATAATCAGTGTAGGCATGACAAGGATAATAATCATAGTCTTGTTGTCCAGGGTTAGGCCCTAGACACTAAGGTCTAGAATCATATCCCCAATCAAAGTTATCCTGATTAAGGGATGTGTAGTCATAAGTTGGGTCAGGATAGTAATCATCTTGGGGATAAGTGGTGGTAGGAGGGTAGGAGTGAAAATGTGAGTAGGATGTGGAAGGATCCATGGCAAAGTATGAGGGAAAACAGAGGGGAAAAAGGTGCCTTGCAGTACAATCAAAGCAAACCTGTTCTTAGGTGGGTAGCCTAAGGACCTACAGACTCTCAGAACTGATCTTGAGATGAAAGAAATGATTTGGTCTACTTCTATCTGATTAATCCAACCAGTTAGAGGGAGGGATTAAAGAGAAGGTTCTTCCTTTGGCTTGTGCCTTTGGTTCCTTTGATACCCCCCAACCATGGTCGTTTGGCACTACTCTCCTAGCTAGACATTAGATGGAACGGTAGAAGAAGATTAATTGAAAAAAATATCAGTTGGACTCCTAAAGAGAGTTAATCCTTAAAGCCAACGTCTACTCAGTTTTACTTAGGCTTGGGATGATTGTGCTTGTGGAATGTGATGGGCCCTTTAGATGGGTTGTGCCCTTAAAGATCAGTTAAGATGTGTGTGCGAGCACAACCAGGGTTTTCAAGCCAGATTATTAAATGAGGTAGATTTTAAAGTTCAAATCTTACTTAGTAGCTTTTAGGGTTTAATCTTTAGGTATATTTAATCAAGGTTTAGTGGAACACTACAAGTTTTGAATGCACTAGTGATGATATATTTCTTTAAAATGAAAATAATGTGGAGTGCTTGGTTCAGCCCTAAAAATTGAACCCTACCTGGTAAGCTGCTTGATGAATCAGCTTTAAATTGATTGATGTGGCCCAAACAAATCAATCAATTGGCCCTGAAGCACCACTTGATTAAGGCACTCAAATAATTATAGCTTATTAAGATGTCTAATCACTTGTATAGTGCATTAAGGTGTACCGGGTCCTTAGGTCGGATCCCCGGTTAAGTGATTGGATCAGATAAAAGTGGTGCACTTTAGGTGTGTGTGGGTGTATTGGGTGTGTAAATTTGTAAGCAAATCCCACAATTAGATCAATTGTTTTTTCTTTGTTTTTTTTTTAATATGCAGGGGTGAGGTGGATGTGGTGGTGAACAAAACAAATAATTTCTATCCTAGGGTTCGTGTAAACACTTAAGTATATTAAGTATTGGTTATTTATGTGGTGGAATGAGCCAGTGGGTGGGGATGGGGGAATATACCTACAGAACCTTCTAACCGCACCTTACTCTGATCTATTCCACTTTGGCTCACCTATGAAGGGTACCTGTAATCATAGAAAGAAAGGAGCAAAGTGAGCTAAAAAGTTAAGTAAGGCAGAAAATGCAGGAAAAACCAAAGAGCGTTGCTTCCTTGGCAACTTCGCCAAAATGGTCGGCGAGATTTTGTACGCAAAAAGATTTGAGTTAGCAACCTGTCGTCGTAGTGCGTAAAAAATCGCTATAAGATAAATTTATAACTGAAGATCAAAGTGAGCCTTGGGTAGAACACCTGGAGGCGAACGTTTGGTTTTGTAAACCACGCTTTGATTTTATTTATTTTTGGTGTTTTAATCTTTTGTAATTTTTTTGGTATTTTTATAAGGCAAGAGATCAGGTCGATAATATCTAGCTATTCTACTTGCAAAATAAGAGAGAGAGTATCAATGTATATAAAAGAGTTGTTATAGATAGAAAGCGGAAAACTACACTACAAAAGTGATAAAAGATAGAGAGAGGTGAGAAGAATCCCCCTCGATGGCTGATTGGAGGACAACTGGCTTTGACAGTGCCTGGATGAAGGTGGTGAGGAGTTGGACGAAGGAGAATAGCGTCGAAGGAAGGAAGACGGGGTAGGATGATGTCATGGCAAGGATCTACTTCTGGAAGGTGGTGAGAGAATGACCACGGGATGCTTCAAGAAGGGAGGTGAGAAGCAGGAAAATATTTTACTTTTCTACTCTAAGGAGCATCCCGGGCTTGGGACCAGCTCCTTAGAGCTTTGAAGGAGGTGAGGGAAGAAAAGGTAGAGATGAAGAAGAATGGGAAAGGTGGTGATCCTTTTATAGTAGTGGAGAGGAGGAGAAAAACATGTATGGTTCAACGTGACATTTAAAAATGTCCCTGAAGACCCGCCTTGGTCGTCGATGAAGGCCTGCTGGCGCTGAGGTTAGAGGAACCACGGCCACTATATCGGAAACGAACAGCTGAGATGGGGCGGAGATCCCACTCATACATCACACTACGGCCCCACATACGATTGTGCGTGCAATCGTGCATGATTGCGAGTGCACACGCGTCGAGGTCATCTGGTGCACTGGGATGCGCCATGTGGTGAAGTCATCGCCGTTTGATGGCCATCAAACATACACAGTCGAATAGCACCCGGGCTAGCGAAATAGGCACTGCGTTTGGCTTCGAACTAGCGTTGGTGGCTTGAGAGATCCCTTTGTGGCCGCTGTTCCACGTGCTTATAAGTGTCGAGAAGATGAATTTCGCTGTTGAGGGTGCGAAGGCATCCTAGCCATTGGATCTTAATCCAACAGTTGAGATGTAAGGGTGAGATGATGGGATAGGGCACTTGTTGTAGCCTTTGGGCGGTTCAGATGATGCCACATGGCACTATCTAGGCCGTCCAGCTTCAAATGCTCCTTGAAAGTGCTACGGATATTAGATTGAATTGATTTTCTAACTGTTGGGCTACGATCGTTGATCCAAACCCATCCGTGCGGTTGGATTTGTCATTTGAAGTTCCAAATTGCATCACCTTGGCCCTTGGCCATTAATCTTCCTCAGATTGCACATGGTGCTATGGAACTCCAATCAAGGCGATTTTGGAGGTGTTGGAGTCCGATCATCATTCTGATCATATCCGTATGATTGGATTGTCAATTTGAGGCCCTGAAATAAATTTCCTTCTCTCTTGGCCACAAAAGTACACTAATTAACCTATAATTTATACAAACTATTCTAAATGCAGAATGATGCATGCTATGCAATATTTATAATATGGAATGCATTTATAAGGTTAGGAACATGCATAAATATGCATTTTAACCTAAAGGGATGTGCATACATCAACCCTTTTCGCCCTTGGAGGCTGACCAATTTGCCTCCTTCGCAATCACCATCGACGTTCAACATTGAAGTACCCATCTTTGAGGAGATCATGGCAGCGGAGGACACCCTATGTGGTGGTCTAGTTGGTGAGGTCATGATGGGAGTCCCTACCATGGAGGCGTTAATGGTTCTGGAGAATTCCATGAGTGTCTCCTCTATGACGTGGAAGTTATCTTTCCTTAGTGCCTCGAGGTTTCTCCTATTTAGTCTGAATGCTATTGATATGGAGTCCTGGCATTTTTGTTCTTCTTCATGTGAGGGGGTTTCTATGTTTTGGATACTTGTGTCTCCCTTCGATGATGCATTATTTGAGTTTCCATCGCAATGTGTTTCCAAATGTCGTGCATGTGTGGAATTTTTTGGACTGCCCCTATATTTGCAGTTGCTTGATGTGGTGAATGAAGTTGTATCATGTTTTGCCTCTGTTGTGGAAGATTCCTCGATTGGGTTGCAGGAGGATGGTCGTTCTTTTGCAGTTGATGTTGTGGTATGCTAGGGTGGCCCTATTCCCATGCAGGGAGTGGTGAGATGTGGTGGAAGTTCTTGGTTGGTTAGGTTGAAGACAACTTTTATTGATGAGGAAGAACCTGAAGCAACTGATTTTCATTCCTTTACTGAGGCTGTTCGGGATGGGGAAAACCACAAGTGAAAGGAACCGTCTGATTTTATATCAGGAGAGGCCTCAGAGAAGCAACGTGGGATTGGTTTTATTTAGAGAGAGGGTGATGTTAGTGAAGTTGTGATGGCAGAAGCTTAGAAGGAACGGAATTGCATGCAAATTGCTCCTGTGCCTACGATCTTGAAAGATGAAAGTCGTGGTGGTGTGAATGCTTCTATGATAGGGGGCACTTTGATGTTGGATGTTCCTGAACGCCAAGCCGCCACACAGTCCATATATAGCTTGAGGTGTTGTGCAAATGGGAGAATAGTTTTCTTTGAAGACAAGGTGGCAAAGCTTCTATGAATTGAGAAGGTGGGGGATGAACACAAGGGTGCCCAATGAAGATCTTCACATGGAATGTGCGTGGGTTACGCGACGGGGTTCGAAGGACTTCTTTGGGAAGTTATCTTTGTGACTGGGAGGTAGATTGTGCACTACTTCAGGAAATGCACACTGATTCGGGGGGCACTCACTTGTGGAGATCATTACTTCAGAATGGTTTTTTTAAGGTCGAGATGGTTCCTGTTGTTTGCCGTTTAGGTGGTTTCAGGTTTTGGTGGAAGTCAGGTATTTTATAGCTGGAGGACATTTGTAGAAGGTCGTTTATTGCTACGACAAAATTTTACCGTGTGTGTGATGGGATGAAATTATTTATATCTTCTATTTATGGGTCGTTTGTAGCAGGGGACAGACCGACCTTATGGACTGAACTGGCAGAGGTGATAGGATTTGTAGATGATGGCATGTGGCTAATTGGTTGGGACTTCAATGCAATTTTTTCTTTGGAGGTTGGGCCAGATGGGATGGTGGACTCTTCCACCCTTGGCTTTTAGATGGCAGTAAATGATTTACAGTTGGTTGATCTACCAACCTCGGGGGCTACCTACACTTGGCAGAATGGCATGGGCCAAATGCCTCGCTTGGACTGGTTCTTCTGCAATTCGATGTTGATCGAATCGTTTTAGTTGTGTTCGGTTGTTGCTCTACAGAGGCCATTTTCAGATCATACCCCTCTACTCTGGGACAATGGTGATTTTGTGATGATGAAGTCTTATTTCAAATTTCAAAAATCTTGGCTGCAGGAATTGGGATTCAAAGAGATGATTAAATCTTGGTGGTTTCTACACAGGCAGATGGGACAAATACCCAAAGGTTAGAAACCAAATTAAAAAATTGACAGATATGTTGATTGAATATTGGAAGGTAGTGAAGGTGATTAGGGAACAAAGGAGGATGGAAGCTGTTGAGGGGATATGTAGCCTTCATGCCAAGAAAGAGGACGACCCCTTGTTTGAGGAGGCACAGCAACATAGGGGTTGGCAAGCTATTATTCAGAAGGAAGATCTGCTTCAGGAAATAGATTAGAGAGAATGTTCTAGACAGACGTGGCTACAGGAGGGAGATTCAAACACAAAATTTTTCCATACCTTTGCCAACACTAGAAGGTGTGGAAATCTGATTTCGTCCTTGCGTGTGGGGGATGATAACTTAACGTCCTCAGATATTAGAGCGGTAGCAAATTCCTATTTTTAGGAGGCTACATGGGCCTGGAGGAAAGGAGGTTGGCGTTTTGCATCTTCTGATATGCCACGCCTAGGTGAGGAGGATGGGGTTTCTTTACTAAAGTAGGTGATGGGGATGGAAGTTTTGGAGGTAGTTAATGGACTCAATGGGAGGGAGCACCGAGTCTAGATGATTTTCAGGTTTACTTTTATAAAGTGTTTTGGGAAGTTTTAAAGGTGGATGTATTAGCAGTGTTACATGAATTTCAGAATGGGAATTATAGTTTCGAACGACTCAACCATTCTCTTTTTTTTTATTAACGAAGAAAGAGGGAGCTGAGATGTTACAGGACTTCAAGCCTATAGCCCTCTCCAACTCTATATATTTAATCATTGGAAAGATTTTTGCAAATAGCTTTGGGATGTCTTCCCCCCTTTGATTAGCTCGATATAGTCTACCTTTCTGAAGGGGAGATCATTGCAGGAATCTTTCATTCTAGCGCAGGACATGGTGACGGGGTGGTCTAGAAGAAAATGAAGTCTTTCATATGGAAATTGGATTTCTCAAAGGCATATGACTCTGTTTCTTGGTTGTATTTATGGGAGATTTTTAATCAGAGAGGCTTTCCTCCTTTGCGTATTACGTGGAAGAAAAGATGCATTGCTACGTCTTCCTTTAGTCCACTCATTAATGGGAGACCCACGGGTGATGGGTTCACTTTAGTGAACTAATTATAGGCCTAAGTACATTTCGATTATATTTTCTTGGTACTTAATTCTCAATATCTTAGGTGATAATTGATATAACCTGCGTGAATGACTAATTTATATTTATATGCTCAATTCATAATTAGTTACATCATCTTTATATTATTTATTTTATACATGTAGAGGAGACTAAATCAGGTGGACATAGAAACCAATTAAAGCATCAAGAAGATTACATTCGTAATTTACCCGTACAGGGCCCTGATCTTCCAATGGCGGCTATGCTAATTTTAGTAAGGGATTTAAAATCCTGGAGGATCTTATCATCTCCCTCCCCTTTGCGGGGATCCTATTCTTCCTGCTCGACAGTGGCTGGAGATTGCATTGTGGAATTTGCTTACACCGTGACCCAAGAGCACACCTTCATCACCGCCGCGACCGATCGTGCAGTGACAGTGCACGGCCCCATCACCGCAACACCCATAACTCCATCTCACTCCCTCCATCTTCCTTTTGCCTCATCACCATCGCAAGCCACCACCAAAATCACATCCCTCCTCTTCCCTTCTCCTTTTTCTTCGTTACTCTTATTCATTTTCCTCTACATAACCCAACAACACCTCCACCATCTCCACATCAGTCGACCATCATCAACACCGCAACCACCCTCCCCATTGCCAACTCCTCACCACCATTCACCAAACCCCCCCACCCACCTTTTCTTCTTCTTCTTCATCCTCTCCTTCCAACCGCCCCCCCTGCAACTTCCCGAAGGAACCCAAACCGCAGCCACTCACCACTGCCTCAACAGCCTGCCATCTGACCTTCCTCATTGATGACGACCTCGCCAACATCGCCTCCAAGCTTCACCGTCACATCCCCCCCCAATTGGTGGCCCCAATCTCACTCCCACGAAACCCATCGCCACCGTCCACACCACTGGCCATCCATGTGCAGTAGCCACCTCCGGCGGCCTTCTCTCGCATTGACGCCACCGTTGCGTTCCTCATCCCCCAACGCACCTTTGCTGAAAGCTCCATTGTCGATCGTGCCTTCCACGGGAGGTGCACGCCTCTGATTCATCATTCCCTGCTTTCAAATAGTAGAAGGGGTATTTGTTTTTCCCTGATTTTTCGATTGAAGACACTATGCAATCATTTTTCTGGATATATTATTAAAGTGAATCTTTGTATAGTGCCCATGAAGTTTTAAACTTTGTATTATGCATATATGAGAGATGTCAACATGAAGCCATTTGCACATCTCTCTCTATGTTATTTACGTGAAATAGACCCTATTGACGTTGCAGTTTGGAACAATAAACATCGAGTTGACTATTCAGTAAGAGCCATTTAATGTTTGACAATTAAACATATACTCAATTCTGACATCTATATGATTCTTGAGAGAAAAATATTTGTGAGTTCTAATTAGTTCCGAACCTCCCTTTGGATACGACCTAACCTACGTGGTTAGTTTGATTAATTTATTTTGATTGAGAGATTTTCCACCAAATAAAATACTACAACGACGTATCATTCTATTGCTATCTTAATCAAGCGAGAATCTCTTTGTCAACGGGTACTTGGATTTTGCTGCAGAGGGGAGTTAGGTCGGGATGCCCTCTGGAGACTTTGATTTTTAGTTTGGCAGTTGATACCTTGGCAAGGTTCACCTTTAAAGCGTGTGGAGGGGGACTCTTTAGAGGCTATTCCTTCCGTTCATAGTAGGTGTTGACCCCTATTTTGCAATATGCAGGTGACATAGTATTTTTTATAGACGGCAGTGTTTCAGAGGCCAAATATGTACAACGGATTGTGTCTAGTTTTTGGGAGATATCTGGTTTGTAGATAAATGGTGCTAAGTCCCATTTGATTTGTTTTGGCTGGGATAATGATACCAAACAGGAACTACCACAGTTACTTGGCACGTTGCTCTCTTAGTTGCCTATAACGTACTTAGGCCTCCCTCTATGTGCTACAAGAATGAAGAATGCAGACTGGCAGGAGCTGTATAAGAAGATCTCTATTAGATGGGCAGGGTGGAGTGGGAGATTCCTCTTAAGAGGGGGTCGTCTGGTCCTACTCAATTCTGCACTGTTAGCCATTCCGGTCTTATTTTTTTTTGTTTTCAGGCCTTTAGATAATGTTGTTAAAAGGTTGGATATTTTGTGGAAGAGATTCTTTTGGAAAGGGGCATCTTATGATGGACGCTTCTTATAGCCGATTAAGTGGAGGGTCATCTGCACATCGAAGAAGTGGGGGGGCTTGGGAGTCTGTTCGTTGAGGGAATTCAGTGATGTTTTGCTTTTAAAGTAGGATGCACATCTATTGCATGGTGGAGAAGAGATGTGGCAGCAAATCATTTAGGACTCATATGGTACTTCAAATGCACCTGGGGATCGCCTGAACCCAGTTGGTGCACCCCCCTTCTAGAGATCTATGATCAAGGCCCAATAGGATCAATGGGATTACTTTATACCGATGCTTGGTGATGATGCTAATTTTAGCTTCTAGAGTGATGACTGGTCAGGTGTAGGGAGGTTGGCAGAACTTATTCCCAGATCCTTTGATGCTGCAGGTAATAAGGATGAAAGATGCAAGATTGTTGGGACACTTAGGAGGAGGAATGGTGATCTGTGGTGCAATCTTCTTAGTACCAGAGTCGCTCCTCAGTGGATCATGACAGGTTGATGGAGGCCATATATGCTTTTAGGCCAAATGGGGGGATGTATGGGTATTCTAGGAGGTATGGCTTATTTACTCCTAGCAAGGCATATGAGGCTATCTTGACTACATAAGAGGATGATATGATGACACCATGTGCTAAGATTTGGAAATTGAAGTTGCCTCTAAATATAATTTTTTTTTTTGTGGTTAGCTAGACATGAAGAGCTTGTTACAGGTGCTTACTTGGAGCTTTTTGTGACAACACTGGATCACCACTGTCCTCTGTGTGGATTTGGAGAAGATCATGTACAACATCTACTTAGTGCATGCCTGGTTGCACAATAATCATAGGACCTAATTAACCTAAATTAAGTTAGATCTTAGAATAACTTAGGAGTAATTCATGCATTAGTAGAATACTTTGTGTCTTTCCTGCTTTACATAGATATTCATGAAATAATGCCATAATAGTGTAGTACTTGGTTTACAAGTAATAAGAAGCTTAGGAGATGGACTGAGGCTGGATCTAAAGTGGGATAGAAACCAGAGCTGCAGTACAGCTAGAGCAAAAGCCTGAATAAAGATGAAAATAAGTTGAAGACAGAGAATGTAGGAGAGGTTTACTATATTCCTTGTAGGATTTTAAAGTTTGAATTAAAATATGAAGAACATAGGATGTCCCTACACCTATCCCTAGCCCTAGGATGGCCTTAGACACCTTCCCATACCTTAGCCACCCTTCCATTAGGTCAACCTAGCATAGAACACCCAAGAAGCACTTTCTAGCATAGTTTTGGACGTCTAGACATTAAGTCCAGAGTCCAATCTCTGCAGAATCGCTCGTCAGAACCCAACTCAAGTACTGTCTTAGAATTGGATGTCTAATTCACTATTTGGACATCTAGTTTTGAAGTATAAGTCCTCTAATCTTAAGATCAAATGTTAGGAACCCTTCTCCTATTGTTGTTTTCAGAATCAAGTCTAGACCTTGATTCCTAAGGCCTCTAAACCGAATCCTACACCCTAGGAAACCAAATTTAAGGTAACCTGAGCCTAGTACACTATTTGAAGACCCTCCTAAGAACCTAAATATGTTCTCATTAAGTCCAATTGACTTGGACCTAGTCAATTGCATTATACCTAGTCAATTGGACTCATAGAGTCCATTTGAGCTCAATTCTCAACTAACACAAATCTAATTGGACTCAGTGGTAGTCCAATTGACTCAAGCCTAATCTAATTGGGAACTCTCTCTCACAATGACATACACATTGACCCAATTAAACTTGGATAAGTTTAATTTGACCAATCACTTTAGTCATAGGTTACATGAACCTATTTTTAGAAACGAAAATAGACCTACTACTTATACCAATGTAGACCCAATTAGAAATGGACCTAGGTGGTCTACTTGATCACTTAGCGGACACATAAACACCACCACCACTTGGCCATCAACTCTATAGTTTTCTAGAGTTGCCTTCCAAGTGGCGCCACCTTGAAGACTAAAAATAGCCTTCAAGGAATCCACAACTCCTCTCCTTAGAAAGTGGATCCAAGAAGACCCACTCTTTACCACTCTAAGCCTATTCTAGAGAATTGTATAATTCTCTAGATGACCCATCTCTAAGTCCATAAAAGGACTTAAGTTGACGGCCATGCACCCCTATCTTGGACTCCACCATGTTCCACTCCACCTCCATTTACGAGCTCCCTCTCCCATAGCACCAGCTTCCACGTCCAAGAGTAAGAACCTCCACCACATCTCAAGAGGCTGGCGAACACACCTTAGTCATCTCTCCTTTCTCTTCCTCCACTTCAATCCATGGCGACCAGAGACCACATCTGGTGCATCGATTTCTCGTAGCTTAGTTGTTCTTTGTATTTTAGTTTATGCATTAATTTCCTACTTAGTGGTGTAGTATCATCTCCCTCCAGAGTGCATGCATATACTCTTCTGGGTCCCATGCATGCATCACTTTTCTTTTAGCATAGATTTAGTTGTTTTCAAATTCCCTATACAAGCATTCCTCAAGATATGATTGTAAATACTTGGTTCAATGGAATAAAATTCTATTATCTCTAGTGGATCATAGTATTTCTCTTTATGTGAATAAAAATTTTAGTTGAATGAGTAGAGAGAGAATAAGAAATTAAAGATCAAAGTTGCAAAACATGCCTCTCTGAGATCGACTGGGACTCATCGTCTCATTAGAAATATTTTTGTTGTTTGGATTAGATTTTGCACTATGCTACGATGTAATCAAATTTGCGATTCACGATTCCAACAAATGGCTCCGTTGCCGAGGAGGCAATGCAATTCTTGATATTTCTGATTTAGGACTTAATCTCTGACATATTGCTCTCTATTTGTCTTTGGTTTACAGGTATGAAACACAAACTCTATAGATACATCGAGCGTAGGAGAAGAAATCCAAGTACACACCATTCCTTAGGTTAGGATTTGCTTTGAATCTTAGGTTAGAATTTGCTTTTGAGAAAGAAATTTGCGAAAAGAAAAAAAAAAATCACCAAATTTTGAAAAAAAATAGATTTTTGGTAAAAAGGCTTATTTTGGATTGAAAACGCTTTAAAAAGCCTTATTGCTACTTTTAGAAATTCAGCCAATTTTTATATGGAATTAAAAAATCATTTACCGAGTTTCTAGTGATCCAAACTTTATGAAATTATGGCTGAACGAAGATTTGTGAGTTATCTTTCCAACACCACCATTCATTTGAAAAAATTCAATTTGTAGAATTTTTAGAAATTTTTGAAGTGTACAAGGGCCGAACAGACTTTGCTCTATATTTTTCTGATCTTCAAAAAGCAATTCTGAACAATACATAAATTAGATTTGACTAAAAATGGTGAGGTTTGAAAGACTATCAAGTTAACTTTTACTTCCATATTTTCACTAAATTGTTGGAGCACGGTTGAGACTGTTTCAAAAGGAATAACCAACATGGGGTCAAAATTCCAAATTTTACCCCTGGTTAGTTAAAAATTCATATTTATTTATTTGGAATAGTAAAAATTCTAAAAAAATATTCTCTGACATCTTATTTGAAAACAAATCTACATGCAAAATTTTATCTTATTTAGATTCCGTTTACGCCTTAGAGGGTATTTTTAAATTGATTTGTGGTATGCTGCCTGGTTGTTAGTCAAATTGCATGAACCCTAGGATCATCCTTTAGGGTTACATTCTAGAAACCACATTGTACTAGCTTGAATTCAATTGAGTCCATTGACTATTCAGTGAGTTAGGTCACCTTGTGGACCACTCACCACACACCCAATTTGATGAAAAGGTTAAAAATTTTAAAGAATATATTAATAACCTACATTCGTCTTTTAACTACTGCGGGGTAGTGTCAAATAACCGCAGCTAAGGGGCATTAAGGACCTGGAGGCGAGAGCTGAAGGAAGAACCTTCCTTTTAGTCCCCTCGTAATAGATTGACCGAGTTAGCTTAAGAGGCAGAAATCATCTCCAGTCGGTCTCTTGATGAATTTGCTTCAAGAATTTAAACCTTAATGAAATATCTGATCATCTGATTTTAAAGGATCACTTTGATTAATAAGACCTTAGTCTTGTTTGGCTTGGCTACACCAACCAGGGTAGGCTGGTGTATGAAAGGGAGGAGGTTGTTTATACCTACATTGATGGAACCTTGGGAACCAAACTCAAGGTGACGAAGGTGACTTTTTGCATTGCTCAATCCTTCTTCTTTACCCTCTTCTTGGGTAGCTGAAATGGCTAACCCAAATAATGATCCTAGTCATTATGACCAATACCCAATGGCTCCACAGAGGACCCCATCTTATGTTCCAAGGTATGATTTCTGTACTTCTACATCTCAACCATGGAACACTGGTAGACATAATTCACCCTCTGGAAGCCACGATGAACTGCCACTACACATGCGACCACATTTTAGACTACAACAAATGGTAGCCAAGCTTAAGGAGAAGGTTACAATTTATCTATATCAAGTTCAGATAATCACTGAGCTGGGGCAAAGACAAGCCTTGATTCCAACCCAAGAATGTTTAATGATGGCCCTTCAAGAATTGGAATCCATAACTAGGTTAACCTGACAGAATTGCATGTTTCAAGAAATACTGTTTTTGTAGTATCAGTGGAGAATAGCCTCGAGGACCTCGAAGAACCTAAAGTGGCTGCACTTGAAAGTGCTACAAAGGATTCTCTGGGGCAAATACTCGAAATAGATTCAAGGGGAGAGATAGTGAATGTGGGACATGAGCCGAAACTAACCCAAATGGACTCATTTGAGAGTCCCATTCGGGAAAGTGATGAGGAAAGGGTCGGTACCCCCAACATTGATTTACAATTGTGGGAGATACCTGATGGAATTAAGGAAGAAAATCAACCTATGGATCTAGATCTTGATGAAGCCCTGGGATGCAAACCTTTCATTTTGAGTAATCAGTCAGTTGTGAGCCTGAATATGATTTCTTTACATTCAAGGATTCCCAAGGTAAGGATTCATAGGATGATTTAGATTTAGATGTCATAAACAATCTGAGGGAATTTAAGCAAAGGAAGGCTAGATTTAATAAAAATCATGGGCAAATAGAAGAAATATCTCAGGGAGATAGAGAGACGAATGAATTGGACACCTCTAGTCAGGCACACTTGGGTAGTTCAAAGATGACTTTGCCTAGAGATTCTGATAATTGCATGTGCCCGAATGAATTTGGATTTGAGATGATTGCTCAGTCCAAATCACTTCCTCTGAGAAGCGAATAAGCTTTCATTCCAACATCATTTGATTCGCATTTTTCTCCTCCCACCTACTAAGGTGATGAAGGAAACCCTGAGTCTGCATTCTCTACTCTTGATTCTGATCTCCAATTATTGGGGGATGCTTCTGATGATTTATCGAGGGAAACGGAAGGCCATTTGAATCAAAAAATGCTGAGGAACCTGCTACATATGAGGGTGAAATACTGAGTACAATGAATTGGGAACTTACTCACAATCCTAGTCAATATAATTGATGACTCGACTCAGAGACTGAGATAGATTTTGATGAATCTGAAATTAATACCGATGAGGATGAGATGATTTCTGAAGAGGATTTCAGTGACCTATACCCAGTGACCTATACACATAACTTCCAATCTCACATGTAACCTCATATAACCCAAGGCCTGGGAAGAGCATGATTTTTGATGTTAATCACCATTGTGAAGACCCCTATGATCTAGACTCTAATGTAGACTTGCATTTGATCATCATATCAATCCACTTCCGTAGCAGTTTCTCATTGAATATTGGAATAGGATTAATGAGCAGAATTGGCATCATGACCCTCATCTTGATTATCCTCCATTGTTTGCCCCTATTCTACATTCTGCTATAGAAAGACTCTTTGGAGTAGGGATGCATCATCAGCTGGTTCACATTTGTGGATCACTAATTCTTGGACCAGATGAGCACATCTTTTTAGTCTTGATCATCTCTTCAGCAATAACTGATCCATCTGATTGAGTTTTCTTCTAGCTGGAGGCGTTAAACTTAGCATTTATAAATAGCATTTGCTTTCCTTCTATACACAACATCGTTCATTTTAGCATATATTTCTGCATAGTGTCTTTACTGTCATTGTGTTGGCATATGCTGAATGAAGAATCAGGAGCAATTCGAGGTGATTTCTATCTATTTACCCCTATCTTGATTTATTTTTCTTATATTCATGAATGAGAACATGCAAGAACTTAGGCATAGGGGGGAGGGGTAGTACATATAAACTGAAAATTTTTCTGTCAACACTTAGAAATCCTCTGAGCAGCATGTTAATTGCACTTTAGGGTCCATAATTTAAGAACAATTGACTCCTCCTCCAATGTTCACGTTGGAGCTAAAATCATCCGCAACAACTACTTCCGACTCATTTTCTTACCTTTTATTCTAAATTAGGACCAAGTTGAATGTAAGCCGATAAGGGAAAATTTTCGAAGTTCAATCATATGAGGTTAATTGTATAAAGCATTTATATATATTGCATCCATGAATAAAGATTTTTCTCAAGAGGTTTTATTAGGTATTTTATTATCCAATTGATTCCTGAATTTAGAATCTAGTACAATTTCATACTTGCATGTAGATTTTGTAATGGATCCTGTAACGACCCGGTTCCCGAGTCCCTACGAGACACGAGAACCGAACCGACTCAACTAATCCCAAGACCTAGTCGTCCAACGAGGAAGTAACCAAAAGAGCAGTAAAATAAACCACATTCAGCATGAATATAACTAACAGTAAGAAAGTACAGCAGTAAGGAAAGAAACTACCACAGTAAATACCACCACAACAGTAGAACAACATTCATAATATAATTTGAACTGCAGGTAAATAAAGTACAGCGGAAATAAGAACTACTCACTACAACGTAACAAAAAGAGGTACAAGAGACAGTGGTAACTCTACTGGACCCTACTCGGCCAAGCGTCCTCTGCAGCCGCTGACCCTGGTTGCTCAACACCTGGTCCTGAAAAAGGTAACGAGTGTAACACGTCAGCAAAACGCTGAGTAGAGTGGCAAGTAAAACTAAAAGCAATAGTAGAGTGTACAGTAGCTGTTATGTTCGATTACTTTCTTTATTCACATCTTTCAAATTCTCACTATTTCATTTATTCCTCAGATCTTTTTCTTGATCCTCGTGGGAACGATCTTGATTGCAGTCTTTTCCAAAAAGTAGAAGTAGCACGTGGTGCTCTCCTGGCCGGGAGAGTCCCCCGTGGTGATCCTACCCTCAGTCAACCACCCCAAGGTCACTGACAGACGTAACGGTGACTACGACACGTGCGATAAACGCACAGGTAGCTAACCCGCACTGGCACGCGGTCAGTCGTTTCCGTTAACGGGTGTGCCCAAAGCATAGCACGGAACCAGTCCAGGGCAGAGCCCTCTCAGTAACAGGGGTCCAACCCCTCCACAGTAACCAAACCGGGGCCTTGCCCCTCCACAGTCCGCGCACCATCGCCTGACTACCCTGGTATGCCCCAGCAGGCCTAACAAGTCGGTGTGGGAGGCTAGCAGAACCCCGGGGCCCGTGGGGTAGCTAGTACCTCCCTACACTAGTAGCTCTCCTCGGTACTACGTACGCGAGGGCCAGCAAGTCGGTACAGAGTGGCCAGTCCTAACCCCGGGTCCCTGGGGCGGCTGGCTCCGCTCTGCACTAAACAGGGGGACAGTCGCTCTCCTTGGTACTCCGTACTCAAGGGCCAGCTCACTTCCCCAATACTATTCCATTCACTTTCCAGGAGTTCTACTCCTACTTCCCCGTAGGGTTCCATCCTTTTTACTCAAACATCCAGGTTTCACTTTCCAATTTCACATTCTTACAATCCATGTTCTCAACCACGTTATTTATTCACAACAGGCAGCTGTTAATTCAAAATACAGGCAGCTTTATATCTCTTTCCATTTTCCAAGACTACAGTATTATACATTCCACTAGTTTTCCCATCCTAGGATTCATGCCATATCCTAGGATCTATCATACAATCTAGTTTTCCAGCCCTAGGATTCATGCAACACCTAGGAGCTATCATTCCATCTATTTCTCATTCCTAGGATTCATGCAATGTCCTAGGTTCTATTTATGGTTCCATAATTTAACAGATTTTATTAATAACTTAAAGCCACTCTACCAGGTACAACGGGAGAAATGGGGGCGTGGTCGGGAATCCCGCGTGCCTCCGCGACCCCCGAGACTGCAACAGAATGGGATCCTATCACAAGGATCAAACACAAGGAGTATCTCAAAACAGTGTATAGCTACTGTAGACGGGTAGAGGAATTAATTCCGAAAAGAACGCAACTCGAATCGCGGAAAACGGAACCCGAACGGGCCCTAAACGGGTTGAAAACGATGACACTGTGCAAAATCAGACGTCTGGAACTTCTTCCAGACGTCTTAGAAAGTGGATCAGAGAATTACCTTGTTTAGCATGGTTTCCCAGACGTCTAGAAGTCTGCGGGGACGTCTGGCCTAGCTCCCAGACGTCCGATGGTCACCCCGGACGTCTGGAGGTCGCTTCCGCCGTCTGGTACTACTGCCAAACGTCTGATTCGCGATGGATGGTGAATCACCGAGCCTGCGCACACCCATCTCCCTCCCTCAGTACGGTCAGTCGACAGGAAGGAAGAAGGAGACCGAAAACTCACCTTTCAGACGTCTGGATGGTCTTCAAGACGTCGCCCTCGCCGTTTGGCTATCAACCTTAACGTCTGATTCTGGAAATTTTTCCAGAATCAGGGTGCCACTCGGCCTCCGCTCGCGACGCCGCCCGCGTCGCACCTCACGCGCCTGCTGCTCAGACCGCAGCAGTCCCCCCTCCAAGTCGCTCCGCGCCCCCTGCGCCCTCCTCTGGCTGGCCCTAGCAGCCCTGGCGAGCTCGCCCTCATGACAGAGCTCCGCTCTCGCACGCAGCACCTCCTCCACACTCACTGCGGCCGCCGCTGCCGCCCTCGCGCTCGCGCTCACGCTCACTGGCTGAAGGAGAAGAGGGAGGAGACGGTGGTGACGGAAGTGAGGGGAGGCGTGGCCTTTTAAGGCCGTGCGAGGAGGAGAGAGGACACGGCAGGGCATCTGCAGCCGCAGGGAATAAACGAATATGTGGGTCTGCGCGCTCAGGCACGCAGACGACTCGCGCGTGTGGAAGATAATGGATTTCCAGACGTCTGGAAACGATCCCAGATGTCTGGTCCGATGTCTGGGCCACCTCCCAGACGTCTTAAAAGACGTCTGGGGCACGCGTTCGTTACAGATCCATTGTGAAGATTTATAGATGTCTTTAGTTTGTAGAGAAGAAGCATTGATTCTTTTCTTGAACCCTTGGACAGTGGCTAGGGAGTAAGGCAAACCATCTTTTATTAGATCCACCAAATAATTGCGAGGTAAGAGTAGAGTGTCTACTGGTGCTCTATGACTAGTGCAATGAATCTTAATTTCTGGATAATTAGGTAATGATACTCGAAGTTAGGCATAGTTTTCACTTTCGGTTCCTGCATATGAGCTTTGTGTGAATTTTTTAGAGCCACCAAATAAGGAAAATACACAAAGATCAGGTTCTAATAAAACTAGGACTAAAATGGATAGTTACGGTCGTCCTTTACAGAATCTTCGACTGAAGGAGGGTGTTAGTGTCGAAGGTCAGGAAATACACTGTCTTATCCATTCCTTTCCTGGTGCCGAGAATAGGCACTTCCACCAAATAAGCTACCTGATATCCTCTTGAACACCACCAATTCCCAATAATGCCTCCTGAATAAAATTTATGTATGTTGTGTTGTATTGCATTGTGTTGATAGATATGAGAAAAAAAGAAAAGAAAGAAGGAAAAGAAAAAGAAAAAGAGAAAAGTAGGAGAAAAAAGAGAAAAATATAGAAAAAGAAAAAAATGTTGAGTTCATAATTGTGTTTAGTGTATTTATTTTAATTACATTGATACCAACATTACCCACCACATTTGTGATCCATCAAATATGGCCTTAATCTACTTTTATGTATTTCTGACCTCCCGAATATCGACTGAGGAATTCTGACTTAATTTTAGGGTTATCTGAACTTTATTAAAGTGTTAATGCCATATGAGACAACCAAATATGGGTTATATTTGTAAATCTGGTGAGATTGTGAGCTCGAAAAGGAAAAAGAAAAGAAATGGAAAAGAGAGAGAGAACAAGTACAAAGGAAACAAAAAAGACACAATTTTTCCGCTTCTCTCTGAGTTATTTTATTTGATAGTCTGAAAATCTAGATTTCGTAGTACTTGTCTATTTGTAGCACAAAATGAGCATGAGCCACCAAATACAAACCCACTTGACTCAGACATTTTCTACCTAAGCTAAAAGTCAAGGTAGAAATTATAGATTTTTTTGTTTATCCTCGATGGAAGAAGTTTGCCTATCCTAATAGAATTTTACTAACGGTCAAGTATGAGCTTTAGATGTGGATTGGCTTTTCATTTTGGTCCGTTGTATAAGCTACATCACCAAACTTTCACGTTTGTTTGGATTTCTAGATTTTTAGATGAAAACAAAAAGATCTTTGGTGTACCACTTGATAAAAATAATAAGCAGTCCTTTACTAATTTGTAAATAACTTAGTTATACATTTTTCATGTAGTTTTGCATTTACTAGAGACTAGCAAGATTTAGCCATGGGGGTGATGAACACACATAAATTCATGATAAATTATTTATTTATGATAGTTCCTAAACTTAGCATTGCATATCATGTTATAAATATTACATAACATCCATTGCATGGCATTTAGGATAGTTGTATGTTTTGTATATTAATTCCTTCATTTTATAACAGTTGATTCGAGAGATTTCCTCTCACCTCCCTCTCTTTTTATGCTTTTATAGTTTATTGTAATCGACATTGAATTGATATATAAATCATATTTGTTCCATTTCTATCTTGTGATTCATTATGCTTGTCTTTTATTTCAAAAACACAAAAAAATATCAAACCCTAAAATACCAAAAAGAAACAAAACAATGTGCGATTTTCACGTAAAGTAAACGTTGCCTCCGTGTGTTTGACCCGGGACTCACTTTTCGAGTTTCGGTATAAATTTTATCTGATTGACGTGTTTTGCAACTACGATGATGGGTTACTTTTAACCCCGATTTCTAACACGTGAAACGTGCCCGACCATTTTGGCACCGTTGTCGGGAAGGCAATGGAATTTACTTTATTGTTTATTGTGTTTCTTTGCATTTACATAGCACTAACCCTACTTGTCTTTGATCTACTGTCTTGCAGGTACCCTAGCATAGAGATCCAAGTGCAGTAGATTTGAGTAAAGTGCAGGTAGAGTACTCTGTAAGTGTCCCCCACATTTCCCCCCACTAGTTCATTTCGCCACAATCATAACCAAGACCTAATCTACTTAGGTGTTTGCATAAACCCTAGGATAGACTTTGTTTGTCTTGTTTGCCACCTTCACCCATCTCACCCACATCTTATATAAAAAAAAATAAAAAGATATTTTCTGTTGGACGAATCAATTTACACACTCTATACACCCACATTTGAGGCACATAATCGGACTTGATTTTCATTTACTCAACTGGGCTTCCGACCTGTGGACCCGGTACACGAATTTAGCACATAAAAGAGTAGAAATCATATTAGGTTAACCACCTTTCTGTGTGCCTTAATTAGTGGTGCATTTAAGCCAATTGAGTGAATTGTTTGGGCCGCACCACCTAATCTAAAAGAGGTTCATTTTCTAGTAGCCCCATAGGATTCAATAATTAGGTCAAGCCAGGCACTCCTTATTTTTCTTAATTTCTAAAGGAAAATACTTGAACATGTGCTTTCAACAACAAATTTGGTTTGCCTCACAAAACTTGGTTGAAAACACCTAATATTTGAATCCTAAAAGCTATTAAGCAAGATTCGAATCCTAGAACTCACCTCATCATTAATAATCTTGCTTGAAAACCTCTTGGTTGTGCACATTCACACATTCTTAAACAAATCATTAAGGGCACAACCCATTAAGGGCCCATCACATTCCAGAACACCAATTCCCAAGCCTAACTAAAATCAATTAGATGTTGGCCCTAAGGATTCTTTCGCTCGTTAGGATCCAGATTGAGATTATTCATGATTAACCTGCTTATACTAGTCAATCTGATGTCTAACTAGGGGAGTAGCATCAAATGACCGCGGCTGGGGGGTACACTAGAAACCGGAGGCGCAAGCCAAAGGAAGAACCTTCTCCCTAGTTCCTCCTTCTAACTGGTTGGATTGCCTGGACATAAGTAGAGTAAATCGTCCATAATCTTAAAATGGATTTTTAGAGTCAGTAGACCTTAGGCTACCACATCTAAGGACAGGCTTGTATTCTTATGCTGCAGGGTTCCCTTTTTTCCCCATCCTTTTGACTTCCTTCCAGTGTATGCTTGGGAGGAGGTCATTGAACCCTAGATTGGAAGGACCTTTAGACCATTCTAGTAGGCAGAGGTTAAGCTATAGCCAAGTAGATCCCATGGCTGAACAACAACTACCTCCCCCGCCTTCGAACCAGTAGGAGCTAATTTAGAGGTAGTTGGAAGAATTGCAGCAGATGCAGCAATGGTTCCAACGCATGCATGGTCAGGGTGCTTGGCCCTTGAAGGATTTTTATGATCCTTCAAACTATGGGGAACGTCCTGGCGTCATGATTCCCCCTGGAGACATAGAAATCAAGTCCCAAGTCTTAAGTTTGATTAAGCATTTCCATGGGCTTGGCTTGGAGGACCCATTCCAGCACCTGGAGGATCTGACCACTTTGGTTTAGACCACCAGAGCAAGGAATGTGAACGAAGAGCAAATGATCATGAGGCTTTTCCCCCACTCTCTCACGGATAAGGCTGCACATTGGTACCGGACTATAGGAAGGCCGATTGAAACTTGGGCTACTCTTAAGTCGGCTTTCTTGAAGAAATTCTTCCCTATCGGAAGGACCAATGCCTTGCAATGGGCATTACCACTTTTGCCCAGCGGCCAGGGGAACCGTTTCATGGTGCCTGGGAGCGATTCTAGGAACTTTTGAGGAAGTGCCCACTCCATGAAGCGCCGAAATGGCAACTCATGCAAATTTTCTATCACAGGTTGGTTGAGCAACTCCGTAATCATGTGGACGCCTCCTGCAGAGGCAATTTCCTCAATAGGGATGCAGATAGCACATACGACCTATTTGAGGAAATGAGCGAGAACTCAATTAATCATGCCTCCATGGATGCATTCAACCAATCCCAACAACCTAGGTCAAGTGCTAATGAGATCCAGGATTCTCATTCATTTGACATGGAATTAATTTGTAATAAACTGGATAAAATGGACTTGGTTGCTAAGAAAATGGAAGAATGGATGTCTGGGAATTCAGGAAACACTTCTTTACCCACTCAATCCCAGAATTCGGGATTCCATTCCTCACGAGCTCCCACGAGGTAGGAATTCGTGAACTAACTCGATTCGGCTCAACCTATGAGCCAGGATTTCTCGAAATCATATGGGTTCCAAACTGGGGCCTTTGATCCCAATTTCTCTGATCCTTCCTTCTCTTCATCCTTGTTTTATGAGGATACATATGCAATGCAGGAGAATGTTAGGTCCAACCCGTATTCCAACACTTTTAACTCGGGATGGAGGAACCACCCTAACTTCTCCTAGAAAAATTAGGGGCAACAGACCCAATCTCGACCCAGCAATTATGCATCTCAAAAACCTATGGGTCATGGTCAAGTATACACCCAGTTGCCCCCAAGACTAGTTAATCAGCCATCTTGGAATGCCCACCAATCCACAGGGTAGGCTAATTTAAACCGATAGATGGTCAAAATGCAAGGGTCCATGCTTTAGCTTATGCAACAAATGAAGACATCCTTGGATAACTTGCAATCCGGGTTAATTGCAAACACTCGACAACCCAGATCCCTACCATCTCAACCCGTACCCAACTCGCATAATGTGCAAAATCAGGGCAATAGAGCCCAAGGGTACGGGAATCAAAGGGACCCACACGCGCATGCTCAGGTGGTTGAGCAGGGTCCCTCTTCTTATTCTTTTGGTTACATGACCAACCAAGGCCCTCCAATCTTCACTAATCCACCTCAAGACCCAAACCCTTTTGCCTCTACAAACTTTGTCCCTTGAGAAGTGGGAAGTAGACCTAGAACCCAGAATTACCTTCTAGAAGTCAAAATCCTGGGGAGCTTGAGAAAGAGGAGGAGGCTGAAGAAGACAATAAGACCCAGGGACTGGAAATTGAAAATTACACCCATATCTCGTTCCCTGAGGCCCTATTGAAAACCAAGAAGAAGAAAACTCTAGATAGCAACGAGGAGCTTTTGAATTTATTCAAGAGTGTAGAGATCAATATTCCGCTCCTCGATGCTATTAAGCACATCCCGGCTTATGCTAAATTCTTGAAAGAACTGTGTACCCAAAAGCGTAAGCCGAGAGAACCCACTCCAAGGAAGGTGATTCTCTCTAAGCAGGCAAGTTCTGTGATCCTGCATCACCTTCCTCAAAAGAAGAAAGATCCAGGTGCCCCCTTGATCTCATGCATTATTGGGGAATACACTTTTGATAGGGCACTATTGGACCTAGGTGCATCCATCAACTTAATCCCAACTTCTATTTATGGGAGGTTTGGGTTAGGTGAACTCAGGACAACCTCAGTAACGCTACAATTAGCAGATTGACCGGTCACCACACCGAGAGGCGTTATTGAGGATGTAATTGTCAACGTCAAGGATTTTTATTTTCCTATAGATTTCCTCATCCTTGACATGGATGTACCTAATGATTTGAGGAACATGCCCATCATTCTGGAGCATCTATTCCTAGCTACCTGTAACGAACGCGTGCCCCAGACGTCTGACCAGACGTCTGGGATCGTTTCCAGACGTCTGGAAATCTGTTAATTTCGACATGCGCGGGTCGTCTGCGCACCTGAGTGCGCAGTTCGATTTTCTCTAATTCCCTCTTTCTTTGCGGCTGCAGACACCTGCCGCGTCCTCTCTCTCCTCCTCGCGCGGCCTTAAAAGGCCACGCGCTCCCTCCCGTCGTCTCCACCGTCTCCTCCCTCTTCTCCTTTAGCCAGTGAGCGTGAGCGCGAGCGCGAGGGCGGCAGCGGCGGCCGCAGTGAGCGCGGAGGAGGTGCTGCGTACGAGAGCGGAGCTCTACCGTGAGGGCGAGCTCGCCGGGGCTGCTAGGGCCGACCGGCGGAGGGCGCAGGGGGCGCGGAGCGATGCGGAGGGGGGACTGCTGCGGTCTGAGCAGCAGACGCGCGAGGTGCGACGCGGGCGGCGTCGCGAGCGGAAGCCGGGTGGCGCACTGTTCTGGAAAAATTTCCAGAATCAGACGTCTGGGTTGATAGCCAGACGGTGAGGGCGACGTCTGGAAGACCTTCCAGACGTCTGAAAGGTGAGTTTTCCGTCTGCTTCTTCCTTCCTGTCGACTGACCGTACTAAGGGAGGGAGATGGGTGTGCGCAGGCTCGGTGATTCGCCATCCAATGCGAATCAGACATCTGGCTGTTGTACCAGACGGTGGGAGAGACCTCCAGACGTCCTGGGTGACCATCGGACGTCTGGGAGCTAGGCCAGACGTCCCCGCAGACTTCTGGATGTCTGGGAAACCACGCTGAACAAGGCAATTCTCTGATCCACTTTTTAAGACGTCTGGAAGAAGTTCCAGACGTCTGATTTTGCACAGTGTCATCGTTTTCAACCCGTTTAGGGCCCGTTCGGGTTCCGTTTTCCGCGATTCGAGTTGCGTTCTTTTCGGAATTAATTCCTCTACCCGTCTACAGTAGCTATACACTGTTTTGAGATACTCCTTGTGTTTGATCCTTGTGATAGGAACCCATTCTGTTGCAGTCTCAGGGGTCGCGGAGGCACGCGGGATTCCCGACCACGCCCCCATTTCTCCCGTTGTACCTGGTAGAGTGGCTCTAAGTTATTAATAAAATCTGTTAAATTATGGAACCATAAATAGAACCTAGGACATTGCATGAATCCTAGGAATGAGAAATAGATGGAATGATAGCTCCTAGGTGTTGCATGAATCCTAGGGCTGGAAAACTAGATTGTATGATAGATCCTAGGATATGGCAGGAATCCTAGGATGGGAAAACTAGTGGAATGTATAATACTGCAGTCTTGGAAAATGGAAAGAGATATAAAGCTGCCTGTAATTTGAATTAACAGCTGCCTGTTGTGAATAAATAACGTGGTTGAGAACATGGATTGTAAGAATGTGAAACTGGAAAGTGAAACCTAGATGTTTGAGTAAAAAGGATGGAACCCTACGAGGAAGTAGGAGTAGAACTCCTGGAAAGTGAATGGAATAGTATTGGGGAAGTGAGCTGGCCCTTGAGTACGGAGTACCAAGGAGAGCGATTGTCCCCCTGTTTAGTGTAGAGCGGAGCCAGCCCCCCAGGGACCCGAGGTTAGGACTGGCCACTCTGTACCGACTTGCTGGCCCTCGCGTACGTAGTACCGAGGAGAGCTACTAGCGTAGGGAGGTACTAACTACCCCACGGGCCCCGGGATTCTGCTAACCTCCCACACCGACTTGTTAGGCCCGCTGGGCAAACCAGGGTAGTCAGGCGAGGGTGCGTGGACTGTGGAGGGGTTGGACCCCTGTTACTGAGAGGGCTCTGCCCTGTACTGGTTCCGTGCTATGCTTTGGGTGCACCCGTTAACGGAAACGACTGACCGCGTGCCTGTACGGGTTAGCTACCTGTGCATTTATCACGCGTGCCGTAGTCACCGTTACGTCTGTTAGTGACCTTGGGGTGGTTGACCGAGGGTAGGATCACCACGGGGGACTCTCTCGCCAGGAGAGCACCACGTGCTACTTCTACTTTTTGGAAAAGATTGCAATCAATATCGTTCCCACGAGGAACATTCGAGATCAAGTAAAAGATCTGAGGAATAAATGAAATAGTGAGACAATTGAAAGATGTGAATAAAGAAAGTAATAGAACATAACAGCTACTGTACACTCTACTGTTGTCTATAGTTTTAGTTGCCACTCTACTCAGCGTTTTGCTGACGTGTTACACTCGTTACCTTTTTCAGGATCAGGTGTTGAGCAGCCAGGGTCAGCGGCTGCATAGGACGCTGGGCCGAGTAGGGTCCAGTAGAGTTACCACTGTCTTTTGTACCTCTTTGTTTCCGTTATAGTGAGTAGTTCTTGTTTCCGCTGTACTTTTCTTTACCTGCAGTTCATGTTATATGATAAATGTTGTTCTACTGTTGTGGTGGTATATACTGTAGTAGTTTCCTTCCTTACTGCTGTACTTTCTTATTGTTAGTTATATTCATGCTGAATGTGGTTTATTTTACTGCTCTTTTGGTTACTTCCTCGTTGGACGACTAGGTCTTGGGATTAGTCGAGTCGGTCCGGTTCTCGTGTCTCGTAGGGACTCGGGAACCGGGTCGTTACAAGATGGTATCAGAGCAAGGTCGTCCCGAGAAGTGAATCAACTGACTGGAAAATAACCAATTCATATGTTTATAGCTAGAGTAGCCACCACAACATATCTCTTGACATGAGCTCCTAGAAGTTTTGTTAGGCACCGTCTGTTTTGACGTTTCTATTTTGTTTTGCGTCTCCTTGTAGGAGATGCCTCGTCGCGGGGCTGGCGAGACTGGCCGCGGGCGCGGCCGAGGGCGAGGTCGGCGAGGTGGACGTGCCATTTTTGATGTCTCGGTGGACCAGCCACCACTCCTGGGCATCCAGGCCCAGGACCTCGCCAGACTGATACGAGATATTGTACGAGAGGAGCTCCACCCACTGCCCCGAGCACCTCCTCCTGGGGCTGCAGAGGGGGAGTCCTCTGTGGGACCACGCGATGGACACGGCACTGGACACGAGGGAGGGGATGGGCCGTTGCCGCCCCCACCTTCCTCCGACACTTTTGTACACGAGGCACCTTCGCCTGGAGGTGCACCAGCACCTCCCCTACAGTGCCACTTCGAGCTTTTCGGACAGTTCTGGAAGCTGAAGCCCCCCTCCTTCAAGGGGGATGAGGACCCGACCGAGGCAGAAGACTGGCTTGAGCAGCTGGAGAAGATCTTCGACACCCTTCGCCCCCCGGTGGAGTGCTGCGTGGCCTTTGCCACGTACCAGCTGGAGAGTGCGGCACACCGATGGTGGAGGGCGGTCCGGGGACAGGAGAGGGACGAGCCGACGTGGGACTAGTTTGTCACCCTCTTCTGCGAGCAGTACTTTCCCTAGACGTGGCAGGACCAGAGGAGGCGGGAGTTCCATACTCTCCTCCAAGGGACGATGACGTGAGCGCATACCGCACACGTTTCTTGGAGCTGTCCCGCTTTGCAGTGACAGCGGTAGCCACTGAGGAGGAGCGCCTTTGGAGGTTCACCGAGGGGCTCCGGCCTGTGATCCGAGGGTATGTCAAACCCCTAAGGCTGCCTACATTTTCGAGGGTGGTAGAGGCAGCTATGACTTACGAGGAGACCAACCCGTCTGCGCAAGACACCGACGGCGGGCGGAAGAGGCCCTTTCAGCCAGACTTCTCACAGGGCCGGTGAGAACGGAGACACGTGGCGTCCGCAGGAGAGCCGTCATGTTGTGCAGGGCCATCAGTGGCCTTTGGGGGCCCTCGACAGGGGCCAGTCGCCAGCACCGGACCCTCGCCTAGTCGACAGCAGGGACCCACTGAGGGCAGGAGTCGGGTTCCCCTCTACTACCAGTGTGGCCAGCCGGGCCACGTCAGGAGGGACTGCCCATCTAGGGCAGGAGGTCAGCAGATACTCCCCGCGCAGAGCACTGGAGGGCACGTAGGAGGCCGCGGTTCGCAGGCGCGAGGAGGAGGACAGCAGTCGCGAGGAGGGTATCGACCAGCACCTACCCGTCCGACGCAGAGTGTGGCTGCTTCGTCCGCACCTAGAGCTGAGGGGCGTATCAACACCCTAACACACAGGGATGCCAGAGCTTCGGGATCGGTGGTAGCAGGTATGGTTTCAGTTTCTGGCAGACTCGTTTACACGCTTTTCGATTCCGACGCTACGCACTCGTTTGTCGCAGCCTGTTTCGCAATTATTTTGGACCAGGATTATACACTGTTAGAGAATCCGTTCGTAATCAGAGGTCCGAGTGGCCAGCTGTTTGTAGCTGAGGAGGTGTACACGGATTGCGAGGTCAGCGTCGGAGGACATAGCCTGCTAGCTGACCTAATTATGATCCAGATGGAGGAGTTTGGAGTGATTCTGGGGATGGATTGGCTGTCCGCTTACCACGCCTTGGTGGACTATTTTGAGAGGAAGATTGTCTTCTCCATTCCGGAGTAGCCTTCTTTCGAGTTTCATGGACAGCCAGTGGACGGAGGTTTCAGGTGCATTTCGGCACTTCGGGCGGTGAGACTTTTGAGCCAGGGGTGTGAGGGCTTCCTAGCTTGTGTGGTGGCAGAGCCCAGCCCTGTGGCAGACTTCCAGAGCATCCCGGTGGTTAGAGAGTACCCTGACGTGTTTCCAGACGAGTTACCAGGACTATCGCCCGAGCGTGAGATCGAGTTTGAGATCTCACTAGTACCAGGGACCAGCCCCATCTCCACCGCGCCATAGAGGATGGCACCGCTTGAGCTGCGAGAGCTCAAGTCTCAGTTGCAGGACCTTTTGGAGAAAGGTTTCGTGAGGCCCAGTGCGTCTCCCTGGGGAGCCCCGGTACTGTTTGTGAAGAAGAAGGATGGGACCCTACGTCTTTGTGTGGACTACCGACAGCTGAACAGGGTCACCATCAAGAACAGATATCCGCTGCCGAGGATCGACGATTTGTTTGACCAGTTGCGGGGTGCCACGGTGTTTTCCAAGATAGACTTGAGGTCTGGATACCACTAGTTGAGGATCAGGGCGACCGACGTCTCCAAGATAGCTTTCCGCACCCAGTACGGACACTAGGAGTTTTTGGTCATGCCGTTTGGGCTGACCAATGCCCCCGCTGCTTTCATGGACCTGATGAACCGGGTGTTTAGACCGTACTTGGACCAGTTCGTGGTGGTTTTCATAGATGATGTACTCATCTATTCTAGAGATCGGACGCAGCACGGACAGCACTTGCGGATGGTTTTGGACACTCTGAGGCAACGCAGACTGTACGCCAAATACAGCAAGTGCGAGTTCTAGTTGAGGGAGGTGACCTTCTTGGGTCATGTGATCTCTGGAGATGGCCTGGCGGTGGACCCAGCCAAGGTCGAGGCAGTGCTCAGGTGGGAGAGACCGCGTTCAGTCACTGAGATCCGCAGTTTCCTGGGACTAGCTGGCTACTACAGACGGTTCATCAGAGGATTTTCGCAGATTGCGCGTCCTATGACACAGTTGACCTGGAAGGACGTGCCTTTCGCTTGGACAGATGCCTGTGAGGCGTGTTTTCTGGAGCTGAAGGAGAGGTTGACCTCGGCTCCCGTGCTCACCATTCCTGACAGTAGTGGCGGGTTCGTTGTGTACACGGATGCTTCCTTGCAGGGGTTAGGAGGTGTGCTCATGCAGAGGGGTCACGTTGTCGCTTACGCTTCGCGGCAACTGAAGCCCCATGAGCATACCTACCCTACCCACGACCTAGAGTTGGCAGCTGTTGTCTTCGCGCTGAAGACCTGGAGGCACTACTTGTACGGTGAGACCTTCGAGATTTTTACAGATCACAAGAGCCTCAGGTATCTTTTTGACCAGAAGGAGCTCAACATGAGACAGAGACGTTGGTTGGAGCTCCTGAAGGACTACGACTGCAGCATCTCCTACCACCCGGGAAAGGCCAATGTGGTGGCTGACGCCTTGAGCTGTAAGGCGCCCGCACGCTTGGCCAGTCTACAGTTACAGAGTTGGAGCCTTTTGGAGGAGGTGGGCAGTTGGCGACCTCTAGAGTTACGAGGGTACTGTGGGGCAGTGACGGTGACACGGCAGACTAGGCCAGAGCTGATGGACCGCTTCATCACAGGACAGATGGCCGATCCGTACTTGCAGTCTTTGCGCGATAGAGTACTGTCAGGAGATTCAGGTGACTTCTCTTTCACAGACCAGGTGCTACGTTTGAGGGGACAGTTGTGCGTTCCCAGAGACGAGGAGCTGTTGAGAGAGCTCCTGACTGAGGCACACGGTTCCAGATTCACCATACATCCCGGAAACACGAAAATGTACCATGACTTGAGACGCGAGTTTTGGTGGAGAGGGATGAAGCGGGATGTGGGTGAGTTCGTGCAACAGTGCTTTGTGTGCCAACAGGTGAAAGCCGAGCATCAGAGGCCTGCAGAGCCGCTTCAGCCGCTTCCAGTGCCAGAGTAGAAGTGGGAGAGCATCACCATGGACTTGGTGGTGGGCTTACCTGTTACCCAGCGGGGACACGACATAGTCTTGGTAATAGTGGATAGACTGATGAAGACGGTGCGATTCTTACCGATCCGAGTCACTTTGGGACCAGCACAGTTGGCAGAGAGGTATATCCGTGATGTGGTACGACTACACAGAGTTCCGCGAGAGATCGTATCCGACCGGGATACCCGCTTTACGTCCCAGTTTTGGGCTGAGTTTCAGCAGGCCTTGGGGATGAGGTTGAGGTTTAGCACGGCTTACCACCCCCAGACGGACGGACAGTCTGAGCGCACGATACAGACACTTGAGGACCTTTTGCGTGCCTGTGTACTGGACTGGAGGGGCTCTTGGGAGGAGCACCTGCCCCTGACAGAGTTTGCATACAACAACAGTTATCACTCGAGCATCGGCATGGCTCCCTACGAGGCTCTGTACGGATGGAAGTGTACGGCACCCTTGAGTTGGGTTGAGGTGGGGACCAAGTGGGAGGTTGGCCCCAGGTTGATCTGGCAGAGTCAGGAGGTAGTTGAGCAGATCCACAGACGACTCCGCACTATCAGGAGCAGACAGAAGAGCTACACGGATCGGAGACGCAGAGAGGTGCAGTTTGAGGTTGGGGACCACGTCTTCCTTCGTGTTTCGCCCATGAAGGGCTTACAGCGGTTTGGGGTGAGAGGGAAGCTCGCGCCGAGGTTCGTGGGGCCCTTTGAGGTCCTGGAGCGGGTTGGACCCGTTGCTTACAGACTTGCCCTTCCCCCGCAGCTTTCTGGTGTGCACGACGTATTTCATGTGTCCAACCTCAGGAAGTACGTAGCCGATTCCAGTCACGTACTGAGTCACGAGAGCGTCGAGGTGAGCGACGACCTGACCTAACCCGAGCGGCCAGTGCAGATTCTAGACCGAGCCGTCCGCAGTTTGAGACGAAAGTAAGTACCCCTGGTAAAGGTTTTGTGGAGGAGCCAGCGGTACGAGGAGGCTACCTGGGAGCCTGAGGCGGCAATGCGGGAGCGGTACCCGAAGCTTTTTGCGGGCACGTCTTTTTAGATCGGCTTCGGTCCTCTTTGAGTTTGTTATGGTTATTTGGACGACTTTTCCCGCACCCTAGTTGGCGCAAGTTTCGGGGATGAAACTTCCTTTGAGTTTGTTATATTGTAACGAACGCGTGCCCCAGACGTCTTTTAAGACGTCTGGGAGGTGGCCCAGACGTCGGACTAGACGTCTGTGATCACATCCAGACGTCTGACCAGACGTCTAGGATCGTTTCCAGACGTCTGGAAATCCGTTAATTTCGACACGCACGGGTCGTCTGCGCGCCTGAGCGCACAGACTGGATATTCGCTTATTCCCTCTTTCTCTGCGGCTGCAAACACCTGCCGCGTCCTCTCTCTCCTCCTCGCGCGGCCTTAAAAGGCCATGCGCTCCCTCCCGTCGTCTCCACCGTCTCCTCCCTCTTCTCCTTCAGCCAGTGAGCGTGAGCGCGAGGGCGGCAGCGGCGGTCGTAGTGAGCACGGAGGAGGTGCTGCGTGTGAGAGCGGAGCTCTACCGTGAGGGTGAGCTCGCCAGGGCTGCTAGGGCCGGCCGGCGGAGGGCGCAGGGGGCGCGGAGCGACGCGGAGGGGGGACTATTGCGGTCTGAGCAGCAGGCACGCAAGGTGCGACGCGGGCGACGTCGCGAGCGGAAGCTAGGTGGCGCCCTGTTCTGGAAAAATTTCCAGAATAAGACGTCTGGGTTGATAGCCAGACGGCGAGGGCGACGTCTGGAAGACCTTCCAAATGTCTGAAAGGTGAGTTTTCCGTCTTCTTCTTCCTTCCTGTCGACTGACCGTATTGAGGGAGGGAGATGGGTGTGCCCAGGCTTGGTGATTCGCCATCCAATGCGAATCAGACGTCTGGCTGTTGTACCAGACGGCGGGAGAGACCTCCAGACGTCCTGGGTGACCATCGGACGTCTGGGAGCTAGGCCAGACGTCCCCGCAGACTTCTGGATGTCTGGGAAACCACGCTGAACAAGGCAATTCTCTGATCCACTTTTTAAGACGTCTGGAAGAAGTTCCAGATGTCTGATTTTGCACAGTGTCGTCGTTTTCGACCCGTTTAGGGCCCGTTCGGGTTCTGTTTTCCGCGATTCGAGTTGCGTTCTTTTCAGAATTAATTCCTCTACCCATCTACAGTAGCTATACACTGTTTTGAGACACTCCTTGTGTTTGATCCTTGTGATAGGACATCGTTCAGTTGCAGTCTTGGGAGTCGCAAAGGCACGCGGGATTCCCGATCACGCCCCCATTACTCCCGTTGTACCTGGTAGAGTGGCTCTAAGTTATTAATAAAATCTGTTAAATTATGGAACCATAAATAGAACCTAGGACATTGCATGAATCCTAGGAGTGAGAAATAGATGGAATGATAGCTCCTAGGTGTTGCATGAATCCTAGGGCTGGAAAACTAGATTGTATGATAGATCCTAGGATATGGCATGAATCCTAGGATGGGAAAACTAGTGGAATGTATAATACTGCAGTCTTAGAAAATGGAAAGAGATATAAAGCTACCTGTAATTTGAATTAACAGCTGCCTGTTGTGAATAAATAACGTGGTTGAGAACATGGATTGTAAGAATGTGAAACTGGAAAGTGAAACCTGGATGTTTGAGTAAAAAGGATGGAACCCTACGGGGAAGTAGGAGTAGAACTCCTGGAAAGTGAATGGAATAGTATTAGGGAAGTGAGCTGGCCCTTGAGTACGGAGTACCAAGGAGAGCGACTGTCCCCCTGTTTAGTGCAGAGCGGAGCCAACCGCCCCAGGGACCCGGGGTTAGGACTGGCCACTCTGTACCGACTTGCTGGCCCTCGCGTACGTAGTACTGAGGAGAGCTACTAGTGTAGGGAGGTACTAGCTACCCCACGGGCCCCGGGGTTCTGCTAGCCTCCCACACCGACTTGTTAGGCCCGCTGGGGCAAACCAGGGTAGTCAGGCGAGGGTGCGTGGACTGTGGAGGGGCAAGGCCCTGGGTTGGTTACTGTGGAGGGGTTGGACCCCTGTTACTGAGAGGGCTCTGCCCTGGACTTGTTCCGTGCTGTGCTTTGGGCACACCCGTTAATGGAAACGACTGACCGCGTGCCAATACGGGTTAGCTACCTGTGCGTTTATCGCAGGTGCCGTAGTCACCGTTACGTCTGTCAGTGACCTTGGGGTGGTTGACCGAGGGTAGGATCACCACGGGGGACTCTCCCGGCCAGGAGAGCACCACGTGCTACTTCTACTTTTTGGAAAAGACTGCAATCAAGATCGTTCCCACGAGGAACATTCGAGATCAAGTAAAAGATCTGAGGAATAAATGAAATAGTGAGACAATTGAAAGATGTGAATAAAGAAAGTAATAGAACATAACAGATACTGTACACTCTACTGTTGTCTATAGTTTTAGTTGCCACTCTACTCAGCGTTTTGCTGACGTGTTACACTCGTTACCTTTTTCAGGACTAGGTGTTGAGCAGCCAGGGTCAGCGGCTGCAGAGGACGCTGGGCCGAGTAGGGTCCAGTAGAGTTACCACTGTCTTTTGTACCTCTTTGTTTCCGTTATAGTGAGTAGTTCTTGTTTCCGCTGTACTTTTCTTTACCTGCAGTTCATGTTATATGATAAATGTTGTTCTACTGTTGTGGTGGTATATACTGTAGTAGTTTCCTTCCTTACTGCTGTACTTTCTTACTGTTAGTTATATTCATGCTGAATGTGGTTTATTTTACTGCTCTTTTGGTTACTTCCTCGTTGGACGACTAGGTCTTGGGATTAGTCGAGTCAGTCCGGTTCTCGTGTCTCGTAGGGACTCGGGAACCGGGTCGTTACACTACCACCAAGGCCAACATAAACTATGAAAGCGGTAGTATGGAGATCATTTTTGGGGATAAGAAATTAACTCTGGATACTTTTAAGGCGATAAGAGGATTTGAGGATTGTGGATTCATTGAGGAACTCGAGGATTAAGATCTTGAGACGTGTATGACAATCAATGCACTTGAGGACTCCATTAGCTTTAGCGAACCCAACCCACAACCCTCCTCCATGGTAGACCTGCCACATCCTGAAGAGGCTGTTGATTTTGTTCATTCCCAGCCTCTTCCACTGGATTGTCCTGATGAATCTTCATCAGCATCTTCCCTTCCTTCTATTCTAAACCCATCCCAGCTAGAATTAAAACCATTGCCCAAAAATTTGTAATATGAGTTCTTAGGACCTGAAAACACGCTCCCTATGATTATTAGTGCTGATTTGACTAAGGAGCAAGAATTGAGGTTGATTAAGGTCCTTAAGAACAACAAGGAGGCAATTGGTTGGACCATCCATAACCTTAGGAGGATCGAGCCATCTTATTGTAATCATCATATTTTCATGGAAGATGAATCCCGCCCTTCTCGTGAAATGCAAAGGAGACTAAACTCGAATATGCGAGAAGTGGTCAAGAAGGAGATAATTAAGTGGCTTGATACTAGGATTAGTTACCCAATCTCAAGTAGTCCGTGGGTTAGCCCCATTCAGATTGTACCCAAGAAGGCGGGAATAACTGTTATGACTAATGAGAAAGGGGAAACCTTCACCACTCGTTTAGCTTCTACATGGAGAGTCTGTATTGACTATAGGAAGCTGAACACAGCCACTAAAAAGGATCACTATCCCTTGCCATTCATCGATCAAATCCTTGAAAGGTTAGCTGGGCAAAAATATTTTTGCTTCCTGGACGGTTATTTGGGATATAACAAAGTCCCTATCCATCTTGAAAACCAGGAAAAGACAACTTTCACATGTCCCTACGGAACCTTTGCATTCCATAGAATATTGTTCGGGCTTTGCAATGCGTCTGCAACTTTTCAAAGGTGCATGCTGGCCATATTTTTTGACATGGTGGGAGATTGTCTTGAGGTGTTCATGGATGATTTCTCCATTTTTGGAGATTCTTTTGAGTCTTGCCTGGCTAGCCTGGAATTGATCCTTCAGAGATGCATCAAAACACGGCTGGTCCTTAGCTGGGAAAAAAGCCACTTCATCACGTGGTGTCTAATCGGGGAATTGAAGTTGATAGAGCTAAGGTGGATGCTATCTCTAGACTTCCTCCACCCACATCCGTAAAATAGATTCGCTCTTTCCTTGGGCATGTGGGTTTTTACAGAAGATTCATTAAGGATTTCTTGAAGGTTTCTCGGCCCTTGAGTAACCTTTTGGCCAAAGACACACCATTCGAGTTTGATGAATCATGTCGTAAGGCATTTGATTTATTGAAAATGGTAGTCACCTGTGCCCCAGTATTGCAACCATCGATCTGGACAACCCCATTTGAGATTATGGCTGACGCATCTGATTATGCCGTCGGGGTTGTCTTGGGTCAAAAGATTGAGAAAAAGCCCTATGTGATTTACTACGCTAGCAAAACTTTGGACGAGGCCCAGAGGAACTACACCGTTACTAAAAAAGAATTGTTAGCCGTAGTTTTCGCTTTAGAAAAATTCAGGGCTTATCTGTTAGGTCCTCTTGTCATCATCTATACCAACCACTTGGCCTTGAAACATCTCTTGGCCAAAAAGGATGCCAAACCCCGACTTATTTGCTGGATTTTGCTACTTCAAGAGTTCAATCTTGAAATCAGGGATAAAGTCAGGGCACAAAATGTAGTGGCGAATCACCTCTTAAGAATCCTAATTGATTCTCCTCATCCGGATGTTCCAATCTCTGATACTTTTCTGGATGAAACTATCCTCACAGTCTCGGGTATCCGAACCCCCTGGTTTGTAGATATTGTCAATTATTTGGCCATTGGTCAAATCCCCTAGGATTGGACCAAACAACAACGGGATAGACTTGTATCTGAGGCCAAATATTATTTTTGGGATGATCCCGAGCTATACCACATTGGCACAGACCAGATTATTCGCCAATGCATCCCGGAAGTCGAGTTCCATAGCATACTTGAGTTCTGTCACACATCCGCGTGTGGTGGACACTTTTTCGGGAAAAAGACTGCTGCAAAAATTTTGAAATCTGGATTCTATTGGCCGTCATTATTTAAGGATGCCTAAGAATTCTCTAAGTCATGCAGCTAATGCCAGACACTCGGGAGCATGGCAAAGAGAGATATGATGCCCCTGAACCCAATTCTTTCTGTCGAAATTTTTGACATTTGGGGCATCGACTTTATGGGACCCTTCCCTCCATTTGGACACCAGTATATTCTGGTCGCTGTTGATTACGTGTCCAAGTGGATTGAGGCAACTCCCACTCGGAAGAATGACCACAAGGTGGTCATCGATTTTGTGAAGAGAAATATCTTTAGTCGGTTCGGGATTCCTAGGGCAATTATCAGCGATGGTGGCACACATTTCACTCATGCCCAATTTCAAAATTTACTGAGGAAATACGGGGTGAGCCATCGGATTTTCACATCTTACCAACCTCAGACGAATGGACGGGCCGAGGTCTCTAATCGGGAGATCAAGAACATTTTGCAGAAAACCGTTAGTCCTGATAGAAAGGACTGGACCCAAAAGCTATATGATTCTCTTTGGGCTTACCGTACGGCATACAAAATGCCTATTGGTATGTCTCCGTTTTGTCTGGTGTTTGGGAAGGTGTGTCACTTGCCTGTAGAACTTGAACACCGGGCATTTTGGGCCATCAAGAAATGTAATGTGGACCTTGAGTTGGCCGGGAAAACTAGGAAACTCCAACTATCTGAGTTGGAGGAGCTTCGAAATGATGCTTATGAAAATGCCAGAATTTATAAGGCAAGGACCAAAGCTCTCTATGACCAGATGATTTCACATAAGAGCTTTAAGCTGAACTAGAAGGTCTAGCTTTCCGATTCTCGATTGAAGCTTTTCCTCGGTAAACTCAGGTCTAAGTGGGGCGACCCGTTCATTATTGAGCAAATTTTCCCTAACGGGGCCGTCGAAATCTCTGACCCAAAGACGGGTAATATTTTCAAGGTCAATGGACAGCGTCTCGAACCCTTTGTTGACCATGTGCTCCCTGAACCCATCTCGGACAAGGATGCTCTTACCTTGCCGTAACCACTGCGGGCTGATCATCGCCCAGCTGAAGGCACTAAACTCAGCACATGTAAAGACTGTTCCAAGCTGGCCAGAGTCTCACTGAAACCAAGTGCTATTCTTCCACTTCTACTCTCCTGCATGCTTTCGTTTTTTCACAATGAGGACATTGCAATAGCTAAGCATGGGGTGTGGACATATTTTATAACTATTTTGTCAGCTGCAATAGTGATTTCCTATTATTTGATTCTTGTTAAAAAGATAAATTAAAATAAAATAAAATAAATAAAAATGAAAATTTGAAAAAGATTATAAAAAAAATCAGAATTAGGAGACGGGAACTTAGGCATTAGGAGTTGTAAACTTTAGGAATTGATACTTTGAGACCTGAATACTTAGACTCTTCAGGTCTTCGGACCTAATTAGCCCGGGTGTCCACTCGAATGTGGATTTAGTCTCGAGTCCTCGCCAATTACAATTTATTTTAATTTGGTAAATAATTTGGGATGATAAGTATACGACTTATCAACTCACCCTCTGATTTGGGGAGACTTTAAGCCTAAGCATCTACACACATTTTTTGCATTGACTCACTTTCTGACGATTTTTCGGAAATTGGGTAGCTAATGGATCGACTTGGGTGGTATGGTTGGCAAGTTGACGGTGGCAGTAGCTCATCGGCCGGTTGTCCAAAACTCAGCTACAAGACCATTTTCATTGTACTGCCTTTAGATAAATCTTAGATCAGGAAAGCCACCTACTTAAAAAAAAAAGAAAAAAAGAAAAGAAAGGAGAAAAATAAATAAATAAAACCACACTTCACCGCACGAGTATGGCTGGCAAGTTATCGGTGGTAACAGCTCATTGGCTAGTTGTCCAGAACTGGGGAAGAAGAGAGGAAGTAGAATAAACCGGGGAGTTATACACTGGGTTCGCCCTTGTGTTGACCCCATATAAAGAAAGTAGGGAGAAAGCTACCGATCGTAAAGATAAACCTTTAGGTAAGGTCACCTAGGGTCGTAGAAATCCAAAGTCCGTTTTAACAGCCGTCGAGTGAGTCTTTCACTATTTTTCACAAGATGCTTAGCACTTAGAGTCCTTTTCGAGTCTTGGGCTGGTCGAGTAGCTGTAAAAAGTTATCCCGTAACTCTCAAACTCCAAAAGTACAAAAAAAATGAAAAGAAGAAAAAAAAAATTATCTTCTCTTCTCAAATAAGGTGAGGGCTTGGACTATCTGCATTCT
This sequence comes from Thalassia testudinum, assembly GCA_037157565.1. NCBI lineage: Eukaryota > Viridiplantae > Streptophyta > Magnoliopsida > Alismatales > Hydrocharitaceae > Thalassia > Thalassia testudinum. The sequence goes on along the minus strand of JAZHRO010000071.1, from coordinate 16,414,042 downwards.
GGCAGGCACCCGGGCACTGTTGAGATTTTGCAATTAGGTCTTGGGGTTGAGATTTTCTAAAGAAATCAATGAATTTTGCCTAATTACTTGAACCTTGATTCTACTTTTATACATAGCATTTAGGTTAATTTTGCTAGGGACTAGCAAAAAGTAAGCATGGGGGTATGATGAACACACATAAATTCATGATAAATTGCTTATTTATGATAGTTCCTAGGCTTAGCATTGCATATCATGTTATAAATATTGCATAACATCCATTGCATGGCATTTAGGATAGTTGTATGTTTTGTATATTAATTCCTTCATTTTAGATGGCCAGGGGGCAATGCGACATCCATACGGGTTTCGGATGGAAAATCTGACCATATGGATGGATCCGAAGCAACGATCGCAGTTCGGCATCACAGGAATCATCTTGATCTGAGCACCGTGGCACCCTCTACAGGAAGAAGAAGATGGACAACCTAGATGGCTCCACGTGGTGCCATCTAGGTTGCCCAACATCGGCTAGCAGCACCACCCAATTCCTTCTTCATCCACGCCCTTGAATCCTAGCTGTTGGATCAAGATCCAATGGCTAGGGAGTGGTTGCATCAAGCCGCTCCTCATGACACAAGGGAAGGTTTGGCACAATGGTTAGAGTGCCGGTTAGCAAAGGGGGGCGTGGGTTCAAATCCTCACAGCCCCTCCAATTCGCAATTTGGCTGGGCGCATGGCAACAACAGCAGCAGCGCGTGCAAAGTGCCAGCGCATGGCAGCGCGCGCGCGCACACAGCAAGGTGCGCGCGGTCAGCACGTGTGATAGGCAGGGCAGCGCAGCGTGGATATAAGTGCAGTTGGGGCCAGCTTTCAGCGACAGTTGGGCTGACCTACAGCGATGCTTACAATCGTCACTATTTCATTGCAAGTCAGCAGAGCCAGCTAAGGGCATGAGTGGATGTGAGCCGTCTACAGCAACATTTCCAGCGACGGTCTGGAGATCGCTAAAGGTTCTTTATCCATTTTTAGCCTCTTCTCCACTATAAAAGGACCTACACCCCCTCCCTTCCAAGCCATCTCTACCCACTCTACTCCCACCTACTCCCAAGCTCTAGCAAGCCTGCCAACGCTCCATTAGAGCTTGTTCTCAAGCTCCCAAGGCGCCTATTAGAGTAGCGAACCTCTGCCCCACCAAATTCTCCTCCACCTTCCCATCTCCCTTCATAGGTCTCCTTAGAGCCGTCCTCCCACCTCCATTCCGGTAGCAGATCAACTCTGTCTTCTCACCTCCATTCCAGAGCTACGCCAAAGCTTTCCTCAACCTGACGTCCTCCTGCATCTCACCTCCGTCGTCCCGCTCCTCACCTCCTTCGTCCGAGCTTCCGCCAGGCGTCGTCGTCTCGCCAAACAGCGGATTCGGGAGATTTCCTCTCACCTTCCTCTTTTTTTATGCTTTTATAGTTCATTGTAATCGACATTGAATTGATATATATCATATTTGTTCCATTTCTATCTTGTGATTCATTTTGCTTGTCTTTTATTTCAAAAACACAAGAAAAAAATCAAAACCCTAAAATACCAAAAAGAAACAAAACGAAGCATGGTTTTCATGTAAAGTAAATGTTGCCTCCCTGTGTTCGACTTAGGTCTCACTTTTCGAGTTTTAGTATAAATTTTATTTGATCGACGTGTTTTGCAACTACGACGATGGGTTACTTGTAACCCCGATTTCTAACACACGAAACGCACCTGACCAGGGGGCTTGATTGCGCAGCAATCATAGGACCTTATTAACCTGAATTAAGTTAGATCTTAGCATAACTTAGGAGTTATTCATGCATTAGTAGAACACTTTACATCTTTCCTACTTTACATAGATATTCATGAAATAATGCCATAATAATGTACTAATTAGGGTATTACTTGGTTTGTAGGTAATAAGAAGCTCAGGAGATGGCCTAAAGCTGGATCTGAAGTGGGATAGAAACTAGATCTACAATAGAACTAGAGCAGAAGCCTCAATGAAGATGCAAATAAGTTGAGGACAGAGAATGTAGGAGAGGTATACTATATTACTTGTAGGATTTTAATGTTTGAATTGAAATATGAAGAACATAGTACATCTCTACACCTATCCCTAGCCCTAGGATGGCCTTAGACACCTTCCCATACCTTAGCTACCCTTCCATTAGGTCAACCTAGCATAGAACACCCAAAAAGCACTTTCCAGCATAGTTCTGGACGTCCAGATTGAGGGTTCCTGTGGATCTTATTTGGCCACAAATGCAAGATCATGTATGATATCGATTGTAATAAAAATATTACAAAAAAAATAATCCCACAATATACACAAAGATTTATAGTGGAAACCCCTATGGGTAAAACCACTATCTAAGCCTCCCAGCCTAGGATTTTCCCGACTAGGCAATGCTAGTCAATCAACTAACGTACCACTTAAATGAGAGTGGCACAACCTCTTACAAATCACTTCTCTTTTACTAACAAAGACAAGTCACAAACAATGTTGGGAATTCTAATACAATGGATCCCAACAAATTAAATGAATGAAATGAAATGAATATAGAAATTAATCCTATGGAACCTCAAGGAATTGAAATATGCAAATCGAGCTTTCTTTTCAGAAGTGCAGAGCGACGTGCTTTTAAAGAGCGTAGAAGAATGAACATGAAAGCACGAGGAAGAATTGAAGTAGAATTGCTTTTTCTCTTTGAAATCTTTTTCAATGTGCATTTTGGGGTGTGGTGTAAAAGAGGTGCGTACGACCTCTATTTATATTAGCATATCGACGCAAAAAGGAAATCAAATTGGTAGATCAATTAAGGTAGTTTGGTCGATCAAAATGAGGTTTGGTCAATCAAAATAGTTGTTTGATCGATCAATAATTGGTGGATTAATTAACTTAAATGGTCAATCAAAAGTGTATTTATCAACTTCCTAAAATGGGCTAATTTGATCGATTAATTAAGTTGGTTGGTCGATCAATGACTTTGGTTGATTAATTAATTAAGTTGGTCGATTAATAACCCTAAAAACTTATTTTTGATATGAAGTGTGAAAATCCGTTTGAAAATTATTTTGAGGTTCCTTACAAAAAAAAATTCTAGACTAAAAAAAAAGGCATTGAGACTCATATCAGCATTCTTCTAGCTTTGATCCATGAGAAAGAGTCCTAAAATATTAGTCTTGCAAATAGCATAACTTTGGTACATCAAAACAAAGGTACTTACATAAACATTAAATCCAGACATCCAATCTCTGTAGAATCGCTTGTCAGAACCCAACTCAAGTACTATCTCAGAATTGGACATCTAATTCTCTATTTGGACGTCTAGTTTTGAAGTATAAGTCCTTTGATCTTAAGATCAGATGTCTGGAACCCTTCGCCTATTGTTGTTTTCAGAATCAAGGCTAGACCTTGATTCTTAAGGCTTATAAACCCAATCCTACACCCTAAGAAACCTAATTTAAGGTATCTTAAGTCTAGTACACTATCCAAAGACCCTCTTAAGAGCCTAGATAGGTTCTCATTAAGTCCAATTGACTTGGATCTAGTCAATTTCATTATACCTAGTCAATTGGACTCATATAGTCCATTTGAGTTCAATTCTCAACCAACACAAGTCTAATTGGACTTAGTGGTAGTCCAATTGACTCAAGCCTAATCTAATTGGGAACTCTCTCTTGCAATTATACACACATTGACCTAATTAAACTTGGCTAAGTTTAATTGGATCAATGACTTTAGTCATAGGTTATATGAACCTATTTTAGAAACCAAAATTGACCTACTACTTAAACCAACTTAGACCCACTTAGACATGGGCCAAAGTGGTCCACTTGACCACTTAGTGGGTGCACACACACCACCACCACTTGGCCATCTACTCTAGAGTTTTCTAGAGTGGCCTTCCAAGTGGCCCCACCTTGAAGACTAAAAAATAGTCTTCAAGGAGTCCACAACTCCTCTCCTTAGAAAGTGGATCTAAGAAGACCCACTCTCTACTACTCTTAGCCACCACCTAAGCCTATTCTAGAGAATTCTATAATTCTCTAGATGACCCATCTTCAAGTTTATAGAAAGACTTAAGTGGATGGCCATGCACCCCCATCTTGGACTCCACCATCTTCTACTCCACCTCCATTCACAATCTCCCTCCTCCATAGCACCACCTTCCACGTCCAAGAGCAAGAACCTCCACCACCTCTCAAGAGGTCGGCCAACACACCTTAGTTGTCCCTCCTCTCTCTTCCTCCACCTAAATCCATGACCACCAGAGACCACCTTTGGTGCCTTGGTTTCTCATAGCTTAGTTGTTCTTATTTTATTTTATGCATTAATTTCCTGCTTAGTAGTGTAGTATCATCTCCTTCCAGAGTGCTCTTCCTGGGCTCCATGTGTGCATCTCATTTCTGTTAGCATAGATTTAGTTTTTTTCAAATTCCATATAGACGCATTCCTCAAGATATGATTGTAAATACTTGGTTCAATGGAATAAGATTCTGTTATCTCTAGTGGATCATAGTATTTCTCTTTATGCGAATAAAAATGTTAATTGAGCGAGTAGAGAGAGAACAAGAAATCAAAGATCAAAGTTGCAAAACACGCCTCCCTGAGATCAACTGGGATTCACCATCTCATTAGAAATATTTTTGTTGTTTGGATCAGATTTCGCACTATACTTAAATGTAATCAAATTTGCAATTCACGGTTCCAACAATGCCTTGTTGCAAATGAAGTCAGGTTATGTTTGTACCACCGTCCAATTTCAGCCTGGGAGGAGCTTTAGTCTCAACTTGCAGGTAGGGATTCTACATCCTCTTCCTTGTATTCAGCCATTCTATGGGCCATTTGGCGTGGAAGGAGTGATGTGGTGTTCAATGGAGAGAGATGTAGTGTGGATAACATTTGTGGGGTGGTGTTGTATTAGACCTAACTGTGGTCTTCATGACCTACTAGCTTAATTGCTATTTTTAAATAAATTTCTTGGATCTCTACTGAGTCAGTAGAGACTCCTTTTCAAAAAAAGAAAATAATATATGGGCCAAATGCCACTTAGGAATTCCATGATGAGGGCACTTCCTAGTTAGATCATTGAACCTCTCCTAAGCCTCATGTAGTTGTTCCCCAGAGTTCTACTTAAAGGTGATAATGGCACATCTAAGGGCATTGGTCTTACCTATTGGGAAAAGTTTCTTCAAAAATTCATATCTCAAATCATCGCAAATCAGAATAGGTCTACCAATTGTTCTCAACCATTGTGTAGCTTTATATTTTAATGAGAACAGGAGCATTTACATCATCAAAGTACCTTCATCCATATTTCTAGGGCCAAAGGTCTTTCCTATGTGTAGGAGGTCCTCAAGGTGCTGGAAAGGATCATCAGAGTTATGGCCATGGAAATGGGAATTAGGTTTATGATTTAAGGTTTGAGTTCAAAATCATCCCCCTCCTGAAGTACCCTAACATATGGTTCAGGATGGGCATTAGGAGGGTTGTAGTAGTCACCAAGAGGTTACTTTTGTCTACTAGTTTTGATTTGGTTCAGGGTTCGAACTATGGTGTTGATCTGATGATCATGATGCTGGCCTTGCCTCTGGATTTGTCTCTGGAGGTTGGCAATGGGATCAAGAATAGGCTCCTCCCTCCCACTTAATTATTCCTCATGGTGACTAGCCATGGGAATAGGTTAAGATTTAGAAGGAATAGGTCTTCTCCTAGGGTTTATTTTTAAAGGTGGCACCAAAATAGGTTTCAGAGATTTTCTACCTTGCATGAACTAGAAGAAAGTTTATAGATGAGAGAGAGAAAACAGATGAGAGAATCCCTAAGCAATCAAACAAATTATGCCTTAAGGTGTAGCCCTAGATGACCTAAGCCTCTAAAGTATAACTTCACCTGAAGACAAATTTAGTGTTGTTTATAAACCAGAAGCTGAATAAGTAGAACAGCGAAATAGGGGGTGATGAGCCCATATTTGTGGGCTATTTAGGTATTTCAATGGCTAGATATTAAGTTATCTTTAACATTTATTTAGCATGTATTAGGATGTAAATATATTAGTTTATGTTTTTAACTTAATTGCATAATTCATGCATTGCATTCATAATTAAAAGCATTTAGAATTAAGTTAGAATAGCTTGTGAGTGCATTACATGTATTGTTTGGTTTTAACATAGAAAGTAAGGGTTTGCATATAAATAACCTGTCATTTCTTTTCTTTATTTTATCTCCAACGGATGCATGCAGGAGAGTTACACCAGCTATAATGCACAAGCAACAATCGTGGATCTCTGTTCCCCACAATGTTCGTTGCTTCACCTCTTCTTCAACCAACGTCCGCCTGCATGCTTCCTCCTGCAGCGTAAAAGAAGACTTCAGCTGCACCATCACCTGCAAGCCATCACCCCCGATCACTACTACGCAGAAAGTCAAGCTCTCTTCCATTCCTCAAGCACAAGCACAAGTCCACACCACTGCAGGCAAGCAGGGTGACAGACTGCTGCGCCACCGTTGGCTTGTGCAGATAACCGTGAGCACCTTAGCATGCACTACCACCATCACCAACACCAGCAACCACCGACATAACCGCGCGCTAGCAACCATCCCCGCTCATTTAAGATGTATGGGAATGTTCCCAAACATCTGACCTCCCAACAGCCACCTGTTCATCCTCTTCCTCTTTTCGTTCTTTGTTTCCTTTCCACCGAAAAGAACCCATCACCACCAGCCACTACCCCCTTCCCACACACGACGCCCGCACTACCATTCTTCCACGTTCACCAGTAGTGCCCCTTCGTGTGCAACAACGCACCACGCGCATCCTGTGCACCTGCCCCTTACGCCTCCGCCATGCCCGCAGCACGAGCCTATGCACCTTTCAGCAGTGTGCAAGATCGCTTCCTCTACCAGCCCGCAGCAGCAGCACCTACGGCTGCACTAAATAGCTTCCACGCGCACGCTCGCTCGCCAACCCCAGCAACATGCGTGTGTGCTGCTGCACCTCCTTGCATGCGTGCCTTCACAAGCACCACACCAGCAGCAACAGAGAGCTGTAGCCACCGCCACCCATCGCCGCTCCTCATCTCCAATCGGTCACCTTCGGCCACGCGTGCCTCGCCACCACCACCAAAAGAAGCTACCCGACAGCAGCTACCTCCGGCGAGCTCCTCCCCTCCGGCTTTCGCCTCTCCTCCACGCACGAGTAATGAGAAGATCCTCCCCTGTTTTGCTACTGTGAAGAGGGTATTAGTATTTATGATTACATGCCATTGCCAAAGACTTATTTTTGAGTTATTAATAATTTATTGTGGCACATTTAGGAACACATCCCTCTTATTTCTCATAAATATTATTTCAACATGATCTCTTATTGGTTTCTTAATCTAAAGGCGGATTTAGGTTTAGTTTCTTTGGCTGAAACTTGTGAGCATTAGTTTCTTGATTTTGTGAGTTTTAATAGGTCATTACCTCCCTATGGATATGACCCGCTCTTCTGTCAGTGGTTTATTTTTAATTCAATACTTTGATTAGTCTATTTTCCACCACTTAAAAATACAATGATCAATCATCTTAATCATTATCTTCGAAAGTAAAAATCAACTCGTCAAATGGCACCATTGCTGGGGAGGCAACGAGCCTAATAAGCTTGCAATTATTCATTTGTTCATGTTGATTTAAATTGAGGCATATTTAACTTGTTTTATCTGATTTGGTGCGAGGTATGCATATTACATATGAGTTGTCGCATCGGCCTCAGCAATGCCATGGTGGACCTTGTTTCCACCACTTGGAGGAGGGACTGAGCTTCGTAGCTTGGTGGACCTTGATGCTGCCAACCCGAGGAGAAGAATTTAAAAAAAAAGTGAGATCTTTATTCTCTACTTTTGCATTTAGATAAATTTAGACTTTAGGATTTCTTTCATTCATTATTTGGGACCCTTCTTTTGGGGTACATTTTTAGGGGTTTGTTCCCCGATTTTATTTTAGGCCTGTGTTGGGAAATTTTTTGGGAGTCTGTTCCCATTTCTTTAGACTTAGGTTTTTTTTCTCTTTTGTGGATTGATAATTTTTGTGCATAAGTAGCTAAAAAAAATAAAGCACGAGCTACTTGCTAGAAGCTACATGCCCCTAGGATGAACCATTCAGGTGTGTATGAGCAGCCTCTAGATTTATTTTCTGCATTGCGTGCATTCTCGCATCGTTGATTGCTGGAAGCAAGGTACGCATCCTCTTACTTTGCATTCATATCTTGATCACGCATTTGCATTTGGACTTAATTCCTAGACCACATAATTTATCTTGAAACGATCTAAGTGGTTACATTAAATTTCTGAAAAGGACTAAGTAAAGGAGGAACACAATAAAACCCAAGGAGTTGATTTGAGACATTGTGTTGTGGTTCAAAATTCAAATTCAAACTTTTATGGTGGATGCACACATGCATTACTGCGCACTAAAGCACGCAATTAGACACTCCTAGGTTTTGACCTACTAGGAAAGAGCTCTCCTACCATTGGATACCAAAGTGCTTGAAACTTAAGTTCAAAAGTTTTGTAACTCCAAGGAGGGGGAAACCCTATCATGGATTTTTGAGGGTAGTTAAGAAGCACCGCGAAAGCACAACTTCAAAGGAAGGCTTAGGCCTACTTGCATCCCTTGATCTTCCGTCCTTGGAGTACTTTACCATTTGAACTTTAGGGCAGAGCACCTAAGTTCCAATTAGGTTTTCATTAAGGCATTTCGTAGGTCAACAATAGGCACGTAATTGATTGGGCAATTTGTATTTTCACTTACAACTGGACTAAAATCTCAAAGGCTTTAATTGATTAAAGACATAAAAGTTCTTTGGAATTGTGTTTGTATTGTTTGTGTATGCTTGGTAGGCGATCTCTGAGGAGACAACTTGTGTTTAATTCAGAACCTGAAAGAATCCTTAGGAGAGTCAACCAAGAGAGAAGAGAGATGGCTGAGAAAGGTGAAAATAGAATTGTGGAGAATCAGCGTTCGTTGAGAGACTATTTTATCCCTACCAACCAACCTGGTCATACATTGAGAAGACCTGGGGGGAATAATCCATATGAAATCAAGAGTAGTACCATATCTCTATTGCCCTCATTATATGGCATTTCTAGGGAGGATCCTTACAGGCATCTGGAGGAATTCACCGAGGCCTATTCCACGGTGAGATTGCAGGGTGTTACTGATGATGCCTAAATGCGAACCCTCTTCCCTTTCTCCCTCAAGGATAAGGCGAAGCATTGGTATCACACTCTAGATGGTAGAGTGGATATTTAGGATGCCTTGAAGGGAGAGTTTTTAAAAAAATACTTCCCCATGAGCAAGACTAATCACTATGGAGGGAAATCATAGGTTTTGCTCAACAAGATGGAGAACAATTTCATGATGCATGGGAGCACTTCAAAGATTTGTTACGCTTATGTCCCCATCATCAAGTGCCAAGATGGCAACTTGTAGAAAGGTTCTACACTGGATTAAATGACAAGCATAGGCAAATAGTGGATGGAGCCTATGCAGGAACCTTTCTTACAAAAACTGAAGATGAGGCTTGGGATCTTTTTGAGACCTTAAGTGAGAATTCTATCCACCTAAATTTTGCTTATTTGGATAGGAAACCCACTCTTATGAAATGAAAGATTGAGGCAAATGAGGCTAGGGATACCCAAAATTTAGCCTTCCAAATTCAATTGTTGAACCAAAATATAGAAAGGCTTATGTCAAACTCTAGTCAAGTCACGCCAAATGCCTCCGCTTCCCAAGCTTCTGAATGCTCCATTTGCCAAGGCAATACTCATGCTACTGTGGATTGCCATTTGACCTCCCAATTCCCTGACCTTGTACAGGCGGACCTGAATGCCGCCTAAGGGTTCCATCCCAGACCTCGTAATGACCCTTTTTCAAATACCTATAACAAGGGATGGAGGAACCACCCCAATTTTTCTTGGAGGTAGGGGAATGTCTCTAATTTAGGGAATTACAGATCCCAACCCTCTCAAACTCAATAGTATAATCAACCTCCTATTCCCTCCCAACCATCCAAGACTTCTAAGATGGATGAACTTAAGGCCATGCTGAAAGCCATGCAGGAGAATCAAAGCATAATCATCCAATCTCATGACAAGGCAATTAATGAGATGAAATCACAAATTGGACACCTTGTCGAGGCCATGAGCAAAAGGGAGATTGGGAAGCTTCCTAGTTCATCGGAGGAGAACCCTAAAGGGAAAGGGATTATCTTTAGGGAGTAAGTCTAGGCGGTGACTATTCTGAGAAGTGGGAAAGAGATTTCCAAACCTAATGCTCCTATACTCCTACCTTCTGAAAATCCATCCACTCTGACTTTCGCCCCCATCGAAGAAGAGCTGCCCAACTCTTCTCCCCTTGAAATCACCTCACCGGAAGGGTTGTCCTCGTGCCCCTACTTACTTGACATGACAAACCTTCCAACCAGAGACCGAGAGTGCCCTTTCCAAAGTGCTTATCTGACTCTGGGTAGACTTCTGCTGGCTTATGTGGAGCCAAAGATAGGACAGATGAAATCATGGAGACTTTCAAACAAGTGCAGATTAACCTGCCTTTGCTTAAAGCTATCAAGCATATTCCATCCTAAGCCTGCTTTCTAAAGGACCTGTGCACAAAAAAGCGGCAATTGAGGAAACAGGTCCAATCAAAAGTTGTCCTGTCGGATTCTGTTAACTCAATTATACAACATGGGACACCCTCAAAAATTAAGGACCCAGGAGCCTCATACATCTCGATGGTCGTTGGCGACCTACATATAGACGAGGCTCTGCTTGATCTGGGTGTGGGGGTAAATATCCTTCCGAGCTATGTATATGAACAACTTGGAGGAGGCAATTTGAAGCCTTCCCTTGTAATCTTGGAAGTTGCAGACCATTCTTTGAAGACACCACGGGGCCTGCTAGAAGATGTCCTCGTGAGAGTGGAGGATTTCTTCTTCCCCATTGACTTTCTAGTACTGGACACTGACCCTACCAACAAACCAACCAAGCCCTCCATCATCTTGGGCTGCCCTTTTCTTGCGACTTCTAATGCTTCAATTAATTGTCACACTTGGGCATTAAAATGGGCTTTGGGAATAGGAAAATTCAGCTTAATGTGTTTAATGCTTATAAACAAGCTGGATTTGAGGATTGTTCCCAAGTTGAGGTGGTAGATGATTTGATTGAAGAGACAACTCCTGCAATTTTATGCGATGACCTCTTTCAGCATGTCATGCTAAATGAGCATTCCCATCTCTTGGAGGAATGTGAAGGGGATGTACTAGAAGTTGAGGAATTGCTTGGAGTTTCTATTGAGTCTCTCTCCCCATCATATCTGCCAAAGGTAGATTTGCTACCTGAGATGGGGACTTTTGTTATGAAACCCTCAACCATACAAGCCCCCGACCTTCAACTGAAATCCCACCCAGACTCTCTCAAGTATGTATTCCTTGGGCCAAATGATACGCTCCCTGTATCTCATTTGCACTATTTGAAGTTCAAGAGGGAGCCTTGCTAGATTGTTTATCAAGGCACAAGGAAGCCATAGCTTGGATGATTGCTGATATTAAGGGTATAAACTCTACACTCTGTATGCATCACATTTATACTGATGATTCCATCAAACCATTTCGAGACATGCAGAGATGTCTTAACCCCAACATGAGGGAGGTGGTTAAAAAAGAGATTTTAAAGTGGTTGGATGCTGGGATCATTTATCCCATCACAGATAGCAAATGGGTTAGTCCAATCCATGTGGTGCCAAAGAAGGTAGGCTTCACGGTAGAAACAAATGACCAGGGTGAACAAGTGGTGACCAGACCCTCAACTGGCTGGAGGGTCTGCATTGACTACCGCAAACTGAATGCCGCTACCCAAAAGGATCACTTCCCTTACCCTTTATTGATCAGATCCTAGAGAGATTGGCCGGGAACAAGTATTTCTGCTTTTTAGATGGATATTTTAGGTATAACTAGGTTGCAGTCTTCCCCGATGACCAAGATAAGATAACTTTTACTAGTCCCTATGATACTTTTTCATTCATGTGTATGCCATTTGGATTATGTAATGCATCGGCAACCTTCCAGTGGTGTATGATGTCCATTTTCTTGGACATGATTGATGAGTGCATCGAGGTTTTTATGGATGACTTCTCCATTTATGGCTCGTCTTTCGACTAGTGTCTCCTCCACTTAGAGAATGTGTTGAAGAGATGTAAGGAGAATGGTGTAGTCCTCAGCTGGGAGAAAAGCCACTTCATGGTACAGAAAGGCATTGTACTTGGGCATGTTGTATTTGAAAGGGGCTTGGAAGTAGATAAGGATAAGGTTGATTCTATTTCCAAACTCCCATTGCCCATGAATGTCAAACAGATTAGATCCTTTCTGGGCCATGCAAGCTTTTATAGGCGATTCATTAAGAATTTCAGCAAAATTTCTATGCCACTTTGCAACTTATTAGCGAAGGAATCTTCTTTCGATTTTGATTCAAAGTGTGCAGAGGCATTTCATACACTGAAGGAGGCCTTGACCTTTGTGCTTATTCTCTGAGCTCCAGATTGGACACTCCCATTTGAGCTGATGTGTGATGCTTCGGATTATGCAGTGGGAGCAATCCTTAGACAAAAGGCTGAGGGAAGATCACATGTGCTGCACTATGCCAGCAAGACTTTAATTGAACCACAACAAAACTACACAGTCACTTCAAAGGAATTACTTGCTGTAGTTTTTACTTTGGAGAAGTTTAGGTCTTATCTTCTTGGATCCAAGGTGGTCATTTTTACTAATTATGCGACAGTGAAACATCTCATTGCCAAGAAGGACTCTAAGCCACGTTTAATTAGGTGGATTCTACTCCTTCAAGAATTTGATTTGGAAATTTGTGAAAAGAAAGGAGTGGAAAATGTAGTGGTTGACCACCTATCTCACCTTCCCCTTGATGACTCTCCATCAGGAGACATCCGCGAGACATTTCCCGATGAAACCCTTATGGCGGTAACACCGACTTCACCCTGGTATGCGGATACAGTTAATTACTTGGTCACTGGAGAAACTCCTGGCACTTGGGAAGAGTAAAAACGGAAGTGATTCATTTCCCAAGCTAGATTATTTCATTGAGAAGAGCCATAATTATTTCATATTGAAGAAGACGAAGGTTGGCGATGATGTGTGCCTGAAGAAGAGCAACATAGTGTGTTGAGATTTTGTCATGAGCTTCATTGTGGAGGACACTTTGGTGCTAATAAAATAGCTTTTAAGGTTCTCCAGTCTGATTTTTGGTGGCCTTCTGTATTAAAGGATTCTCATTACTTTGTTAAGGCTTGTCTTAGATGTCAACGGACTGAAACGATTAGGAAGCGGAATGAGATGCCCCAACACCCTATCCAACCTGTGGAAATTTTTGATGTTCGGGGGATAGATTTCATGGGTCCCTTCCCCTTGTCCCATGGATTTGAGTATATCTTGGTGGTAGTGGATTACGTCTCCAAGTGGATAGAGGCCATTCCTACGCACACAAATGACCACTCTATGGTATTAAAATTTGTGAAGGCCAATATAATATCTCACTTTGGCTGCCCCAAGACGATTATAAGTGATGGGGGACCTCATTTCTAGAACCATCACTTCAATCAGTTACTCAGGAGTCTGGGGGTAACTCACAAGATTGCTACCCCTTATCATCCCCAAATGAGTGGCCAGGTTGAAGTGTCAAATAGGGAGATCAAGAACATTTTAGAAAAGACTATTAGGCCAGATAGGAAGGACTGGTCCCAAAAGCTCGATGATGCTTTATGGGCTTATCGAACGGCCTATAAAACCCCTTTGGGTATGTCTCCCTTCCAGATAGTGTATGGGAAAGCATTCCACTTACATGTTGAACTTCAACATAGGGCACTTTGGGCTATCTGAAGTGTCAACATGGATTTAGAGCAAGCAGGAAAAGCACATTTACTGGACTTGACTGGGTTTGAGGAGTTGAGGAATGATGCTTATGACACCTCCCAAGCTTATAAGGAGAGAACTAAGGTTTTGCATGATAAGTACATCCTTAGAAAGACCTTTGAGCCCAACCAACAAGTCTGGCTTTTCAGTTCCAGACTTGAGTTTTTTCCAGGTAAATTGAAATCACGTTGGGATGGGCCGTACATTATCACCAAAGTGTTTCTGCTTGGGGCTATGGAGATCAAGAGCCCTTCCTCTTCAGCACCACCCTTTACCGTCAACGGCCAACGATTAAAACCTTATGTTACTTTGGATGGCCATCTGGTTGACGAAGTCACTCTCGAGGAGCCTTAGCTCCTTTCTTTCCCACCTCAGGTAACATTTTCCCTTGGCCATTTTACTTTCAATGAGGACATTGTTTGAACCAAGCATGGGGGGATAGGACCTGAGGCATCTGTACACAGCATTTATACATAGTGCATTCATGCATTTAGTTTAAACATTCTGCATTGCATACATTTGCATTGTTTGAAAAAAAAAAAGAGAAAAACATTTTGCATTATTGAGCTTAATTGGCTGGGCCCTGCATTCTTAGGCAAACCAGAACTTTAGGTTAGACTAAGTTGACTCTAGGGTTTGACTTAGAAGCTAAGTTGAGCTACTAGCTTTATACCTTTAGGGTCCTTTGTGGACTTGAAAAAAACTCAAGTAAGAGTTAAGTTGCGAACTATTCCTTAAGAGGTTGAGGAAGGAAAGTTAGGGATTGAGTTAAAGGCTGGGTAGTACTTGATGTCTTTTTATACCTTTTGGTTTATGGGTCCTCGTAACCTAAGCATCCACATTTCACACACACTTGATCTTGTGTAAATAATGATAACCTTAATTCCTTTCTTGGAGAAAAAAATTTGGTTCTCTTAGTTTTGACTTAGGAGAAGCTTGAAAACACAAGTTGATTGGAAGAGTTCCTGCCACAAGAGAGGAGTATATACTCACCTTGAGGATGCGATGTTAACATGTCACCTCCTCGATGCTTGTCTCTTAGGATGTCCATCCTATTGGGGGCATGTAAGTGCATTATGCGGTTCAGGTACCATGGGCGACCCTATCTCGAAGTGCCGATTGCCACAGACCTGAATTCGCTTAAGAAATCCATGGGCGATACTATCTCGAAGTGTTGATTGCCAGGAGTTCTTGGGGTCGCTATGAGCGGTGCTATCTCGAAGCATCGAAATCCAGGCACCCTTCGAGGTTTGGTGATGGGGACAATGAATCTGACACAGACCGTGTTGATAGCTGATCCAAGGTTAGACTTAGAAGAATCAAACAAATATATATATATATATGAGCGAAAAAAAAAAATCGCTTTTTAGGTTGGCAATCATACCAACCTTAAATAAATCAGACCATTGCACATGCACGGATGCTTTAATCTATGGGACCAATAGACCTTAGGGTTGAGCTAGAAATCAAGGAAACCTGTGCCTGCAACTCATCCTTGGCTGGCCTAGTTTGTAACTTAGCAACTACTTAGGAACCTTAGGTCTAAAGTCTGAACTTAACATGTTTCTAAAGGAAGACCGACTAGGTTGGCTAGTCCACTTCAAGAGCTAGGCTATTGCTTGAGTTTGCTAGGGACTAGCAAAAACTAGGTATGCGGGCATTTAATAAGCCCATATTTGTGGGCTATTTAGGCATTTCAACGCCTATATATTAAGTTATCTTTAACATTTATTTAGCATATATTAGGATGTAAATATATTAGTTTATGTTTTTAACTTAATTTCATAATTCATTTTTTTAAAACAATAAGAAAGGCTATCGTGCAATGATAGCAATCTTGGAGAGCATTTTATTGATTAAGATAAAGACAAGGTTACAGAATTGATCCCCACAAATGTTTGAGAGATCAGCATACATTTACAACTTGCTCCACACATACTGGCCTTTCCTAAAACAAAAAATCATTTCTCTCTCTCCACACACACCACATAACAGCTGCCATATGATAGGGCAATATGTCATGCAGTAAAAAAGTTTTCCACAAATCATCCCAAATGGGAAGCGGTTCCCTACAAACTCTTCTCCACACAGCATCAGTGACCACGCATGAAGAAAAGATATGAGTGGAGCTATCAGTGGCAAGCCACATAACAGTCACGATTGTAAGGCAACACCCATTCTTTTGTCTAAGAGCACTTGTCACCAATCCATCTTTCCTGCATAGCCATACAAAAATATAGACTTTAACTGGGATCTTTAATAGCCATAATTTTTTTCCTACCGCATCTGCCTCCATAGAATTGGAATGCCTCATGATCTTTTCATATGCTCTAGCAAGAGTGAAAATTCCATCCCACCTATATTTATCTTCAATGCTAGGTGATGGCCTAAAGGTCATCAGATCCTACTCCAGGCGTGTCCTTTCCTCCCATGTTCTTGTGCCTTCTCTACGATAGTCGCCTCCATCAAGCCGCCAGGCATCTTCCCCATCAGGCAAAACCTGCATACCGGGTCCCCTTTATTCATGTCAACTGCATAAGCTCTTGGGTAGACTTCCTTCAGTTGACCCAACGACAACCACTCCTCCTGCCAGAACTTGAAGGAACGTCCATCACCTAAGATAGGTTGAAACATCTGGCAGTTGTTCTTCATGGCTTGAATCACTGATTTTCAGAAAGGTTTAAGTGTTTGGAGCTGGTTTAGAGAGCTATGCAAGTTGCCATAGTTCTCTTTAATAAGAGCAACCCAATTCTTATTCTCATCATTAAGCAATTTGATGGCCCACTTAAGTAACAAGGCATCATTGAACTCCTTAAGGGATTTTATTTCCATACCACCCTATTCCTTTACCATACATAGACTGCCCCACTTCAAGGGTTGTAAAAATTTACCTTCATGAGTTGCTCACTTCCAGAAGAAATGCTTCCGCATCACATCAATGCATTTCCAGATTGACTTGGGTGCTTTAAACATAGAAAAAAAGAATACAGGGATGAAGTTATCACCGAATTCAAAAGAATAAGTCTGCCTCCTTTGGATAGATATCTACTGCTCCACCCTTGTAACTTGACAGAGATTTTATCAAACAGAGCATTCTAGTCACTCTTCTTTAATTTAGTACATTTCAGTGGTAGACCCAAGTATCTAATCGTGAGAGTAACCAGGGGAGTACCTAACATGGAGGAGATGGCTGTTTGTTCATCACCAGTTAGACCAAAACACACCAACGAAGATTTATCACCATTCAATTTCAAGCCAGATATTTCCCCAAATATCTCTACCATGTGGAGCAATGCTTGTGCTTCTTGTTCATTCCCCTCTACAAAAAAAACTGTATCGTCAGCATATTGCAAGACAGGAGCCAGGGCACTCCTGTTGGAGATGGAGTATCCTCTGATGATACCGGCCTCTGACAATCTACAAGCATACCTCGCCAAAGTGTCCACCGCAAGGTTAAACAAAAGTGGTGAAAGTGGGCATCCCTGTCTAACACCACATTGTGGTTGGATCCACTTCCCACAAGGCCTACCATTAATTAAGGGTGAGAAAGAAGCGGTGGTGATACATCTTTTCATCCATTGCAGCCATATAGGTGGAAACCCCCTTCTCTTGAATACTTCCCATAGGTACCGCCATGACACCGAATCGTATGCCTTTCGAAAGTCTACCTTCCAAAGGAAAGCATTACACTTTCTCCTGTGCCATAATGAAGGATTCTTGCAATGATCTATTGGGGAGGAAAGCGAACTACACTGGGAGTATGTGGTCATGTAAAACCTTCCTTAATCTGTTCGCCAAAACTCTACTCACCAATAAGTATATGGAATTAGACAATGCGATTAGTCTAAAATCTGGGAAGCTATCTGCACCTGGCTTTTTTGGGAGTAAAAAAAGGTATGATCTATTTGTTTTATCAAAGCCAAGATTTCCCCTTTGAAATTTCCCAACTACCTCCATGATCTCCCCTTTCAGTACAGTCCAAAACTCTTTGTAGAAGAAGACTTCTATACCATCTGAACCCGGCGATCCTTCATTATTCAGATCATTACGATCTTCCAGCACTTCTTTTTCAGAGATGGGTGTCACCAAACTACCAGCCTGTTGTACAGAAATTCGATGAAAGACTGCTCTTGCCATCTTCCATACCCCCCGTCCTGCAGCCCGAGAAGTGTCCCTGAAGTATCTTGCAGCTGCAGCTCTAATTTCATGTAGATCTGACGTTTCCTGACCATCCACAATAATGGAAGATATAAGATTATGTCTTCTTCGTGCACTAACTGCTAAATGGAATTATTTGGTATTGGCATCCCCCTCTTTGAGCTAGAGTTGGCGTGAACGCTCGCGCCAATCCATTTCCCTTTTTAAGTCTTCCTCAGCCACGATCTCCTGCCATTTTTTTCTATCCAGCAGCTCCTGATCGGTCAGAATGGTAGACTCCTCCTTACTGTCCAGCTGCTGTATTGCCGCAAGTGCTTTACTACGCTTTTGGTCTTTCAGCACAGCCACTGCAGATCCATATTCTTTCAGCATGGCGCGCATTGATGCAAGCTTTGTAGCTAGCTTGATAGTTGCAGTGCCCTCGGCCTGATTGGACCTCCACCAAGTTTCAACCATTTCATGGGACCCCAATTCTCTAAGCCAAGACTTTTTAAGTTTGGAGTAGGACCCAACATGGCTGTTGTCTCCGCTGTCCCACACCAATAGAGTGTGGTCTGAAAAGGGACGCTCCAGACCTGCTGATGAGTCCATTTTAATGGACTAATATTATGCCTAAGTAACTTTAATCTTACCTTTTAGGTTTGTTAATAACTGCATTAAGTTATAGAATGTTTGCATGCATCATGATTTAAGTTTACATCTATTTTATAGCATTCTATAAGTAATGATTTTATGTTTTTATGTGCAGGAAGAATATTGGGAAAAGAACAAGGAGGTGAGGGTAAATTTCCCTTTCTAACAAACGGCGCCATCCTTTCCCCATCCTCTGGCCAGCTGCAACTCTTCCCTCAACAGCCGCCGGCCAAAAATGGCAAAGAGATTTGGAAAATCCCTTAACTCACGCACGCAGGGAGAGGAGAGAAGGAGGCGGGGGAAAAGTTGGAGAGGGGAGATCTTCTTCCTCCTGCTGGTGGAGAGTTATCTCCACCTTCTCCACCGTGGAGAGGGCGGACCTTGTGAACCAAGTGTGCACTGAAGCCACCATCATTGCCTCCCAACACCTCCAACCAATACTCAACACAAGAGCACACCCCTTTCCAGCCTCACCGCCCTTTAAGCCTGCGCCCGTGCCATCACCTGTGTCCAACCAACGCTCCTCTCAAGCCCTGCAGGCGCCCGCACCCCCGCAAGCGCTTCCCTTGCACCTGTCAGGCCGCACCCGCACAACACCATCACCGCATCCTCCCTTCTAGCACCATCACCAGGTCTTCCACCGCTCATCTCCAGCCGCCCCTGCAGGCGCACTGCCCCACCCACGCCCTCACCAAGCAGCCTACAGGCACCTGCCTCGCGCACCCACACAACACCATCACCACACCAGCACCAAGCACCTGCACCCGCACCCATCACCTGCAGGCACTCTGCCACACCACCACAGCCATTTGTAGGTGCTGAAGAGCGACCGCGCGCCTTGCAGCCCCTCCAGCGCCCGCCTTCAAGCTCCCGCAAGTGCTGCATCTCCCTCACCCTCTAGCACAGGCACGCCCTCTGCAGGTGCTGCAGAACGCCCTCGCGCACCCGCACAGCACCACCACCGCGCCTTCGCAAGTGCCCGGACCACCGCATGCAACCGTGAGGCAGCACCTGCAGCATGCGCGGCCGGCTGCAGCTACTCCTCCGCCCAGTCGACGCCTGCACACAACCTCCTTAGGACCCACTGCTGCCGCACCTCTTCCTCATCACCGGTAGCATCTCCAACCACCGTAGGCTGCTGCACCACCACCGAAGTGTTCCTTTCCTCCGACCCAGCTTCTCCAACGACTCTTGCAGCCAGCCGCGCCTTCTCCTCCACATGCACACGAGGGGAACAAAATCCCTTATTTTGCTACAGTGATCCATCAATTAATATTTACCTTAAATGCCATTACGAAAGTTCCTATTCATTTATTTTAGGGATTACATTATTGTGGTGAAATTGCATGGTCCTCCTTCTACTTCATCTAAATTATTTGCATATGCATAAATCACAAGAATGATTCAATTCATAGATATTATGGTAAATAAGTTATATTCTAAAAATCAGTATTTACAATATTTACCGGTATCAAGATCACTTGTTAACAAAAGATTATATGATGGTGATTTTGCATCTAAACACCAACATTCTTGATTAATTGGTTAAAATGTGTAGTTATGTGAGAAAAAGAATCGCATGAATTAGCATGCACACACATTGAGTTTCCCGAATAAACGAGACACTATTTACTAGTTTAAATAGGCTAATTCCTCCCTATTGAGACGACCTAACTATTTGTGGTTAGATTCCGAAAATTAAAATGTTTTGAAAAGCGATTTTCTACCACGCGATCAATACAACGACACATCATTTTATGTTAAAGTTTTCAACGAAAACGAAGATCGCTCTTTCAAATGGCACTATTGCCGGGGAGGAAAAATGCCTGTTAATTTTTTTCGGGAATTTTATGTTATTTTTATGCTATTTTGAAAGCTTTTCTGATTTACTAACTGTGGATTTTCTTTTGTGCAAAAACACGCGACGAATGCGACGGGCGCGCACGGCGGAGACGATCTTTTTGGTGGACCTTGATGCCACTTGGAGGCCAGTAACAGGAACACGTGGGCTTTGATCCCAAGCGCATAGGCTTACGAAGAAGCCTATTTCTGATTTAGTCAGTAGATCTTAGTTAGATTTAGTTTAGATAAACATTAGAATTTAATTTCTATCTTTTGGACCCTTGTCGGGTATTTTTGGGAATGTGTTCCCAGTGCCTCTTTATTTCTTATCTCTCTTGTATGCGGGAGCGTATTTTCGGGAGCGTGTTCCCATTTATTTAGATTATAGGATTATTTGAACTATTTGATCTGAATTTCGGTTAGTTAGTTAGATTAGGTCTGTTTGTTTATTATTAAAAAAGAAAAAAATCGAACTACCTGCTAGAAGCTGCATATTTATAAGACGACCATCTAGGACTGAATAAGCAGCATCAAGTTTATTTTTACTGCATTGCATTCATTATTGCACGAAGAAAGCTGAAGTAAGGTACGTCTTCTCTTGAGCATCAGTTACCTGTCATGCATATGCATTGAACTTAAATCTAAGATCACTAAAGTGCTTGAATCAAATTAATTTAGTGATCACTTTAAAAATTGGGACTGTTAAAAGGTTGGACTTTAAAATCTGTGACTGAAAATTGTGTGCAAAAGGATCCTGTTTGAGAAGTTTCAAAAATCAAAATACAATTGTATGTTTGCACACTCAAGACACTGTGCACCTCACACATATGATCACTAGATAAATTTCTACCTCTCCTCTTTTGCACCACAAGGGAAGTTAGTCAAAAATCAACAAGCCTATCCACCAAGTTACTTCGGTTCCTCGTGTGTGGGCCCGATTCGAGACTTCCATCCCATGCGAGTAGGTTATAGGCACCAGCGAAGGTTGGCTTAGGAAGCATAATTTTTTGCAAAACTTGTTTGGCCGCCAATTGAACATTTAATTCTAAGACCTACAATCTACTAAAAATAGACCCCATTGAATTTGCATTTGCTTTGACAGTAGAACTCTCTAGGAAGTTTATGGTTGTATTCTGAATTCTGCTAAATCCTAAGAGAGTTAAAACTGTTTTGCTTAAGGAAATGGATTACCCTTACTCCTATCATTTAGATTATCAGAGTCAATACTTCCCAACTTTTAATCAGGATCCCATGCCTCGAGCATATCCATCCTTTGATGGGTACATTGACAATTCATGGGATCATTCTTATTCTTATCCTGGGAGTACTGGCTTGATAACTCCCACTTTTGAGCAGAGCCTAGGAGCGGGATTTTCCAACCCTGAAATCCCTATTTCCATGCAAACACCCAACCCTCCCACCCTTCATGATTTTTCGTATTGAGGTTGGACCGATACCCCTAGGCAACCAGAGCCTGAAATTGACTATCCTCCCCAACCTAATAATAATAGCCTCTCCTCTTTTATGATAGAAATGCAAAAACAGAAAAAAGAAATGATGGAATCAATGGGAGAGATGTTGAGGAATAGTCAACAGTTAAATGAAGAAATAAGACAACTTAGCTACACGCTTCCCAGTAATTCTGATCCCTACCCATACGACCCTGATCATGAAAATAATTTGGAGGAACCTAATGACAATAGGGATCCAATTTGATGTAGCTTTCACTTTGACTCTCCCAATGAGACATGGCCACGAGAGAAGAATGATTATAGTGATTATCCACCTGAACTATATTGGAGTCAAAAGTAAGGGAAGATAGTACCTCTTGAGAACCTTGACCCCAATGACAGTATTCTCCTTACCCCTACCAACCCGGGTCAAGGTTGTATTATTCCTATCACTTCCCCTATTGATTATTTGGTGAAATCCCATTCTGCCTTTAGTGAACCTACTCCTGACCCTCCACTTAGGGAATGAACACCTACCATTCAGCATCCTGAATTAAATGCACCCAATGAAGGTGACCCTAAGGGAATAGAGGATGATCAATTTTGGTCTCAAGGATATGAAGAGTCTATTTCAGAGGATGGGGATGCCCCAATAGAAGAACTTGGACTGAAAATCTGGAGTGAATCATAGGGGAATTATTTATCATTTGAGGATTTACCTCCAAACGATATAAACCATATGGTGAAATCCAGATTCCTCCTTTCTTTTGAGAGTCATCCTCCATCAAAGCAGGAGTTGATTTTAGAGGAGGACAAAAAAATAATGAGAAGTCTATGGGAGACTCTCAGGAACAAAACACGTCAATTGAGGATTTATACCTCGAGAAGAATGATGAATTCAATAATATAGGCTTGCTCCAAAATATTAAAACTGATCTTCCTTTAGGAATCATTAAGGATACTGATCCAACTCCTGTCTTCATTAATGAATCACATATACACCCCGACAAAAATTTGAGTGAACCAAACGAATCTGGGGATGAGCTGAATAATAATGATTCTGACATTTTGACCCTGCCATCAAAGAGTTGTAATTGGGAGTCTACCCTTGATTCAAATATGACTCCAATCATTAATGCTAGGCAGGGTAACCTGTTGTCTACAACTGTTAGGAAGTATACACAATCTGAATCATTGTTGGAATTAGACCTAACACCGACTAAGCCCTCATTAGACTTAACCATTACCTTCCAACACTACAAACAACCCTTATACTCCCTAACCAATCCTTGGCTCAAATCTCTACTCATGTACATTGTTTTTAGAGAACATATCAGGCCAGTACATCCTCGAGTAGAATGGCGAGTGTGGATTGATGCTTGTACTTTTACTCTCGCCATTCAAGGGTTTGAACTAATAATGTGTATATCTTTTAAAACCCGTCCTGCTCTGAAGGATCCTTGTTATCCTCCACTTATTCCATTTCGAGAGGTCCCTTTTCATATTTCGTTTATTATTCCTAAACCTCCCAAGGTAGCCAATGCGGTTATTCGCTTTCATATCTTCTGGCGAGCATTTGGTATTATGTTGCATCATCAGCTTGCCAACATCCATGGCTACCTGTTTTCTAGGCCCGCACTGTTACGCATATTTTTAGGGCCTAACCTTGTCTATTTGGAACCAGACTTATAGGTTCCTTCTAAGTCTGGCTACTGACAGAAAATACGGTGCTTGTTGGGAGGCAACCCAACGGTCTGAATAACACCGTTGTCAGGTGATGTCTTTCCTTTCTCTTCCTGTTTTAATTTTACAATGAGGACATTGTAGGATTTAGGCATGGGGGGGTGCATTTGCATTTTAGGAAGTATTTATGTATTTAGGTTAGCATATAAAAAAAAAAATTTCTTGAGCTAAATGGGTTAGTCCTTAGCAAAAGACCTTTGTCATTGGAGGTTTTTCTTCCTGAATTATTTCTTAAATTTAGAATCCAGTACATTTATTTCACGTGCATGTAGACTTGGTAATGAATCCTTGAGGAAAACCAATAAGCATTTGTAGTCTATTGAACCCTTGGAAAGTTCATAGGGAGTCAGGCAAACTATCTTCTAGTAGATCCACCTCATATTTGTGAGAAGAAAGTAGAGAGATTACTGGTGCGCTAAGTCTAGTGCAAGGACTCTTAAGTTTTGGATAATTAGATGATGATACTTCAGAGTTAGGCGTAGTTTTCATTCTCTGTTCCTGTGTGCGTACTTTGTGTGAATTCCTAAGAGTCACCAAATAAGGCAGATACACAGAGATTGAGTCTTAATAATGCTATAACTATGGTGGATTGTTACGACCGTCCTTCATAGAGTCCTCGGCTGAAGGAGGGTAATAGTGTCAAAGGTCAGAAATACGCCTGTCATATCCATTCCTTCCCGGTGCTAAGAATAGACACTTCTACCAAATAAGCCACACAATATCCTCTTGACCATCGTCATCCCTAATAATGCCTCATAAATAAAAGTCCGTGTCATATTATATTCATTAAAAAAAAAGAGAAAAAGAGAAAAAGAAAAAGAAAAAGAAAAGGAAGAAACAGCTATATAAAAAAAAGTCAAAGTTTATAATGTAACATTGTTTCTGAGGCAACAGAACACCTATCGCGTTCCACCAAATATGACCCATACCTACCTTTTAGTATTTCTGATCGCCCAAATTCTAGTTGAGGAGTCTAACTTAGTTGTAGAGTTATTGGGACTTTAATTGAAGTGTGGATGCCATGTGAGGCCACAAAATAGTGAGTACAATTACTAAGTCTAGCGAGAGTTGTGATCTCAGAAAGAAAAGAAAGAAAAGAGGGAGTGCCCAGGAACATCAAGAGAGCACAGTTGTGTAGCCTCTCTCAGAGTTGACTTGTCTAATAGTCTATTAATCTAGAGTCTGTAGTACTAGATTACATGTAGCACTAGAGGAGTGTGTGCCACCAAATACAAATCCATTCTACTCGATATCTCCTACCTAAGCCAAAAGCCAGGGTCAAATTACAGATTATCTTCTGGTTTATCCCCGAGGGAAGTAGTTGCCTATCCTGATAGAAATATTTTCCAAGGGTGAACTACAAACTCCCAATGTGAATTGGCTTTTTCACTTGGATCCATTACTTAGCCTATTATCACGTCACATTTGTCTGGATCTCTAAAGTTTTGAAATAATAAAAGAAGAAATCTTCAGATTACTTCTATTATTTTTCATTTTTTGTTAGGGACTAGCAAATCTGAGGCATGGGGGTATTTGATGAGTCCATTTTAATGGACTAATATTATGCCTAAGTAACTTTAATCTTACCTTGTAGGTTTGTTAATAACTACATTAAGTTATAGAATGTTTGCATGCATCAGGATTTAAGTTTACATCTATTTTATAGCATTCTATAAGTAATGATTTTATGTTTTATGTGCAGGAAGAATATTGGGAAAAGAACAAGGAGGTGAGGGTAAATTTCCCTTTCTAACAAACGGCGCCATCCTTTCCCCATCCTCTGGCCAGCTGCAACTCTTCCCTCAACAGTCGCCAGCCAAAAATGGCAAAGAGATTTGGAAAATCCCTTAACACACGCACGCAGGGAGAGGAGAGAAGGAGGCGGGGGAAAAGTTGGAGAGGGGAGATCTTCTTCCTCCTGCTGGTGGAGAGTTATCTCCACCTTCTCCACCGTGGAGAGGGCGGACCCTGTGAACCAAGTGTGCACTGAAGCCACCATCATTGCCTCCCAACGCCTCCAACCAAAACTCAACACAAGAGCACACCCCTTTCCAGCCTCACTGCCCTTCAAGCCTGCGCCCACGCCATCACCTGTGTCCAACCAACGCTCCTTTCAAGCCCTGTGATGAGTCCATTAAATTGGACTATTATTAAGCCTAAGTATCTTTAATTATACAATTTAGGTGTGTTGATAATGGTAATTAAGTTATAGAAGATTTGTACACCTCATAGTTTAAGTTATAACATTCTATAACTTCATAATTCTATGGTTTTTATGTGCAAGTACTAAAATACACAAAGAGCAAGGGTGGGGGGATAAAATTCCCAAAACAACCGCAACTCTCTTTCCCCCCTCCCCGCCGGACATTGGGCAAAACTTCTGGCACCGCCTTTCTCAACAGCCATGACTGGGGATTTTGGAAAATCCCTAAACTCACACGATGAGGAGAGAACTTAAAAAGAAGAGGCGGGGAGAGAAGAAGGCTATGGAGAAAAGGAAGAAAAGCGTGCACTGTGCCGCACTGCATCCTCTTTCCCCTTGCGGGGAAAAGGTCTCTCCGCCCGCACACCGCCACCGGCGCATCCTCCTTGGGCGCTGCAGGCAACCGCGTGCCAGCCACAACACCCTCTCCATCGCCTGCAGATCTGCAAAGCCAACCACGCACCCCAGCACCCTCTCCTTGCTGCGTCCCTGCACCTGCATACCCATCAGCAGGCGCGGCCCGCTCGCACCAGCGCTACTGAAGGCACCGCTCGCACCCAAGCCAGTGCCTCTCCTTCAGAGTGCCCCCTCTGTTGCAGGCACTCACGCCACCCCGCCCGCGTGCCATCACCCGCGACTCCCTGCAGGCACTCCTCACTGCACCTGCCCTACCGCGTGCCTTCACCCCACAGCACCTGCACACCACCTATAGGCACTCCCTCTACCTGCCCGCACACAACCGCGTGCCCGCCAGAGCCTTCCATCTCCCTGCAGGCGCGCACCCTCTCGCTCGCGCACGCCTCCACCTTTAAATCTGCAGATCGCCTCACCCACGCCAGCCTTCACCCTGCAAGTGTCTGCAGCTGTACTTGCACCACGCCTCAGCCCATAGGCACCCGCAGGCTCACGCTGATCGGCAGGATCCGCACCACCACCCGTGCTCTCAGGCGCACATCGCCATCTTCAGCACCTTCACAGCAGGCGCGCGGCAGCAGCCTTCTCCGGCCACCTTCGCCAGCCAGCTCCGACCACCTCCGCCACCGTCGCTGCCACCGTCGAAGAGCCCCCGTCCTCGCCGTCCTCCTGAGCCTCGCAACTACCCTGTCGATGCTCTCTCTCTCTCGCGAGGAAGAGAGAGAGCAAAACCTCTGTTTTTGTTAGAATTAAAAATTACATTCAATGCCATTGCCACCGATTTTATTTTATTTTTTATTATTATATTGTGGTAGAATTGCATTCACGCACTCATAGTTCTTTCTAATTGCATGGTATTAATATTGGCTAGTTTAAAGATTGATTTTGGACTTGATTTAAGTACTAATTGTCTATAGTACACATCACATGAAAATTGCACTAATTCATCCTAAATTTATTGAGGATTTCTGTGAGGGAAAACTGCACTTACACCCTTAACCTTTTAGGTTATTGCAAACCTACTTTCCTTCACATTTTAAGTCCAATTTGAAAAGGAATTTTGCACTATCCGAAATAACATTAAATAATTAAGTATTGATTGCATCATTGCCTCCCTGTGGACACGACCCGCTCTTCTACGAGTGGTTATTTTCATTGTTTTTGATTCGTCGATTTTTTCCACCACCTAAATACTATAATGCTAAGCGAAAAGACGACCTATCAAATTGGCGCCGTTGCCGGGGAGGCAACAGATGCAATAGAATTACTTTATTATTTTTGAATCTTTTGAGTTGCGAAATTATCTAATCATTTTGATTATTGTGCAAGGAATCCGCCGAAGCGACGAGGTGCAATAGAGGAGCGACAGCAACCACGAGTTAAGCCACACGAGGAAAAGATGAAGGAGACCAAGATCCTGTTTCGCAGAGGATTCTCCGTCGTCATAATTTAATTCTGTCTTTTCGCCTTTTTAATTTGGGGTTAAATTTTTGGGGGTTTGTCCCTGCATTCTTTAGCTACTAGGGCTTACAGTATTTCTGGTACATGTGTGATTATATTTTCTGTTTGCTTGCTTTTAAAAACCAATAAAAAATATCAAGCTACCTATTTAGAAGTTGCATGCCCTTAGGTGTGCGCATTTAGGGGTGATTGAGCAGCATATTAGATCTTATTATTGCATTGCAAGCATCTTAGCACGAAGATTGATGGAGACAGGTATATCTTTCTAACTTTTGCATCCAGCTTCTGTTCACGCATTTGCATTCTGATTTAAATTCAAGACCACCAAATTATTTGAATTTACTAATTAAGTGGTCACATAACTAAAAGCGAAACTAATAATCAGATTCAACCCTAAAAGCAATACACTTTCGATCTGATTCTAAGGGACTTGTTTGCGATTTCAAAAAGAAATTACAAAGATTTACAGTTTGTTGCACACTTTTGACACTGAGCACGCACATTAGGCACCGCACTAAGGCTCGATCCCTTAAGGCTATAGGCACCGATCTCTTTATCGGTGCAGACCCTCCTATTGTGCTTTGTGGTAGTGGTGATACTATCTTTTGATCAAGTGTTTTGATACTCCACGGAGGGGGACACCCCTTAAAGGAACAAAAGGGTAGTTAAGGGGCACCGCATACACATCGCCTCAAAGGAAGGGTTAGCCCAACTTGCATCCCTTTGTTCATCCTTGGAGTAACTTCTCCCTTGATCACCTGGGAGTATCAGCTAAGCAAAGTATAGGTCCTAGGGCACTCGAAGGTTGAATTAAGGCACGTAATTGCAGTGGAAAACTTGTTTGGACATTTATTTTAACTAATAAAGGTTAAGATTTCAAGTCCACACCCCTCTTATACCACTTACGTGGGAACAGAGGGATAAGTCTTGATCTTTTGACTTATCTTTAGAGTGGAGGTTTGACTTACTCAATAATAAAATAAAAATTTTGCTGAATTGTGTTTTGTATGCTTGGTAGACGCTCTCTTGAGGGTAGTCTAGTGTTTGATCTTGAGCCCAAGAGAATTATTAGGAGAGCTCATCTAGGAGAAGAAAGTGAAGAAATGGCTGAGCAAGGTGCCAATCAACAAAGGACCCTAAGGGACTATTTTATTCCTACCAACCAACCTGCACAAGCACTAAGACGACCGGCAGGGGATAATCCGTATGAGATCGAGAGCAGTACCATATCTTTATTGCCCTCTTTTTATGGTACTACTAGGGAGGACCCCTACCGGCATTTGGAGGAATTCACCGAGGTCTGTTCCACGGTGAAGCTCCAAGGCTTTACTGATGAGGCCCTGATGAGGACTCTATTTCCTTTCTCCCTAAAGGATAAGGCCAAGCACTGGTATCATACCCTCGATGCAAGGGTAAATGATTGGGCTACCCTTAAGGGAGAATTTTTAAAAAAGTATTTTCCTATGAGTAAAACCAACCATTACAGAAGAGAGATTATGGGTTTTACTCAGCAAGAAGGGGAGCAATTTCATGAGACTTGGGAGCGCTTTAATGACCTTCTTAGGTTATGCCCCCACAATCAAGTGCCAAGATGGCAGTTGGTCGAAAGGTTCTATAACGGATTATCTGAAAGGCATATGCAAACCATTGATGCAGCCTGTGCAGGAACCTTCATGACCAGAACTGAGGATGAAGCCTAGGCATTATTTGAAACTTTAAGCAACAACTCTATACATCTGTCCTCTGCGTATCAAGAAAGAAAACCATCAATCTTGCAGAGGAAGATAGAGGCCGATGAAGCTGGGGCTTCTCAGGATTTGGCTCATCAGATTCAATTATTGAATAAAAATTTTGATAGGCTTTTAGCAAACCCCGGCATGAACCCACAAGCAGCCTCTATTTTTCAAGCTTCAAGAGAATGCTCCATCTGCTAAAGCACAACGCACGCCACTGCGGAGTGCCATCAGGCAACCCAATTCCCTGAGTTGATTCAGGCCAACTTGAATGCGGCCCAAGGTTTCCGCCCCCCTCGCAATAACCCTTACTCCAACACTTATAATCCAGGGTGGCGGAACCATCCAAACTTCTCTTGGAAGCAAGCTAATGCTTCTAACTCAGGGAATACAAGACCCTTACCTCCCTAGCCCACATACCAACCTTCTTATGAAAACCCTCTTTCGAATAAGCCCTCTGAGATGGATGAACTGAAGGCCATGATGAAAGCGATGCAAGAGCATCAGAATATGGTTATCCAATCTCAGAATAAGATGATTACTGATATGCAATCCCAAATTGGTCATCTTACTGAGGCAGTTAGGCAACGTGATCCGGGGAAGCTGCCTAGCTCTTCTGAGGAGAACCCTAAGGGCAAGGGGGCTGTATTCAAGGAGCACGCCCAAGCAGTGACCGTGTTGAGGAGCGGAAAAAAGATTGACAAGCCTGATAACACTCCTACGGTTACATCTCAGAATTCCCCTTCCACACCTGACCCTACCTCCATCTTACCCGAGGAAGAGCCATAGCACTCCCCCTCACAAAAAATCATCCACAATGAGGATGTCGTCCTACCACCACCCCTTTCCCGCCATGACGATCCTCTACTCAGAAGCCGAGGGTGCCTTATCCAGAACGCCTATCTGCTCCTGGGGAATCTACTGTTGGCTCGTCTGGAGCCAAGGATAGGACGGAAGAGATTATGGATACTTTTAGGCAAGTCCAGATTAACTTGCCTCTGTTGGAAGCGATTAAACAGATTCCGTCCTATGCCAAGTTTCTGAAGGACCTATGCACCCAGAAGCGCCGATCTAGGAAATAGGTCCAAACCAAGGTCATCCTGCCTGACCACGTTAGCTCGGTTCTTCAGCATGGAACACCCCCCAAAATGAAAGACCTAGGGGCCCTGTATATTTCAGTGGTTATAGGTAACCAACACATTGACGAGGCTCTGCTCGACCTGGGTGCGGGGGTAAACATTCTACCGAACTCTGTCTATGACCTATTGGGAGGAGGAAAGCTGAAGCCTAGTCCAGTAATCCTCCAGGTTGCAGACAGATCGCTTAAGACACCGCGGGGATTGTTGGAAGATGTCCTTGTGAGAGTGGAGGATTTCTTCTTCCCCGTTGACTTTCTGGTACTTGATACTGACCCGTCTAATAAGCCCACAAAGCCGTCCATTATTCTGGGATGCCCCTTTTTGGCCACAGCCAATGCCTCCATAAATTGTAGATCCGGGGCACTTAAAATGGGCTTTGGGAACAAGAAGATCCGGTTGAATGTTTTTGATACTTACAAACAACCCGGATTTGAAGATTGTTCTCAGATTGAGGTCGTTGATGAAATAATTGAAGAGACTACTCCAGCACTCTTCTGCGAGTGGTTATTTTCATTGTTTTTGATTCGTCAATTTTTTCCACCACCTAAATACTATAACGCTAAGCGAAAAGACGACCTATCACCCTGTAGGCGCCTGCACCCCTGCAAGCGCTTCCCCCTGCATTTGCCAGGCCGCACCTGCACAGTGCCATCACTGCATCCTCCCTTCCAATGCCATCACCAGGTCTTCCACCGCTCATCTCCAGCCGCCCCTGTAAGCGCACCGCCCCACCCGCGCCCTCACCAAGCAACTTGCAGGAACCCGCCTCGCGCACCCGCACAGCACCATCACCGCACCCGCACCAAGTGCCTGCACCCGCACCCATCGCCTGCAGGCGCTGAAGAGCGACTGCACGCCCTGCAACCCCTCCAGCGCCTGCCTTCAAGCGCCCACAGCCGCTGCGTCTCCCTCACCCTCCAGTGCAGGAGAACCCTCTGCAGGTGATGCAAAACGCCCTTGCGCACTCGCACAGCACCACCACCGCGCCTTTGCAAGTGCCCGCACCATCGCCTGCATCCAAGCGCCAGCACTTGCAGCACGCCCGACCGGCTACTGCTCCTCCTCCGCCCAGCCGACGCTTGCGCACGACCTCCTTAGGACCCACTGCTGCCGCACCTCTTCCTCATCGCCGATGGCATCTCCGACCACCGTAGGTTTCCGCCCACCACCGGAGTGTTCCTCTCCTCCGACCCAGCTTCTCCGACGACTCTTGCAGTCAGCTGCGCCTTCTCCTCAACGTGCACACAAGGGGAACAAAATCCCCTGTTTTGCTACAGTGATCCATCAATTAATATTTACCTTAAATGCCATTGTGGAAGTTCCTATTCATTTATTTTAGGCATTACATTATTGTGGTGAAATTGCATGGTCCTCCTTCTACTTCATCTAACTTATTTGCATATGCATATATCACATGAATGATTCAATGCATAGATATTATGGTAAATAAGTTATATTCTAGAAATCAGTATTTACAGTATTTACCGATATCATGATCACTTGTTAACAAAATATTATATGTTGGTGATTTTGCATCTAAACACCTATATTCTTGATTAATTGGTTAAAACGTGCACTTATGTGAGAAAAAGAATCGCACGAATTAGCATGCACACGCATTGAGTTTCCTGGATAAAAGAGACACTATTTACTAGTTTAAATAGGCTAATTCCTCCATGTGGAGACGACCTAACTATTCGTGGTTAGATTCCTAAAATTAAAATGTTTTCTACCACGCGATCAATACAACGACACATCATTTTATGTTAAAGTTTTCAACGAAAACGAAGATCGCTCTTTCACCTGCCACCGAGGATAATTGGAATTTTTCCATCAAATCCACATTCTTGAAGAATCTATCCAATTTTAAGCACAAGCCGTTCCCACTTCTCCAAGTAAACTCCACCCCAGTAGTAGGAAACTCATTCAGCCCCATCTCTTATATTGTTAGCTAGAACCCAAGGGAAGCATTGCCCATTAGCCCACTTAGTCTGTCCGTCTCTATCAAGGTGCAGTTGAAGTCACCCTCTATCAACCATGGTGGCCCCTGTGAGCATCTAGAAAGTTCTGACAAATCCTCCCAAAGTTCTGATCGGCTGCTATTAACGCACGGCCCATAGATGCCTGTGATTAGCCATTTCATCTCCCCTTGGATCTTCTTACACCGACAGGATATAGCATGCCTAGATTTGATAACTTCAAGCACTTCTAAGCATGTCTTCTTCCACCAAAAGGCCATCCCTCCAGCTCTCCCATGTGCCTCTAGAGCCACATAGCCAGCGTACCCATTCCTCTTCAAATCAGTTCACATGGGGTTGTTTTCACATTCAATATGTGTTTCTTGAATGAGAGCACACTCAATATCCCATTCCCTTAAGTATCTCATAAGTGAGGCTCTTCGAATTTTATCGCGCAACCCATGCACGTTCCAGGAGAGAACTCTCATCTCCCCTTTTGAGACCCCCCCGTGCTTGCTTGAGGCATGCGCTCAGCTTTGATTATCATTGCAATGGAATTTTCATCCACCTTCTTGGATACCACACTCTTTCTTCTCTGCCTGAATTTATAGGGAGATCTCCCCAAGGTTGGCTTTGATGAAGCTCCAGCCCCAAATGTCAGGTTCTTATTAGCAATGAGAGGGGAAAGTTGTACCATAGAGTTCACTGGAATCTCTTGTAGCATCCCCACAGGCTGATCTTCATCTTGTGTAGCTTGGTCATCCCCCATCCCAACGATCTCCTCCTCTTCCATCTCCCTGTGATGAAGGTCTTTCCTCTTATTTGGCTCAGGAGCCTCCTCAGGTGTGCCTTGTCATACCTGCTCCAAAATAGGCTCCTCCCTAGCAACCTCCGCAAAGGTTCGCTTCACCTTCTGCTCATAGAAACCATTCACCACCTCACCCAGCTTCAGCCGCAAGAGCGATGAACTTCCACCACACATGAGAATGATCTTCTCTGGTATCGAACCTCCTCTGAAAACCTCCACATTAACACATAGCACCCTGCCATCTCCTTCCATCAATCCTATCTCTGCATCCTTAGTCACACTCACAAATCCAGCCAGAGTAGATGCGACCACACTTCTCGATCTAAGATGCTGCAGCAGGCCATTGATTTTCAAAGACCCTGACCTAGAGCCAACCCTTTAAGGTGGTCGGTCTGGTAAGGCCCCATCAAAGGGCGAAACAAGCCTCCATATCATGGTTAAATTCTCAAATACAGACGACTTAAATCAAAGTCGCTCCACATCCATCATACCCAAATCAAAGAGAACAAATCTCGTAGGGGAGAAAGTAGAGATCTTCCAACCTTCAATAGAGAGTGCAAGGGACTTTATCAATTTTTGGATGCGTTCTAGCGATGGGCTGCCGATCATCACCTCCCTAATCAAAGCACCTCTAAGCATGAGTTCAAAGATCTTTTTATCTTCTAACATTGGGACTTCGACGTCAATGGTAAATCCCTTGTAGCTATCAAGCGGTGACGGTGGCCTAACATTGCTCGTCGGCCTAGGGCACCAGAAGGTCCCCCGTCTGGGTTCCCCTATGTTCTTCATGCAGACATCTCTTTTATGCCCATGTCCTCCACATGCCAGGCAGATGAGGGGGGAACGGCAAACCACCGCAAGTGGCCTCTCCTATGGCTGCGATAATAGACGATCTCTCTGTTAACCCTTCTCCACGTCTCCCTCATTGTTCAGCCACCACCCATCCGACTACTGCCCCAGAGGGTTTCCCCTCTTCGATCTCTTCTTCACCCTGCCCTAGATCTCCATGTTGACCATCCCACAATGTCACCATGGCCGACCTCTCCTCTTCTCTCCTTTCTTCTCATCATGGCCCTTTTCGTCCAAAATTAATTGCATAATTCATGGATTGCATTCATAATTAAAGGCATTTATAATTAAGTTAGAATAACTTGTGAGTGCATTACATGTATTGTTTGGTTTTAACATAGAAAGTAAGGGTTTGCATATAAATAACCCCTCATTTCTTTTCATTATTTTATCTCCAACGGATGCATGTAGGAGAGTTGCACCAGCTATAATGCACAAGCGATAATCGTGGATCTCTGTTCCCCATGATGTTCATCGCTTCACCTCTTCTTCAACCAATGTCTGCCTGCATGCTTCCTCTTGTAGCATAAAAGAAGACTTTAGCTTCACCATCACCTGTAGGCCATCACCCTTGATCCACTACTGTGCAGAGAGTCAAGCTCTCTTCCATTCAACCATTGCCGACCTCAACTACAAGTATAAGTCCACACCACCGCAGGCAAGCAGGGTGACAGACTGCTGCGCCACCGTTGGCTTGTGCAAATAACTGTGAGCACCTTAGCATGCACTACCACCATCACCAACACCAGCAACCACCAACATAACCACGCGCCAGCAACCATCCCCGCTCATTTAAGACGTCTGGGAATGTTCCCAAACGTCTGACCTCCCAATAGCCACCTGTTCACTTCTTCCTCCTTTTGTTCTCTATTTTCTTTCCACCAAAAAGAACCCATCACCACCAGCCCCTACCTCCTTCCCACGCACTACGCCTACCACTGCCATCCTTCCACGCGCACCAGTAGTGCCCCTTCGTGTGCAACAGTGCACCATGCACGTCCTACGCACCTGCCCCTTGCGCCTCCTCCACGAACGCAACACGCACGCACGCACCCTTCAGCAGCGTACAACACCGCTTCCTCTACCAGCCCGTAGTAGCAGCACCTGTGGCTGCGCTCAGTAGCTTCCACACGCGTGCCCACACAGCCTGCACATGCCCTTGCTAACCCAACAGCACGTGTGCGTGCTGCTGCACCTCTTCATGTGCATGCCTTCACAAGCACCACACCAGCAGCAGCAGAGAGCTGTAGCCACCGCCACCCACAGCCGCTCCATGATAAACACCAGTTTATCATCATTCTTCTGCATTAAAATAAACCTATCTCTTAGGATTTTGCTCCTCAAATGGGGTTTTTGGGCTTCATTTAGGCATTAATTAGGTTAGACATGCATTGCTCTTTTTGTTGTTCTTTTAATGTGTTTTTGTGAGTGTTAGCGATATACAGATTGCCAGATCCTTAGAACCCTAGCATTCAAGAAGGCAAGTGGTGAAGGAGAAGCTCTCACCAGCTGGAACTCAGCTTGATCTAGCTCACCATAGTTTGAATTCAGCTCACTTGAACTAGGGTTAGCTCATCCTAGCTCCATTCAGCTCATCTCAGTTGAATGGAAGCTCAAGAGAGCTCATCTTAGATTACCCTAGCTCAGGTCAGCTCAGATCCAGCTCAACTTAGCTGATTCTAGCTCATCTTAGCTCCCATTAGTCCAAAGGGAGCTCTAGCTAGCTCAACTGAGTTGACTAGAGTTCACCCCAGCTCAGTTCCAGCTACATCCAGCTCCACTCAACTCTAGCCAGCTGAAGATGACTTCATTTCGGCT
The DNA here is from genome assembly GCA_037157565.1 of Thalassia testudinum. Classification (NCBI taxonomy): domain Eukaryota; kingdom Viridiplantae; phylum Streptophyta; class Magnoliopsida; order Alismatales; family Hydrocharitaceae; genus Thalassia; species Thalassia testudinum. The sequence continues at coordinate 16,377,868 of JAZHRO010000071.1, read as the reverse complement.
CAGGAAGCTCAAGTCCAGCTCCTGGGGATTCAGCTTAGCTACCCCAACCAGCTTGATCCACCTTGGGAGCACCAGACCCATCTCACCTTAGCTCATTATGGTACAAGCCAACTTACTTTAGCTTGGCTTAGTAGCTAGCAAAGAACTAGCAAGTTAAGCCAACTAGTGTAGCTCCATGCCACCCTCTTCAACTGCTGCCAACTCCAGTTCAAGCTCCAGACTTCTCGTCCTTAGCTCCTCTCTTCAAACCCTAGCTCACATTACCTCCTCCTCTACTCCATTACTAGCTAAGCTACTTAGCTTAGCTTAGCTAGACTCCAGCTCCCTTGGCCATTCACCACCTACAACTTAACCCTAGCTAGCTCCACCAACTAAACCCTACCTAAGCTAGCTCCACCCTACTCCAAGTTGGCACCACCTCTGTCACCACCTTTCACCCCTCAACCACCCCGAAAGGGCACCAACAAGGTGGCACCAAAACCACCATAACCGCCCCCATGTTGGTGCCACCTTTTCCCTCCAAAATCCCCTTCATCTCCACCATACACCTCTCCCTAAAATCATCTCCACCATCCACCTCACCTACCTTCTAAAAGCCCCATAATTGGCGCCAACCATAGGTGCCTCTTCATGGCCATAACCAACCCATGCCACCCCCTTCGTTGGAGCCAACTAACTTTAGCCATAGGATCAACCTAACTACCCATAACCACCACCTAAACACATCCTAGCCATCCATCTAACCCATGCCTACTACCCCGCTCTCCACCTCTACAAATACCCATCATATTCCACCAAAAAAATTCACCTTGGCTACAATTTTTCTACCTATATTCCTACCTACATAGAAGGTTAAGAGAAGAAGAAGAAGATTAAGGGGATACTCTGTCCCCTTAGTGCCTTCCCCTCTTCTCTTCTCTCTTGTGCCCACACCAGCCAAGGAAGGAAGCCATGCATTGGAGGACAACCTAGGGTACACGCCTACCCTAGGAAGTGGAGGATTTGAGGGTGGTACACTACCACCCTTGGAGGAGGAATCAAAGGTGGTTCACACCACCTTAGGAGAAGCCTTTGAAGGTGGAATTCCATCCACCTTGCAGGAGTCAAGCACGCCCCCCTTGGGCTTGCTAGGAGGAGACTATCTCTGGTTCAAGAAAAAGAGGACCCTTTTTAACTGCAGGAGCAGCTGTAGTTTGAGAAAGGAGCATTCCCTCTTGACCATCATCATCATCCAGGTTTTGTGTTTTAATTTTTGTAGTTTTACTTTTGTAGTAGAAGCTTTCCTCTACTTTTGTAAAACAGAAATCCGTTTAATATTAAGTTGCCTTTTTCTACTTGGTGTAGCTTTTTCTTACTTTAGTTTTTTTTCTTTAGCACTTTCACTCCCTGTTCTCAATTATCCTAGGTCTTCACGCACCTAGAGTGGGCTTCAGAAGAGGTCTTTGTTGTCACCTAGTAGTTAAATTAGATTGTCTTTTTCTACCACCATCTTACGATTGCCCCTTTATTTCAAAAATCTAAAAAAATATATATATAAATATTTGAAAAGATCAAAGAGAAAGGTGATTTCCGCATTTCCAAGCAAGAGATTAATTTATCAAATAGTTGCCTCCTTGGATGACCCTAGATACCTCACTATCTAGGTTTATAAATTTAAGAGTTGATCGATTTTGCGCATTACAACGACATATTTTACAAACTGCGTAAAAGCCGTTATCACTTTTTGGCGCCGTTGCCGGGGAGGCACGGCTTTGCAAATTATTTTTCTCTTGCTTGAAGTGGATCTCATCCCTTGCCTCTCTTCTTTCTTGTGTGTGTAGGAACTACAGGAAGAAAGAGGGAATTTGGATGCAAGAGCAAACAGTTTCTTTTCTTCCCATGATTCTAGGTTGGTTTCTTCTTCTTGTCACACTTAGCCTAAAAGACTCCCAAAATACACTAAACTTGCCTTTCAGGATCTTAAACATCAAATTTTGGTCGAGTAATACCTTTAAAACCCATTATTTGATTGATTGCCCCATTAAATACCACTCTACCTTAAGTATGGGTGTTCTAATTTTTGGATCTAGACTTTTATCCAAATTTGAAAATCAATTCTGAACACCACAGGCCTTCTAAAATCTTGAAATTTCACCCAGAGATTCTAAATCAGGTTGGGAACATTTGTTCCAAATTTCATATCAATTGACTTTGTATTTAATTTTTTAAAATTTTTGGACTACAGAGGAGTCACACCCTTTATTCTTCATGTTTTGTTACTGTCCGTGAATTTTTAGATTTTTCCTACTTAGCCAATTTTTATGAAATTTAGCTTTCTGGAATCCTTGTGAAATTCTACACATCATACAAATCATCAAAATTTATTGCGGTCAGTGGTGGTACAGAAAGTCCAAAATACTCACGAGTATAATTTCTGGACTTTGACACCAGCACAAATAAAAATTCAAATCAAATATTTAAAAAATTCCTAAAATCTTAAAAAAAATTTTTTCGGAATCCTTGTTTGATTTTATTCAAAGTGGTGGTGTTGTTTGACTTATTTAAACCACTACTTAATACAGAAAGCTTAAAAATAATTCACTGGTAGTAATTTTCTATCATAGGGACAATTGGATTAAGGTTTCTTTCTTTCTTTTTAGAGACTTACATTAAAGGAAATTAACCATCACCAATACAACTTTTTTTTTTATTATGGAATTTCAAACTTGTTTGAAAATTTAAAAAGATAAACCCTAAAACACATTGAATTAAATCAAATTCTAAAAGACAAAAATACAAGACATTATGCGACAACTTGCTTTTTAATTGGAACCACTTTTCAATTCCTACACACACAAAAAAATTTGAAATAACAGGGCAAGAACCCAATCAACGCCTTCTACATTCCATGTGCACTTTAGTATTCTAGACCTAATTAAAATTTGTAGCAACTTGACCCCTAAGGTTTCATCAACTTAGGCTTGCTATCTAGGTCTTAAGTTCTCTTTAGTTGATATCACTTCTGTCATTTATATCTGGTATTCAGGCTGAGGGGTCATGTCAAACAACCAGGCGTGGGTTTGTACAAGCACCTGGGATTTTTCTGAGAAATGCTTGGACCCAAACCTCCCCTTAAAGAACTTGGCCAGATTTGTTGACAGAAGGGGTATTCACTAGTGATTACTTATTTCTTAGGTAGACCAAGTCTTATGTTCTTTTTAGGGAGTCACAACTAAGTTAAGTCTAACATTTGTTGTCTGAATTGCACACTTTCTCTCATCTCTCTCTCTTCTCCCCTCCAATTCTTCCAAAAAAGTGCATGCATGGGCGAAGGTCCCAAAAACCACATCTTGAGGGACCATCTGATTTTGCCCCTCGCACCAGAAAATCTTTGTTTTCTTCTCCTTCCTTTTCCAAAAATATGGAAAACCTGGGAAACTGACAAAAAAAATCTGCTCCCTCTTCTAACCCATCAACTGACCCACAAGCTGACTTTCCCATCCCTAACCTCCCTCATCTGGAGCAACCAAAAATTCTTGCAGGGCCAGGTGGCCCTCAAATCCAAACTCAAAATACAAACCCCTTTGCCTTTATGGTCAACCATTTGGTTCAGCTACAATAAAATCAAGAGAATTTGGCTAGGACTGTGACGAACCTAGCCAACCAAGGGCAAAACCCACCACCCCGCCAGCAGCCTGTCGTTCCTCTTAAGGATTTCTATGATCCTTCCAACTATAAGGAATGACCCGGGGTGGTCATACCACAAGGGGATTTTGAGATCAAACCAGCAATTCTGAACCTGATCAAGCATTTTCATGGCCTTCCAAGAGAGGACCCTTTTTGTCATCTCGAGGAATTAACTGTCCTTGCTCAAATCACTCTTTCCCACAATGTGTAGGAAGGCGTATGGTTGATAAGACTTTTTCCTCTCCCTCTAAAAGATAAAGCTTCACAATGGTTTAGAACGGTTAAGCACCCGATCACCACTTGGACCCAATTGAAGAGCATTTTTTAAAAAAAAAATTTTCCGATCGGTCGAACTAACGCATTAAGAAGATCCACAACAACCTTTCAACAAAAAATTGGTGAACCCCTCCATGAAGCTTGGGAAAGATTCCAAGAACTCCTAAGAAGTTGTCCCCACCATGAAATTTTGCAATGACAGTTAGTGCAGATCTTCGATCATGGATTAAAAGATCAATTGAAGAAATTTGTGGATGCCTCATGTAGGGGCAATTTCCTTAATAAAGATGCCAAAACTGCCTATCTCCTCTTTGAAGAAATGAGTGAAAACTCATTTAATATGGCTTTAATAGACACTTTTGGTAGAACACAAAACCCCAGACACGGAGTCAATGAAATTGATTCCAAATCCACTTCTATTCCAGTCACTCAGGATGATCTATATATGTTAGCTCAACGACTAGACCAGAAGCAAATTCACCAGAAAAAAATGGAAGAAAAGCTCACAAACAAACAAGCTCCACACCTTAATGCTCCATCCTTTAACTCTCAACACACTAACACTCCACAACTTCTTCGAAGAGAAAATCTGCACAATATAGATGCCACACCTGTTGGTCAGCAATTTCCAGCTGATTTTCCACAAGATTTGACTGGAAATTTTGATTACTTGAATCAAAATATTCTTGATCCCACCACAGAATATATTTATGCTCTCCATGAGCAATTTAGAAATCCATCCAACACTTACAATCAGAACTGGAGGACCAACCTGAATCACTCCTGGAAAAACCCAAACCCGATTCTATTTCCCAAACAAAATCATTTTGGGAATTATGGGCAACTTGCATATCAACCTGGACCATCCCAAGAAGATATTAATACTCAGGTCATGAAAACTCTGCAAGGTATGCAGAATCAAATGACAGAATTAACCCACATGATTACCAACTTGCAACACCAAGTTAAGGATACTCCTGATCATCGATCTATTGGGAATTTACCTTCCCAACCCATGCCCAACCCGAATAATCAATGGAATCAGTTCCAAGGTGGATATCCCAATCAACCCATTCAACCAGCACCTCAGCATCCCCCGGGTTTCAATAATAGTCAGGCTTTCCGTCCTTATCCTAGAAACAACCAAACTGCAAATGCAGTTACTTTGAGGAATGGGAAAACCACTCAAGACCCCCTGCCTGTTAAAGAAACTCATTTCAATTAAAGGCATATCAACTCTTCCCCATCTTCCTCTAACACTGTTTAGGAACCTAATAATACAAAATAGGGAAACCCTGCACCATTTCTACAAGCCCTCCATTCTTCACAAAATAAGAAAAAGAAGAAATCCGAGCTCACTGATAAGGAATTAATGGATTTATTTGGGCAAGTTGAAATTAACATCCCTCTCCTAGATGCCATAAAATACATCCCTGCCTATACAAAATTTCTAAAGGATTTGTGTACCCCAAAAAGGCAGCCCAGAAATTTAGGAAAGGTGATCCTCCCTGAGACAATCAGCTCAGCTGTGCAGAGCCGACTACCTCTTAAGAGAAATAATCTAGGCGCCCCCCTGATTCAAGTTTTCATTAATGATACTTCCTTTGATTGCGCCTTGTTGGATCTCGGTGCCTCAATTAATCTTATCCCCACAATTATTTTTGAGGAATTTAAGATCGGAGAATTAAATCCTGTTGAGGTTACTCTTCAATTAGCAGACCGTTCTACAATTAAACCAAGGGGAATTGTTGAGGATGTCTTTGTTCAGGTCAAAAATTGTCTATTTACAGTAGACCTTTTAGTCCTAGACATAGAGGTACCGGAAGCATTAAAGTCTGCCCCTATAATTATTGGAAGACCATTTTTAGCCATCGCCCACACAAATATTGACTGTGATTCTCGTAAAATGAAGATCATGTGTGGCGGTGAATCTGTAACCCTAGATATTTTCCAAGCTTCTAGGAGGTTCCAAGAACCTAATTTCTTTGATGACTCGGATTCAGAAATGGAAAATATAGTGAAGGAAACTTTGCAGATTTCACATTTAGGTTCATGTTTTGCCATTAACATAGTTCCTGAACAATCCACTTCCTCTCACCCTTCCACCCTAACCACAAATTCAGCTAACACTCCAGCTAACCCTTTCACTCTCACTTCACCACTAACACAAAAAGCAGAAATTCTTTCGGAGCTGAGCCCACAACTGGAATTAAAACCCTTGCCCGACTCCCTTAAATATATTTTCCTGGGTCCAAATCAGACCCTGCCCCTGATTATAAATTCTGGACTTAATGGGGCACAAGAACACAAACTTCTCCAGGTTTTGAGTAAATATCGAAAAGCTATTAGCTGGACCCTTTCTAATCTTAAGGGTATTCATCCGTCCTACTGTACACATCGTATGTATTTAGAGGATGATTCTCGCCACTTCTGCCAACCACAAAGGCGCTTGAACCCTAAAATGCAGGAGGTGGTAAAAAAGGAGATTATTAAGTGGCTTGATGCCAACACCATCTACCCCATTTCTGACAGCTCCTGGATTAGTCCAACACAAGTAGTGCCCAAAAAGGATGGACTAGTGGTTGTCACCAATGACAATGGGGAGAATGCAGCCACTCGAACCGCCTCTTCTTGGCGTGTGTGTATTGATTACAGAAAATTAAATACCGCCACCAAGAAAGACCATTTTCCCCTCCCCTTTATTGATCAAATCTTGGAGCAGTTAGCCAGACGACATTTTTACAATTTTCTGGACGGTTATTCCGGCTATAATCAGGTAGCAGTTCATCCTGAGGACTAGGACAAAACAACTTTCACCTGCTCCTTCGAAACCTTTGCTTTCCGAAGAATGCCCTTCGATCTTTACAACGCACCTACGACTTTTCAAAGGTGTATGCTTGCAATATTTTTGGACCTGGTAGGTGAATGCTTAGAAATCTTTATGGATGACTTCTCTGTTTTTGGAGATTCTTTTGACCATTGTCTCAAGAACCTTGAAAGAACTCTCCAAAAATGCATAGAAGTCAATCTGGTCCTCAGTTGAGAAGAAAGACATTTCATGGTCCAGGAAGATATTGTCCTGGGCCATGTTATTTCAAAATAAGGAATTGCAGTAGATAAAGCAAAAATAGATGCTATATGTAAGCTCCCGCTGCTCACTACTGTAAAACAGATTAGATCTTTTTTGGGTCATGTGGGTTTCTACGATAAATTCATACAAAATTTTTGCCACATCTCCAAGCCCTTAAGTCAGCTTCTTACTAAAGACCACCCATTCGATTTCAATGACAAATGCCTGGAGAGTTTTTTGAGGTTAAAGAAGGAAGTTACCGAGGTGCCAATTTTGCAGGGACCTGATTGGAATAGTCCCTTTGAATTAATGACAGATGCCTCAGATTTTGCTGTGGGAGCCATTCTAGGGCAAAGAATTGGCAAGAAGCTCGTTATGATCTATTATGCTAGCAAAACTCTTGATGATGCACAACGGACTTACACAGTTACTGAAAAAGAACTTCTTGCCATTGTATTTGCCTTAGAAAAATTTAGATCTTATCTTTTGGGGTCACATGTCACTGTATATACCGAACACACAACACTTAAATATTTGCTGACAAAAAAAGATGTGAAACCCCTTCTTATTCGTTGGATCTTGCTGCTCCAAGAATTTGACCTGGAAATCAAGGATAAGGCGGGATGGCAAAATGTAGTGGTCGACCATCTCTCTCGTCTTATGACGAATGACATAATGACCCCCCCTGATTAACTCGTTGATGAAAGCATTTTAGCTGCCACCACCTTCCGTTGGTTTGCACCCATCGCAAACTATTTAGCAACAGAACGAATCCCCACTGATTGGCCAAAAACAAAAAGGGATAAGTTCTTTGCTGACATTAAATACTATTTTTGGGAGGAGCCTGACCTTTTCCGCATTTGTGCCGATCAGGTCATTCGACGATGTGTCCCTAATTCTAAAATCCATGATATTTTGACACATTGTCATTCAATGGTCTGTGGCGAACACTTTTCGGGCAAGAAAACTGTAGCTAAAATCTTTAATGTAGGATTCTTTTGGCCCACCTTGCACAAAGATGCTCATAATTTTGTTTGGTCCTGTGTGCTTTGCCAGAGCATCGGTAACATGACTTGGAAGGATATAATGCCCCTTAATCCTATTTTAGAGGTTGAAATTTTTGATGCATGGGGCATCAACTTCATGGGACCGTTCATCAACTCTGATGGGTATTTATATATACTAGTTACAGTCGACTATGTTTCTAGGTGGATAGAAGCAATGCCCACCCGCACTAATGATCACCGTGTGGTTGTCGAATTGGCATTCCTAAGGACATAATCAGTGATGGAGGCTCACATTTCACTCACTCACAATTCCGTCACCTTCTTTCTAAATATGGGGTTAATCACAAATTTCAACCCCCAAACAAATGGCCAGGCAGAAGTTTCTAACCGGGAAATCAAAAATATTTTACAGAAGATGGTTAGGCTCGACCGTAAAGATTGGTCCACCAAAATGGACGACGCTTTATGGGCCTACCGTACTGCTTTCAAAACCCCGCTCGGCATGTCTCCCTTACATCTGATTTTTGGGAAGGCATGCCATCTCCCGGTAGAACTAGAACATAGGGCTTTCTAGGAAATAAAATAATTAAACATGGATTTATTTGACGTCGGTATCCACAGAAAACTAGAATTAACTGAATTAGAAGAATTACGTAATTTTTCATATGAAAACGCGTGGATTTATAAAGACCGAACAAAGAAATTTCATGATAAATACATTGTTTGGAAACACTTTGACGTTAATCAACGTGTTTGGCTTTTTGATGCAAGATTACGTATTTTTCCTGGAAAATTAACATCCAAATGGATCAGCCCCCTTTATTGTCATCAAAACATATACGTACAGTGCTATTGATCTTTTCGACCCTAAAACTAATATGACATTTCAAGTCAACGACCAACGTTTAAAGCCCTATTTTGATCATACCTCGAATCTTCCATCTAAATCTTTCGATTTTCTCGAACCAACCACAGCGAATCACTGATGCACACTACGCCCGGCTGAATGGCGTAAAAGATAACACTAGATGGGAGGTAACCCATCATTTTCTTTCTGCTTCTTTTTCTTTTCCCTAGGTTTTGACTATCCTAAATTCGACCACCTTTTATTAAGGTAATCCCTCTTTCCCTCCTAATGCATGAGGACATTGCATATCTTAAGCATGGGGGGATATTTTTAAAATTTTGACGATCGATTTAGGATTTTCAAAACCTAAAAATATGCACTTTTCTTTAGTCATTTTTATTTTTTGGCATGCATACCCAAAAAAATAAAAATATTGAAAACTTTTCGAGGAAAATTTTGAAATCGGGACTAAGGTTGAAAAACACACATTTTGTACAATGGGATTTAATCTTTAACAAACTAGGGATGAGGATACAGATTTGATCATTAGAATCTCCTGGTCTATTTTTAGACTAGATCAGATATCCTTCTCCAGAATTCCACCTGAACTCATGATAGTTCAAGTGACTTGATCCTCTTTTGTACTATGGAAAGTATCTGGCATAATTTCTAATTCAAAAGCTTGCATTTCTTGCAAACTTTTTGTGTCAAATTTCACACACAAGCCAACACCTAAAAATCACTAAAAATTAGAAAAATCCCCTTGTTTGGACTTAGTAAAAGTTTCAAGCAAATCATTGGTTTCAGTTTCCACCGCCGAGAAGGAGGAAAATACCTCCTTTGAGGACATGATGTCAACATGTTACTGCCTCGGTGCTGCTCCATATCTATACTTCATATCTTTAGACAGAGTATTAAAGTGCATTTTAGCAGCTCAAGTGTCTTGGACGATGCTCTACCTATAGTGTCAGAGCAAGAGCTTGAGTTTTCTTGGAGCACCCCTTTACACGGCATTGTGTTTTGGAGTTGTGAGCTCCTGGGTGGTGTCATGGACAGTGCTACCTCGAAGTACTGGCGCCAGAGCCCCCTCGAGGATTGGTAATGGGAATGACGATCCTGACACATCTGTTGTAAGACTAAGCTAAAATTAAGCATGGGGGAGGAAAAAAGAAGTTTTAAACAAAAAACACGCCCTTATAAATGTTGGCTTCTCACAAGCATGACACAAGGTTTTAAGGTTTTTGCAAGTTGCGAATCATATTCAAGAGCTAGAAAAATCCTAAAAACAAAAATTTCAAGTCATCTGAATTAACAAGGGGGTTAATCTGTGAATTTTTTGGAGGATATATTGATCCCATTTTTGTCTAATTTTTGGATCCGAAAATAAATCTAGATGTTTATCTTTAACAAATTCTGTGCCTTCTATATTTAGATCAACCAAGGTCCCTTAATCTCTTTCTCCTCAAAAGTCCAAAAAAATTAGATTTCCTAAAAATTCCATTTTGTAAAAATTAAAGTTTTGCTAAGAGACTAGCAAAAGATAAGCATGGGGGTGTGATAAACACCAGTTTATCATCATTCTTATGCATTAAAACAAACCTAGCTCTTAGAATTTTGCTCCACAAATGAGTTTTTTGTGTTGCGTTTAGGCATTAATTAAGTTAGACATGCATTGCACTTTTTGTTATTTTTTTAATGTAATTTTCTGAGTGTTAGGGATATACAGATTGCCAGATCCCTAGAACCCTAGCATTCAAGAAGGCAACTGGTGAAGGAGAAGCTCTCACCAGCTGGAACTCAACTTGATCCAACTCACCATAGTTGGAATTCAGGAATTCAGCTCACCTGAACTAGGGTTAGCTCATCCTAACTCCATTCAGCTCATCTCAGTTGAATGGTAGCTCAAGAGAGCTCATCTTAGATCACCCTAGCTCAGGTCAGCTTAGATCCAACTCAACTTAGCCGAGTCAAGCTCATCTCAGCTCCCATTAGTCCACAGGGAGCTCTAGCTAGCTCAGTTGAGTTGACTAGAGTTCACCCCAGCTCAGGTCTAGCTACATCTAGCTCCACTCAACTCCAGCCAGCTGAAGATGACTTCATTTTGGCTCAGGAAGCTCAAGTCCAGCTCCTGGGGATTCAACTTAGCTCAACTCAATTGAGCTAAGCTACCTTAGCTACCCCAACTAGCTTGATCCTCCCCAGGAGCACCAGACCCAGCTCACCTCAGCTCATTATGATAGAAGCCAGCTCACTTTAGCTTAGCTTAGCAGCTAGCAAAGAACTAGCAAGCTAAGCCAGCAAGAGTTGCTCCATGCCACCCTCTTCAGCTGCTACCAGCTCCAGTTCAAGCTCCAGACTTCTCGTCCTTAGCTCCTCTCTTCAAACCCTAGCTCACATTACCTCCTCCTCTACTCCATTACTAGCTAAGCTAGCTTAGCTTAACTTAGCTTAGCTAGATTTTAGCTCCCTTGGCCATTCACCACCTACAACTCTCCACCAACTAAACCCTACCTAAGCTAGCTCCACCCTACTCCAAGTTGGCGCCACCTCCTTCACCACCTTTCACCCCTCAACCACCCCCAAAGGGCACCAACAAGGTGGCGCCAAAACCACCATAACCACCCCCATGTTGGTGACATCTTTTCCCTCCAAAATCCCCTTCATCTCCACCATACACCTCTCCCTAAAATCATCTCCACCATCCACCTCACCTACCTTCTAGAAGCCCCATAATTGGAGCCAACCATAGGTGCCTCTTCATGGCCATAATCACCCCATGCCACCCCCTTGGTTGGCTCCAACTAACCTTAGCCCTAGGATCAACCTAACTACCCATAACCACCACCTAAACACATCCTAGCCATCCATCTAACCCATGCCTACTACCCCCCTCTCTACCTCTATAAATACCCATCATATTCCACCAAAAAAATTCACCTTGGTTATAATTTTTCTACCTATATTTCTACCTACATAGAAGGTTAAGAGAAGAAGAAGAAGATTAAGGGGATACTCTGTCCCCTTGGTGACTTCCCCTCTTCTCTTCTCTCTTGTGCCCACGCCAGCCAAGGAAGGAAGCCAAGCATTGGAGGACAACCTAGGGTACACGCCTACCCTAAGAAGTGGAGGATTTGAGGGTGGTACACTACCACCCTTGGAGGAGGAATCAAAGGTGGTCCACGCCACCTTAGGAGAAGCCTTTGAAGGTGGAATTCCTACCTTGGAGGAGTCAAGCACGCCCCCCTTGGGCTTTCTAGGAGGAGACTATCTCTGGTTCAAGAAAAAGAGGACCCTTTTTAACTGCGGGAGCAACCGCAGTTGGAGCAAGGAGCATTCCCTCTTCACCATCATCATCATCATCCAAGATTTGTGTTTTTTTTTGTAGTTTTACTTTTTATAGTAGAAGCTTTCCTCTACTTTTGTAAAACAGAAATCTACTTAATATTAGGTTGCCTTTTTCTACTTGGTGTAGCTTCTTCTTACATTAGTTTTTTTTATTTAGCACTTTCACTCCCTCTTCTCAATTATCCTAGGCCTTCACGTGCCTAGGGTGAGCTTGAGAAGAGGCCTTTCTTGTCACCTAGTAATTGAATTAGATTTAGACTTTTTCTACCACCATCTTGCGATTACCCCTTTATTTCAAAAACCTAAAAATATATATATATATTTGAATATACCAAAAAGAAAGGTGATTTCCGCATTTCCAAGGAAGAGATTGATTTATCAAATAGTTGCCTCCTTGGACGACCCTAGATACCCCACTATCTGGGTTTATAAATTTAAGAGTTGATCGATTTTGCACATTACAAGGACATATTTTACAAATCGCGTAAAATTTGCTATCACTCCTCACCTCCGACCAGCCACCTCTGGACACGTCGTGCCTTGCCACCACCACCAAAAGAAGCGGCCTAGCAGCAACTACCTCCGGAGAGCTCCTCCCCTCCGGCCTTCGCCTCTCCTCCATGCGTGAGCAAGGAGTAGATCCTCCCTTGTTTTGCTACAGTGAAGAGGGTATTAGTATTTACGATTACATGCCATTGCCAAAGACTTAATTTTAAGTTATTAATAATTTATTGTGGCACATTTATGAACACAACCCTCTTATTTCTCATAATATTTTTTCAGCATGATCTCTTATTGGTTTCTTGATCTAAAGGCAGATTTGGGTTTAATTTCTTTGACTAAAAACTTGTGAGCATCAGTTTCTTGATTTTGCGAGTTTTAATAGGTTATTGCCTCCTTGTGGATACAACCTGCTCTTCTGTGAGTGATTTATTTTTAATTCAATACTTCGATTAGTCAATTTTCCACCACTTAAAAATACAACGAACAATCATCTTAATCATCATCTTCGAAAGTAAAAATTGACTCGTCAGGGGGAGTGTGTCCCAAGGGCCATTAATTATGCCAAACCCCTACTTGGCTTAACTCATTTGACAATTAGGTCTCCTACTTAAATGCTTCCAGAAAATAGGCTTCACCAATTAGCCCTACTGTGCGAGTTTATACCTTGAGACTAACTCAATGAATCCTTAATTAGGAGCCAATGTCTAATCAATTTTATGTTAGGATTAGGATGCGAACGTGCTTAAGGAATGTGATGGGACGTTGTTTAGTGGGTAATGCCCCTTAAAGATAGATTTGAAATGTGTAGTGCTCAAACAAAGGGGTTCATAATACAAGCTTAATTGATGTAGTTGATTTTCAAGGTTCAAATGCTTATATTAATATATTTTAGGGTTCACTTGGTTAAATAAATTCAAACAATGGTTCTAGTGAGGCACACAATAGGTTTTGCAAGTTTCAATTATTTGATAAATTTCCTTTAAGTATGGAGATGCAAGTGTGCTCCACCTTAATGTAAAACCCTAAGGGTAGATAGTGCTAAAGGATGAAATTTAAGTCCATTAGGCTAAATATGGTGCGACCCAATCAAGGTAATCATCGTTCCTAATGCACCCCTAACTAAGGTACTCATAAAGGTTTTTTTCAAAATTTTCAATGCATGTTTTATACTTTTTACAAATTTAATAGTGCATTGGGGTTATTAATTCTCTTTCGACACCCATTCAGTGATTGATTTTTTCATGTAACAAAAAGTGCTAAAAATATTTTTTTCAAAAATTTTTTAGTTTTTCAATTATCATAGAAATCCAATGCTATAATCAGAGTAGTATAAAAATCTCTATGATTTTTTAATTCCAAAAATTAGGAAGCAAAACTAGAATGCATACTAGTGTAGTTTGCGAATTTGTAAAAATTAAGTATAAATCAAATGCACGCAAAATTTTGATATGATCTTCCTGACTTTAATACCTATGTTTAGGAGTAATTTCAGAATTTTTGAACGAGAACAAATTCAGAAAATGATTTTTGAATATCAAAATTTGTTGCGATCTGAATTTCAAGGTGATTTTGTTGTTTTCAAAGGGATAATAATGCCCACCAAAAGAGTTTTTTTTTTAATGCAAATTTGACCTAGGATTCAAGAAATGATCCTAAACTAAGATGCGAAAACTACCTTGATCTTTACTCGCACTTTGGTCCGATTCTTCCACTTGTCTACGAGATCCCATGTAGCCATGAAATCTTGCACACAATAAAAAAAATAGAGAAAATTATGTTAGAGACACAAATGCAACTAATGAAAGTAAATATAAAAGTGAAATCAGTTGCATCCTCGGCAACGGCACCAAAATCTGATCTAAAGAAACCCCTAAGTAATAAAACATTTTTTGCAGTGGAATTTTTTGAGACAAACATAAAGTAACTGAAATGTTGGTGAGTTCCAGGTCGAACATGGGGAGGCATGGACCACTTAGATGCAAGAAAACACAAAATGAATTGCTAACTTTTTTTGTTTTGGTATTTTTGAATAAAGAGAACAACGATGAGAAGAAGGAAATAACCCAAAGATGATATTTGAAAATAGAATGGGGGTGAGAAGCACGGATTGCAATATAAAAATAATGTAAAATAAAACGTTATTGCTAATAAGTAGAGTTCAAATATTTTTGCGACCTAGGACTCACCAGAGTTTTGGTAAATATTATTTGATTATTCGTATTTTCTAGCAAATTACATTACGACGGTGGGTTTTTTAAACTTAAATCTTTTTAAGACAAATCCCGTTCAACATTTTGGTGCCATTGCTGGGGAGGTAATGCTCTTTGATTTCTCGCATTTTCTTGCCTTACTTATCTTTTACCTCTCCTTTCTTATTGTGATTGCAGGTACTCTCTCGAGGCAGGTTAAAGCGGTAGATTGGAGTAAAGCGCTGTTGAAGGGTCTGTAAGTAACCCCACCACCCCACTTAGTTTTCATTTCATCACCTAAAAACATAAACCCTAATTAACTCAGGAGCTTGCATAAACCCTAAGGTTAGTTCTAATTGTTTGTTTATCACCTCCGCCCATCCCACCCTTCGCTTATAAAAACAAAAATCTAAAAAAAAATTCTATAGAGGTACACAACGTCTTTTGATTCTTCATATTCAACCGATAACCCAATCTTTAGAACCGGTACACTCATCAATTAATAATTGAGTAGAAATCAGATTAGGTAATCACTTGTGTGCCTAATTAAGTGGTCCATCAGGCCAATTGTTTGAGTTGTTTGGGCCGCACCACTTCAACTAAAAATAACTCATCAAGGAGCTGCCACATAGGTTCAACTTTTAAGGATTAACCAAACACTCCATATTCATTTAAGTTTTAAAAGGAAGACATCTTTACCCGTGTTTTCAAAACCTGGTGTGCCAACTGAACCTTGATTGCATATACTTAAAGTTGAACCCTAAAAGCTACTAAACAAGGTTGAACCTTAAAAGATAAATCATCAATAAACCTTGCTTGAAAACCATTAGTTGTGCACGCACATACATTGAAATTGATCTTTAATGGCACAACCTAGGTAAAGGGCCCATCACATTCCCAAGCACATTCAAACCTAAGCCTAATTAAAACAGAGTAGACATTGGCCTTAAGGATTAGACGTACTCTTCGGGGCCCAAATCGACATTATTTTTGATTAATCTGATTCTACCATTCAATCTGATGTCTAGCTAGGGGAATAGAGTCGAACGACCGTAGTTGGGGGGTATTAAAGGAACCTGAGGTGAAAGCCAAGGGAAGAATCTTCTCTCGAGCCCCTTCCTCCAACTAGTTGGATTGACTGGAAAGAAGTAGATCAAATCGTTCTTTTCATCTCAAGACGGGTTCTGGGAATTTGTAGATCTTTAGGCTATCCTACTTAAGGACAAGTTTGATTGTTTGTACTGCAAGACACCTTTCTTCCTCCCACTTTGCCATGGATGCTTCCACATCCTACTCGCATTTCCACTCTTATCCTCCTAACATATCTTTTTCCCAAAATGATTATTATCCCAACCAGACTTATTCTCACCCATCTACTAGTTGGGATAATCCTGATTGGGGATACAATTTCGGACCACCGTGCTTAGGGTCTAACCCTAAATACCATGATTATGATTTCTATCCTTCTCTGAGCTATAATTATTATAGATCTCCACCCGTTAATGATCAATTTAACCTAATCTACAAACAAGAAGGATATCTTATTACAACTCTTACCCTCCCCCAGATTACACTGCATATGAGTCACCATCCCTTTTTGAACAATACGAAATGACCTATTATCAGGGAATGTATCAAGAACATCAATTTGTTGACTCCCCTGTATTGAACCCAAACCCACTCAACCCTGAACCAAACCATTTGGTTGAGGTGAACCAAGTCCAAGATAGGGTGTTGTCTAACTTAAGGAATATCATTCAATCTTTCGAAACTCTGCCAATACCCTACACTGAAGAATTGGAGCCTCTGATTCAAATGATTGACAATCTTAACAAGTATTTGTTGGATTGGCTCCAAGATGTTAACGATAAGGACCCAGGCGAGTTTTTACTTGGGAAGTTATCGAAATTGAGGTTGAAATTTGTGGTTGCTTTAGTTCAATCTTAGGATGATTCCCAAGATGAACCCCTTTTAGGAGAGCCAATGTTAGAATTCGCTCAGGAACCTGTAGGGGGTACATGTTTTACCAGATTGGGCTTGACCAAGTTGTTCTAGGGAAACCAATTGTGGATGAATTGATTACTTCACCCGAGATCCATGAGCCAGGGTACGAAGAAAAGTATGTCTCCATACACTAGGAAATGATCAATGATTTTGAGTCATATAAAAATGCGGATTCAGAATTCTTTGATTCTAAAGGTGAAGAATCGTTGTGTGAAGTCTCACCAGAATTTGAGCAAGATGATCTTAGTGAGACAACTGGCCCTGAGGAATTCAATCAATCATTTGATGGCCCTATAATTGAGGAATTTGATCTTGTTGGGGCTAGCATGATGGATTTAGATCCTGATTTCATGAAGGATTCAATTCATAGCCCCATTCCTCTATCACACCCCATTGAGCATACGATTTGATTTTTGAGATTACTAGACCCAAGTCAATTCTGATTCAGCCACAAATCTTGAACTTGGAAAATTTATATGGGGTGATTAACATGCAGGAGGTCTCGCAATTTAAAATCCTAATTGTGGAGGATAGGAATTTGGAAATGAAGATATGGGAAGCTAATTCCAGTGGAAGCAGAAGTATGAATCTAAGGGCTCCTATATACCTGAAACCACCAACCTTTTACCAGGGTCCTTATAACATTGTCCAACCCAAGCACAAATTCATTGAATATCTTTTTGATCTTGATTTTACTATTATCCGACTTTTTGGACTTGGGTTGCATCCTCACAAACTACAGGCCCAACCTCGCTTGCGTACTGATCTTAGGTTCTGGGTATTTTTTATTCAGAACCTTAGATACACTTGACCATGAGGCATGGGTCTGCATCACAACCTTGTCCACATCTGTGAACATCTTCTCCTGGCAGGTCCAAAAATAAATTTTCTTATCTTGATCTTGACCTGCATCTATGAATTCTTTATTTCTTCTTTATTTATATAGTGTGTGATGTAAACACATTTACACTACTTAAAATGTCTATTTATGCATGTTCTTAAGCATAGGATTGCATTTCATGATATAAATATTGCATTACATGCATCATCTTGCATTTAGAGTAGTTTGAATAAAATGGAGGTTAATTGTCTCCTTTTATGTGCTTGGACAGGGCAAATATTTTATCGGGGCCTCGGATCAAAGATCCAACCGTATGGATATGATCAGGGCGACGATTGGAGTTCAACGACTCCAAGATCGCCCTAATCAGGCATCCGTAGCATCAGATAGAGACCGGGGAACCCTAGAAGATCAAGGGCCAGGATGGTGTAAATCCGCACTTCAGATGGAAAATCCGACCACACGGATGAATTCGGATCGACGATCGCAGTCGAACGACATAAAAATCGAGTCAATCCGACATCCGTGGCACCATCTACAACTTCCAGAAGATGGACGGCCAAGATGGCGCCACGTGGCGCCATCCCAGCCGCCCAATCGGCCGCAGGAGTCCTGTGAAGTCCGCGCAACGTCTCCTCTCCGCCGTTGGATCTCGATCCAACGGCTGCGGTCGCGCGCGTTTAAAAACGTCCGCGCGACCATTTCGCCCGCGTAGCGCAGCGGCGACGCAGCTGCGGGCGAAGCGGAGGTCGCGGGTTCGAGCCGCGGAGAGGGGGTCGAAGGCGCGGGCGAGCGGGCGCGCACGAGCGTCGGATGAAGATCCAACGGCCGCGCGCGCCCGATAGCGCCGAAGCGCAATTGGACGCTCTGGTGGGCGCGCGATCGCACGCGGGCGGCGCGCTACGCAGCGGGCGCGGAAGCGATCTAAGCCGTCCGATCTCGCGATCGGACGGCTGAGACGACGCGGACGTGCGTCTGCGTTACGCGCGCAGGCCAGCCGAGCGGGCGCGCGTGGCGCGGCGGCGACGGCGACGGCGGGGCTTTAGCGACGGTTTTATCCGTCACTAAAGACCCCTTATTTATTATTTTGAAGATGTAATGTCCATTTTGCCCCCACTCCTTGCAACTATAAAAGGAGATCCCCTCCATACGAAATTTGCATCCCTTCCTTCTCCTCTCTACCTCTCCAAAGCTCAAGAGAAGCTTGTCCCACACCCGGGATGCTTCTCGCGAGATAAAGTCCAAATTTTCGTCCTCCTTCGGAAGTGGATCCCGCGACGACGACGGCGTGCTGCTTCGTTCCCGTTCTTCTGCTTCGTCCTCCTTCGTCCCGCTTCGTTCTCCTTCGTCCAGGCGTCGTCCCGTCCGGCTCGTCCTCCAAGCGACCGTCGAGGAGGATTCTCTCTCCCTATTCTTTTTACTGCTTTCTAGTATAGATTTACTGCTTTCTAGAGTAGTCTATTTGTCCTCCGAGCGATCGTCGAGGAGGACATTTCTCCCTCCATTCTTTTAATGCTTTCTAGAGTAATTGTTTTATATTTTCTAGTTGTAACGAATGAACTCTTTTATGATTAATTCCTTGTCTATTCTACATCTCATTTTAATTTCCATGTGTAGTATTCTTTCTCTCTCTCTTACTCCCTCTCTCTCTTTTATTCGCTGTAGATACTTAGATAGTTTAAATTAAATTTCTTCGTGACAAAATAAAAAGAAACGCGAAATTTTTAAATCAAACGTTCGCCTCCCTGTGTTCGACCCGGAATTCTTATTTCGGTATAAATTTTATTTGTTGAACACGAATCCTTCGCTTTCGAACTACAACGACGGGTTTTCCAAAACCAAACACGTTAGCGTAGATTCATCTCGTCCAACATTTTGGCGCCGTTGCCGGGGAGGCAACGCTCTTTGATTTCTCTTCGCGTTTTGTAACTTACAAATCATTTACCTCACTTTTCTCCTTTCTTATTGTAATTGCAGGTACTCTTTTGAGACAGGCAAAAGCGGTAGATCGGAGTAAAGTGCTGTGGAAGGTTTTGTAAGTTACCCCCCACCTCCCACCCATTAGATTTCATTTCATCACATAATAATTCAAACATCAATCAACCTAGGTGTTCTTATAAACTCTAAGGTTAGATTGTTTGTTTGACATCCATACTCACTCCAACCCCCACATTAAAAAAAGAAAAAAAATAAAAAAAAAAAATCTCACAGAGGTACACAACCTCATCTGATTTTCTAACTCAACCGGTAAACCAATCTTAGGAGCCGGTACACACATCCAAACACATAATTGAGTAGAAATCAGATTGGGTAATCATTTGTGTGCCTAATTAGGTGGTGCATCAGGCCAGTTGTTTAAGTTGTTTGGGCCGCACCACTTCAAATAAAATCAACTCATCAAGTAGCTGCCAATTAGGTTCAACTCTTAGGGATCTACCAGGCACTCCACATTCTTTTTAAACTTTAAAGGAAAATATCTTCACCTGTGCTTGCAAAACCTGGTGTGCCAATGAAACTTGATTGAAAACACCTAAAGTTGAATCCTAAAAGCTACTAAGCAAGATTTGAACCTTAAAATTCACCACATCAAAAATAATCTTGCTTGAAAACCACTGGTTGTGCACGCACACACAAAGCAATCAATCATTAAGGGCACAACCCATTTAAAGGGCCCATCACATTCCAAAGCACATTCAAACCTAGCCCTAAATAAAACAGAGTAGACGTTGGCCTTAAGGATTGGACTCGCTCTTCAGAACTCAGAACGAGATTATTTTCGATTAGTCTGTTTCTACTGTTCAATCTGATGTCTAGCTAGGGGAGCAGAGTCAAACGATCGCAGCTGGGGGGTACACTAGGAACCAGAGGTGCAAGCCGAAGGAAGAACCTTCTCCCCAGTCCCTCCTTCTAACTGGTTGGATTGAACAGACAGAAGTAGATCAAATCGTTCCTTTATCTCAAGACGGGTTTTGAGAGTCTGTAGGTCTGTAGGCTAACCCATTTAAGGACAGGTTTGATTGTTTGTATTGCAGGGCACCTTTCTTCCTCCCGTATCTCATGAATCCTTCCACATATTTCACGCATTCCCGCTCTTTCCCTCCTGTTGTAAATTATCCTCAACATGACGATTATCCCAATTCGTATTGTAATAGACTATCAGTTAGTTGGGATAATTCGGATTGGGGATACAATTCCGGACCCCCGTGTTTAGGGTCTAACCCTGAACACTGTGATTCTCAATTCTATCCTTCTCAAAGTTGCATCGATTATAGATCGTCCTCCATTCATGAACAACCTAATGCGATCTACAATCAAGAAGGATACACTGATCCTTACCTATCCTCTGATTTCACTGCCTTTAGGTCATCTCCATCTTTTGAACAATCTGAAATGACCTATTATCAGGATGGGTATAACGAATCTCAATTCGTTAATTCCTCTACATTGATGTCAAACCCGCCCAACCCTGAACCAACTCATTTGGTTCAGGTTAATCAGGTTCAAGATAGGGTTCTGGCTAACTTGAGGAATATCATTCAATCTTTAGAAGTTCAGCCAATACCTTGCATTGAGAGATTGGAGCCCCTGATTGAAATGATTGATGATTTAAACAAGTCTTTGTTGGATTGGCTCCAGGATGTTAAGGATAAGAACCCGGGTGAGTTTCTACTTGGGAAATTAGCGAAATTGAGGATGAGATTCGTGGTTGCTTTGATTCAATCTTGGAATAATTCCCAGGATGAACTCTCTTCAGGAAAGCCAATGACAGAACCCGCTCAGGCACCTGTTGGGGGGGACACGTGTTACGAAGCTGACCAGATTGAATTAAAACAACCAATTAAGGATGATTTGATTTCTTCACCTGAAATCCCTGAGCCAGGTTACGAGGAAACGTATGTCTCCTTGGAACGCAAAGTGACAAATGATTTTGGGACATACATTGATACGGATCCTGATGGTGAAGATTCAAGTTGCGAAGTCTCACACGAGTTTTCAGATCACGATTTTTGTGAGACGATTGGGCCTGAGGAATCTGATAGATCATTTGATAGCCCAATAACTGAGGAAACTGATCTTATTAGGGCACACGATACGGATCCAGAATCGCATTTTCTGGAGAAATTAATTCAATGCCCTGATTATCAGTTACACCCTGTTGAGCTTATTGATGATTCTAATTCTGAGATAATTAGACCCAAGTCAATTTTGATTTTGCCACATCATCTAGACTTGGAGATTTCAGACGGGGTGATGAATATACAAGAGGTCATGGAATTTGATATGCCGAATGAGGAGGATAGGAGCTGGGAAATTCTGATTTGGGAAGTCAATTTTGGAGGAAATGGAAGATTGAGTCGAAGGGTTCCTTTTAAACTGAAACCATCAAATCAGAACCCTTACGACATTTGTTTCGAGGATGTCAAACTCAAGCACACATTTAACGATTATCCTTTTGAGCTTCAATTCTCTGTAACCCGACATTTTGGCCTTGGGTTGCATCCTCACAAATCGCAGGCCCGACCCCGCTTGCATTCTGATTTTAGGTTTTGGGTAATTTTTATCCAGAACCTAAGATATTCTCGATTATGGGGTGTGGGTCTGCACCACAATCTGGTCCACATCTGTGGACCTCTGCTGACAGGTCAGAGGATTCTTCTGTTTATTCTAATTCTGACCTGCACATGTGAATTCTTCATTTCTTTTCTTTGTATAGTGTGCCTAGCTGAAGGCACTAAACTCAGCACATATACAGTTCTTTTTCATTTTCATCTCGGAGCGGACCCGATATCCACGCAATTCAGGTGCTTTCTACGCTTTTCCACTCTATTTTATGTCTTTTTAATACAATGAGGACATTGCATTAGATAGGCATGGGGGGATGGATATTTATCTTTGAATTCATTCGTCAGCTCCGTAGATTTGTTTTATTTAAAAAAAAAAAATCAAAATTAGGAAAGAGAATTTGGGTTTCAGAAAATTTTCGATCTTAAGAAATACTATATTATGTTCTGAACACAAAGACCCTTCAGGTCTTTGGACTTAATCAGCCTATGTATCCACTAAAATGTGGATTTGTTTTTCGAGTTCTCGCCAACTTGAATTTTATTTTAATTGGAGTAAATAAGTTTGGGTGATAAGTACACGACTTATCAACCCGCCCTCTGATGTGAGGGAATTTTGAGTCTTAAGCATCTACACACTTTCTTTGCACTGACTCGTTGTTTGGCGATTTTAACGGAAATTGGGTAGCTAATGAACCTTCTAGGGTGATATGGCTGGCAAGTTATCGTGGGTAACAGCCCATAGGTAGGTTGTCCAGAGCCCAGTCACTGGACCTTTCTCTTTTTGCTGCCTTTAGGTAAATCTTAGACCAGGGAAGCCACCTACTTAAAAAAAAAAAAAAAAAAAAAATCAAAAAGGAGAAAAGAACAAAAAGAAATAAGCCACACTTCGCCGCACGAGTATGGCTGGCAAGTTGTCGGTGGTAACAGCTCATCGACCGGTTGTCCAGAACCCAGCTCAGAAAATGCACTAAAAATTCCCAAAACACTTAGGAAGAAGCGGAGAAGTAGAATAAACCGGGGAGATATACACTGGATTCACCCTTGTGTTGACCCCGTTAAAAAATAAAAGTAGGGAGAAAGCTACCGGTTGTAAAGATACACCTTTAGGCAGAATTCTTTTTGAGGTCACCTAGAGGCGTAGAAATCCGAAGTCCGTTTTAATTGCCGGTCAACGAGTCTATCACAATCACAATAAGATGCTTAAAACTTAGGGTTCTCATCAAATCTTGGGTGAGTTGAATGGCCGTAGAAAGCCACTCTTAAACCCTAAAATTTGAAAATCTAAAAAAAGAGAGTAAAAACAGAAAAAGAAATTTTTCTTTGAATAAGGCGAGGCTTGAGGCGGTCTGCATTTTGGCTGATACCCGGCACTGTTGTGTCTTTGAAAGTTCAGTTCTTAAGTAGACAATTTCTTAATGATTGAAAATAACTCAGGTCCAAATAATCTAACCTAATTCTTTTATAAATAGCATATAGTTTTTGCTAGGGACTAGCAAAAGATAGGCATGGGGGTATGATGTAAACACATTTACACTACTTAAAATGTCTATTTATGCATGTTCTTAAGCATAGGATTGCATTTCATGATATAAATATTGCATTACATGCATCATCTTGCATTTAGAGTAGTTTGAATAAAATGGAGGTTAATTGTCTCCTTTTATGTGCTTGGACAGGGCAAATATTTTATCGGGGCCTCGGATCAAAGATCCAACCGTATGGATATGATCAGGGCGACGTTTGGAGTTCAACGACTCCAAGATCGCCCTAATCAGGCATCCGTAGCATCAGATAGAGACCGGGGAACCCTAGAAGATCAAGGGCCAGGATGGTGTAAATCCACACTTCAGATGGAAAATCCGACCACACGGATGAATTCGGATCGACGATCGCAGTCGAACGACACAAAAATCGAGTCAATCCGACATCCGTGGCACCATCTACAACTTCTAGAAGATGGACGGCCAAGATGGCGCCACGTGGCGCCATCCCAGCCGCCCAATCGGCCGCAGGAGTCCTGTGAAGTCCGCACAACGTCTCCTCTCCGCCGTTGGATCTCGATCCAACGGCTGCGGTCGCGCGCGTTTAAAAACGTCCGCGCGACCATTTCGCCCGCGTAGCGCAGCGGCGACGCAGCTGCGGGCGAAGCGGAGGTCGCGGGTTCGAGCCGCGGAGAGGGGGTCGAAGGCGCGGGCGAGCGGGCGCGCACGAGCGTCGGATGAAGATCCAACGGCCGCGCGCGCCCGATAGCGCCGACGCGCAATTGGACGCTCTGGTGGGCGCGCGATCGCACGCGGGCGGCGCGCTACGCAGCGGGCGCGGACGCGATCTAAGCCGTCCGATCTCGCGATCGGACGGCTGAGACGACGCGGACGTGCGTCTGCGTTACGCGCGCAGGCCAGCCGAGCGGGCGCGCGTGGCGCGGCGGCGACGGCGACGGCGGGGCTTTAGCGACGGTTTTATCCGTCACTAAAGACCCCTTATTTATTATTTTGAAGATGTAATGTCCATTTTGCCCCCACTCCTTGCAACTATAAAAGGAGACCCCCTCCATACGAAATTTGCATCCCTTCCTTCTCCTCGCTACCTCTCCAAAGCTCAAGAGAAGCTTGTCCCACACCCGGGATGCTTCTCGCGAGATAAAGTCCAAATTTTCGTCCTCCTTCGGAAGTGGATCCCGCGACGACGACGGCGTGCTGCTTCGTTCCCGTTCTTCTGCTTCGTCCTCCTTCGTCCCGCTTCGTTCTCCTTCGTCCAGGCGTCGTCCCGTCCGGCTCGTCCTCCAAGCGACCGTCGAGGAGGATTCTCTCTCCCTATTCTTTTTACTGCTTTCTAGTATAGATTTACTGCTTTCTAGAGTAGTCTATTCGTCCTCCGAGCGATCGTCGAGGAGGACATTTCTCCCTCCATTCTTTTAATGCTTTCTAGAGTAATTGTTTTATATTTTCTAGTTGTAACGAATGAACTCTTTTATGATTAATTCCTTGTCTATTCTACATCTCATTTTAATTTCCATGTGTAGTATTCTTTCTCTCTCTCTTACTCCCTCTCTCTCTTTTATTCGCTGTAGATACTTAGATAGTTTAAATTAAATTTCTTCGTGACAAAATAAAAAGAAACGCGAAATTTTTAAATCAAACGTTCGCCTCCCTGTGTTCGACCCGGAATTCTTATTTCGGTATAAATTTTATTTGTTGAACACGAATCCTTCGCTTTCGAACTACAACGACGGGTTTTCCAAAACCAAACACGTTAGCGTAGATTCGTCTCGTCCAACAGTGTGCCTAGCTGAAGGCAATAAATTCAACATGTATATAGTTTTTCTTATCTCGAAGCTGACCAGGTAATAATGAAATGCAAGTGCTATCTACTCTACTCCACTCTTTTTCATGTCTTTTTAATATAATGAGGACATTGCATTAGATAGGCATGAGAGGGTGGATATTCATCTCTGAATCATCTTGTTAGGTCTATAGATTCTTTTTATTTTCTTTTTGAAAAAAAAATTGAATTAGGAAAAGAGAACTTAGGCTTTAGAAATTTTTAGCATTAGAAAATAATACGGTAGGACCTGAACACTTAGACTCTTCAGGTCTTAGGACTTAATCATCTCAGGTGTCTACTAAAATGTGGATTTATTTATTGAGTCCTCACCATTTTGAATTTATTTCAAATTGGTTAAATAAGTTGGGGTGGTAAGTACACGACTTATCAACTTGCCCTCTGATTTAAGGAGACTTTTAAGCCTAAGCATCTACATACTATTTGCACTGACTCATTTTTTAGCAATTTTAATGGAAATTGGGTAGCTAATGAACCTTCTAGGGTAGTATGGCTAGCAAGTTGTCGGTCGTAACAACTCATTGGCCGATTGACCAGAGCCTAGCCACACAATCATTCTCTTCCTGCTGCCTTCAGGTAAATCTTAGAATAAGGAAGCCACCTACTTAGAAAAAAAAGAAAAAAATAGAAAAATAACCAAAAAGAAAAGAAAAAGAAATTAAAAAGAAGAAAAAGTAATAAGCCACACTTCGCCGCACGAGTATGACTGGCAAGTTGTCAGTAGTAACAGCTCATCGACTATTTGTCCAGAACCTAGCTCACAAAAATGCAAGTTTAATTCCAAACACTTAGGAAGAAGCAGGGAAGTAGAATAAACCGGGGAGATATACACTGGGTTTACCCTTGTGTTAATCCCATAAAAATAAAAAGTAGGGAGAAAGCTACCGATCCTATAGATACACCTTTAAGCAGAATTCCTTTCAAGGTCACCTAGGGGCGTAGAAACCCGAAGTCTGTTTTGACTACCAATCAGTGAGTCTATCACTTCACATAAAAAGATGCTTAGTACTTAGAGTTCTCTTCGAGTCTTGGGTGGGTTGGGTAGCCATAGAAAGCTGCCTCAAAACCCTAAACATAAAAAATTCAAAAAAAAAAAGAAAAAAAAAGAAAAAGATCCTTTTGCTTTTGAATAAGGCGAGGGCTTGGGCGGTCTGCATTTTGACAGACACCTGGACGCTGTTGTGTCTCTACAGTTCAGGTTCTTAGTAGAAATTTAGTAGTGTTGAAAATAGCTTTTGCCCAAGAAATCTAATCCTAATTCTTTTATAAATAACATGTACTTTTGCTAGGGACTAGCAAAAGATAGGCATGGGGGTGTGATGTGCACACATCTAACTGACTTAAAATGCTTATTTATGCATGTCTCTAATGTCATGGGAGCATTCATCATTATAAATATTACATAACATGCATCATCATGCAGTTAGGTTAGATTGTATAAATTATGTTAATTTTTCCTTTTTGTGGTTAGGAGACAGGGCAATATTTATCAAAGTCTCAGATTGAAGATCCAACTGTACGAATTTGATCAGGCCGACGATTAGAGTCCAATGCCTCCGAGATCGCCCCGATCGGACCTCCGTAGCATCAGATGTAGTCCAAGAAAGATTAGAGGTCAAGGGGCAAGGTGGTGTTAAATATACACCGAAGATGACAAATCCAACTACACGGATCGGTTCAAATCGATGATCACAGCCTAACGGCGTGAAAATCGGTCAAATCTGACATTTGTGGCACCACCTAGGAGCAAAAGAAGATGGACGACCCAGATTGTGCCACATGGCATCATCTGGGTCACCTAAGGACCAACCACAGCATCTCCACACCAATGGATGGCCTTCCTTCTCCACCGATGGATGAATATCCAACGGCCTTGAGCGTTGGACCATGAACTCGTCCACTTGACAATCCATGGGTCGTAGCACACTGGTCAAGAGCTTTATCCTTAATGGAGGTCATGGGTTCAAGTCTTGAGGACACCCCAATTCACCCTCCAAATCTCCTTTTTGCATGGCAAATGAGGAATAGCCCCATGGACATCACTCCAATGCCCCATCATGCATGCATAAGATGTCCTCATGCATGCTTGGACGTCTTCAGCGAGAGATCATGAGCAATATTGCATGAAGGGGTGTTTTAATTTACATGAATATTCAAGTGGGGCCTCTTCTGATGGCATTTAACGGCCATGAATTATGTTTGTGGTGCTAGCATTGGGATGTGTGAAACGTAGATCATGAGCGGCATTGCATGGCTCGACGTGGGAACGTGGGTGCCATTATGGCCTACGTTTTTCTTTACGTTTTTACCAAAATGCCCCCTTCCAAAACCTTATAAAAGGAGCCCATATTCCTTTCATTTTAATCATCTCTTCCTCTCTTCTCTCACCCCTCCATAGCTCAACGAGCTTATCCCAAACCTGGGATGCTCCAGTAGAGTTATAAATACAATTTTTCCACCTTCTCGCCCCCTTCGTGGAGCATCCCACGGTTGTCCTCTCACCACCTTTCGGGAAGTGGATCCTACTACGACGTCGCCCTACTTCGTCCACCTTCCTCCGTCTTCGTTCCCCTTAATCCAGCGTCTCACCACCTTTGTCTGGGTGCTTCGTCACTATGGCTCATCCTCCAAGCAGCCATTGAGGGGGATAACTTCTCTCCCCTTTCTCTTTTTACCACTTTGTAGATTAGATTTCCCACTTTCAGTGTAGTGATTAGTTGTATTGAACATGAATCTGTGGTTATGAAATTTTGTTCATTCTCTCTCTATTTGTATTATTTTTCTCTCTCTTCTATTAATTATTCCTTAAGTAGAATAGCTAAGGTAGATTTAATTTGACTGCCGGCTCTACTTCGTGACAACAAATAAACACGATTTTTGATCAAACGTACGCCTCCCTGTGTTTGACTCGGGACTCACCAGAGTTTCGGTTAAATTATCTATTTGACGGATTTTTACGGGACTACGACGACAAGGTTTTCAAACACAAATTTTTAGCGTACAAATCCCGTACAACAATGAACTTCTTAGGGTGGTTTGGCTGGCAAATTATCGTGCATTTGATGCTCCATTGGCCAGTTGTCCAGAGCCTAGCCACACAACCATTCTCTTTCTACTGTCTTTAGGTAAATCTTAGATCAGGGAAGCCACCTACTCAATAAAAAAAGCCACACTTCACCGTAGGAGTATGGCCGGCAAGTTGCCGTCGGTTTGACACCCCATCGGCCAGTTGTCCAAAACCCAGCTCATGAAATGCACGTTTAATTCTAGACACTTAGGAAGAAGTAGGGAAGTAGAATAAGCTGGGGAGGTATACACTGGGTTCGCCCTTGTGTTGGTCCCATAAAAATAAAAAATAGGGAGAAAGCTATTGGTCAAACAGATACACCTTTAGGTAGAAATTCCTCTTAAGTTTATCTAGGGGCGTAGAAACCTAAAGTCTATTCTGATTGCTGATCAGTGAATCTATCACATTCATAAAAAGATGCTTAGAACTTAGAGTTCTTTTCAAGTCTTAGATGGATTGGGTAGCCGTAGAAAGCTCCTTCGAAACTCTAAACTCATAAATCGAAAAAAATTAGAAAAGAAGAAAAAGAAAAAAAATGTATTTACTTTTGAATAAGGCGAGGGTTTGAGGGGTTTATATTTTGACAGGCACCCGGACACTGTTGAGTTTCTGTAGTTCAGGTCTTTAGTAGAAATTTCTTAGCAATGAGATACAACTATTTCCCAAGTAATTTGATCTTATTTCTTTTATAAATAACATGTAGTTTTGCTAGGGACTAGCAAAAGATAGCCATTAGGGTGTGATGTAGACACATCTATTTTGCATAAATTGTTTATTTATGCATGTTCTTATGCCTATAATTGGATTCAGCATTATAAATATTACATAGAATGCATCATTCTGCATGTAGAATAGATTGTACAAATTATAGGTTAATTTACCCTTTTTGTGGTCAGGGCATAGGGTGATATTTATCAAGGCAACAATTGAAGTCCAACACCTTCGAGGTCGCCCTGATCAAACCTCTGTAGCATCATATGCAGTCCGAGAAAGATCAGAGGCTAAGGAGCGAGGTGGTGAAAATCCAAACTTTAGATAATAAATTCAATCACACGGATGGGTTCAAATTGACAATCACAGCCCAGTGATTGCGCAGCAATCATAGGTTCTAATCAACCTAAATAATGTTTAAACCTAGCATAATTTGTAAATATTGCATTCATATCATGCATATCATGCATTGCATCATTTTATAGAGAATAAGATGAGATATCTTACTGGTTAATGTTTTTGTTGTTATTTGCACGTAATAAAGTGATTCAAGAAGCAAGATAAAGTGGAATAAGGCAATAAAGAGAGAAGACTGATCCAGACAAGAGGAGTGAGGAGGATAGCCTTATCCCTACCCTTAGAAACTCTAAGACAACCTTCCTAAACCCAAAACCACTTCCATTAGGACATCTTAGCCTTTTAACCAAAAACATGGATAGCACTATCCATGTTCTTATCCACCTTATCCCTCTCCCAAACACTTAGGAACAAAAACCTACCTTCCTAAACCCAAAACCCACTCTCCAACACCTTTCTAGACATCCAGATATTAGGCTGGACGTCTGATTTTTGCAGAAACTCAATCCAGGAAGCCAAAACTCACACTGACATAGAATTAGATGTCCAACCTAACTTCTAGATGTCCAATTTTGGATTATAAGACATCTGATCACCTGTCTGGACATCTGGAGGTCTTTTGTGGTTCCTATTTTGGGTGTTAGAAGCCCGAGCTTGCCTCTTTTGACTTAGAAACCCCACCAAACACCTTAGGAAACCTAATTAGAAATCTCTTAACCCTATCTCACTATCCATACCTTAGTTATCCTATCCCTAACCCAATTAAACTAGCCCATACCTAATTGGGTGCATCTACAGTTGATTGGGTGCACCTAAACCTAATTAGACCCACCCAGGATCTAATTGACTCATACCTATTAGGATTACCTTAGCCTAATCACACACATAGATCCAATTAGACTTGACCTAGACCCAATTAGGTTCACTCCTATCCAATTAGACTCTCCTAAGCCCAATTAGGTCCATACCCACCTAATCTAGGTTGACCTAACCTCGATTTACCAAAACACACACAACATCACTCTACTAAATTTAAAGACATACACACACACAACTTCCTTTCTATTCCTACCAAAACCAAACCCTAAAACCTATGCGTTAAACCTAGATCCTAAATAAGTGGCAACTACCTATTTTAGGATGCCACTTCCCATTTAAGCAAAAAGAAGTGGAGGCCATTCCATTCCATTCTCTTCTCTCTACCACAACTTGCGAGCCCTCTTCCTCCTCCAAAAAACCCAAGGCCATCCTCTTCCTCCTCCTCACCAAGTCGTCCTCCATGGATGCCTAAAGAAGGTCCTCCAAGGTGCTCCTCCATGGATGACCAAGTGAGGCTCTAAGGTGCTCTCCTCCAATGCTTCAAGGACAGCAAGAAGAGAAAGGTCCACCACCTTCTTCTCCTCTTCTTCTTCATGGACATGCCGTCTTCTCTCTCCTTGGAAGATGAGCCATGCGCTCCCTCTTTTTTCTCCTCTTGGATGGCCAAGAAGGCTTCATAGCCTCTCTTGGTTGATCCTATCATTCTTTTAGTTTAGTTCTTTTTATGTATTCTTTTGCAACCTCATATAATTAGTTAATACATGAATAGTTTTCTTTAAATAATTACTGATATGCTTTTGTTTGTCATTGTGAATACGCACCCATTAGTTAGGTTAAGATTAGGTTTTCACTGGCATATTTAGATTTAGGTTTCATTTCACTTTTCAAAACAAAAATCAAAAACACAAAACAATCGTAAAATACAAAAAAGACCAAAAATATTAGGTTAGGTTAGATTTAGGTTAGAAAAGTGGATCCAAATCTAAAACTCGTTTCTCACGCCTCTTAGAGACGAACGACCGGGACTCAAGCTATAAAAGAGAAAATCTATGCGAGTTTCGTTAAAGAACTAAATATTTTTTATTAAAGGGTTTAGAACAACTATACTATGAATTCAACAACGCATTTCAAAACATATGTGAAAACTGCTTTGTCATCCAGCCGCATGAAAATTGACCCAATCCAACATCCGTGGCACCACTTACGAGTAGAAGAAAATGGATGGCCTAGAAGGTGCCTTATGGTGCCATCCAAGCTGCCCATAGCCACCGGCCTCCTCCCTCAATTGTGCCATCAGATCTCAATCGTTGGACCCTGTGAGCATTAAAATTAAAATGCGACAAAAGGAGGAAGGTAGCGCAGCGGTCTTGACCTCAGATCAAGAGAAGGTGAATGTTACAAACCCGTGGCTTCAGACATCTTTTAAGATGTCTGGGAGGTGGCCCAAACATCGGACCATACATCTGGAACCCCTCCCAGACATCTGGGATTCGGTTATGGCGGCACATGCGGTCGCGTCTGCGCGCCTGCGCGTGCCCTTTTTCCCTCTCCTCCGCAAGCACTGCCCCCCCTGTCTCGCTCTCTCTCTCCTCCCCGCGAGGCTTTAAAAAGCCTCGCCCTCTCCCTCACTCTCACCACCTCCACTTCTCCTTCTTCTTCTTCCAGCAAGTACGAGCGCGAGCGAGCGGCGGCGATGGCAGCCACGGCGAGTGCGAGAGGAGGTGCTGCACGGGAAGAGGAGGCGCTCAGCCGTAAGGGCGAGCTTGCCGAGGCGGCTAGGGCCGGCCGGTGGGGGGAGCAGCAGACGCGGAGTGACGCAGGAGGCCTGCTACAGCTCGAGCAGCAGGCAGACGAGACGCGGCGCGGCCAAGCGTCGCGAGCGGAGGGCGAGTCGCGCCCTGGTTCTGGAAATTTTTCCAGAATCAGACGTCTGGGCTTCCAACCAGAAGACGGGGAAGACGTCTGGAGGACTGTCCAGACGTCTGGTAAGTAAGTTATTTTTCGTACCTTCTTCCTTTCCTTCGACCGTCCGTACTGAGCACGACGATGGGTACGCGCAGGTTCTGAGATTCGCATCCAACGCGAATCAGACGTCTGGCTGCAGTGCCAGACGACGGGAGCGACTTCCAGACGTCCGAGGTGACCATCGGACGTCTGGGAGCTAGGCCAAATGCCCCCGCAGGCTTCTGGACGTCTGAGAGACCACGCAGAGCAAAGGTAACCTCTAATCCACTTTTTAAGACGTTTGGAAGAGGTTCCAGACGTCTGATTTTGCACTGTTTCGTCATTTTCGACCCGTTTAGGGCCCGTTCAGAGTTCGTTTTCCGTGTTTCGAGTTGCGTGCTTTTCGGAATTTAATCCTCTACCCGTCTACAGTAGTTATATACTATTTTGAGAAAATCCTTGTGTTTGATCCTTGTGATAGGACCCCGTTCAGTTGCAGTCTCGGGGGTTGCGGAGGTATGCGGGATTCCTGACCATGCCCCCAGTACGCCTGTTGTAACCGGTAGAGTGGCTTTTAAGTTTATTAGTATAATCTGTTAAATTATGGAACCATAAATAGAACCTAGGACATTGCATGAATCCTAGGAATGAGAAACTAGAATGAATGGTAGATCCTAGGGTGTTGCATGAATCCTAGGGCTGGAAAACTAGATTGTATGATAGATCCTAGGGTATGGCATGAATCCTAGGATGGGAAGAACTAGTGGAATATATGAATACTGCAGTCTTGGAAAGTGTGGAAAGGAAATAATAGCTACCTGTAAATTGGTTTAACAGTTGCCTGTTATGAATAAATGAGCATGTCTGAGAATATGGGATGTATGAACGTGAGACTGCAAAGGTGAAACCTGAATGTGCTAAGTTAAAAGAACTGGAACCCTATGGAGAATTAGGAGTGGAACTCCTGGAAAGAGAAAGGAATGGAACTGAGAAAGAAAGACGTAGTAGTGTGCTGTCTCTTGGGTACGTAGTACCAAGGGAAGTACCTGTACTTGTTTAGTGCAGAGCGGAGCCAGCCGCCCCAGGGACCCGGGGTTAGGACTGGCCACTTTGTACCGACTTGCTGGCCCTCGTGTACGTAGTACCGAGGAGAGCTACTAGTGTAGGGAGGTACTAGCTACCCCACGAGCCCCGGGGTTCTGCTAGCCTCCTACACCGACTTGTTAAGCCCACTGGGCAAACCAGGGTAGTCAGGCGAGGGTGCGCGGACTGTGGAAGGGCAAGGCCCCTGTTTGGTTACTGTGGAGGGGTTGGACCCCTGTTACTGAGAGGGCTCTACCCTGTACTGGTTCCGTGTTGTGCTTTAGGCGCACCCGTTAACGGAAACGACTGACCGCGTGCCAGTGCGGGTTAGCTACCTGTGCGTTTATCGCGCGTGCCGTAGTCACCGTTACGTCTGTCCGTGACCCTGGGGTGGTTGACTGAGAGTAGGATCACCACGGGGGACTGTCCCGGCCGGGAGAGCACCACGTGCTACTTCTATTGTTCGGAAAAGACTGCAATCAAGATCGTTCCCACGAGGAACATTCGAGATCAAGTGAAGGATCTGAGAAATAGATAAATTGTGAGACAATAGAAAGACGTAAATAAAGAAAGTAACAGAA
The DNA here is from genome assembly GCA_037157565.1 of Thalassia testudinum. Lineage (NCBI taxonomy): Eukaryota > Viridiplantae > Streptophyta > Magnoliopsida > Alismatales > Hydrocharitaceae > Thalassia > Thalassia testudinum. The sequence goes on along the minus strand of JAZHRO010000071.1, from coordinate 16,343,650 downwards.
CATAACAGCTACTGTACACTCTACTATTTCTTTCGTTTTAGTTGCCACTCTACTTAGTGTTTTGCTGACGTGTTACACTCGTTACCTTTTAGGACCGGGTGTTGAGCAGCCAGGGTCAGTGGCTGCAAAGGACGCTGGGTCGAGTAGGGTCCAGTAGAGTTACCACTGTTCTCTTGTACCTATTTTTGTTCCACTGTAGTGAGTAGTTCTTGTTACCGCTGTACTTTTCTTTACCTGCAGTTCATATTATGTTATGAATGTTGTTCTACTGTTGTGGTGGTATATACTGTAGTGGTTTCTTTCCTTACTGCTGTATTTTCTTGCTGCTAGTTATATTTCATGTTGAATGTGGTTTATTTTACTGCTCTTTTGGTTACTTCCTCGTTGGACGACTAGGTCTTGGGTTAGTCGAGTCGGTCCGGTTCTCGTGTCTCGTAGGGACTCGGGAATCGGGTCGTTACAAGATGGTATCAGAGTAAGGTCATCCCGAGGAGTGAATCAACTGACTGGAAAATAATCAATTCACATGTTTATAACTAGAGTAGCCACCACAACATATCTTTTGACATGAGCTCTTAGACATTTCCGTTAGGTATCGTTCCGTAGTGACGTGTTCCATTTTGTTTCGCGTCTCCTCGCAAGAGATGCCTTGTCGCGGGACTGGTGAGGCAGGCCGCGGGCGCGGCCGAGGACGAGGTCGGCGAGGTGGGCGTGTCGTTGTCGATGCCTCAATGGACCAGCCACTACTCCCGGGCATCCAGGCCCAGGACCTCGCCCAGCTGATATGGGATATTGTGCGAGAGGAGCTCCACCCACCGCCCCGAGCGCCTCCCCCTGGGGCTGTGGAGGGGGAGTCCTCTGTGGGACCACCCGACGGACGCGGCGCTAGACACGGGGGAGGGGATGGGACGCCGCAGCCCCCACCTTCCTCCGATACTTCTATGCATGAGGCACCGTTGCCTGGAGGTGCACCAGCATCCCCACTGCAGCGCCATTCCAAGTTCTTTGGGCAGTTCCGGAAGTTGAAGCCCCCCTCTTTCAAGGGGGATGAGGACCCGACCGAGGCAGAGGACTGGCTCGAGCAGTTGGAGAAGATCTTCGACACCCTTCGCCCCCCGGTGGAGTGCCGCGTAGCCTTTGCCACGTACCAGCTGCAGAGTGCGGCACACAGGTGGTGAGGGCGATCCGGGGACAGGAGAGGGACGGGCCGACCTGGGATCAGTTCGTCGCCCTCTTCTGCGAGCAGTACTTTCCCCAAACGTGGTAGGACCAAAGGAGGTAGGAGTTCCACACTCTCCGCAAAGGGACGATGACCGTGAACGCATACCGCACGCATTTCCTGGAGCTGTCCCGCTTTGCAGCGACAGCAGTAGCTACTGAGGAGGAGCGCCTTTGGAGGTTCACCGAGGGGCTCCGACTTGCGATTCGAGGGTATGTCAAACCCCTGAAGCTGCCTACATTTTCGTGGGTGGTGGAGGCAGCCATGACTTACGAGGAGATCAACCCATCCGCGCGAGACACTGACGGCGGGCGGAAGAGACCCTTTCAGCCAGACTTTTCACAGGGCCGGCGAGAGAGGAGACACGTGGCGTCCGCAGGAGAGCCATCACGTTTTACAGGGCCATCAGTGGGCTTTGGGGGCCCTCGACAGGGGCCAGTTGCCAGCACCGGACCCCCGCCCAGCCGACAGTAGGGACCCACTGAGGGCGGGAGTCGGGTTCCCCTCTGTTACCAGTGTGGCTAGCCGGGCCACATCAGGAGGGACTGCCCGTCTAGGGTCGGAGGTCAGCAGATACTTCCCGCGCAGAGCACTGGAGGGCGCGTAGGAGGCCGTGGTTCCCAGGCACGAGGAGGAGGACAGCAGTCGCGAGGAGGGTACCGGCCAGCACCTACCCGTCCGACGCAGAGTGTGGCTGTTTCGTCCACACCTAGAGCTGAGGGGCGTATCAACGCCCTGACACATAGGGATGCTAGAGCTTCGGGCTCAGTTGTGGCAGGTATGGTTTCAGTTTCCGGCAGACTCGTTTACACGCTTTTCGATTCCGACGCTACGCACTCATTTGTCGCAGCCAGTTTCGCAGTTAGTTTGGTCCAGGATTATACACTGTTAGAGAATCCGTTCGTAATTAGAGGTCCGAGTGGTCAGCTGTTTGTAGCAGAAGAGGTGTACACTGATTGCGAGGTCAGCGTCGGGGGACATAGCCTGCCAGCTGACCTGATTATGATACAGATGGAGGACTTTGGCGTAATTCTGGGGATGGACTGGCTGTCCGCTTACCATGCCTTAGTAGACTGTTTTGAGAGGAAGATTGTCTTCTCCATGATGGAGTTACCTTCTTTCGAGTTTCATGGACAGCCAGTGGACGGAGGGTTCAGGTGCATTTCGGCACTTCGGGCGACAAGACTTTTGAGCCAGGGGTGTGAGGGCTTCCTAGCTTGTGTGGTGGCAGAGCCCAGCCCTGTGGCAGACTTCCAGAGTATCCCGGTGGTCAGAGAGTACCCTGACGTGTTTCCAGATGAGTTACCAGGACTACCGCCCGAGCGCGAGGTCAAGTTTGAGATCTCACTAGTACTAGGGACCAGCCCCATCTCCACTGCGCCATACAGGATGGCACCGCTTGAGCTACGAGAGCTCAAGTCTCAGTTGCAGGACCTTTTGGAGAAAGTTTTCGTGAGGCCCAGTGCGTCTCCCTGGGGAGCCCCGGTACTGTTTGTGAGGAAGAAGGATGGTACCCTACGCCTTTGTGTGGACTACCGACAGCTGAATAGGGTCACCATCAAGAACAGGTATCCGCTGCCGAGGATCGACGACTTGTTTGACCAGTTGTGGGGTGCCGCGGTGTTCTCCAAGATCGACTTGAGGTCGGGATACCACCAGTTGAGGATCAGGGAGACCGACATCTCCAAGACAGCTTTCCGCACCTGGTACGGACATTACGAGTTTTTGGTCATGCCGTTTGGGCTGACCAATGCCCCCGCTGCTTTCATGGATCTGATGAACCGGGTGTTTAGACTGTACTTGGACTAGTTCGTGGTGGTATTCATTGATGATGTACTCATCTATTCTCGAGATCGGACGCAGCACGGACAGCACTTGAAGATGGTTCTGGACACTCTGAGATGACGTAGGCTGTACACCAAATACAGCAAGTGCGAGTTCTGGTTGAGGGAGGTGACCTTCTTAGGTCATGTGATCTCTGGAGACGGCTTGGCGGTGGACCTAGCCAAGGTTGAGGCAGTACTCAGGTGGGAGAGACCGCGTTCAGTCACTGAGATTCGTAGTTTCCTAGGACTGGCAGGCTACTACAGACGATTTATTAGAGGGTTTTCACAGATCGTGCATCCTATGACATAGTTGACCCGGAAGGACGTGCCTATCACTTGGACAGATGCCTGTGAGGCGTGTTTTCAGGAGCTAAAGGAGAGGTTGACCTCGGCTCCCGTGCTCACCATCCCTGACAGTAGTGGTGGGTTCGTTTGTACACGGACGCCTCCTTTCAGGGGTTAGGAGGTGTGCTCATGCAGAGGGGTCACGTTGTCGCCTACGCTTCGCGGCAACTGAAGCCCCATGAGCATACCTACCCTACCCACGACCTAGAGTTGGCAACTGTTGTCCTCACGCTGAAGACCTGGAGGCACTACTTGTACGGTGAGACCTTCAAAATTTTCACAGATCACAAGAGCCTCAGATACCTTTTTGATCAGAAGGAGCTCAACATGAGACAGAGACGTTGGTTGGAGCTCCTGAAGGACTACGACTGCAGCATCTCCTACCACCCGGGAAAGGCCAATGTGGTGGCTGACGCCTTGAGCCGTAAGGCGCCCGCACGCTTGGCCAGTTTACAGTTACAGAGTTGGAGCCTTTTGGAGGAGGTGGGCAGTTGGTGACCCCTGGAGTTACGGGGGCACTGTGGGGTAGTGATGGTGACACGACAGACTAGGCCAGAGCTGATAGACCGCATCATCACAGGACAGATGACCGATCCGTACTTGCAGTCCTTGTGCGACAGAGTACTGTCAGGAGACCCAGGGGACTTCTCTTTCGTAGACCAGGTGTTGCGCCTGAGGGGACGGTTGTGCGTTCCAAGGGACAAGGAGCTGTTGAGAGAGCTCCTGACTGAGGCACACGGTTCCAGATTCACCATACATCCCGGAAACACAAAGGTGTACCACGACTTGAGACGCGAGTTTTGGTGGAGGGGGATGAAGCGGGATGTGGGTGAATTCGTGCAGCAGTGCTTAGTGTGCCAGCAGGTGAAAGCCGAGCATCAGAGGCCTGTAGGGCCGCTACAGCCGCTTCCAGTGCCATAGTGGAAGTGGGAGAGCATCACCATGGACTTGGTGGTGGGCTTACCTGTTACTCAGCGAGGACACGATGCAGTCTGGGTAATTATGGATAGACTGACGAAGATGGCACGATTCTTGCCGATCCGAGTCACTTTGGGACCAGCACAGTTGGTAGAGAGGTATATCCGTGACGTGGTACGACTACACAGAGTTCCGCGGGAAATCGTATCCGACTGGGATACCCGCTTTACGTCCCAGTTTTGGGCTGAGTTTTAGCAGGCTCTGGGGACGCAGTTGAGGTTTAGTATAGCCTACCACCCCCAGACGGATGGACAGTCGGAGCGCACGATATAGACACTTGACGACCTTTTGCGTGCCTGTGTACTGGACTAGAGGGGCTCTTGGCAGGAGCACCTGCCCCTGGCGGAGTTTGCATACAACAACAGTTATCACTCGAGCATCGGCATGGCTCCCTACGAGGCTCTGTACGGACGGAGGTGTACGGCACCCTTGAGTTGGGTTGAGGTGGGGGACCAAGTGGGAGGTTGGCCCCAGGTTGATCCGGCAGAGTCAGGAGGTAGTTGAGTAGATCCATAGGCGACTCTGCACTGTCAGGAGCAGACAGAAGAGCTACGCAGATCGGAGACGCAGAGAGGTGCAGTTTGAGGTTGGGGACCACGTCTTTCTTCGTGTTTCGCCCATGAAGGGCCTGCAGCGGTTTGGGGTGAGAGGGAAGCTCGCGTTGAGGTTTGTGGGGCCCTTTGAGGTCCTGGAGCGGGTTGGACCCGTTGCTTACAGACTTGCCCTCCCCCCGCAGCTTTCTGGTGTGCACGACGTGTTCCACATGTCCAACCTCAGGAAGTACGTAGCCGATCCCAGTCACGTACTGAGTCACGAGAGCGTCGAGGTGAGCGACGACCTGACCTACCCCGAGCGACCAGTGCAGATTCTAGACCGAGCCGTCCGTAGTTTGAGATGGAAGCAAGTGCCCCTGGTAAAGGTTTTGTGGAGGAGCCAGCGGTACGAGGAGGCTACCTGGGAGCCTGAGGGGGCAATGCGGGAGTGGTACCCGGAGCTCTTCGCGGGTACGTCTTTTCGGACCAGCTTCGGTCCTCTTTGAGTTTGTTATGGTTACTATGACGTTCTTCCCGCACCCTAGTTAGCGCAAGTTTCGGGGATGAAACTTCCTCTGAGTTTGTTATATTGTTACGAACGTATGGCTTCAGACATCTTTTAAGACGTCTGGGAGGTGGCCCAGACGTCGGACCAGACGTCTGGAACCCCTCCCAGACGTCTGGGATTCGGTTACGACAACACGCGCGGTCGCGTCTGCGCGCCTGCGTGCACAGACCTGTGGGTGCCCTTTTTCCCTCTCCTCCGCAGGCGCTGCCCCCTGTCCCGCTTTCTCTCTCCTCCCCGCGAGGCTTTAAAAAGCCTCGCCCTCTCCCTCACTCTCACCACCTCCACTTCTCCTTCTTCTTCTTCCAGCGAGTGCGAGCGCGAGCGAGCGGCGGCGGTGGCAGCCGCGGCAAGTGTGGGAGGAGGTGCTGCGCGGGAAGAGGAGGCGCTCGGCCGTAAGGGCGAGCTTGCCGGGGCTGCTAGGGCCTGTCGGCGGGGGGAGCAGCAGACGCGGAGTGACGCGGGAGGCCTACTGCAGCACGAGCAGCAGGCGGACGAGACGCGGCGCGGCCGAGCGTCGCGAGCGGAGGGCGAGTCGCGCCCTGGTTCTGGAAATTTTTCCAGAATCAGACGTCTGGGCTTCCAACCAGACGACGGGAAAGACGTCTGGAGGACTGTCCAGACGTCTGGTAAGTAAGTTATTTTTCATACCTTCTTCCTTTCCTTCGACCGTTCGTACTGAGCACGAGGATGGGTACGCACAGGTTCTGAGATTCGCATCCAACACAAATCAGATGTCTGGCTGCAGTGCCAAACTACGGGAGCGACTTCCAGACATCCGAGGTGACCATCGGACGTCTAGGAACTAGGCCAGACGCCCGTGCAGGCTTCTGGACGTCTAAGAGACCACGTAGAGCAAAGGTAACCTCTGATCCACTTTTTAAGACATCTGGAAGAGGTTCCAGAAGTCTGATGTTGCTCTGTTTCGTCGTTTTTGACCCGTTTAGGGCCCATTCAGAGTTCATTTTCTGCGTTTCGAGTTGCGTGCTTTTCGGAATTTAATCCTCTACCCATCTACAGTAGTTATATACTATTTTGAGAAACTCCTTGTGTTTGATCCTTGTGATAGGATCCCGTTCCATTGCAGTCTCGGGGGTTGCGGAGGTACGCGGGATTCCCGACCACGCCCCTAGTACGCCTGTTGTAACCGGTAGAGTGGCTTTTAAGTTTATTAGTATAATCTGTTAAATTATGGAACCGTAAATAGAACCTACGACATTGCATGAATCCTAGGAATGAGAAACTAGAATGAATGGTAGATCCTAGGGTGTTGCATGAATCCTAGGGCTGGAAAACTAGATTGTATGATAGATCCTAGGGTATGGCATGAATCCTAGGATGGGAAGAACTAGTGGAATATATGAATACTAAAATCTTGGAAAGTGTGGAAAGGAAATAATAGCTACCTGCAAATTAGTTTAACAGCTGCCTGTTATGAATAAATGAGCATGTCTGAGAATATGGGATGTATGAACGTGAGACTACAAAGGTGAAACCTGAATGTGCTGAGTTAAAAGAACTGGAACCCTACAGGGAATTAGGAGTGGAACTCCTGGAAAGAGAAAGGAATGGAACTGAGAAAGAAAGACGTAGTAGTGTGCTGTCTCTTGGGTACGTAGTACCAAGGGAAGTACCTGTACCTGTTTAGTGCAGAGCGGAGCCAGCCGCCCCAAGGACCCGGGGTTAGGACTGGCCACTTTGTACCGACTTGCTGGCCCTCGTGTACGTAGTACCGAGGAGAGCTACTAGTGTAGGGAGGTACTAGCTACCCCACGGGCCCCGGGGCTCTGCTAGCCTCCTACACCGACTTGTTAAGCCCACTGGGCAAACCAGGGTAGTCAGGCGAGGGTGCGCGAACTGTGGAAGGGCAAGGCCCCTGTTTGGTTACTATGGAGGGGTTGGACGCCTGTTACTGAGAGGGATCTACCCTGTACTGGTTCCGTGTTGTGCTTTAGGCGCACCCGTTAACGGAAACGACTGACCGCGTGCCAGTGCGGGTTAGCTACCTGTGCGTTTATTGCGCGTGCCGTAGTCACTGTTATGTCTGTCCGTAACCCTGGGGTGGTTGACTGAGAGTAGGATCACCACGGGGGACTCTCCCAGCCAGGAGAGCACCACGTGCTACTTCTACTGTTCGGAAAAGACTGCAATCAAGATCGTTCCCACGAGGAACATTCGAGATCAAGTGAAGGATCTGAGAAATAGATAAATTGTGAGACAATAGAAAGACGTAAATAAAGAAAGTAACAGAACATAACAGCTACTGTACACTCTACTGTTTCTTTTGTTTTAGTTGCCACTCTACTCAGCGTTTTGCTGACGTGTTACACTCATTACCTTTCAGGACCAGGTGTTGAGCAGCCATGGTCAGCGGCTGCAGAGGACGCTGGGCCGAGCAGGGTCCAGTAGAGTTACCACTGTTCTCTTGTACTTCTTTTGTTCCACTGTAGTGAGTAATTCTTGTTACCGTTGTACTTTTCTTTACCTGCAGTTCATATTATGTTATGAATGTTGTTCTACTGTTGTGGTGGTATATACTGTAGTGGTTTCTTTCCTTACTGCTGTATTTTCTTACTGCTAGTTATATTTCATGTTGAATGTGGTTTATTTTACTGCTCTTTTGGTTACTTCCCCGTTGGACGATTGGGTCTTGGGATTAGTCGAGTCGGTCCGGTTCTCGTGTCTCGTAGGGACTCGAGAATCGGATCGTTACAGTGAAGCACGCTCGAGCTGCGGCAAGGGGGATTTAATTCGCAAAGAGTGGGGCATGCTCAATTGGCTAAGTGATTGAGATTGGGCAGTCACGAAGCTTCCACGCGGTTCAATAACGCACCATCGTACACGGGCGCGATTTTAAGACAATCGGAGGCCTTCTTAGTCGTCTAATCCTGATGAGGCGCTTGGTTGCGTACGAATGGCTAAAGACGATGCATCGCGTGTCGTGGTGCAACGAGAAGTGTTGGATGCATGATGGATGACTATCCTTTGACACATGCTTTAGTGATGTGCAGCTTCAGCGACGTGCATAAACGCCACTAAAGGCCCTACATTTATTTTAAAGGCCTTAAAAGACCCTTTTGCCACCATTTTTACGTCTATAAAAAGGCTACCTCTACCGCATATTTCACCATCGCTTCTCTTCTTCTCTCACCCTCTCCAAAGCTCTAAGGAGCTAGTCCTAAACCTAGGATGCACCTCTAGAGTAAAAAAATCAAAATTTTGTCCATCTTCTCACCTCCTTTGTGGAGCATCCCGTTGTTGTCTTCTCACCATCATTCGAGAAGTGGATCCACTGTGATGCCACCCTATTTCTTCCTCCATCCTCCAACTCCATTCTCCTTTGTCTAGCATATCACCACCATCTTCTGGGCACTCCATTAATGCGGCTCGTCCTCGGAGCGACCGTCAAAGAGTATTTTCTTGCCCTTATATTTTTATTGCTTTCTAGTGTAACTTGATTTTCTTTAAGTAATTGTAATAGACTCTAGAATATTTAAATGCAATATTTGTTCATCCTCTATTTTTCTTTTTCTTTGTATTATTCTCTATTTTCTATTATTTATTCTTTAAGTAGAATAGCTAGTGTATGTTAATTTCAATCAGCTACTTTGCTTTGTGACAATAATTCCAAATACGATTTTTAATCAAATATTCACCTCTCTGTGTTCAACCCGAAACTCATGAGAGTTTTAATTATAAATTTTATCTGGTATCAAATTTTTACACAACTATAATTATGAGTTTTTAATTCAATTTTTTTGCATAAGAAATCATGTTCATCATGAGGAGGAGCCGTAGATGCTATTTATTTCGGTGGAGAATCCGGCTGCGAAGAGATGAGAATTGGGAGGGTGAGAATTAATGTTGGATTTGGTGGTGAGAGGAGAAAGAGAGAACAGTGGACGTGGTATGATATGTATTCGGTACATGACGTTGGGGTGAGATTTATCGTGAGGGGATTATTGGATAGGTGGGTTTGGTGAATAACGTGAGGTGTTGTTACGTAGGTGGTTGACGTGGGTTTGCATGAGAATAATCGGAGAGAGAGATCTGACTTGTTGGTTCCGATGCATGGGGATTAGATTGACATGAGTTTGCATAAGAATTTGTTGGGTGTTGCGTTGAGATAAATGAGTCCAGCGGGGGGTTTTGTTTGCATGGAAATGTCTGGTTTTCGGTGCTAAGGGGCTAAGGGTCGGGTGTTGAGGATTCCTTTTTACGTGGGGGGCTATGGGAGTTACGTAGGATATTTGGGATAAAATGTTGTTATGTGGGTGAGGGGATAAAGGTTGTTGAATGGGTTATATGAGGCTGAGATGTGTGTGCATCTTGCATGCACAACAAAAAAGTTACCCTACACCAATGGCCTATTTACACCGACCTCTAATATTTGTCGCTGTAGGTTCTTTTCTAGGTTACTAATATCCCATGCTACACCGGCAGGCAACTCAAGGGAAAAAAAAGAAGAGGATATACATGTTTCTTTGGCCCATGGTTAGCCCTAACATCACACCGACACTTTTCGCCTGCCTCATAGCAACGCTGCTTCTTATCAACATAGTCCCATTGATCCCCATCTCTTCTTGTTATTCATTCTCTTCTCTCCCAACACACTCCATATTCAGTTATAAATACCCCACCTCCCCTTCCAATGCAAATCCTTCCATGCCTTTAAGAAGAACTTGCAAAGGAGTTGAAGTTGTCAATTTGATGATCGTCACCATGTAGTCACCACGCTTTCTAAGGACAAGGGCGAGGTGGGAACCAATGAAGGCAAGGTCGTCGTTAACGAGGATGGAGAGGTTGTTGGGGTGATTGGGGGGAGCAGAGGTAGCGTCCTCCTCGAAGTTGCTAGGGAGGAAATTTAGGGTAAGGTGGCAGCTGTGGTCATGATTGGGCTTAACCTTGCATGGGATGGAGGAGGAAGAGGAGTAGTTGTTCTCTACGAGAGGCATCCTCATTGTCTGTAGACAAGGTGTTTGATGGAATGTCTCAGTTGGTGGTTGGGGGCAATCGTGGTGTAGGTGAGATGTTCGACGAAATGTCTTAGTTGGGGATTAGGAGACGGTGCTCGGAAGGTGGTTGCTGGAATGCCTCAACTCCCATCATTGATGTTTCCACCACCTCATCATGTGCGACACTACTCTGATCTCTCCCTTGCCAAGAGGTATCTATCATCCGGGCTTCCTGTAAAGATGCAAGTGCTTTGTTCTTTCTTGTGGAAAACAATGTTGCGAAGATGTGTCTTGACCTCTTGTTGAGGGTGATCGGTGCTGTTGGAGCAATGGATCCCTAGAAATGTGAAGGTCAGTATGAATTGGGAGTGTTTTTGGTTGTTGTAGATTAAAGGAGGTGGTTTGATTGTCGAGGATTTATAGTGAGGGAAAAGGGGGATTCTTTTTTTTATTAAAAATGCATAGATCCCTTGCATGTGATCTTAAGATATGCAGGATGGGAGGTTATGTGTTGTGCTTAAATGAGTTGGCTTTGATGTAGATGACCTCATGGGCATTGGAATAATATCTCCAATAAATAGGTGGAGTGCCTAGTGCTCGATGTCGTGGATGGCCATAAGGTGTTTAGTTGCCTTCTTACATTGTTATAGAAGTCCGTGATATATCAAGTTAATCATACATCATGATGGTATGGATGCAACCATCATTAGCAATTTGTAACCATGGGCAAAGAAAAAAAAAAAGTAGAGAAACAAATGTTGGGATTTCATTTTTCTTAATCTCTCATTTGAATGAGGGCAATATTTTCCATTGAATTGTTACCCACTGAATTGTTATGCAGGCTTCCAATCTAGTTAGAAACCAGCTTGTTTGCTGACCACCCATATTTTTTATTTCAGCCTTCATTATTTTTTGCAAGTGGATCATTTGGATTTTTGGATTGTTGAGCATCTCTATGAGGTGTTGATTGAATTATTGCTATATCTTTTTGTTCAACATCATGCTTCGTTTGATGTCTTCGTACATTGTATAGCTCTTTCTTGATGATAAATAGTGAAATGAAATAGTTATTTTGCTTCTTCAGCTATTAAAAAGGAGGAGCTTTCAAGTTTTAGGCTATTCTATGGGACAAGAAATCCTTCTTTGTTCACATGGGAATTTGAGTTGGACAACTATTCTTTGATTTCGATGCTTTTGATTCTTTTTTAAATAGTTGTAGATTTTGATTTTTATCAATAAAGGTGAGACAATACTTGGTTTTATCTGATGTGTTATGCAAATTAGTAGCATGCCCTATTGTTGCGAGTTTTTAAACTAGTAGACTATTTGTATGGAGGGGATACAAAGTGGTGAGTTGAAAGATGCACAAAAGCATGTCTTTTATGGGATTTATTTGTTGGTGATTTGGCTCTAGATTCGGGATTTGTCTTTTATTGTGTTCAAGTGGTGAGTTGCAAGATGTTCAAGAGGATGCTTTCTATCATGCAATCGAATTCAATTTTTCCATTGTCATTATTGTGTTTAATATTAGAAACTCTTCAAAATCTAGTCTTGGATTGGAAAAGATTTTGTATTTAACTAACTGACTGTGTGAAAGTTAGTCAAATCAAATTGAATAACGACAATATTCGTAAGCTCTAGAAGCAAAAGCACAAGCTAAAGTGCCTTAAGCAGAAGTCGCCCAACCCCTTCATGGTGTCACTCTTTCATTTTTTAAAGGTTTCTTGATCAGACATGGTCAAGTGTTGTTGACTTTGTTTTTGTTCAATTTTCATGGTACTGAAGGATATCAAGCATTGGGAATGTATTAATATGTATGTCGTTAATTTGTAAGTGCTAGGGATTTGATCACATATGAAGTTTAAATTTGAGTTTAGATCTATGCTCTCTCTCTCTCTATTGACCTCTCTTGTCCACCTAGGACCTTGATGTAGGATTAGTGTTACATGCTTAACCCTTTTTTGTATATGATTTAGGGTTAAGATTAGGCATGTAACTTTTTTTATATGTTGCTTATGGCCTTGTGCATCGTGGTTTGTACTTAAAGGTGGATTTCTCATGGCAAGGATCTTGCATGATATAAATTAAGGTGTTACATGCCAATCAACTATTGGTAAGTGTTTGATTGGTTCGAAATCTATAACTTGTAGTGAACTTACATAAATATTTACAAAAATAATTACAAAATATCTTCAAGATTGTGTCAAGAAATAAGTAAGAGGGGAGTGAGTCCATATTTTGGAATTTGATGTTGATATGCTGATGCAAGTCAAGGTCTGATTGGCAATTATGCTATTTATTGAAATTGTAGATGTTTAAAGAGGATAGATGGCAAGAGTTATCTTCTCATGCAAGTTGATTTGGTTTAATATTATTTTGACCACCAATCCCATTATGATTGGAATTCTTGATGTGTGTCAATGAGAAAGCTTGTTGGTAATATTGGATTTTTTAATTATCACAGAATAACTCAAAGATGGTGAGTAGAACTAAGTACAGCAACAACAGGAACAAGTCCTTTGTCATCCTACTCTCCAATTACTCTGTTTGATACCACCTATTTCCCGGGTTAGTAGCTTTGCTAATCTTGGATTAAATATGATTTCTTTCCTCATTTTCCTATCGGTATAGGCATTTTGATATAGTTGTTGGTTTTATATGTTGGATTCTTGTAGCTTTGAGAGGATAATTGAGATTCTGCTCGAATACTAGTTCTTTTTCCTTGTATATTTGTTAGATTGAGAAGAATCAAAATGGATTTTGCCTAGGTCAAATCTGGTATGGATGCCACCGAAATCTGGTATGGACATTTGGAGTGGGTTGATGGCATCTTATCATCAACCCACTCCAAACATCCATACTAGATTCATCTTATCAAGAAAAACTTCTAGATGAAATGTTGGTTGATTGGAAATAAATACTAGATTGTAATAACCATGGGATTACAATTAAGGAATTCTCTCATGGGCCTTGTAAATCACCACCAATACATGCCCTTCTTGCCTAGTGACCTAACTATTTGACCTTTCAAGAAAAAAAATCTAACAATTCAAGTCTTTGACCTGAATGCTAGATTTGTGTTGGGGGATTGTACTACCCTAATGTAGTCCTGATTCCTAAATCTTTAATTGCAGAGACTAAGATCAGTCATGAAGTATAGAGGATTGCAAGCTAGTACATAGTAACTTAGGTGGACCCACTAGGACATGGCCCTAGTATGTTGTTATGGATTGGTGCATGTCATGAGATCTGCACTTTAGTTTGTCGCTGTGGGCTGCCTTATTAGGCAAAAATAAGCATCTTGCAACATTGCTATATTTGGTGTATTTGGAACACTCTATGTGAGAAATTATGGGATGTGCATAAGGATGAAATTCATAAGAAGTGAAAGAGAGTTCATCACCATGAAGGGAGGACTTGGCAATAGTCAATTGGAATGGGACTTTATATTTTATGTGGAGAAAGACTTCGTGCCTTTCATTTAGTTGGAAGTGGCAAAAGCATTTTTCTCTTTCCCTTTAGTAGAAAGAATTTTGCTATATATTTTTTTGAGATTTTTTGTGTTAGATAGTGGACTTACACTTAATTCTATATTAACCTACCTCCTTTCATACGACTCTGGCCTAAATCATATTTTCCTCCATCTTAAATTAGGCTGGTGTGCTACATGGCATTGGTTTAACATGAATTGTGACATTAAAAAATGTGCACCCTTGCAGATGCCTATATTTCATCACCTTATTTTCCCTATCTTTATATCTATTTCTATGCCTAAGGTATTGAAGCCTTGTGCTTGTTTGCTCCTTGGTTTCAGGTCTGAATAAGGATTTCAAAAGCATGATAGGTGAGCATGCTTCTTTTACGTCATTGACATTGAGGGATATTCTCATAGCATCAGATGATACTAGAAAGGTACCTTCAAACATTCCTTTCATTCTCCGATTAGTTTCATCTAGATATTTTTACTCCAGTTGTTTCACAGAGTATGCATATGCATGCTTTTGTGTTATCATACTTTGAGACTAATATCACCATTATTGAAACTCACTAGAAATCACAGATATTATTTTCTTTGGTAGATGATCAGTCATAACAACAGTTGCAATTCCATCTACAGTTGGGGAAGAAATACTGTCTACGTATCAAGTTAAGTAGGTTGTGCAATGAATTGCTAGTTCTGCTACACTAGTTGGTATGGTTATTTCTTATTTTCACTGCTTGGTCATTACAATTGATATTGTTGTGGACAAAACTATAGTATGCAGAAAGGTTTAAGATATGGATAAGATGAAATTTTTTGTCTTTTGAAATTAACGATTCATACATAACAAGAACTTATCAAAGGTTATCCTTGAAAGCACTAAAAGAGGGTGAATAGTGCTAATAATGGATTAATAAATAATTAAAATAATGAGAATAATTCATAAAGAATTGGAACAAAAGAAATTTTGATCTCTACAGAGTAGTTTTCAAAGGCCTAACATATGCAAATTGAACCACATGATAGTCTATGCTAATGAAATAGATTCTTTAACTTACCTAGTAGAGACATGGTACTGATGGTAACACCATCATTCGCTATAAATGACTTGAATTAGCTCAAATCAAGAGATAAATGTGCCTGAATGATCGCCTAAGGATCATAATTCCACTTAGACTTGTTTTGAGGGGAAAATAATAAAATAAGGTTAAGTCCGATGTTTTAATATCACATAATGAATGCAAAGTAACCATGGGATTATCCAAGGGTTAATTGAAGGTCAAATGAGCATTAAAGTCCAAAAAATGGGTCAACACAGATAGAAACAAGGTTTCACGTATTTTAAGAACCAAAACAGTACACAAAACCCTGATTATCAGCCTCGCTTAAATTGGAAATGTTATGTGATTGCACCGCAAAAATACACCTGCAAGTGTGCTGTCTTATGCTATTTCCTAGCATTACTAGTGCATATTAGGTAGACATTGTCGCATTGCAAAACTACGCGCATGCATGCATTTAATTAAGAGGGGAGGAGAGTGAATAAAATGGCCTCGCAATTTACATTTTCTCTAAGTGCTGCTTCGCAAAATTCCCATCTTTATTTTTATTTCTATTTGATTTTTGAAATCTTCCCCACGGCTGCAAAGCTTGACTTCTTCTTCTTTGCACCTTGCCCTGCAGCCGCATGCCCAGCCTCTCCCTGCCATGAGCCATGCACAGCCAGGGCATGGCTGTGCATGCTCTCCTCTTCTTTAAAAAGAGGGTTCGGCTCCTTCTTGCAAAGCAGCCTGGTCCTCCACCAAAGAAACACACAGCAGCTCTTCTCTAGGCCACCGTCTCCACCCTCTCCCTCCATACACAGGACCTCCTCCTTAGAGGAGCAACTCTGCGGGCAAGAGTCTTCACTGTGGTGCACACCCACCACCGTGAAACCACCATCGCCCAGCTCATCAAGAGCCAGTGGGCGTGGTGGCCTTCTTCCCTGTTTCACTTTCCAGCCATTCCAGCCATTGGAGCGGGAGCTTCAAGCTTTGAAGCTCAAAGCTCCGCATGCAGCAGCAACAGCAAGGGTAGCAGCAGCATGCAGCAGCAGTTGCCCAGCCCTTTCCGTGCACGCCTGCAGGCCGCCCTCGCCTCCCACTTCTTCGTACTGCATTCGCCTTCCCGCCTGTAGCCGGCCACCGCGCGCCCCTGCAGCGGCCGGCCAAGCCTCACCGCGTACCCCAGCCAACACCTGCAAACCACCGTGCAAGCAGTAGGTCACCTTCGCCCTCCACCGCGCACGCCAACAACCCTCTCCGCGCGCTCTGTTGCGAACCACCTCACTGCAAGCCAGCAGCGGTGCCACTCTTCCGTGCATGCCGAGCCGTCCGCACTCACAACACCTGCAGCATCCGGTTGCGCGGCTCGCCCGGCCACTGTAGCCACTGTTCACGTGTTTCTGCGAAACACTGTGGCTACAGTGGGGTGACCGGTGAGTTTCTCACTTATCCAGTCACCCGGCACGCCACAACCAGCCTTTGCCCGCGCACGCATTCAGCCTTGCGCCCGCTCCAGAGCCCTCCCGCGCGTCTGCATGCGCCCGCGTCACCTGCACCCGCCCACGTCGCCCGCTCCATTCGCCCGTGTGCGCCTGCGAGCACCTGCTCCAGCCCTTCCACGCAGCGCTGTGCGCTGCGGTCCTCTCAGTGCCACTCCCTCCAGCGTGCTCCTCTCTGCATGCATACGTGCTTGCGCGTGCACATGAAGCCACCAAACGACGCCCTGAGGGCTACAGATGCCTTAACACTCCAGCCCTCACCTCCAGCAGCACTCTCTCTCTCTCTCTCTCACAACACTCTCTCACTCTCTTTACCGACACTTACACACTTACACTCACACTTTCATACACACACACACCTATACACTATTATATACATATATATATATACGTATACATATATATATTGATATATAGACATATTTATATACATATATCTATATATATACATATATATACTTATATATATATAGTAGTATTTATATAACTAGGTATTAGTATACATATATATATATATACATATATATATATATTAGTACTTATATAACTATGTATTAGTCTATATACATACATACATACATACATACATGTATATATATATATGTATATGCATGTATATGATACTATATAGATGTATATATATATATATATACATCTATATAGTATCATATACATGCATATACATATATATATATATATATATATCTACACATATACTTATATATATATATACACATATATATACATAGATAACTACATATATATACCTATATATTTATAACCATATATATATAAATACATATAGATATATTTACATATATACATATATATATTTTCACATTACTTACCATACGTGGCATCACGGGAATATCTGCACCAGTTGCTGATATTCCCCGATACATGCGTACAAAAAGCGTGGTCACACACATCTTCCACCATCCATCTTTGTTATAACCCTGGCATCAAACGTCGTTTAAGACGTCTTGGAATTGGTCCAGACGTCTGGTCAGACGTCTGGAAGCCTTCCCAGATGTCTGGAATTTAATTTTTTCGACGTACGGCTTTGCGTCTACGCGTATGCGTGCGTAGACTGAACTGTCACCCTCCTTCTTCTCTTTCCTTTCTCCCTGCAGGTGCAGCCACCTTTTTTCTCTCTCTCTCCCCACGGTAGAATTCAAATACCCCCTCTCCTCTCCCTCACCCTCACTCCACCGCCCTCTTCTTCTCCTTCTTCCTGTCAGCGAGAGAGTGAGCAGGTGAGGACAGCAGTAGCTGCTGCTGTGAGTGCGTCGGGAGGAGGGGCTGCTGCGAGAGGGAGAGAGCTAGATCGCGAGGGTGCGAGCTCGTCGGAGCAACCAGGGCCGGCCGGCGGGTGCGCAGCGGAAGCCTGGTGTTGGGAAGGAGAGGCTGCAGCTCAGGCAGCAGGCGAGCGCGGCGTGGCACGGTCTTGCGCTGCAGGCGAAGGGTGAGGAGGTCCTGATTCTGGGAAAATTTCCCAAAATCAGATGTCTGGACATACGTCCAGACGACGCAGGAGACGTTTGGAGGAAGGTCCAGACGTCTGAAAGGTACAATATTTTTCCATCCTTTCTATTTTTGCATGTATGGCCATGCAACAGTCCCGCCAAGGAGTTCTGCCTCATTTCGTGTTTAGGACGATCGCGTGTGTGTGCAGGTCTCGTTCGGGAAGGCGAAGGGCTTGCCCTTCCACATAGATCAAATGTCTAGGAATAGCACCAGATGACGGAGAGGGTCTCCAGACGTCCGGAGTGACAGTCGGACATCTGGAAACTAAATCCAGATGGTTCGGCAGGATTCTAGACGTCTGAAGGACAGCGCTGGATCAAAGTATGACCTGAGACATCGTTTAAGACGTCTGGAAGATGTTCCAAACGTCTAATTTTGAGCAGACTTGTCATTTTTGACCCGTTTAGGGTCCGTTCGAAGTCCATTTTCCGCGTTTCAAGTTTCATTCTTCTCAGATTTAGTTCCTCTACTTGTTTACAGTATTTGTATCATGTTCTGAGTAGCTCCTTGTAATTGATCCTTGTGTTAGGACCCCATTTCGTTGCGGCTCTAGGGGTTGCGGAGGCGCATGGGCTTACCAATCACGCCCCCAGTACTCCTGATTTTGCGGGTAGAGTGGTCATTTAATTATTTATCAAAAAATTATGTACTTGTGAAATAATCAATAGAATCTAGGGTATTGCATGAATCCTAGGACTGAAAAACTAGATTGAACGATAGATCCGAGGGTATTGCATGAATCCTAGGATTGAAAAACTAGATTGAATGATAGATCCTAGGATATGGCATGAATGCTATGACTGGAAAACTAGATTGAATATATATATTACAGTCTTGGAAAAGTAGAAAGGAAGATGATAACTACCTGTAATTGGTTAACAGTTGCCTGTTTATGAATGGATAATTACTGTTGAGAACATGGGCTATATGAAAATTAAAGCTGAAATGATGAAACCTAAATTGGCTGAGTTAAAGAAAAATGAGCATGAACCCTACAGGGAATTAGGAGTAGAGCTCCTGAGAAGTGAATGGAATAGAATTTGGGGAAGTGAGTTGGCCCTTGAGTACGGAGTACCAAGGAGAGCGACTGTCCCCCAGTTTAGTGCAGAGCAGAGTTAGCCGCCCCAGGAACCTGGGGTTAGGTCTGGCCACTTTGTACCGACTTTTGGCCCTCGTGTACACAGTACCAAGGAGAACTACTAGTGTAAGGAGAGCACTAGCCACCCTACGGGCCCCGGGATTTTGTTAGCCCTCCCACACCGACTTGTTAGGCCCACTGGGCAAACCAGGGTAGTCAGGCGAGGGTGCGCGAATTGTGGAGGGGCAAGACCCCTATTTGGTTACTGTGGAGGGGCTGGGCCCCTATTACTGAGAGGGCTCTACCCTATACTTGTTCCATGCTGTGCTTTGGGGTGCACCCGTTAACGGAAACGACTGACCGCATGCTAGTGCGGGATAGCTACCAGTGCATTTATTGCGCGTAACGTAGTCACCGTTATGTCTGCAGTGACCTTGGGGTGGTTGACTGAGGGTTGACGGAGGACTCTCTCATCCAGGAGAGCACCACGTGTTACTTCTACTTTTCGGAAAAGACTGCAATCAAGATCGTTCCCATGAGGAACATTCGAGATTAAGAGAAAGATCTGAGGATTAACTCAATAACGAGTAAATGGAAAATAAAGAAAGAGATTAAAAATATAACAGCTACTGTCCACCTTACTGTTTTCTTAGCTTTTGGTTGCCACTCGACTCAGCGTTTCGCTGACGTGTCACCTTTGTCACCTTTTCAGGACCAGGTGTTGAGTAGCCATAGCCGGCGGCTGTAGAGGGTGCTAGGCCTGGTAGAGCCCAGTAGTTTTTACTTGTGTAGTACCCACTGTACCTTTCCTTATGTTGTAGTGAGTAGTTTCTATTACCACTGTACTCTTTTATTGTAAGCATCATGTTTATGTACCTGTTTATTTCTTTACTGTTGTGGTGGTGTATGCTGTAGTAGTTCTTTTCTTTATTGTTGTAGTTTGTTACTGCTAGTTATATACATGGTGAATGTGATTTATTTTACTGCTCTTTTGGTTACTTTTTCATTAAACGACTGGGTCTTGGGATCAGTCGAGTCGGTCCGATTCTCGTGTCTCGTAGGGATTCTGGAATCGGGTCAGAACAAGATGGTATCAGAGCAAGGTCGTCTTTAGAAGTGAACCAACTGACCGGAAAATAACCAATTCACATGTTTGTAACTAGAGTATCCACCACAACGCTTCTTTTGACATATGTTCTTAGACTTCTCCTTTAGATACCATTTTGTATTGACGTGTTTTCTGTTCTGTATTTGTGTCTCCTTGCAGGAGATGCCTTGACGCGGGACTAGCGAGGCGGGCCGTGGGCACGATCGGGGACAAGGTCGGAGGGGTGGGAACGTTGTGGTCGACATTTCAGTGGACCAGCCACTGCTCCTGGGGATTCAGGCCCAGCACCTCGCCCAGCTGATACGGGACATCGTGCGAGAGGAGCTCCACCCGCCGCCACGAGCGCCTCTCCCGGGGCTGTGGAGGGGGAGTGTTCTCACGTTTTTGTGCGGGTTTAAAATGTATCACGTTGTAGTATAACCGACAAAACGTTTAAACAAATATAAAGAATTTTATTACTCGAAAACTAGAGTATCCGAGGTCGAACACGGGGAGCAATCTCAGTACTTTTTAAAACTAAAGAATACAACTGTTAAGTGAAAATGAGTGATTCAAAGAGAGAATTTTAAAAAAAAGATTTGTAAAAGGAAATAGAATTGGACGTCTGATTTCTGTATCAGACGTCCTAAATGTAATCCCCTTTCACTCTTCTTCTCCTTTCTACTTCTTTCTCTTTCTGCCTTTGCTTCTTGTCTCTTATTTCTTCTCCTGCGTAGGCTTCTTTCTTTCTTTTTCTTCTTCTTCTGATCTTTGCAGAGTCTTCACTTGGCCTTCTCTTTGTTCTTTTCTTTTGCCTTGCCTTCCTTCTTTCTGCTCTCTGGTTCTCTACGAAAGCTTCTCCTTTTTCTGCTACACAGCCTCTTCTTCTTTCTTCTCTTCCTTTTCTGTAGCTACTTAGTGTTCGCTTCTTCCTTTGCTTCTTCTTTCCTACGCACACCACGGCCAAAGCAAAACCTACCCCCGTCCCTCTACCCAAACGTCTCTCTCTTTCTTTGCAATTCGCTCAAGGACGCTCTCTAAGAGCTACACGGGTAGTCGGGTCGGCTTTGCACCCGGGACCAGGCGCACTGGTAGGTGGTGATGCGCGAGGAGTGCTCAAGGTTGGGGTCGGGTCGGATCCGCCAGATCCGCGAGGTCAAGCCGCGGACGAGGCGGGTGTGAGGGCAGGTGAGGGACCTCACCCCTGTGCTTACGAAGGCAGTAAGCTTAAAACACAAAAACAATTTATATTATACCTGTGTTTCGCGAGTCTACGATGTGGGACTATCTGATCAGCCCCGATTTCACGCACGCCCGTAGAGCTTCCGTCGTGCAATTGCCCCAACTGCTGGCCTCACTCGCTTCGCGACACTTGCGTGAGTCTGCTGCACCTGTAGACTGGGATCCCTGGTGCCTGAAGCTGCTACGAGCTCCTCACTGCTTCGGCCGTCAATGGCGGCAAGAGCTGCAACCTATCGTACACAAGAACGGCCTATTGGCCTAATCAGATTAGCTAGAAACCTTCGCCGTAGCACGGTGAAGGCGGCGGACGGTGCTGCAGGCCGCAGGTTGGCCTAGGCGTGCGTGCCTAGGTCAACCTGTGGTCGGAGGTGTGGGGTTGATCAGGGGGTGATTGTGGAGGTCTGGAGTGGCAGTGGAGGGGTGGACTGAGCTCTTGGTGGTGAGGCGGAGCTCACGAGAGGGTTGGCGGGCTGTGTGGAGGGGCGGAGTGGTGTAGGCGGCTCGCCGAAGGGCAATCGGAGGCAAGGACGATGGAGGTGGTTAGGCACTGTCGGGGGGTAATTGGAAAAAATAGCAGTGGGAAAAGAGAGAGGAGAGGATGGAGAGGGTATCTGGGGTGATCTGGAAGGAATGGAGGCAGCGGAGTGGACAGTGCATAACTGCCATCATCGGGGAAGGACCTTGAGGGAGGAAGCGGCGACGAGGATGAGGGCAGGGGCACGTGCGCTTGGTACGGCGCAACATGGGAGGAAGCGGCAGAGTTGACTCTGCTGCTGGTATGGTAGCAGAGCGACGAGAAGGAGGGGAGGAGGTCGCCGGATCTTGCGGGTCTTTTGGCCGGAGATGGGAGAGAGGAAATTTGAGGGGATCTCCGTCAAATTCAAGCTTCGGATCTGCGGCAGGGTCTGGGGAGTCTTTTATAGGTGCTGGCCGCACCTTCTACCGCGTGGAGACCACGCAATTAACTCTGCCGGCTCACCGGAGATGGAAGGAGGGTGGATACCCAAATCTCTCGTGCGTTCGCACGAGAGATTGGGTTCACACCAGGGATCGTGTTCTGCTTTAGATGGAAGGGAATTCCTTAGAGAATCCCCCTTCCATTTTTGGGAGGGAATCTCTGAGGGATTAGAGAGTAATCCCTCTCTAAACCTCGCCGGAGCTCGGTTCTGCCCTAACAATGGCGGCAGGACCGGATTGCAAAGGGGGCGAAAAACTTAGGGGGCTCTCTGCAAAGATATTCAAAAGATAGGGACCAATTTGTGATTTGGGTGTATTAAATTGCAAAGTAGGTCAAGATGACCTCCCCTTAGGTCCAAATTTTGGTATAAACCTAATTTTGACCTAGGGAATCCAATGGTGAAGTTGGATTTTAGGTTTGACCACGTTTGACTAGAAATTTTGCGTAAAAACCCAAATTAGGTTAATTGAAGAGCTAGGACCCTAATCTAGGTCAAACTAGGTTCCGAAGGCCAAATTAAGTGTTCTAAACCCTAGAGGATGTTTTTCCATGATTTTTAGAGGGTTTACTTGATTTTTATTCTGACCAGAACCTTGTTAATTTAAGCGGGTCTATTTTAGGGTTACTAAGTGTCATTTAATTCTTAGATTGCACATAAACCCATTTCTGATTGACTCAACCCACTTTTTATCCCATTTAGACCATTTGACCTATGTTTTGCCTCTGAGAAATCCTATTTATGTACTGCAATGGTAAATTTGTAGTTTTAACCTTTATTTCATGTTTTCTTCTCAGAGCACTTGTTCCTTCAGTTAAGCCTTCTTCTAGGTTATGTAGGAGCTTTTATCTTCTTTATTGGTTCAAAATGAGCTAGTTATGGCTCATGATGAGGCTCTCATCATACCCCCATGCCTAGCTTTTGCTAGTCCCTTAGCAAAATTTCAAAGTTTTAACTTCCGTTCTAGACCCTGAATGTCTGTCAACAATCATGATAAGTGCTTTTCTTTGTGATTAGGTAGGAATGCTGATAATAGGCCTAGAGGTACTCAAGCACCAACCAAAATCCGGACCTGTTCCGCTTTAGCCTCAGTCTTCCGCAAAGGTTTCTACGGCCCACAGAAACTAACCTAGGGTTTGTTGGACTCCGCTGTTAAAGCACCCGTGCTTGAGACATTTTTAGCCTAAGTTCAGTTTGCAGTGCATTTTTTTGTAAGAGAGAGACAGAAGATTTATTTGTTTGGAGAGTTTTTCTCTCTCTTTTCTTTTTATTTCTAGCTTCGGATTAGCTTCTCAACACGGTCTGTATCGGATTCCTCGTCCCCATCATCAATCCTCAAGGGTTCCTGGCTTTCGAGATTTCGAGATAATCCCGCCCATGGCATTCCGTGGCCGAATCCAGACCCTGGCGATCGACATTTCGTGATAATGCCGCCCATGGTATCTGAACCAGCAAAGTGCTTACATGCCCCCAGTAGGATATTTAAATATCCTAAGAGACAAGCACCGAGGAGACGATATGTTGTTATGCATCTTCGAGGGGAATTTCCCGCCTCTCCACGCCGGGAACTCGTCCAAATCAACTTGTGCTGATTGGCCTCTCCTAATCTAGGTGACTTTTGTAGAACATTAAACGCTTTTGCGTGATTTGGATGTTTATGCGCACTGAACCAGACTGTGTGTGAATTTGGGGTGCTTAGGTTACCGAATCCCGCAAACCGGAGGTCAGTTAGCGAGGCTGAATACTTCCTAAGCGTTAGACCTAATACTCAAGCTTCGCATTTTCCTCAACCTCTTGAGGACTATCCAGATTTTAATGGATACGTGAATTTTTAAGCTAAAGATACTAGCCCAAGAGGCCTAAGACTAGCGTTCCTGCTAACCTCTTGTTATATCTCCGTAGCACTTTCCTTTTCTTTTTCTTGATTCGGTCTAGAACTTCAGTTAACCCCTTAATCTTTTTCTAATGACTATTTCTTTTTATTTTCCTTTTGTGCTCCTTTTTGTCATTTTGCTCTCTTTTCTTCCTCTCATTTGTATGACCCTGAATTGTTCCTCCCCTCTATCAAGTCTTTTTTTTTTTTATGAAACCCTTTCTTTATATGAATTTCCTGACATTTTGCACTTTCATACCCCCCCCATGCCTAAGACTTGCAATGTCCCCATTGTAATTTAGGTGGGTTCGAATTTAGCTTAGTTCATGCATTAGGACAGGTGTGTGGTGAGTGAATGGGTCGAAGTGACTTGTTGCGAACGATTTCTAATCTCGGGTAGGTATACCTGAGGTGAAGTTGGCTGTGCTAATGGATGAACCCTAAAGTGCAATATGAGTTCCGCATAGAGATGTCAGAAAAGGTTTCGGGTTTTTCAAAGAATGACGGGTTGCCTCCCGTTAAGCGCTGAGTTTTACTCCATCGACTGGGCACAATGAGCTCAAGAGGAATGGAGGGTAAAGGATGACTCAGCCAAATCTATATTGGTCATGTCAATGAACGGCTTGAGTCTCTGACTGTTCACGACAAAAGGTTCAGAATCGTGGCTGAGTGGGCTGATTTCAATGGCTCCATTTCCAAAGATTTATCAGACTAGGTAGGGTCCCACCCACTTGGATCTTAACTTTCCTGGGAATAATTTGAGTCGGGCATCAAAGAGTAAAACTTTTTGACCAGGATGAAACACCTTTCTAGAAATGTGTTTGTCATGAAAAGCTTTAACCCGTTCTTTGTAAATTCGCGAGTTCTCATACGTGTCGTGGTGTAATTCATCGATCTCGCTCATTTGAAGTCTTCTGTGGGTTCCAGCCTTAGAAAGGTCAAGATTACAGGTCTGTACTGCCCAATGGGCTTTATGCTCCAACTCGACGGGGAGGTGACATGCCTTCCCGTACACTAGTCTGAAGGGAGACATTCCTAATTGGGTCTTGTGGGTGGTCCTAGAGGCCCACAATGCTTCCGGAAGCCGAGAAGACCAATCTTTTCTATCAGGTCGAACAGTAACCTGAAGGATTTTCTTGATCTCTCGATTAGATAGCTCAGCCAGACCATTAGTTTTGGGGTGGTAGGCAGTAGAGATTCGGTGTGACACCCCGTACTTGGTCATCAGTGACCTGAACTGAGCGTTTGTAAAATGGGTCCCTCCGTCGGAAATTATAGCCCGTGGAATCCCGAACCTTGAGAAAATGTTTTGATGAAGGAATCTTATAACAACTTTATGATTGTTGGTTCGAGTCGGAATGGCTTCTATCCACTTGGAAACATAGTCAATTGCGAGTAAGATGTATTCGAAGCCATCCGAGATTGGGAAGGGTCCCATGAAATCAATCCCCCAAATATCAAAAATTTCGCATACCAAGATCGGCTGTAGAGGCATCATGTTTCGATGGCTCATGTTGCCCAGAGTCTGGTATCGGGAACATGCCTTACAGTGATCGTATGCATCCTTGAAAATTATGGGCCAGTAAAAGCTACACTGGAGGACTTTTGATGCGATTTCATGTCCTGAAAAATGTCCACCGCATGCCTGGTCATGGCAGAATGAGAATATGTCTTTGATTTCCACTTCTGCGATGCACCGGTGGATTATCTGATTAGCACCAATGCGGAATAGATATAGGTCTTCCCATAGGTAATACTTGGCATCGGAGCGTAATTTGTCCTTTTTGGCCTTCGGCCAATCGGACGGAATCTGATGTGATGCCAGGTAATTAACTATATCAGCGAACCATGGAAGACTTGTACTGATAGTCAGGAGGTGCTCATCAGGAAAGTGTTCTGTAATAGGTCTGGAAGGATCAATAATTTCAGAAGGAAGGTGGGACAAGTGATCGGCTACCACATTTTGCTTTCCTGCCTTGTCGCGAATCTCGAGGTCAAATTCTTGCAACAGCAAGATCCATCGGATTAATCGAGGTTTCACATCCTTCTTAGCAAGGAGATGCCTCACAGCTGTGTGATCCGAGTATATGATAACACGGGAACCCAGAAGGTATGATCTGAATTTTTCCAGGGCAAATACTACGGCCAGCAGCTCTTTCTCAGTAACCGTATAGTTACGCTGAGCCTCATCCAGTGTTTTGCTGGCGTAGTAAATGACCACAGGTTTCCCGTCAATTTTCTGCCCCAAAATCGCTCCTACAGTGAAGTCAGATGCATCGCACATGATCTCAAAGGATTGAGACCAATCAGGGGACTGTAGGATCGGGGCTTGGGTGACTCGGTCACGTAGGCTCTCAAATGCTTGAGTGCATTCCTTGGAAATTTCGAAAGGCACATCCTTGGAAAGAAGATTGGTCAAGGGGTGCGCGATTTTGGAGAAATCAGGGATGAATCGACGGTAGAAACCGATGTGCCCCAAAAAAGATCAGATGTCCTTAATCGAGCTAGGCATAGGAAGCTTGGAAATCAAGTTAACCTTAGCTCGATCCACTTGGATGACTTTCTCCGAGATTAGATGTCCCTGGACAATTCCCTCAGGCACCATGAAATGGCTCTTTTCCTAGGAAAGAACCAAATTCACCTCGATGCACCGCCTGAGTATTTGGACCAAGTGTTGGAGGCAATTGTCAAATGATTCTCCAAAAGCTGAAAAGTCATCCATGAAGACTTCCAGATAATCACCTACCATATCTGAGAATATGGCAAGCATGCACCGCTGAAAAGTTGCGGGTGCATTGCAGAGACTGAACGGCATCCTTCGAAACACGTACGTCCCGAAGGGGCAGGTGAATGTGGTTTCTTCTTGGTCCTCTGGATGGATTGCCACCTGGTTGTAACCGGAATACCCATCAAGAAAGCAGAAAAACCTATTTCCCGCTAGTTTTTCGAGGATTTGATCAATAAATGGTAGTGGGAAATGATCCTTCTTCGTGGAGGAATTGAGTCTTCTGTAATCAATGCAGACTCTCCACGAGTTAGCTATTCGGGTAGGAAAGACTTCTTCGGTTTTAGTCGTGATGATGGTAAGTCCTGCCTTCTTAGGCACCACTTGTATTGGACTCACCCAACGACTGTCGAAGATCGGGTAGATGATCCCTGCATCTAACCACTTTATGATCTCCTTTTTCACGATCTCCTGCAAGTTAGGGTTTAGGCATCTTTGCATTTCTCTTGAAGGTCATGTGCCTTCTTCTGTGTAGATTCGATGTGTGCAGTATGAAGGGCTTATACCAGTCAAATCATCGAGAGTCCATCCAAGGGCTCTACGATGTTGCTGGAGAACAGAAATCAAACGGAGTTCCTGGTCAGGTGTGAGTCGAGAATTGATAATCACAGGAAACGTCTGATTTGAATCCAAAAAGACGTACTTCAGATGTTCGAGAAGGGGTTTGAGTTCCATGACAGGGTTGTCAGCAGCAGCGGGTGGTTCGGGGTTTGTATCAGGAGAAATGGTAGGAGTCATAGGTGTGTCTAGATCATGTTTGCACTCCTCTGTTAGCGGTTTTTGATTCTCTAGTGGTTGATCAGGAATAATCAGGTTGTCCTCTATATGCAATTCATCAACCACAGCTTTGACATCACATATTTCCTCTATAACCCCACAATTAATCCATTGTTGGGCCTTGAAAATGTCAATCTTCATGTTTTGATTCCCAAATTTTAATTCTATCTGGCCCTCTTCGCAGTTAATGTTGGCCCTAGCAGTGGCCAAAAAGGGTCTCCCTAATATGATTGGTGTGTCCCTTGGGTTCTTAGGTGCATCCATGTCTAGTACTATGAAGTCCACTGGGAAATAAAAATCTCGTACCCTAACAATGACATCCTCGAGTATTCCTTTGGGTGACTTGATGGATCGATCGGCTAACTGCAATGTCACCTCAGTGGGTTTAAGTTTAGATTCTTCAAGGTGGTCAAGGAGGGATGTAGGTATTAAATTTATGGAGGCACCTAGATCTAGTAGGGCTCTATCAAATTGGGTTTCACCAATTTTACAAGAAATCAAGGGAGTTCCTGGGTCTTTAGCCTTGGGTGGGAGTTTGCTCAAGATGACAGAGCTGGCTTGCTCTGACAGTACGATTGGATTCCCATCCTTGGTTCGCGGCTTACGTTTAGGTGTGCATATGTCTTTCAAGAATCTTGCGTAAGCCGGTATGTGGCGGATTGCATCCATCAACGGGATGTTTATCTAGACCTGTTCAAAGAGCTTGACCAGATCCTCCTCAGGAGCCACAGGTTTAGTTGTCCTTTTTCCTTTGGTCAAGGCCTCAGGAAATGGGATCCTAGCTGGTTCCTCTAGGATAGGTCCAGGTTCTTGATCTGAGACAGTAGGATCTTGGATATCTATCCTAGGGTCTTGGCTATCATCAGGCTTGGAGTGGTTCGGATAATGTGGGTCTTGGGTTGTTCTACCACTACGTGTTGTTACAGAGTTCAATCCGGCCTGATTTGGGTTAGGTAGGAGGGGTGGCTGCTGCTGAAATCCCGCATAAGATGTTGAAGCCTCCATCCCATCTGGTGATGGAGTAGCAGGGGCCTGATAAATCACATGTGTTTGGCCCAAATTTGGATTCATAACGCGCTTCTGGGTTAGCACGTTATTTGGGTTGGGTAGAGGTTGCGAGGGAAGGGTACCAGGTTGGCGGGAATTTGCCATCTAGGCTAGTTGGTTGCGAGCCTCTGTGATCTCGTCCTAGTGCTGTTTTTGCATTGCCGCATTCGTCTTTTGAATGTCAGCCAGTGCTTGAAGGATAAGAGTCATTTGATCCTGGTTTTGCCCGAATTGGTAGGTGGGATTGGGCCGAGGCTGAGGCGGTTGAAATGGACGAGAGGCTTGTGGACGGGGTTGATATGGTGGTCTTTGAGAATTTCCCGCCCACTGAAAGTTAGGATGATTTCGCCATCCAAGGTTGTAGGTATTGGAGAATGGGTCATTCTGGATGGCGTTGAGGTCCTCGCAGTTCTAGGGAACCTCGGGAAAGTCAGAATACGAGGGTTCAGAGTTCCCCCAACTCGAGTAGAATGGATCGGAGGTTACTCCGGTCCGAGAGGCAGACGGGGGTGGATATGGGTCCATCCCCTTGGCAGGTTGGTGATAGATGTTTTGCACAGTTTCCCTTGCCAGAGGAGGTCGTGCAAAAAAGTTTTGCGCAGTGGCTTGCTGCAAATGTCGAGTTAGCTCGTCCACCTTCTTTTCTATGATAGAAACCTTGTCCAACCGACTGGCCATCAGTTCCAAGTCGACGGAAGTGGACAAGTCCTGCATCTCATGTGTCCCTCTTAGATTCGTCGATGCGCGGGCATTCGTCCTGTCGAATAAGCCCATGGAGTCATTATTTATGGAGTTCTCGCACATGTTTTCGAGAATCTCCCACACCGTGTCCTCGTGTTGACCCATGATGTTTCCTCCGCACGTTGCAATGACGAATAAACGAATATCTTCACGAAGTCCCTGGTAAAAAGACTGGACTTGTTCCCACTTAGGAACTCCGTGATGGGGGCACTTTCGCATGAGATCTAAGAAATGATCCCAAGCTTCGTGAAGAGGTTCTCCCGGTTGTTGGGTGAAATGAGTGATCTGGTGGCGCAAGGCATTCATCCGGCCAACGGGGAAGAATTTTTTTAAAAATTCGGACTGCAGTTCCTCCCATGTGTTGATCGGATGGGTCTGAGTCTGATACCAGTGTGCGGCCTTGTCCATGAGGGAGAACGAAAACATTTTCATGAGTAGGATATCCCAGTTTTGTACATCTGACCCGAAGGTCTGGGCCAGATGCTTGAGTTGTTTGATGTGTTGGAATGGATCCTCAGAGTTAAGCCCATGGAACTTTGGTATGGCATGAATCATATTGGGCTTCAGTTCAAAATCAGGTCCTCCAATTGGGATTCGTACTCGGGGTTCGATTGCCACTGCAGCGGGATTATAGTGATCTCGCATCATAGGTCGCTGTGGTGGGTTTACAAAGTTCTGAAAGAGATCATTAAGGCGTTGAAGTTGGTGTTCAAGGTTGTTCTCCTCTTCAATGGGTTGTCCCATGGTGGAAGAAGGAGAACCAGGGTCTGAATCAGATGAGAGATTTATATAATGGGGTTGCTGCACAAACAAGGGCATCGAGGCTTGGCCGCGACGAGAATGAATTTCTAAAGGAGGTCTTAAGGGTGGCCTTAAGGACCTCCTACCGAACATGCACCGAAAGATGTGATGAGATTTAGAAGGTGCTGGGCCCAATCAAGACACCCAAAAAAAATTGTTGGGTGACTATAGAGGTTCGGGGCGGATGGACCCCTTAATCAGAAGATCGTCCTCCTGAGAAATACCAGGGTAGCCAGAGAGGGAGAGTCCCGCAAAGACCCCTACACGGTAGAGCGTCCCCACGAGTTACAGGGTTTCCCCCACCCGACCTCTCTTGTCACTGCGGTTCCAGGTAGACCAGAATGGAGACCTTGACCTCTTAAGTCTACCTTTTTTATTTTAAGATCAAGGTGCTTAATGTTCCACTTAAACTTTTAAGTATTTTGAGTGCAAAAGTGACCTAATTTTAAGGTTGGTTGACCCAAGGGATCAACTTCACCTCTTATTCCTTTGAGAGTTTTTAGGTCCTTTCTTTTATGGTTCAAATGGATTAACAGCCTGATTTGCTTAGGGTTCCTTTTGTATAGATCTTTTCAAACACGGTTTAGGCACACCTCTTTTTGGACAATTTGTTTCTTTGTTTTAAGAGAAGATGTCTCTAAAAACCCTAGCTTTGCAATCCCTAACTTGGCTCTAGTCGGTCCAATTTAGTTGCCTCAGAAATTAGCACCTATGGCTCAATCAAGAAAGTTTAGCCCTAGTTGCCTTAGTTGGATGAACAGATAAAAATGTGTTGAAATGAAAATCATGCAACTTGATGAGTTACTAATTATGAAACAGGTAGCCCTAAGTTGATTTTTCTTTTTTTTTTCCTTTTTAGATTTTGAGAGGGTTAAGAGAGAGGGCTTATGGAAATTACCTGTTCCTTGGAGAATTTGTTGTGCAGTTATTGTTCTTTCCTTTTTGTTTTGCTTTCCCTATTTGAACACAACAAAAGAGAGAAGTTAAGTCAGATATTAGATAGAACAGTTGTAATCAAAAGCTTTAAAAGTGCCCGTTGCTCGCCGGCAACGGCGCCAAAATGTTCTCACGTTTTTGTGTGGGTTTAAAATGTATCACGTTGTAGTATAACCGACAAAACGTTTAAACAAATATAAAGAATTTTATTACTCGAAAACTAGAGTATCAGAGGTCGAACACGGGGAGCAATCTCAGTACTTTTTAAAACTAAAGAATACAACTGTTAAGTGAAAATGAGTGATTCAAAGAGAGAATTTTAAAAAAAAGATTTGTAAAAGGAAATAGAATTGGGAGTCTGATTTCTGTATCAGACGTCTTAAATGTAATCCCCTTTCACTCTTCTTCTCCTTTCTGCTTCTTTCTCTTTCTGCCTTTGCTTCTTGTCTCTTATTTCTTCTCTTGCGAAGGCTTCTTTCTTTCTTCTTCTTCTTCTGATCTTTGCAGAGTCTTCACTTGGCCTTCTCTTCGTTCTTTTCTTTTGCCTTGCCTTCCTTCTTTCTGCTCTTTGGTTCTCTACGAAAGCTTCTCCTTTTTCTGCTACACAGCCTCTTCTTCTTTCTTCTCTTCCTTTTCTGCAGCTGCTTAGTGTTCGCTTCTTCCTTTGCTTCTTCTTTCCTGCGCACACCACGGCCAAAGCAAAACCTACCCCCGTCCCTCTACCCAAACATCTCTCTCTTTCTCTGCAATTCGCTCAAGGACGCTCTCCAAGAGCTACACGGGTAGTCGGGTCGGCTTCGCACTCGGGACCAGGCGCATCGGCAGGTGGTGATGCGCGAGGAGTGCTCAAGGTTAGGGTCGGGTCGGATCCCGCCAGATCCGCGAGGTCAAGCTGCGGACGAGGCGGGTGTGAGGGCAGGTGAGGGACCTCACCCCTGTGCTTACGGAGGTAGTAAGCTTAAAACACAAAAATAATTTATATTATACCTGTGTTTCGTGAGTCCACGATGTGGGACTATCTGATCAGCCCCGATTTCACGCACTCTCGCAGAGCTTCCGTCGTGCAATTGCCCCAACTGCTGGCCTCGCAGTGCGACTTGCTGGCCTCACTCGCTTCGTGACACTCGCGTGAGTCTGCTGCACCTGCAGCCTAGGATCCCTGGTGCCTGAAGCTGCTACGAGCTCCTCGCTGCTTCGGTTGTCAATGGCGGCAAGAGCTGCAACCTGTCGTACACAAGAACGGCCTATTGGCCTAATCAGATTAGCTAGAAACATTCACCGTACCACGGCGAAGGCGATGGACGGTGCTGCAGGCCGCAGGTTGGCCTAGGCGTGCGTGCCTAGGTCAACCTGTGGTCGGAGGTGTGGGGTTGATCGGGGGGTGATTGTGGAGGTCTGGAGTGGCAGTGGAGGGGTGGACTATTCGTGACGCTTTTGTGCAGTTTGTTAAAAGATAATATCGCGTTGTAGTATAGCTGAAAAAGTGTTCAAACAAATAGAGAATTTTATCACTCGAAAACCGGAGCATTCGAGGTCGAACACAGGGAGCAAATGGAATTTACTACTAATCAAAATGTAATTGAACACTCTAATTTAATCAAAATGTTAATTCAAATATGAATGTATGCGATTAAAAGTAATTAGGACAAAAAATATGAAATTGGATGTCTGATCTGGTGATCAGACGTCTTAAAAGTATTTTCCCCTTTTTCTTCTTCTGATCTTGCTTTCATTCTTCTTTCTCTTCTTTTCTTGCGAAGGCTTCTTCTTCCTACCTTCGTATCTTTTCTCTTGTTTCTTCTCCTGCCTTGCCTTTCTCCTTTCTTCTTCTTCTTCTTCTTCTGATCTTTGCTGTCTTCACTTGACCTCTCTTTCGTTCTCTGCCTTGCTTCTGCCTCTTCCCTGGTCTCCTTCGCTCAGTTTCTTCTTCTGCTTCTTCTCTTCTCCTTGCGGCTAAGCCTCTCCACGCTCAGTCTGCCTGCACAGGACCAAAACCTATCCTTTTCCCTCTACCTGTGCGTCTCTCTCTCTCAGCAATTCACTCAGGGATGCTCTCCCAGAGCCACACGGATAATCGGGTCGGATCGTACCCGGGACCAGGCGCACCTGCAGGTGGTGTGATGCGCGAGGAGTGCTGAGGTTTAGGTCGGGTCAGATCCCGCCAGATCCGTGAGATTAAGCTGCGAACGAGGCGGGTGTGAGGGCAGGTGAGGGACCTCACCCCTGTGCTTACGGAGGCGTTAAGGTAATATGACAAATTCAATTTATGGCGCAGCGGTGCCTCGTCTCTCCACGATGTGGGACTAAAGCCTCTGCCTTGATTTCGCGCGCGCCCGCAGACTTGCGTGTCATCCCCACAGCTGCTGGCTCTGCTTGTGCTCCCTTGCTGGACAAGGGCACTTCGCGACACTCGCACGACTACGCAGCACCTGCAGCCTGGGAACCCTGGCGCCTGGAGCTGCTACGAAGCTTCTTCAACTGTCGTCCATGGCGGCAGGAGCGTCGACACTGTCAGACACAAAACGAGCCTCTCGGCCCAATCAGACCAGCTAGAGACCTTCGCCGTGGCACGGCGAAGGCGGTGGATGGTGCTGCAGGCCGTGGGATGGCCTAGGCATGCGTGCCTAGGTCAACCTGTGGCTGGAGGTGTGGGGTTGGTCGGGGGGTTATTGTGGAGGTCTGGAGTGGTAGTGGAGGGGTGGAATGAGTTCCTGGTGGTGAGGCGGAGCTCACGAGAGGGTTGGCGAGCCGTGTGGAGGGGCGGAGTGGTGTGGGCGACTCGCCGGAGGGCGGTCGGAGGCGAGGACGATGAAGGTGGTTAGGCACTGTCGGAGGGTAATTGGATAAAATAGCAAGGGGAGAAAAGAGAGGGGACTGTGGAGAAGGTATTTGACCTAACTACAGGGATGAAAGGGGACGGAGAGGCGAACAGCAGTACCTGCTGTCGCCGGAGAAGATGCTGCCCAGTGGGGGAGAACGGCGGCGACGACGGGGCTGAGGCGGCGTGCGCGGGTATTGCACGACGCGGAGGAGAATCAGGAAGATAACTCTGCCACTGGTTTTGTGGCAAAGCGAAGAGGGAGGGGAGGGGGGCTTGCCGGAGCTTGCTGGGAATTTTGGCTGAGCAGGAGGAGATGAATTGGAGGTGGAAACTCGGCCAAATCAAGCTGAAGATGAGCGGCCGGAGGTGTGGGTTCTTATATAGGCACTGGGCCAGTCGTTCAAGGCGTGGAAGGCACGCAATCGTCTGAGGTCGGTCGCCGGAGATGGAAAGAGTTTAGATACCCAAATCCCTCGTGCGTTCGCATGAGAGATTGGGTTCACACCAGGGATCAAGATTGGCCTCAGATGGAAGGGAATTCCTCAGAGAATCTCCCTTCCATTTCTGGGAGGGGATCTCTGAGGAATCAGAGAGGATTCCCTCTCAAATCCTCGCTGGAGTAGGATTCTACCCCAATAATGGCGGCAGGACCTGATTGCAATGGTGGCGAGGAAGTTAGGGGGCTTTCTGTTATGCTTTTCAAAAGATAGGTACCCAATTGTGATTTGGGTGTACTAAATTGCAGAGTAGGTCAAGATGACCTCCCCTTAGGTCCAAATTTTGGTACAAACCTAATTTTGATCTAAGGAATCCAATGGTGAAGTTGGATTTTAGGTTTGACCTCGTTTGACTGGACATTTTGCGTAAAAACCTAAATTAGGTTAATTGATGAACTAGGACCCTAATCTAGGTCAAACTGGGTTCGAAAGGCCAAATTAAGTGTTCTAAACCCTAGGGGATATTTTTCCATGATTTTTAGAGGGTTTAATTGATTTTTATCCCCACCAAAACCTTGTTCAATTAAGCGGGTCTGTTTTAGGGTTACCACATGTCATTTACTTCCTATATTGCACATGAACCCATTTCAGATTGACTCAACCCACTTTTTATCTAATTTAGACCTTTTGACCTATGTTTTGCCTCTGAGAAATCCCATTTATGTACTGAAATGGTAAAATTGCAGTTTTAACCTTTAATTCATGTTTTCTTCTCAGAGCACTTATTCCTTCAGTTAAGCCTTCTTCTAGGTTATGTAGGATTGTTTATCTTCTTTATTGGGTCAAAATGAGCTAGTTATGGCTCATGATGAGGCTCTCATCATGGACTGAGCTTCTGGTGGTGAGGCGGAGCTCACGAGAGGGTTGGCGGGCCGTGTGGAGGGGCGGAGTGGTGTGGGCGGCTCGCCGGAGGGCGGTCGGAGGCGAGGACGATGGAGGTGGTTAGGCACTGTCGGGGGGTAATTGGATAAAATAGCAGTGGGAAAAGAGAGAGGAGAGGATGGAGAGGGTATCTGGGGTGATCTGGAAGGAATGGAGGCAGCGGAGTGGACGGCGCGTAACTGCCGTCGTCGGGGAAGAAGGACCCTGAGGGAGGAAGCAGCGACGAGGATGAGGGCAGGGGCACGTGCGCTTGGTACGGCGCGACGTGGGAGGAAGCGGCGGAGTTGACTCTGCTGCTGGTATGGCAGCAGAGCTACGAGGAGGGGAGGAGGTCGCCGGAGCTTGCGGGTCTTTTGGCCGGAGATGGGAGAGAGGAAATTTGAGGGGATCTCCGTCAAATTCAAGCTTCGGATCTGCGGTAGGGTCTGGGGAGTCTTTTATAGGTGCTGGCCGCACCTTCTAGCGCGTGGAGACCGCGCAATTAACTCTGCCGGCTCGCCAGAGATGGAAGGAGGGTGGATACCCAAATCTCTCGTGCGTTCGCACGAGAGATTAGGTTCACACCAGGGATCGTGTTCTGCTTTAGATGGAAGGGAATTCCTCAGAGAATCCCCGTTCCATTTCTGGGAGGGAATCTCTGAGGGATTAGAGAGTAATCCCTCTCTAAACCTCGTCGGAGCTCGGTTCTGCCCTAACAATGGCGGCAGGACCTGATTGCAAAGGGGGTGAAGAACTTAGGGGGCTCTCTGCAAAGATATTCAAAAGATAGGGACCACTTTGTGATTTGGGTGTACGAAACTGCAAAGTAGGTCAAGATGACCTCCCCTTAGGTCCAAATTTTGGTATAAACCTAATTTGGACCTAGGGAATCCAATGGTGAAGTTGGATTTTAGGTTTGACCATGTTTGACTGGATATTTTGCGTAAAAACCTAAATTAGGTTAATTGAAGAGCTAGGACCCTAATCTAGGTCAAACTGGGTTCCAAAGGCCAAATTAAGTGTTCTAAACCCTAGAGGATGTTTTTCCATGATTTTTAGAGGGTTTACTTGATTTTTATTCTGACCGGAACCTTGTTAATTTAAGCGGGTCTGTTTTAGGGTTACCAAGTTTCATTTAATTCTTAGATTGCACATAAACCCATTTCTGATTGACTCAACCCACTTTTTATCCCATTTAGACCATTTGACCGATGTTTTGCCTCTGAGAAATCCTGTTTATGTACTGCAATGGTAAATTTGCAGTTTTAACCTTTATTTCATGTTTTCTTCTCAGAGCACTTGTTCCTTCAGTTAAGCCTTCTTCTAGGTTATGTAGGAGCTTTTATCTTCTTTATTAGGTCAAAATGAGCTAGTTGTGGCTCATGATGAGGCTCTCATCAGGGAGTCCTCTGTGGGACCATGCGATGGACATGGCGCTGGCGCAGGGGAGGGAACGGGCTGCCACCGCCCCCACCTTCCTCCGACACTTCTGCACACGAGACTTCTTTACCTAGAGGTGCAGCAGCATCTCCACTGCAGCGCCACTTCGAGCTTTTCGAACAGTTCCGGAAGCTGAAGCCCCCCTCCTTCAAGGGGGATGAGGATTCGACCGAGGCGGAGGGCTGGCTCGAGCAGATCGAGAAGATTTTTGACACCCTTTGCCCCCTGGTGGAGTGCCGCGTGGCCTTTGCCACGTACCAGCTAGAGAGCACGGCACACAGGTGGTGGAGGGCGGTCAGGGGACAGGAGAGGGACGGGCAGACCTGGGACCGGTTCGTCGCCCTCTTCTGCGAGCAGTACTTTCCCCAAACATGGCAGGGCTAGAGGAGGCGGGAGTTCCACACTCTCCCCAGGGGACAATGATCGTGAGCGCGTACCGCACGCGTTTTCTGGAGCTGTCCCACTTCGCAGCGACAGCAGTGGCCACTGAGGAGGAGCGCCTTTGGAGGTTCACCGAGAGGCTTTGGCCTGCAATTCGAGGGTATGTTGAAGACGTCGGTTTTGTATTTGTTATAGCGTTGTAGTAAAGCCGGTTGTTACCAACGTTTCATATAAAAATTTTTTTACTCGGAAAAATGAAAGAGTTCCCGAGGTCGAACTCAGGGAGCAAGTTGTATTCTAGAGATATACATGTTTCTTTTACAAAATAAAGAGAGAGGGAAAGAATTTGTTGTGATGTTCTTCTTTCTTTCTCTTTCTTCAGATCTCCTTCTTCTTCTTCCTTGGTTTCTGCTACGGTGATAATCTTCTTCTGCAATCGTGGTGACCCTCTCTTCTTCTTCCTGCTGTTCCTGCGTTGGTGATGTTTTTCTTTCTTCAGAGCTCCTTGTTCCTCTTCTTCTTTGGTTTTCTGCCTTGACCTCTCTTCTTCTTCTTCTGCAATCGTGGTGACCCTCTCTCTTTTTCCTGCTTTTTTTTCTTTATGGCTGCAGAGCTTCTGCCTTCAGCTACTAAGTCTTTCCTTCTTCTTCTTCTGCAATCGGCCGTTGCTCTTCTTTCTTCTTCAGCCTGCCTTCTTTCCTGCTCTGGCTGCTGTCTTTCCGTCGTCTGACCCGGTGCTTCGACGACTTAACTGAGCATTTGCTACAGTGCAGCTCCTTCTTCTTCGGCCTGCACTTCTTCTTCCGCGGGTCTTCTTCTTCTTCTTTGGCCTGCACACTTCAGAGTTTTTTTTTTGTCAAGAGGCAAAACCTACTCTACCCTCCCCCCCCCCCGCGTCTCTCTTTCTCTCTGAAATCACTCTTCGGAAGCTCTCCCAGAGCGCTACCGGGTAATCGGGTTCGGGTCAGGCTCGGGTCCAGGCCCACCGGCGTGCGTGGTGGGCGAGGAGTGCAGGTCAGTCTAATCGGGTCGGGCCAGGTCCGCGGAGCGTGGTCACGGACGAGGCCGGGTCGGGTGAGAGGGACCTCACC
The DNA here is from genome assembly GCA_037157565.1 of Thalassia testudinum. NCBI lineage: Eukaryota > Viridiplantae > Streptophyta > Magnoliopsida > Alismatales > Hydrocharitaceae > Thalassia > Thalassia testudinum. The sequence goes on along the minus strand of JAZHRO010000071.1, from coordinate 16,305,265 downwards.
CCGTGGTCAGGAGGCAGACAGCATAAGGCACTTTTTGCCTTTATGCGTCTGCGCGCCTCCGAGAAGTTCCGAGGTGGGACTAAATGTCCCACCCCAATTGAGCGCCCGTCGCGGAGGGAGCAGTGGGCGATCGTGTCTTCACGCGCGGCTTTCGCCCCGTCTGTGAGCCTGGGACGTTTCGCGGAGACTCCCTGCGCAACCTGGGAGTCGAACCTGGGCGAAGGCGTGCCTGACAGCTGCAGGTGAAGGAGCTCTGCCTGCTCAGTAATGGCGACGGCGGGCGAGTCACCTGGTCACAGAAGAACGGCCTCTCGGCCAAATCAGACAGGCGGGGGACCTTCGCCGTGGCACGGCGAAGGTGGTCAGGGGGTCTGCAGGGGGCGTGATGGAGCCAACAGGTCGTCCTAGGTCAAACTGTGAGCGAAGAAGTGGGTGTGTTCGGTGGATCTGCAGAGGGTGTTTGGTGGGAAGTGGAGGGGCGGAAGAGGATCAGGGTGAGGAGGCGGAGGTTCTGCGGTGGTCGGCGAGCCGTGTGGGTCGCTGAGGTGATGGGAGCGGCTCGCCGGAGGGTGGTCGGAGGCGGAGAGGATGAGGGTGAACAGGAGCGGTCGAGGGTTTAATTGACTAAATTGAAAGCGGGGAAAGAAAGAGGAGAAGAAGGGGAGTAGTTCTAACTTAACTGCAGGGACGAAGGGGGAGGAACAGGGCGACAGTCGTATCGACTGTCGCCGGAGAAGACGATGCTCAGGGAGAGGGGCGGCGGCGAGCAGAGAGCCGGAGAGGCGCCAGCTGGGTGCGGCGTGGCGCGGGAAGAACAGGGGAGGAAGTCTCTGCTGCTGGTATTGCGGCAGAGCGAAGAGGTGGAGGGGGAGGAAGCCGCCGGAGCTGGTGAGCGTCTGCCAGAGGAAGAAGAGAAGAAAGCTGGGGGTTTTCTCCGTCAGATCCAGGCTCCTCTGGTCGGTGGAGCAGAGGGGGGTATTTATAGGGATGAAACAGGGAGGGAGGCGGAGGGAGACGACGTGTCTCCCTCGCCGGAGAATGGTTGGAATACGAACCCATACCGTCCGTGCGTTCGCACGGCCGGTATGGGGGGCTACAATGACCAGGGGGGGTGCCCCTGCGACGGCTGACGACGCAGGGCACCCCCGGTATACATGCCAGGTCCTCCACCTCACCCTGCGTGGCGCCATGCTCCGCGCAAGGTCGCCGGAGCATGGTGCTGGCAGGGTTTTGCAGGAGGGACCTGATTGCAAAGAACGAAGGAGAGTTAGGGGCCAAAATGCGAGGGTTCAAAAGTTGAGGGCCAAAGAGTAAATATATGAGGACCAAAGTGTAAAGTCGGTCAAGGAGGTTTCTTCTTAGGCTCAAGTTTTTATACATGACTAATTAGGACCTAAGGAATCTGATGGTAAATTTCATTTTCATATTAAACCTTGTTTGACCGGTCAATTTGCGTAAAGACCCAAATTAAGTTATTAATTGGGCATGGTTCTCAATGTAGGTCAAAATGGGTTCTAAAGGCCAAATTGAAGGTTCTAAACCCTAGAGATTATTTTTCTATGAATTTTAGAGGGTTTATTCTATTTTTACTTTGCCCCGAACCTTGTGAATTGAAGCGGGTTGTTTTAAGGTTACAGGTTATCATTTGGTTCCTTGGAAGTGCTGTAGCCCTTGCTAGATCATCTCATCCCACTTTTATTCTTATTAAGCTGTTTTGACCTGTGTCTGGGCCCTGAATTACCCTGTATGCAGATTATACTGGTAAAATTGCACTTTTACCCCTTATGACTGGTTTTCTTCTCAAACTTAGAATTCTCTGAGTTAAGCCTTTCCTTGAGATATGTAGGAGCTTTTATCCTTTGTATTGGGTCAAAATGAGCTAGTTATGGCTCATGATGAGGTTCTCATCATATGTCAAACCCCTGAAGCTGCCTACGTTCTCGAGGGTGGTGGAGGCAGCTATGACATACGAAGAGACCAACCCGTCCGCGCGAGATACTGACAGCAGGCGGAAGAGGCCCTATCAGCCAGACTTCTCACAGGGCCAACGAGAGAGGAGACATGTGGCACCCGTAAGAGAGCCATCACATTTTGCAGGGCCATTAGTGGTCTTTAGGGGCCCTCGACAAGGGCCAGCTGCTAGCACTGGACCCCCGCCCAGCCGACAGCAGGGACCCACTGAGGGCGGGAGTCGGGTTCACCTCTGCTACCAGTGTGGCCAGCCGGGCCACATCAGGAGGGATTGCCCATCTAGGGCAGGAGGTCAGCAGATGCTTCCCGCGCCGAGCACTGGAGGGCGAACAGGAGGCCGCGGTTTCCAGGTGCGAGGAGGAGGACAGCAGTCACGGGGAGGGTACCGGCCAGCAACTACCCATCCGACGCAGAGTGTGGCTGCTTCGTCCGCACTTAGGGCCGAGGGGCGTATCAACGCCCTGACACACAGGGATGCCAGAGCTTTGGGATCAGTGGTGGCAGGTATGGTTTCAGTTTCTGGTAGACTCGTTTACACGCATTTCGATTCCGACGCTTCGCACTCGTTTGTCACTGCCAGTTCGTGGTTGGTTTGAGGCAAGACTGTATGCTATTAGAGGATCCGTTCATGATCAGAGGTCCGAGTGGTCAGTTGTTTGTAGCTGAGGAGGTATACACGGGTTGCGAGGTCAGTGTTGGGGGACACAGCCTTCCCGCTAACCAGATTATGATACAGATGGAGGATTTTGGCGTAATTCTGGGGATGGACTGCTTTGAGAGAAAGATCGTCTTCTCCATATCGGAGTTGCCTTCTTTCGAGTTCCACAGGCAGCCAGTGGACGGAGGCTTCAGGTGCGTTTCTGCACTTCAGGCGGCAAGACTTTTGAGCCAGGGGTGTGAGGGTTTCCTAGCTTGTGTGGTGGCAGAGCCCAACCCTGTGGCAGACTTCCAGAGTATCCCGGTGGTCAGAGAGTACCCCGACGTGTTTCCAGACGAGTTGCCAGGACTACCGCTCGAGCGTGAGATCGAGTTTGAGATCTCACTGGTACCGGGGACCAGCCCCATCTCCACAGCACCGTACAGGATGGCACCACTTGAGCTGTGAGAGCTCAAGTCTCAGTTGCAAGATCTTTTGGAGAAGGGCATTGTGAGGCCCAACGCATCTCCCTGGGGAGCCCTAGTACTGTTTGTAAAGAAGAAGGATGGTACCCTACGCCTTTGTGTGGACTACCGACAGCTAAATAGGGTCACCATCAAGAACAGGTATCCGCTGCCAAGGATTGATGACTTGTTTGACCAGCTGCGAGGTGCCACGGTGTTCTCCAAGATCGACTTGAGGTCTGGGTACCACCAATTGAGGATCAAGGAGGTAGACGTCTCCAAGATAGCTTTCTGCACCCGGTACGGACACTACGAGTTTCTGGTCATGCCATTTGGGCTGACCAGTGCTCCCACTGCCTTCATGGACTTGATGAACCAGGTGTTTAGACCGTACTTGGACCGGTTTGTGGTGGTATTCATTGATGATGTGCTCATCTATTCCCGAGATCAGACACAGCATGGACAGCACTTGCGGATGGTTTTGGACACACTGAGACGACGTAGGTTGTATGCCAAATATAGCAAGTGCGAGTTCTGGTTGAGGGAGGTGACCTACTTAGGTCATGTGATCTCTGGGGAGGGCTTGGCTGTGGACCCAGCCAAGGTTGAGGCAGTGCTCAAGTGGGAGAGACCGCGTACGGTCACTGAGATTTGCAGTTTCTTGGGACTGGCAGGCTACTACAAGGAATTTATCAGGGGCTTTTCACAGATTGCATGTCCTATGACACAGCTGACCCGGAAGGACGTGCCCTTTACTTGGACAGACGCCTGTGAGGCGTGTTTTCAGGAGCTGAAGGAGAGGTTGACTTTGGCTCCCATGCTCACCATCCCAGATAGTAGTGGCGGATTTGTTGTGTACACAGACGCCTCTTTGCAGTGGTTATGGGGAGTGCTCATGCAGAGGGGTCACGTTGTCACTTACACTTCGCGGCAACTGAAGCCCCATGAGCATAGCTACCCTACCCACGAACTGGAGCTAGCAGCTGTCGTCTTCGCACTGAAGACCTAGAGGCACTACTTGTATGGTGATACCTTCAAGATTTTCACAGATCACAAGAGCCTCAGATACCTATTTGATCAGAAGGAGCTCAACATGAGACAGAGACATTGGTTGGAGCTCTTGAAGGACTATGACTGCAGCATTTCCTACCACCCGGGAAAGGCCAACGTGGTGGCTGATGCCTTGAGCCGGAAGGCACCCACACACTTGGCAAGTTTACAGGTGCAGAGTTGGAGCCTCTTAGAGGAAATGGGCAGTTGGTGACCCCTAGTGTTACGGGGCACTGTGGGGCAGTGACTGTGATGTGACAGATGAGGCCAGAGCTGATAGATCGCATCATCACAGGACAGATGGCTGACCCGTACTTGCAGTCCTTGCTTGACAGAGTACTGTCAGGAGACCTTGGGGACTTCTCTTTTACCAACCAGGTGCTGCGCATGAGGGGACGTCTATGCATTCCTAGAGACGAGGAGTTGTTGAGAGAGCTCCTGACTGAGGCACACGGTTCCAGATTCACCATACATACCGGAAACACGAAAATGTACCATGTCTTGAGACATGACTTTTGGTGGAGAGGAATGAAGCGAGATGTGGGTGAATTCGTGCAACAGTGTTTAGTGTGCCAGCAAGTGAAAGTCGAGCATCAGAGGCCTGCACGGCCGCTATAGCCACTTCCAGTGCCAGAGCGGAAGTGGGAGAGCATCACCATGGACTTGGTGGTGGGCTTACCTGTTACCCAGCGAGGACACGACGCAGTCTGGGTAATCGTTGACAGATTGACGAAGACGGCACGTTTCTTACCTATCTGAGTCACCTTGGGACCAGCACAGTTGGCAAAGAGGTATATCCGCGACGTGGTACGTCTACACGGAGTTCCACAGGAGATCGTATCAGACCAGGATACTCGATTTACGTCCCAATTTTGGGCTGAGTTTCAGCAGGCCCTGGGGACGCGGTTGAGGTTCAGTACAGCTTACCACCCCCAGACGGACAGACAGTCTGAGCGCACGATACAGACACTTGAGGACCTTTTGCGTGCTTGTGTACTAGACTAGAGGGGCTCTTGGGAGGAGCACTTTCCCCTGGCGGAGTTTGCATATAATAACAGTTATCACTCGAGCATCGTCATGGCACCCTACGAGGCTCTGTACGGACGGAGGTGTACGGCACCCTTGAGTTCGGTTGAGATGGGGACCAAGTGGGAGGTTGGCCCCAGGCTAATCAGTCAGGAGGTGGTCGAGTAGATTCACAGGTGACTCCGCACTGTCAGGAGCAGACAGAAGAGCTATGCAGATCGGAAATGCAGAGAGGTGCAGTTTGAGGTTGGGGACCACGTCTTCCTTCGCGTTTCGCCCATGAAGGGCCTGCAGCGGTTTGGGGTGAGGGGGAAGCTCGTGCCGAGGTTCGTGGAACCCTTTGAGGTCCTGAACACGTCGTGCACACCAGAAAGCTGGGGAGGAAGGGCAAGCCTGTAAGCAACGGGTCCAACCTCAGGAAGTACGTCGCCGATCCCAGTCATGTCCTGAGTCACGAGAGCGTCAAGGTGTGTGATGACCTGACCTACCCCGAGAAGCCAGTGCAGATTCTCGACAGAGCCGTCCGCAGTCTGAGACAGAAGCAAGTACCCTTGGTGAAGGTTTTGTGGAGGAGCCAGCGGTACGAGGAGGATACCTAGGAGCCTGAGGCGGCGATGCGGGAGCGGTACCCGGAGCTTTTTGCGGGTACGTCTTTTCGGACCGGCTTCGGTCCTCTTTGAGTTTGTTAAGCTTATATCGTTCTTTTCCACACCCTAGTTAGCGCAAGTTTCGGGGACGAAACTTCCTTTGAGTTTGTTATGTTGTTATAACCCTGGCATCAAATGTCGTTTAAGACATTCGGGAATTGGTCCAGACATCTGGTCAGACATCTGGAAGCCTTCCCAGATGTCTGGAATTTAATTTTTTCGGCGTATGGGTTCACGTTTGCGTGCATGCGCGTGCAGACTGAACCGCTGCCCTCCTTCTCTTTCCTTCCTCCCTGCAGGCGCAGCCACCTTTTTTCTCTCTCTCTCCCTATGGCAGCTGATGAGAACCTCATCATGAGCCATAACTAGCTCATTTTGACCAAATACAAAGGATACAAGCTCCTACATAACTTAGCAAAGGGATTAATTGAGGAATAAGTGTTCTAAGAAGAAAACATGAAATAAAGGTTAAAAACTGCAATTTCACCATTGCAGTACATAAACAGAATTTCTCAGAGACTGAACATAGGTCAAATGATCTAAATAAGATAAAAAGTGGGTTGAATCAATCAGAAATGGGTTCATGAGCAATTTAAGAATTAAATGACATTCTGTAACCCTAAAACAAACCCACTTCAATTCACGAGGTTTGAGGCAAAGTAAAAATGTAATAAACCCTCTAAAATTCATAGAAAAATAATCTCTAGGGCTTAGAACCTTCAATTTGGCCTTGGGAACCCATTTTGACCTACATTGAGAACCATGCCCAATTAACAACTTAATTTGGGTTTTTGCATAATTTTACTGGTCAAACAAGGTTTAATCTAGAAATAAAATTCACCATCCAAATCCTTAGGTCCTAATTAGTCATGTATAAAAACTTTAGCCTAAGAAGAAACCTTCTTGACCAACTTTACACTTTGGTCCTCATATCTTTACTTTTTTGCCCTTAACTTTTGAACCCTCACATTTTGGCCCCTAACTCTCCTTCGTTCCTTGCGTTTAGGTCTCTCCTGCAAAACCTGAGCAGCACCATGCTCTGGCGACCTTGCGCGGAGCATGGCGCCGCGTAGGGTGAGGGGGGGGCCTGCCAAATCAAATGGGGGTGCCCTGCGTCATCAGCCGTCGCAGGAGCACCCCCCTGAGTGCTGCAACCACCCATACCGGCCGTACGAACGCACGGACGGTATGGGTCTCCTTCCTCCGGTGTCCTCCGGCGAGGGAGGCACGTCGCCTCCCTCCGCCCTCCTCCCCGTCTCTACCTCTATAAAAACCCCACAAGCTCTGTCGTTCTCCTGAGCTCGGATCTGACGGAGATACCCCCTCACTTCCTCTCTTCGCACTCCGATAGAAGCCCCCTTGCTCCGGCGATTTCTCCTCCTCCTCGTCGCTCTGCTGCAATACCAGCAGCAGAGCCACCTCCCTGATCTTCCTCCGCGTCGCGCAATACCAGCGCGCGCTGCCTCTGCCCCGTCGTCGCCGCCATCCTCCCCCATTGGGCACCTTCTTCTTCGACGACAGCAGGTACAGCCGTCCGCCTCCTCGCCCCCTTCGTCCCTTTAATTAGGTTAGAACTACTTCCCTGCCTCCTCTCTCTCTTTTCCCCCTGCTATTTTTATCTAATTACCCCTCGACCGCGCCTAATCACCCTCACCTTCTCCATCTCCGGCCAAACTCCGGCGACCCACTCCCATCACTCCAGCACCCCACACGGCTCGCCGACCCTCACAGAACCTCCACCTCCTCACCCTGATCAACCTCCGCCCTTCCACTTCCCACCAATCGCCCTTTGCAGACCCACCGACCAAACCCATCTCCCAACCTGCAGTTTGACCTAGGGCGGCCCTTAGGCTCCGCCTCGCCACCTGCAGACCCCCCGACCACCTTCGCTGTGCTATGGCGAAGGTCCTCCGCGTATCTGATTAGGCCGAGAGGCCGTTTCTTTGTGAGCAGGTACTTCACTCGCCGCCGCCATTGCTGAGTGAAGCAGCTTCTTCGACCTGCTCCTCCAGGTGCGCCACGCCCAGGTCAGACTCCCAGGCTGCGCGGGGCATCTCCGCAAAGAAGTCCCAGGCTGCAGTTGGGGCAAAGCCTTCGCGTGGAGCCTCGATTGTGCGCTGCCTCCTCCGCGCGGGCGTCCAATTGGGGTGGGACATTTAGTCCCACCTCGGAAACTCACTGAGGCGAGCGGGCGCTTAAAGGCAAAAAGTTCCTTAAGCTGTTCGCCTCAGATCACGGGGTGAGGTCCTTTTCACCCGCCCGATTACCTGGCCTCATCCGCACTCACACCCCGCGGACCTGTCCCAACCCGATTAGCCCGACCTGCACTCCTCGCCCACCACCGCACGCTGGTGGGCCTGGACCCGGGCGCGACCCGCGTACCCGATTAACCGGTTGCCATGGGAGAGCTTTCTTAAGAGCGAATTCTGAGAGAGAGAAACGCGGGGGGAGGTTAGAGTAGGTTTTTCCCTCTGACGAAAACCTTATGTGTGCAGGCACAGGTGAAGATGAAGAAGAAGAAGGAAGCTAGGAGACACTGTAGCAACAGCAGTTTAAGTCATCTGATTGGAAAATCAGACGACGTCTTGAAGGCAAAGAAGAAGAAGAAGAAAAGAAGAAACAGGACCGCAGCAAAGAAGAGAGAAGACAAGAAGAACACGAGAAGAAAATCTGAAGAAAGAAAGAGAAGCAAGAAAAGAAGAAGAAGAACACAGGAAGAACAAAAGAAAGAAGATTCAAGAGCCAAAGAGAAGAGAAGACAAAGAGGAAGAAAGAAGAGAAGAAGAAGAAGCCAAATTTCCATATCTCTCTCTCTCTCTCTTTATTTTTGTAATAGAAATACTGTACTTCTAGAATACAACTTGCTCCCTGAGTTCGACCTTGGGAGAACTTTATTTTTCGAGTAAAAAATATCTGTAATGATGGCAATAACTAGCTGTACTACAACGCTATTTCTTTTACAAAACCTAGTCATAAGTTATCGGCCACTCATCAGCAGCCTTCAAATACACCCTCTCCTCTCCCTCACCCTCACTCCACCGCCCTCTTCTTCTTCTCCTTCTTCTTCCTGTCAGCGAGAGAGTGAGCGGGCGAGGGCAGCAGCAGCTGCTACTGTGAGTGCGTAGGGAGGAGGGGCTGCTACGAGAGGGGGAGACCTAGATCGCGAGGGTGCAAGCTCGCCGGAGCAGCCAGGGCCAGCCGGCGGGTGCACAGCGAAAGCGTGGTGTTGAGAAGGAGCTGCTGCAGCTTAGGCAGCAGGCGAGCGCGGCCCCGGCACGACCGTGCGCAGCAGGCGAAGGGCGAGGAGGTCCTGATTCTGGGAAAATTTCCCAGAATCAGACATCTGGACATACGTCCAAACAACGCAGGAGACATCTGGAGGAAGGTCCAGATGTCTGAAAGGTACGATATTTTTCAATCCTTTCTATTTTCGCATGTACGGCCATGCAGCCGTCCCGCCAAGGAGTTCTGCCTCATTTCGTGTTGAGGACGATCGCGTGTGCGTGCAGGTCTCGTTCGGGAAGGCACAAGGACATGCCCTCCCACACAGATCGGACGTCTGGGAACAGCACCAGACAATGGAGAGGGTCTCCAGACGTCCAGAGTGACAGTCGGACGTCTGGAAAATAAGTCCAGATGGTTCAGTGGGATTCTGGACATCTGAAGGACAGCGCAGGATCAAGGTATAACCTGAACGATCATTTAAGACGTCTAGAAGATGTTCCAAACGTCTGATTTTGGGTAGACTTGTCGTTTTTGACCCGTTTATGGTCCATTCGAAGACTGTTTTCCGCATTTCAAGTTTCTTTCTTCTCAGATTTAGTTCCTTTACCTGTTTACAGTATTTGTATCCTGTTCTGAGTAGCTCCTTGTAATTGATCCTTGTGTTAGGACCCCATTCCGTTGCAGCTCTAGGGGTTGTGGAGGCGCGCAGGCTTGCCGATCACGCCCCCAGTACTCCCGATTTTGCGGGTAGAGTGGCCCTTTAATTATTTATCAAAAAATTATGTACTTGTGAAATAATCAATAGAATCTAGGGTATTGCATGAATCCTAGGACTGAAAAACTAGATTGAACGATAGATCCTAGGGTATTGCATGAATCCTAGGACTGAAAAACTAGATTGAATGATAGATCATAGGATATGGCATGAATGCTAGGACTGGAAAACTAGATTGAATATATATATTGTAGTCTTGGAAAAGTAGAAAGGAAGACGATAACTGCCTGTAATTGGTTAACAGTTGCCTGTTTATGAATGGATAATTACTGTTGAGAACATGGGCTATATGAAAATTAAAGCTGAAATGATGAAACCTAAATTGGCTGAGTTAAAGAAAAATGAGCATGAACCCTATGGGGAATTAGGAGTAGAGATCCTCAGAAGTGAATGGAATAGAATTTGGGGAAGTGAGCTGGCCCTTGAGTACGGAGTACCAAGGAGAGCGACTGTCCCTCGGTTTAGTGCAAAGCGGAGCTAGCCGCCCCAAGAACCCAGGGTTAGGTCTGGCCACTTTGTACCGACTTTTGGCCCTCATGTACACAGTACCGAGGAGAGCTACTAGTGTAGGGAGAGCACTAGCCACCCCACGGGCCCCGGGATTTTGCTAGCCCTCCTACACCAACTTGTTAGGCCCACTGGGCAAACCAAGGTAGTCAGGTAAGGGTGCGTGGACTGTGGAGGGGCAAGACCCTTGTTTGGTTACTGTGGAGGGGCTGGACCCCTGTTACAGAGAGGGATCTGCCCTATACTAGTTCCGTGCTGTGCTTTGGGGCGCACCCGTTAACGGAAACGACTGACCGCGTGCTAGTGCGGGGTAGCTACCCATGCGTTTATCATGCGTGCCGTAGTCACCGTTACGTCTGTCAGTGACCTTGGGGTGGTTGACTGAGGGTAGGACCACCAAGGAGGACTCTCCTGGCCAGGGGAGCACCACATGTTACTTCTACTTTTCGGAAAAGACTGCAATCAAGATCGTTCCCATGAGGAACATTCGAGACTAAGAGAAAGATCAGAGGATTAACTCAATAACGAGTAAATGGAAAATAAAGAAAGAGATTAAAAATATAACAGCTACTGTCCACCTTACTATTTTCTTAGCTTTTGGTTGCCACTTGACTCAGCGTTTCGCTGACGTGTCACCTTTGTCACCTTTTCAGGACCAGGTGTTGAGCAGCCATAGCCGGCGGCTGCAGAGGGTGCTGGGCCTAGTACAGCTTAGTAGTTTTTACTTGTGTAGTACCCACTGTACCTTTCCTTCTGTTTTAGTGAGTAGTTTCTATTACCACTGTACTCTTTTATTGTAAGCATCTTGTTTATGTACCTGTTTATTTCTTTACTGTTGTGGTGGTGTATACTGTAGTAGTTCTTTTCTTTACTGCTGTATTTTGTTACTGCTAGTTATATACATGGTGAATGTGGTTTATTTTACTGCTCTTTTGGTTACTTTTTCATTGGACGACTGGGTCTTGGGATCAGTCGAGTCGGTCCGATTCTCGTGTCTCGTAGGGATTCGGGAATCGGGTCGTAACAATCTTGAACTCCACGTAGCACCTCGTCCTTTTGGTTGCATCTTTCTAGATGACGACCGACTCGACACCGTGCTACACTCCATCTCCGCCTCCACCCGACCCCTTAATACATATATAGTATATATATATATCTATACTATATTTACTTTATTTCTATTTCTCTTGCATGCCCATAAAAAGATAAAAATATATATATAAAAGAGAAAAGATAGTCCTTGACTTGCAGTTACTCCGTCTTGAGAATAGCAAGACCCGTTTTGGAACCCTAATTTGGCTCAAAGCCAAGAACCTAATTTTGAGGGTGTGCCTCAAGGACAAAGATTATCAGAAAAAAATTCTAAATAGAAAAAACACCAAAAACACAATAAACAAACGGAAGAGATTTGTTGTAGGAAAGGCGTAGAAACTTGACTTGTAACCCCACTTCCCTGAGTTCGACCTTGGGCCTAAAAGTGACCAAGATAAAATCAAGCAGGCCAGGTTAAAAATTTTGTAAAGAGATTATTAGGTCCGATTTAGGTTAACCACTATACACACTTCAACGATAAAATCACCATATTAACAACCTATCCGGGTCCGACCACCATCCTTTTCTGGCACCGTTGCTGGGGAGGTGCGCCTTCAAGTAAGTTTCTATTCCATTCCTTTTCATTTTTTTCTCTTCTCTCTTCACGGGTGTCTCTGTTTTTGGTGTGTAGGAAAACCTGTTGCAAGAAGAAGACAGGAAGACGTAGTCGGAAACGTGGGCAGATCCAAGGCGGGAACGAGAGCGTGAAGACGCTGACACCACATTGGAGCTCCGCACACATTGCCGAACAAGTAGGTCTTCTTTTCTTAGCAACCTAGGTTAACTTGTCACCTTTAAAAAAAAAGACTAAAAATCTAAAAAAAAAACTAGAAAAACTTCTTGGGATCTCTTGGGGCAAGTGGATTAAAATTCACTTGTTTAATTGTTTGCCCTTACAACCACCGCCCCGAGATTTCCCACAAAACTTCGCATAGCGAAAATCCAAGAATCTTGATTCTTGAATTTTTCGTCGTGTAAAGTATTCTTTGAGGCAAATAAAAAGATTGATTGCCACCCCTCTTTTCCTCATTTACCTGCAATTCGGGATCACCTTTTTTGGCGGGGAGACTTGGAATTGAGTTGATTCCAACCCCACCACGACTTTTCAACTTGCCTAAGATTCAATCCCGAATACTTCAACCCCAACACTTTGATTTCCTTATCTTTTGGTTGAGCCTTGTGTGGAAATCTTTTTGGTGATTGGGAGCACTTGAATTGAAGTGCTTTAGCTCCCTTTCACACTAATCTAAAACTGATTCGTGCATCCACACATAGAAATCTCCATTTAGGAAAGCCCATTGCATTTTAGCATGCATTAACCAACTGATATTAAAAAAGGGTTTGTTGGGCTTTGAAGAAAACCTGTATTCTCTCAAAAATCCGGAGATTGGTTGAATTGGTATTTCAGCGAAATCCTAAAATCCATACTACTTAAGGCTGAATTCTAAAAACCATTCACCAATTAAAAACTTCAATTCGGAGAGATTTCCCCGTTGCATGCTTGTTTCACACACTCTGAAAATCAATCACTTGGGCATTACCCATAAACAACGCCCTTCACATTCCAAAAGCACTTGATCCTAAACCTCTAACTAAAACTGGTAGCAACTTGACCCTTATTAAGGATTGGAGGTCTAACTACCTGCGTGTAGCGTCTACATGCTGCTGAGGGTTCCCACGTGCTATCGGGCATCTAAGACTGGGGCAAACGACCTTTCAATCTGGCCTGGTGGTTCCGCGATGCTCGCATTCAGTTCCGTAGTTCGTGATAGTAGGTAACTTAGATCTTTAGGTCTAAGGGCACACTGTAGAGGTTAGGAATTTGATTGTACTGACTTGTCATCAAGTGTACCTTTGCACTGGCATTTCTCTCATCTCTTTTCCCTTCTTATCCCCTCAATTCTTCCTGCGGTAGTGCATGTTTGGGAGGAGGTCACAAAACTCTGAACTGTGTGAATTGCCTGATAAATTTAGAAAAGAAGCCGAATCGTCCTCCTCCTCCACAAACATGGCTGCACGCCCACCCCCAAATCCCAAGGGAGGAAACCGCCCTCAGAACCCACCAAGTGGTGGAGCCTTAGATCCCATAACCCGCCTCCAAGCCCAAATGGAAATGTATAATGAGCAAATGGAACCCATTCGAGAAACATTGGAGGAAATGCAGAACCCTCCCGAACGGGAGGAGCCTAGGTCTCTTAGCTCTTATCAGAATCCCGCTGCTACAAAGACCATAGGACAAATTCAGGTCCCCATGGGCGGGGACGACTTTGAATTGAAACCAAACATAATTGACCTAATAAATTTTCACTTCCATGGACTTGCAAGTGAAGATCCTTTTCTCCACTTGGAAGACCTAACCCGATTGGCTGAAACTGTTAAACTAAGAAATATCGGGTTACCTATAGTCCTCATGAAAATGTTCCCGTTTTCATTGTGGGATAAAGCATCATAGTGGCTACGCACCCTTGGGAGAACCATCCACTCTTGAGAAGAGATGCGAAAAGCGTTTCTCAAGAAGTTCTTCCCAATCGGGCGAACCAATGCTCTTCGCCGTGCCATCACTTCATTTACGCAACAAAACGGCGAACAATTTCATGAGGCATGGGAGAGATATAATGACCTCCTCAGGAAGTGTCTGCACCACTGTCTGCCTAAGTGGCATATAGCCAGATTTTCTACTACGGGCTAAATGAGACCTTGAAGCAGATTGCAAATGCTTCCTGCGGAGGGAATTTTATGAATAAAGACGAGAATGGAGCATTCGAATTATTTGAAAATATGAGCAAAAACTCAATGAACAATGCCTCCATTGTCGCCTTTAATCGTATCAGCCAGCCCCGAAATGTCCACAAAGTTGACACGGGACCCTCCCATTCATCCACTAATCTCAGCCTTATAGCACAAAAACTGGATGAAGTCTCTGTCGTGCACAAGAAGCTGGACGAGCTTCCGGCCAACCCCGCCCGTTCTATGGCAAACACCACCTCTTCACCATATTGTCACAATCCCAATTCTTCCAACATCAGGCTTATCCCGAAAAACCCCGTAAGACCTTCCTTATCGAGTGTCGCACCGAGTGACTCGGTAAGTCATGTGGATCTGGATTCTGTGAGCCAGTATTTCGACACGGAGGACCAAGCCTCCGTGTGCTCGAATGCATATTTACATGCGGACACATCTTCTGGCATAGAAGACGCTTGCTCCCTGGGGAACAACCCGTTCTCTGCCACTTATAACCCAAGGTGGCGAAATCATCCAAATTTCACATGGTCCAACAACCCATAGCGCCAAAACCCTGCGGGTGGACCAATGCGACCGTCTGCGCCCATCATCCCAAGGGCCCAGTCTAATCCTATGGCTAATCTGCCATCAGGCCCTTGCGTACCGCAAACCGAACACGCATCAAGTCCTCTTGACAAATTGATGCGAATGATGATGGAAATGTCAAAGTGCCATGAAGAGAACATGACCTCTCTTCAGCACCAATTGGCGCAGCAGAATGCTGAGATTAGTCAACTACACATGGCGAATCGATCTCAGGGCACTCTCACCGCCCAACCTATTCCAAACCCGCGAAATTTCGTACCCCGTGGTCCTCAACCACAAGTACGACCTTCTCAGGGGCAGGTTAATCAGATTCTGTAGGCTCCGAGCATTCCGCCGGGATTTCAGGCTAATCCTGCTGCAGCACCGCACTCTTATGTCCCTATTGCGAACCCTCCTCCAACGTATGATCCCACTGGACCCGCATCGACCAATGCTATCACTACGAGGAGCAGCAAGCAGACTGTTGATCCGCCTCGACCTGATCCTGGCCCGTCTTCTTCACCACCCTCTCATTCGGGATGTGCACCACATTCGCGAGAGGACGATACACCCAAGTTGGTGCCAGAATCAGTTCCATTCCTTGAGGCTCTACTGAGGGAGCCAAAAGGCAAAAAGAAAGATACGCAGGCCTTTGATAACCTGCGTAATTTGTTCAAGGATGTAGAAATCGAGGTACCCCTGCTCGAGGCTATCGACCACATACCTACTGTCACCCAATTTTTCAAAGACTACACAACACCCAGGCGATAGTCAAAGAAAAACAAGAATCCGGTGGTTCTCTCGCCTCATGCGAGTTGTGCTATACTATCGAATCTACCACCGAAGCAAAAAGATCTGGGCACACCACTCATTTCCTGTAGCATCCAAGGCTGCAATTTTAACCGTGCCCTGCTTAATCTAGGATCTTCCATTAATCTCATACCAACCATCATGCTCGAAAAATTTTCCTTGGGAAATCTAAAATCCACCCCTATCACGTTACAGTTGGCAGATCGTTCTGTCAAAATCCCGAAGGGTGTGGTGGAAGATGTGGTGGTTAGGGTCAACAGTCTCTGTTTTCCTGTTGACTTTCTTATTTTAGATATGGAAGTTCCTAGCTCACTTTCTGATTGTCCGATCATCCTTAGTCAACTTTTCTTGGATACAGCTCGTGCCTATATTGACTGCGAGTCGGGCTGTATTGAGATTGTCATTGGATCTGAAAAGCTCAAGCTTAACATCTTCAAGGCAACCAAGAACTTTGATTGTGATTGTATCGAGGATGACACATCTGACGAGGACATGGCCGTCAGTGCGTGTATCGGACTATTTGGGACCTATTCGGACTGCTGCGGATTACCAATAAACACTACTGACTGCCTGACCAACACATATTATGACATTCCCCCATCCCTCCCTTGTCCCGTACCTTCTCCTGGCCAGACTTCTGACGAGGTTTTCTCCTCTTCCCATACCTCGTGGTCTGAGTCATATCTGGGCTACTCACCGCCGGTCTACACTCTTGAAGACCGGATTGCCCTTTCTTTCCCGTCAAATCAGGCGGATTTGCAAATCCACACTGAGACCTTGAGCCCATATAATTCTCACTGGGGCTATTCCTTTTTGGATCCATATATCCAAGAAGCCCCTCTTCTTGGCCAATCTGAGGGCCAACTTCTTCTGCTTGACTTGTTTTCTAATCCGCCTGGGACACTCTCGTCCTAAGAAATGCCAGACCTTTCACCATCCACTCCTGAGCTGAAAGAGCTGCCTAATACGCTTAAGTATGTTTTCTTAGGACCAAATGAAACGCTCCCCGTAATCATCAGTTCAAAATTGACCAGGGAGAAAGAGTGCAAACTAACAAAGGTCCCCATAGAACACAAGGCAGCCATTGGATGGTCTTTATCAGACTATCTGGTATTAGCCCCTCCTACTGCACTCAACGTATATATACGGAGGAGGAGGCTTGACCTTCTTGCGAGATGCAGCGACGTCTCAACCCTAACATGCAGGAGGTTGTTAAGAAAGAAATCATTAAGTGGCTAGATGCAGGAATAATCTACCCGATTAGCGATAACCCCTGGGTGAGTCCGATTCACGTTGTGCCCAAGAAGGCAGAACTCACCATCCGTGTCAATGACATGGGCGAATCCATCCCTACACGCACTCCTACATCTGGGAGAGTGTGTGTGTATTATAGGAAACTCAATGCTGCAACTAAGAAAGATCATTTTCCGCTACCGTTCATTGACCAAATCCTAGAGCAGTTAGCGAGAAATAAATTTTTCTATTTCCTGGATGGATCCTCAGGATATAATTAGGTGGCAATTGACCCTCGGGACCAAGGGAAAACCACTTTTACCTGCCCCTTCAGCACCTTTGCATTTAGAAGGATGCCGTTCGGACTTTGTAACGTGGTAGCAACTTTCCAGAGATGTATGCTGGCGATATTTCATGATATGGCGGGTGACTTTCTCGAGGTCTTCATGGATGACTTCTCGGTCTTTGGACCATCTCTCGATGACTATCTTGCCAACCTGACCCGTATCCTTTGGAGATGTATTGATGTAAACCTCGAGCTTTCCAAGGAAAAAAGTCATTTTATGGTGCACGAGGGAATTATTCTCAGACATATCATCTCCGATAGGGGTATCGAGGTTGACAGAGCTAAGCTTGATGTCATTGCTGATTTACCTGTGCCTGGCTCTATCAAACAAATCCGCTCCTTCCTGGGACACGTCGGTTTCTATAGGAGATTCATCAAAGACTTCTCCAAAATTTCTCAACCTTTAACTCATCTCCTATCGACTAACGTACCCTTCGATATAGGCCCCGACTGCATACAAGCATTCACTCAGCTGCGTAATGCTGTCACCAAGGTCCCTGTTCTCCAGCCACTTGATTGGTCCCTCGATTTTGAACTCATGTGTGACGCTTCCGACCTTTCAGTCGGAGACATCCTAAGACAAAGATGCGATAGACACCCCTTCGTGGTGTACTACGCCAGTAAGACGTTGGACGAGGTCCAGCATAATTATACTACCATTGAAAAAGAACTACTGGCGGTCGTCTTTGGGTTGGAGAAATTCCGCTCTTACCTTCTGGGCTCACGCGTTATTGTTTTCACTGATCACACGACCATTCGCCATCTCATGCATAAGAAGGATGCCAAGCCTAGACTGATTCGTTGGATCCTTCTGCTCCAAGAATTTGACATTGAGATCCGCGATATGGCCGGAACCCAGAATGTTGTAGCTGAACACCTTTCCAGACTGGACCCTGACCATATTGGACTTACTCTACCGATCAATGAAATTTTTCCTGATGAGCACCTATTGGCAATAAATGTGGCAAGTGGACCGTGGTATGCCGACATTGCCAATTACCTTGCTTCTGGATCCCTTCCACGTGGCTGGCCTAAAAACCAGCGCGAGCGTCTCATGGCAGAAGCAAAGTATTATTTCTGGGATAATCCACTTCTTTTTCGCATAGGTGATGATCAAATCATCCGTCGCTATGTTCCTGACAGCGAATTCCCCAGTGTGCTATCCTTCTGCCATGATCAGGCCTGCAGAGGCCATTTCTCTGGGAGGAAAACTGCAGCCAAGGTGTTGCAGTGCGATTTCTTTTGGCCCTCCCTTCACCAGGATGCACACAATTATGCCAAGCATTGCACTAGGTGCCAATCGTTAGGGTCAATGTCACGTCGTGACATGATGCCCTTACAACCCATCCTAGCTGCAGAAATCTTCAACATTTGGGGAATTGATTTCATGGGTCCCTTTCCTCCTTCCAATGGCTTTGAATTCATCCTCGTGGCCGTTGACTATGTTTCAAAATGGATCGAGGCTATTTGCACGTGTCGTGCTGACCATATTATATCCACTAGCTTTGTCAAAGACCATATCTTTGCACGCTTCGGGATCCCTTGAGTTGTTATCTCGGATGGAGGAAGCCACTTTACCCATGCCTCTTTTCGGGCACTTCTGAGGAAATATAGAGTCCACCATCGTATCGCATCCCCGTATCATCCTCAGACGAATGGCCAGGCAGAGGTGTCAAACCGGCAAATCAAGCAAATTCTCCAGAAAACGCTTCGACCTGACCGTAAGGATTGGTCCGACAAGCTAATTGATGCTCTTTGGGCGTATCGGACCACCTTCAAGGCTCCCCTTGGTATGTCTCCGTATAGAATCGTTTACGGGAAGCCTTGTCAATTTCCTGTGGAGTTGGAGCACCGCGCTTATTGGGAGGTTCGCCAATGTAACCTCGACCCAGACCTGTGTGGTCGAGAAAGGAAACTCCAACTCCAGGAGCTAGAAGAGCTCCGTCGTGAAGCCTATGATTCTGCTTTAACTTTCAAACAATGCACTAAGGCTTTTCACGACAGCCGTATTTGGTGAAAAGAATTTGAGCCATCTCAGCAAGTTTGGCTCTACAATGCTCGGCTCAAACTCTTTCATGGGAAACTAAAGTCCAAATGGACTGGACCTTTCCTGGTCTCAAGACCATTTCCCAACGGGGTCGTCGAGATTGAAGATCCCAAATCTAGGCATAAATTTACGGTCAACAGGTAGCATTTGAAACCCTATCTGACTCATGAACCTGCCCCTGTTGGAGAAACCGTTGCTCTGCTGGAGGGTAACTAATTCTTTGCCTCATTCTGAGTCCAGTTGGGGACGTTAAATTCAGCGCTCATTGGGAGGCACCCCAACAACACTCACTATCCACCATCACTTTTCACTTCACTGTCATGCTCACTTCACTTTTCACTTCACCACCCACCATCCACCCACCCTACCACCCTGCTGTATACCCTGCACTTCAGCTCTCGTTAGCCGATCTTTCGTCCTTTCTCTACCCTTCCCCGCATGCATATGAGGACATAGCATCGTTTGGCATGGGGGGGTGGATAGGCATCCTTAGGATCTGGGTATTTTATGGTATCATGCAGTTTCTATATAAATAAAAAAATGACAAAGAGTGTTTAGTAATGATCTGAAGGCTGAAACAAAAATACAATAAGTGTTTATGGATATTCAACCTCTGTTTTGAAGACTTTCCATGCCACAGAAGCTTGATTCGCTTAGGTTCTACTTAATTCACTTGAGCATTGACAAGATAGATTGGAATCTCTCCTAACTAAGGACGTATTCTTGTACCTGAGACACCAGTACAGGATTTGTTGGTTTGCTTCTACTTGAGAGCTTAAGTAAACTTGGTTCACACTACACATATCAGGAAAGACCAGGTGAACATAAGATCCAACCCTAGTGCTCATTAGGGAAGGTGGAGTCCTTACCTGTGTGCGTAGGTGGACTTTTTATCCCAGGTTTTAGTCTTGTGTTTAGGAGAAACTCTTTCCACCAAAAAGAAACTCTCCCACAAAAAGAAAAGTGTGCTCCTCCAAATAATGTTGTAAGAGATATACTGACACATGTTTCTATAAAAAAAAAAAGCTGCAAATTAGTTAGTGATTAGCCCATAGTTGTGGGCTATTTAAGTATTTAAGTGCCTACACATTAGGTTAATTCTAACATTTATTTAGTATAAATTAGGATGTAAATAGATTAATTCATAGTTTTAATCTAATTACATAATCCATACATTGAATTCATATCTTAAGTGCATTTAGAATTAGCTTAGAATAGCATTCATCTAATTAGATAACCAATTAGGTACATTGTTTTCATTAACATAGAAGTTGAGGGTCTATACATAAATAATCCTAATATTTTAACATTATTTTCTTTATTTTTCTTCTTTCAGAACGACTGGGTGCCGCTCCAATGCCCGGCTGCTGCAGTGATGAAGCCATTCAAGGGGTAGCGGATGTGGTGGATCTGGTCGGCGGCTGATTTCAAACTTGTGCAGGCCACTACAAAAGGAGCAGGGAGGCAGCCGAGCTCGGGAGGCCTCCGCCACCGACCCACCACTGTGCAGAGAGAACCTCTCTCTTCCACTCCACACTGCCGGCCTCTACTGTGGCGACGAGTCTCCAGCACCGTGGGCGTGTGGTGTGACAGGCCACACCGCCATCCGGAGCTCGCCGCATCACCGTGAGCACCTTAGCATGCATCTTCCTCGCCGTCGTCGCAGACCACCACCACCGAGCTACTGATCAGCCACCCTCTCAGTAACTTAAGATGTCTGGGAAATTTCCCAGACGTCTGAAGTTACCCGCTCACCTCCACTTCCTCAGCCTGCACTCTCCAACCGGCCACCAGACCGCCTGCACCCTCCACCGCTCACCGGCTACAGACCTGCGCACGCCTGCAGATCAGCCCACGCCACCTTCCCCGCGCCCATCAGCCTGCAGCACACCCGCGCCCACCATCAACCGCGCCTGCAGACCACCGCAGCCATCTCCACGCGCCTGCAGACCACCGCCCACGCCAATCGCGCCAGCGCCCTCCGCAGACCCTCCGCAGCGCACGCCATCCTCCAACCGCGTTGCAGCACCTTCCGCCGCGCTTGCAGAACCGCCTGCAGCGCCCTCTTCCCCGCGCCTGCAGACGAACGCCTGCCATGCCAGCCGCAGCAGTGCCCACGGCAGCGGCAGCAGCCACCCCCGCAGCAGCAGCAGGCGGCAGACTTCACGCCAACAAGCTGCGTAAGCTGCCGGCTGCAGCACCTCCGCCGGAGCTCGTCCGGCCACCTCCGGCCGCCGCGCGACTCGCCGCTACCACCGATTCGAAGCCCTTGATCCAAGGGACCTCCTCCGAGCTTCCCGCGCCCGGCCATCGGCTCCTCGTCGCACAAGACAACGGGGAAAAATTCCCCTGTTTTGCTACAGTAAAACGTTAATTAAAATTTACATTTTCTGCCATTGTCACATTTTAATCATATTCTATTGACTCTGCATTGCGGAAAATATCCTGTAATTTCTCATAATTGCCATTTCAGCATTGTTTCTTGCTTAAACCTTAATCTAAAGGCAATCTTGGCTTGGTTCTTGTCCAAATTGACTACGAACAAACATTTTTAAGTGGCGCGAATTTTAATACGTTATTGCCTCCCTGTGGATACGACCTGCTCCTCTGCGAGTGGTTATTTCTTGTTAAAAATTGATTAGTCGATTTTTCCACCACATTAAACTACAAACGACTTAAAAGCGAAAGATCGACAAGTCAGTTAGTATATCTTGCAAATGTCTGTAAAGTCTACAACAAAAAAGTTTTTTCACGGCAAGTCTCAAATACCCTGTTTTCCTGTGAGCCACAAATGTCAGAAAATGGGAGTTGAGTTTTACGTCAACTTTTAAGGGTCAATCCGAAAACACAAGTTGAAACTGGGACCAACCTATACTTAAAAATTCGTGAAACCCTGGGCTTGAGTCTTAAAGTTCATCTAGTCAGTCTTGATCCTTCACTAAGCACAAGCCATAATCTCTTGAGCTCTCGAGTACGGCAAAAACCCCCTAAGTCCTGGAAATCGTAATTAAGGTTTAAATATCAAGAGTCTTGGTTAGTTAAGAGATGATCTATGTCATGTGAGACTTAAAGTACTAGTAGTCTTCTCTACAATTGGTTCTCACAATATCCAACAATAAACACACCTACGATGCCTCAGGAGAAAATCTTCAGTTTAAAGATCATTTCCAAATACAGTACAAAAACTGTTTTGCTAGGGACTAGCAAAAGATAGGCATGGGGGTATGATTACACCGCAAAAATACACCTGCAAGTGTGCCGTCTTGTGCTATTTCCTAGCATTACTAGTGCATATTAGGTAGACATTGTCGCATTGCAAAAATACCCGCATGCATGCATTTAATTGAGAGGGGAGGAGAGTGAATAAAATGGCCTTGCAATTTACATTTTCTCCAAGTGCTGCTTCGCAAAATTCCCATCTTTATTTTTATTTCTATTTGATTTTTGAAATCTTCCCCGCAGCTGCAAAGCTTGACTTCTTCTTCTTCGCACATTGCCCTGTAGCCACATGCCCAGCCTCTCCCTACCATGAGCCATGCATGAGCCATGCACAGCCAGGGCATGGCTGTGCATGCTCTCCTCTTCTTTAAAAAGAGGGTTTGGCTCCTTCTTGCAAAGCAGCCTGGTCCTCCACCAAAGAAACACACAGCAGCTCTTCTCCAGGCCACCGTCTCCTCCCTCTCCCTCCATACGCAGGACCTCCTCCTCAGAGGAGCCACTCTGCGGGCAGGAGTCTTCACTGTGGTGCACACCCACCACCGTGAAACAACCACCGCCCAGCTCATCAAGAGCCGATGGGCGTGGTGGCCTTCTTCCCTGTTTCACTTTCCAACCATGCCAGGAATTGGAGCGGGAGCTTCAAGCTTTGAAGCTCAAAGCTCCGCACGCAGCAGCAGCCGCCCAGCCCTTTCCGCGCATGCCTGCAGGCCGCCCTCGCCTCCAGCGTGCGCCTGCAGGCACCCTTGCCTCCCGCTTCTTCGTACTGCACCTTCCCGCCTGCAGCCAGCCACTGCGCGCCCCTGCAGTAGCCGGCCAAGCCTCACCGCGCACCCCATCCAACACCCGCAAGCCACCGTGCAAGCAGCAAGTCGCCCTCGCCCTCCACCGCGCACACCAGCAGCCCTCTCCATGTGCTCTATCATGAACCACCTCGCCGCAAGCCAGCAGCGGTACCACTCTTCCGCGTGCTCCGAGCCGTCCGCACTCACAGCACCTACAGCATCCGGTTGCACGGCTCGCCCGGCCACTGTAGCCACTGTTCACGCGTTTCTGCGGAACACTGTGGCTACAGTGGGGTGACTGGTGAGTTTCTCACTTATCCAGTCACCTGGCGCGCCGCAACCGACCTTCGCCCGCGCACGCGTTCAGCCTCACGCCAGCTCAAGTGCCCGCCCGTGCGTCTGCGTGCGCACACGTCGCCCGCACCTGCCTGCATCGCCCGCACGCACCCGCATCGCCTGCGTGCGCCTGCGAGCGCCCGCTCCAACCCTTTCGCGCAACGCTGTGCGCTACGGTCCTCTCCACGCCACTTCCTCCAGCGCGCTCGTCTCTGCGCGCATACGAACTTGCGCGCGCGCATGAAGCACCAAACGACACCCTGAGTGCTGCAAATGCCTTAACCCTCCAACCCTCACCTCCAGCAGCGCTCTCTCTCTCTCTCTCTCTCTCTCACACAACACTCTCTCACTCTCTTTACCGACACTTACACACTTACACTCACACTTTCATACACACACACACACACCTATACACTATTATATACATATATATATATACGTATACATATAGATATTGACATATAGACATATATTTATATACATATATATAAACATATATATACTTATATATATATATATAGTAGTATTTATATAACTAAGTATTAGTAGACATATATATATATGTATATATACATATATCTATATACTTATATATATATAAATATACACACACATATATCTATATATATATATTAGTACTTATATAACTATGTATTAGTCTATATATATATATATATGTGTGTGTATGTATGTATATATAGTTATATATATATATATATAACTATATATACATACATATATATATATATTTATCTACATATATCTATATATACATATATTACTATATATATATATATACATAGATAACTACATATATATACCTATATATTTATAACCATACATATATATATACATATAGATATATTTACATATATACATATATATATTTTCACATTACTTACCATACCTGGTATCGTGGGAATATCTGCACCAGTTGCTGATATTCCCCGATACACTCGTAGAAAAAGCGTGGTCACACACATCTTCCACCATCCATCTTGAACTCCACGCAGCACCTCGTCCTATTGGTTGCGTCTTTCTAGATGACAACCGACTCGACACCATACTACACTCCATCTCCGCCTCCACCCCCACCCCTTTATACATATATAGTATATACATATATATCTATACTATATTTACTTTATTTCTATTTCTCTTGCATGCCCATAAAAAGATAAAAAAATATATATAAAAGAGAAAAGATAGTCCTTGACTTGCAGGTACTCCGTCTTGCGAATAGCAAGATCCATTTTGGAACCCTGATTTAGCTCAAAGCCAAGAACCTAATTTTGAGGGTGTGCTTCAAGGATAAAGATTATTAGAAAAAAAAATCTAAATAGAAAAAACACCAAAAATGCAATAACGAACGGAAGAGATTCGTTGTAATAAAGGCATAGAAACATGACTTGTAACCCCACTTCCCTGAGTTCGACCCTGGGCCTAAAAGTGACCAAGGTAAAATCAAGTAGGCCAGGTTAAAAATTTTGTAAAGAGATGGTTAGGTCCGATTTAGGTTAACCACTATACACACCTCAACGATAAAATCACCATATTAACAACCTATCCGGGTGCGACCACCATTATGGTTAAGATAAAATTCATCTAAACCTCTTAAAATTCATATGAAAATATTCTAAGAGGTTTAGTACCTTTAGATTGACCATTTGAACCTATATTGACCTAGAATAGAGTTTTAGACAAGATTTTACCCTAATTTGGAATTCTATGCAAATTTTCCAGTTAAACGTGATCAAAACTCAAATCCAAGTTTACCATTAGATTTCTTGAGTCTAAATTAGGTTAAGATCAAAATTTGGACCCAATCAAAGTTCATCTTAACCTAGTTTATAATTCAGTCCCTAGGATCTCAATCTCTCATAATTAGACCCCTAGGTTTCGAGTTTATTATAGCAACCCCCCTATCTTTGTCATCTCCTTCATGATTAGGTCCCTACCACCATGAATAGGTCTAAACAGGATCTCACCCAAACTGCCAAAGATCAATCTAAGAAATCTCCTTGATTTGTCAACCAAATTACTCTAATTTTGGAGGGATTATTGATTGAAGAATGCCCTACATTAAGATCCATCTCTCGAGGGCTAAAACCAACCCTACATCGCCAGTGAACCCACGAAATTAGTGAGAGTTCCTTGTAATTTTCATGGGGAATTCACATTGATTTAGGGAAAATAAAGCCCTAACCGACACCTATATAAGCTACCCAAGCTCCCAGGATCAATTTGAGCCCGGTCCACGACCAAAACTACCAATTCTTCCTTCTTTGGCCACCTCCACCACGGCTCCAGTTACTCCTTCCCACATTGTCCTCCAGCCAAACAATGGCCAAATTGGCCAAGCCATGACCTTCCACTCCTTCCGCCTCTCGCCGACCAATGCGGAGGCTCTTTACCCCTCTCCTCGTCGCCCTCTTACTCGTCGGAGGATTCATCTTCCTTGCGACCAGCAAGACACGCTAGCGTAAGACTCTCACCCCTTCGTCCAATAGATAAGACCTCTTACTCTCTCTCTTCCCCTAGATTCAATTCAACCCCTTTCCTTCTCAATTCAACCAATGTACACCTCACTCCCCCTTCATCTTCTTTGCCTCTAATGTAACTCCGACGAGCTCGCTACACCACGCCATGCCACCAAATGCCACGTCGCTACATCCAAATGTTCTGCCTCATCTCCCTTATCAAAACCCCTCAACAAATTTCATCAAACACGCACTCCACAATGCCATCAACTAACCCACTCCTTCATCGGTCACCTCGACTCCGTCTACCCACTAAACACCGCCAAACTCCACAATACCACCGCCATCATCTTCCTCGCCTCAAGGTTAGGCTTATGAGCACTTTAATTGTGGCATTTAGCACATGTTCTTGATTTCAGGTGACCGTCGGAGCTCCATCATCGCCATTGTCTTGTCTATCACTGACAACCACCATCCGACAAGTTCCGACCCTGCTCCAACTGTCAAGAATTGCGGACTCATATGGAGAAGGCTTCTGCAGCATCAATCAAGGAAAGAAACAGCAATAGCCACCTCAATTGCTCCAGCATCACCATGCTACTGCATGCGGAGAAGTAGGAGATTCTTAGTCCCACATCGTGGGTTTTCAGAGGAAACACAATGCTTAAATTATTTTTGTGCACACAACTGTTTGCCTCGTCACACAGGGGGTGAGGTCCCCTATGCACGTAACTCACGCACCCCTACCCACGACCCACTGCTTATGGTTTTGAACCCTGTATTCAACTCGATTCCACATTTAAATACCCAGTTAAGAAAGAAAGGAGATTCTGAGGAGGGTGGGGAGCAATTTCGCCTCGAGTCTCGTGCCCTATGCCTCGGGATGCATACATGCCCACTCAACACTTAACGTTTCGAGAGGTTGGTTGCTTGTGCTGTGCTTAGGTGTTTAAGGTGTCTGATGCCCTTGGTCCGACGTCTAACTTGGGCTTGATTCTGATCATTGTGGAGATATTGACTCTGTGCTAATGTGGATAAGTGGTTGTGACCATTGTTGAAACATTTGATTTGGTTTGAAACATTGAGATATTGAGTATCCTTAGGATATGCGCTTACTTGTGGGAAATAATTTGTGATTCAAATCATCATTTTTAGGTCCTAATTATTCTTTTTATTCCATTATTTCTTGAGATATAATTGTTATTATTAATATCATTGTGAGTAGATTTTATTTATTGCATTCTTTATCATTGTGTTCATTGATTTATATTACGATTAATGCTGTGAATTCCTTATTTGTTCCGTGTGAATAATCTCGAACTCATTCTTGTTTTCAAGCATTTACAAATTTAAATGTTATTGCAAATTTCGTCACTATACTATGATGCTATACTTTAACGACGACTTTCACCCTTCAACATTTTGGCGCCATTGCTGGGGAGTAACCGCAATTCACCACTAGCTATATTTAATTGAGCTGATTACCAACTTGCCTTATCTATTTTTCGAGGTACATCATGAGAAGATCTTCTGCGCAATCAACCACTTCTGGGGTAGGTAAAATTTCTCTTCATCCCTAATCATCTCTTAATCTTGGGAAAGAGAAAAAGGAAACAAAATAAATTAGGATCCACTTGCCATATTTTCTTAGTAAGATCATTCAAAGGAAAAGAGTTTCCTAATTTGCGAGATTTACTGATATCTGATTAAAGTAGAGACGACTTGATTAGAAATTCTCCACCTTGATTTCTTGTACCTATTAGGGATTTACGTTAAAATTTCTCAGCATTTTGGATTATTCACATTCTTGTTTGAGTCTAAGGTGCCATATTTGAGATCAAATTGGACTTAAAAATAGAGCCAATTAAGGTTTCCACATTAGGGTTCTGCAATTTTAGTAGACATTTGCCTGAAATAAAGAAATTGACCCTCCCGCATTTATGTGCCATCCAAGCCCTTGCATGAACAAATCTATTCAAGTAAAGCCTAAAAGCAAGGCTCTAAATTCACTTGAACTCAAAATTAACACCTAATAACCTGAGAGTCAATTTAGGGTGATTTGAGTCTTGACCCAAACTTCATCCTCAACCTTAGGATAAGTCAAGTGAAGTTGGTTCAACCTATGGACCAACTAACCTCCAAATTAGGTCACCATTTGAATCAACTACTAATCAAGTGAAATTCAAGGTACAATTAGGGCTAAAATTGGTGGACTTAGGTCTCAATTCATACATTCCGGTCTACTTGGAATCTAAGTGACAAGGAAGGTCGGGTAGGGAAAACTTGTAACTCATGGGGATGCTCTACCATGTAGGGGTCTTTGTGGGACTCTCCCTTCCTGGTTGCCCAAGAAATTTTCGAATGTGTGGATTTCTGATCCAAAGGTATCATCCACCTCGAAACAGCCTTATGATTGCGCAGCAATCATAGGTCTTAATTGACCTAAATTAGACTAGGACTTAGCATAAGTTAGGGTAATTCATGCATGCATAAGCATTATCTGCATCTTTATTGCTTTCTTTTAGCTATGCATAAAATAATGCTATAATGTGCTAATTAGGTGCATTATGTCAATTACAGGTAATAAGCTGGATCTGAAGCTAGATCAGGAATAATGGGTGTTGCAGTAGAGCTGGAGCAGAAGACTTAGATTAGATGTAGTAGATAATAATGTAAGATAGTTAAGGTATGCTACTCTATTAAGTAGGAATAAAGCAGTAAAATGTGAAAAACTTAGGTCCATCCTAGCCCTAGGATAGCCTAAAGACTTCCCCAAGCCTTAGCCACCCTTAGATTAGGTCACCGCACCCTAGGAAACCTTAAAACCTTAATTCCAACCTTTATTTGGACATCCAGATGAATTATAGGACATCCAAAACCCTTAGCCAACTCCCGCACACCTTAAACCCACTTCTGCAGTGTTATTGGACGTCTGGACACTTGGTCAGACATCTAACTTCTATAGAATACCCAAGACAGAACCTTGAATTCTTCCTGACTCTGATTGGACATCCAGACAACAAGTCTGGGCTTCTGATTTTTGAGTATAAGATGTCTGATTCCATTTTTGGACGTCTGGAACTATTCTCCAGTTCCTGTTTTGAGATTCAAGTCATGATCTTGGATCTCTAGGCCCCTAAACCCAATTCCAACCCCATAGGAATCTAAATTAAGGTACCCTAACCCTAGTACATCACCTCTAGACCTCCCTAAGGACCTAATTAAGTCCTCCCTAAACCCAATTGACTTAGATCATAGTTAATTACCATTACCTAAGTCAATTGGACTCATAGGGTCCAATTGAGCTCAGATCTCAACCCACACAAGTCCAATTGGACTCAATGAGAGTCCAATTGACCTAAGCCCAACCTAATTGAGTTATTTCACTCTTAATTAGGTTCACACTCATTCAATTAAACTTGTGTTAAGTTTAATTGCAATTCCTCAGCAATTAGGGTTTGTAAACCTAATTTAAGGCCTACACCTACCTAAACCCCCTAGGACCTAACCTAGACCACTTAGCCACATAGGGCACGACCACACACACACCATCTATAGTTCTCTAGAACTCTCTTCAAAGTGTTGCCACTCTTAGTTTCCAAATTTAGTAACCAAGAGCCATTCAATTCTTAGATCCACTTTTTATGGATCTAAGAACTACCTCTCTCTCACCATGGTCGGCCACTTATGGGGCTCTCTCTAGAGAGTTCCACACTTCTCTACAGAGACTCCCTTAGGTCTATAAAAAGACCTAAGGGGTGGCCATTTGCATCCATCCTATTCTTAGCACTCATTCATCCATCTAGGTTAGCTACCCTCACATCCATTCCACCTCCACAAGGAGCACCATGGAAGCCACCATCTCCATGCCATGATGCTGGATCATCTCCCCAACCTCTCTCCAAGGGTCGGCCTAAGCACCATTGGCCGCCCCTCCTATTCTAAGCCACTCAATGGCCATCGAAGCCCACCTCCGAATGCCCTTCTTTTCTACTAGATCAGTAGCTTAGCTCTTTATAGTTTTACTGCTTTCATTTACTGCTTAGTAGTGTGGCTCTTATTCTCCTCCAATGATGCATGCAAAATCCCCCCATAGATTCCAATATGCGATCATTTTCTGTTAGCTAGATTTGTATTTTCAAGCTTTCCTTTACAAGCTTTCCTCTAAATTCCATGTTGCAAACATCCTTCTGAATGAATGAATAAAAGATATATTTTTTTAATATACATATCCCTATGTTGAAAATCACCATGAGCTTATTGGTTGCAATCTATTTCGTATGATTCAAGTTGCCTACTTTTCATTTATATCTATATTGCAACAAGCATGTCGGTTCCGGAAAATATAGAAGATTTAACTATAAATGCATTTTCTGTAAATAGCCACCGCATAACTAGAATTGTGTGCACTGAAACTCACACTTTCACCTTTGTTATCTATCTAACACACATGCATGTAATCAAAGTTCACAATAGAAGTGGCAAAACTCCAATCCGAAGATTGGAAACCGGCGTGCGATTCTAAATAAGTAGAGTGATAAAAGATCGATTTCAGATTTGAACAAATGCATCCTAGAGACGAACGACTGGGACTCAAAGTCTCGTTATCTTTTTATAAATATTTTTTGTTTGATCGTATTGTGCACTATACAACGATGCATTTTCCTATCAAAAACGCGTTGTACAAATCACGAACAAATGGTGCCATTGCCGAGGAGGCAACACCATTTTTTTTTCTATTTCGATCTTTTGAACCATCTCTGACAAATCCTCCTCTACTGGGTTTTTGGATGTGCAGGACAGCATAGGAAAAAATGAGATCTGCTCATACAACAAGCGTGAAAAAAGATTTCTAGGTGCACATACACCCTCTTTAGTCTAGGTCTTCCTTTGAACCCTAAGACAAATTTGCTTCCAGCAATTTCTTTTGAAAAAAAAAAACTTGTTCATTTTCTCGAGAAAAAAATTCAAAAAAAAAATTTTTAAAAATCTAGGCAACTAGACTAGTTTTCTTTTTGAATCCTAGGTTAGTTTGAAAAAGTAAAAAAAAAATTGAAAATCCTTTGAAGAAAAATAAAATCCTTTTTGAAAAAAAAAATTTCAAAAAGTTTTTGAAAAAGAAAGATCTTTTTGGTGGAAAGTTTGAATTTCAAACCCAAACACTTTTTAAAAGCTTCTCTACCGTACTCTGATTTTCGGCCATGGTTCAAAGTCTGTTTTAAAAATCCGATTGCCGAAAAACTAGTGAACAAAGAAATCTGAAATTCAGGCCAGACCTTCATTTTCAAACTATCATTCAAATGGCACCATTCTTTTGAAAAAATTTCAAGTATAAAATTTATAAAAATTTGCGAAGTGCAAGGGGGTCAGATTGACCTAGAATTGAGATTTTTCAAATTTCGAAAAGCAATTTCGAGCAATCCACGAATCAGTTTTGACTAAAATGGTGGGGTTTGAAAGCTAATCTCATTGGCTTTATTTTCCATATTTTTCCTGAATTTTTGAAAGTCATTTGATACTGTTTCAAAGAGAAAAGCTGACCAGGGGTCAAAATTCCAAATCTGACCCCCTGACATTCAAAAATCTCTAAAAATTCGAATGAAACAGTAAAGATTACAAAAAAATATTTTCTGAAAATATAATTGAAAAAAAAATCTACTCGCCAAATTTCGAGCTAATTGGATTCCAATTTTTGTCAGAGAACTAATTGTATTTCTCGTGGTCTGCTAAAGAAAAAAATAATAATAAAAGAACAAAATCCTAGAATTGCATGAACCCTAGGTTACACCTTTAGGGTTATAATCTAGAGATCACATTTGGGCTAACCTAGACTTAGTCAAGCCTAGTACTTAGCTGGTGAGCTTGGACACCTTGTGGGCCACTCACTAAAAACCCCAACTGAAGAAAAACGAGCTAAAAATCAAGTCTAAAACACGAAATCAACCCGAATTCGTTGTCGTACTACTGGGTGCTTTCAACCTCTTGGCTGGGTTAGCCGAGAGGCGGGATTTACTTTCAGTCGATTGTACGACGAATTTTCTTCAGGAATTAGAACTCAAAACGAAAAATCTGGTCACAAGATCATAAGGACCATCTGATTGACAGGGCCTTAGCCTTGTCTGGCTTGGCTACACCAGCCTAGGGGTTGGATGGTGTATGCAAGGAGCTCAAGCCCAATGCGATCGGTCTGATCAGCACCCACTTCTATGGAAACTCAAGCGAAGATCCATTATAGCACCTAAAGGACCTAAGTCGACTCGCAGAAATGATTCGACCCAGGAATATTGATCATTTTTTTTTTGAAATAGAAAGGAGAGCTATCGTCCTACGATAGTAGTCCGGAGCAGTATATTATGTGCAAAGCAAGGGAAGTTACAAAAAGGATCCCCAAGAGTGTATGAGGGACCAGCACTCTCTTACAATACTCTCACAACATACCGGCCTCTCCTGAAAAAGTCTCTCATTCCTTGCCTTCCATACACACCAAATAGTAGCAGCCATGTGGACATGTGGCTTCCCTCTCACCTCAAACCCGTGCCATATAGAACCCCACTCTAGTAATGGCTCCTGACAAATTTTTCTCCAGGTGACATCAGTGACAAGGCAAGAAGAGAGGAGGTGATTTACATTGTCAGTACTCATCTCACACAAAAAACAAATATGGTGATCAGTACCCAACCTTCTGTGACGTAGATCACTTGTGATTAAACCATCTCTCCTGCATAGCCAAAGGAAAATTTGTACCTTGAGATGAATTTTTAACAGCCATATCTTCTTGTCAATGGAATCATATCTCCAACCCTCTTCAGTGTTCAACATTCTGTTATAGCTAGATTGGACACTATAAATCCCCTCCCACAGATATCTGTCCTCCATTCCAGGCCTAGGTCTAAAGCTCTCAAGGTCTGAAATAAGCCTTCTCTTTTCTTACCACAGCCTGGTAACTCTTCTGCTGGATTCCTCACCATCCAGATTCCAGCTGCTGCTGCTGCTACAGGACCAGACCTTGCTGATAGTGGCATCCTTGTCAGCTGCTGCAGCAAAAGCTCTTGGATAGAGCTCCTTCAAAACACCCAGCTCAGACCATCCTTCCTTCCAGAAACTGAAGGACCTACCATCTCCAAGAGATGGTTGCAGCAGATGGAAGTGATCAGTCAATGCCTTAGTCAATCCCAGGAATATTGATCTTGGGATTGTTCTAATGAAGCTTTTCCCATTTTCTCTGAGGGACCAAGCTTCATACTGGTTCAAGACCATTGGGAAGCCAATTGGAACCTGGCCGAAATTACGACGTGAATTCCTGTAAAAGTTCTTCCCAATCGGTTGAACAAATGCGATGAGGCACGCAATCATGACTTTCTCCCAAGGAGCTGGGGAGAAGTTGCATGAAGCCTGGGACCAATTTCACGACCTTCTCCAGAAATGCCGCACCATGGTATACCCAGATGGCACCTAGCTTGGATTTTTTACCATGGGATGGATGACATACATTGGTATCTACCCGATGCATCTAGTGGCGGGAATTTTCTCGCGAAAGACGAGAACAGCGCATTTGAGTTGTTCGAATATTTGGCGGAGAACTCGATGAATGTCGCGTCCATGAACCAGTTCCAGCGGCCTGGTCAGCAGCGGGTTGGTGTCCATGAGGCTCACACCAAGTCTATTCGAGCCAACATGGATATCATCATCAAGAAGCTGGATAGAATAAACCTGATTGAGAAAAAGATTGACCAAATTAGTCAGGGTCAATCTGACATGAACTCTACCGCTCCATGACCCTCCTATGCACCCCGAACCCCACCAGCTCGAGTTAATCTACTCACTCGGGATGCATCTTCTCCTTATTTACGAGATCCCACATATCAGGATCCCATAAACAATCCAAATCTGGCACCATACAACCAAGGTTACGCATCACCCGCAGATTATAATACGTATCCACTTGACAGATATACGTCTAAGACATCTTCGGCCTACGAGGACGTCAGTGCTATCCAAGGATACAGGCGTAATAACCTGTATTCAAAGACGTATAACCCTGGTTAGTGCCAGCATCCGAACTTCTCTTGGTCTGGTAATTCACAGAGACCACATCAAGATCCACACTACCAGACCAAGCAATACGAGAATGCGTAAAACACATACCCTAGGCAGCAACCATTCCCGTCTCAGTAGCAGCAACACCGTTCTATATACCAACCACTGCACCAAGCTGCCAGTCACCCTCCAAAGTGGGCTGACCCTTTGGAGGCACTGAAAGAGGAGCTACAAGAATCGATGAGGAAATCTACACAGGATAGCTTGCAAATAGTGAAGGCGATGGCTGACCAAATACAGACTATATAGAACACGCAAAACCAACTGTTGCAGGAGCATAGGACTCAGGGAGCCTTGCTTTCCCAACTTGTCCCAAACCCTCAGTATGTGGAGAACCAAGGCGGCCCACCTAGGTTTCAGGCACCACAGGGATAGGCACACGCCATATTACAGGCACCTCCTGCACCACTTGCTTATACTCAAGGCCAGCCGCCTTCGATGTAGAACCCTGCATACTCTGCCCCTTCCGCTCCCCTACCACCTCATGGACAGCAAGTCGATGCCAATGGACGCCTTAATGCTGTCTCATTAAGGAGTGGAAGGAAGACATTCGACCCACCACATAGGTATGCGGGTCCTGATTTTTCTCACCCTTCGCCGCAGGCGGATTCGACTCCATCTCAAAAGCCACCTACGGTAGGTAAGGGTAAGAGGCCACTTGACCCTGAGATTCTCATCCCTTTTCCTGAGGCTCTGACGCGGAATGTAGTACGAATAAAGGACACGTGGAATTTTGAGGACCTGAAGTCGATGTTTAAGGAAGTACATATTCAGGTCCCCCTCCTCGAAGCAATTGATCACATCCCTGCTGTCGCTAGGTTCTTCAAGGACTATTCTACCCCGAAGCGACAGCCTAGAATTGGACGACAGGCGGTACTGTCAAAAGAGGCTAGTGCCATGTTTCTAGCCAACTTGCTACTGAAAAAGAAAGACCCTGGTACCCCACTCATATCTTGCTTCTAGCAGGATTCTCCATTTGATCGGGCCCTTCTAGATCTGGGTTCGTCCATCAACTTAACTCCCACAGCCATATTTGATCGATTTCAATTTGGGGAGTTAAAGCCCACCTCAGTCACAATTCAACTGGTTGATAGATCAATAAAAACACCGAGAGGGGTGGTTGAGAACGTGATCGTAAAAGTCCACGAATTCTGCTTTCGTTCTCGATATGGAAGTTCCTCCTAACCTCCAAGATGCACCAACTATTTTGGGTCGCCCATTTCTAGCGACAGCCCAAGCGAACATTGATTGTGCATCTGAGTGTATGGAGATAGCCCTAAGTAATGAGTGACTTCAACTTGACATATTTAGGGCATCGAGGAATTTTGACTGTAATCGCATAGAGGAGGATGGTGAAGACGAAGATTCAGCATACTGTGGTAACATTGGGCTCCTTTGTGTCGACCCAATGTCTCATTGGTCTGCACTATCAGGGTTCTTGGACCTCGATCCACACGGGACTGAGACCACTGCACTGCACATATCTCCCTGAGGATCTGACTGTTTAGGGTGTGCTTCTGACTACAGCACCCCTGAATCTAGCTATCCTGATCCGCACACTACTGAATCGCCCCTGTTGTTGCAAGAAGACGTGACCACAGCTAACGGGTTTCCCGTTAACGCAGTCACAACAATTATTTCACAGGAAGAGAATCAGCAGGAATTCACATGCATACGGATCAGTAGATTCCCATCCTCGAGTTTGCTCCTCCCACTCCCATTTCTGACTCTGACCCACCTGTGATTGAATTGAAGCCCTTACCTGACTCACTTAAGTATGTGTTCTTGGGCAAAAGTGAGACATACCCAGTCATTATTAATGGCCACTAACCCAAGAACAAGAGCATCAATTGATTTCTACGCTACAAGACCATAGGGCTGCTATAACGTGGAGTATTACTGATCTCCACGGTATTCGCCCCTCGTATTGCACTCATCACATTTACACGGATGAGGGGGTGAAACCTTCAAGACAGCCTCAAAGACGACTTAACCCGAATATGCTAGAGGTTGTTAAGGAGATTATCAAATGGCTGGATGCAGGTATTGTATACCCAATCTCTGATAGCTAGTGGGTGAGTTCGATCCAGATAGTGCCCAAGAAAGCAGGACTCACCGTAGTAAAAAATGATAAGGGCGAATCCATCCCGACCCGCACTGCGACATCTTAGCGGGTCTGCATCGACTATAGGAAACTGAACATGGCTACCCAGAAGGATCACTTTCCTTTGCCTTTCATTAATCAGATCTTGGAACGGTTAGCCAGACATAGTTTCTTTTGCTTTCTGGATGGATACACCAGGTATAATCAAGTAGTGATTAACCTGGAAGATCAAGACAAGACCACATTCACATGCCCCTTTGGAACATTTGCTTTCAAGCGGATGCCCTTTGACCTCTACAATGCACCAGCAACATTTCAGCGTTGTATGATTGCCATCTTCTCTGACATGATTGGGGACTATGTGGAGGTATTCATGGATGACTCCTCTGTTTTCGGAGATGATTTCGCATCGTCTTGATAACCTCACCAAGATCCTAAAATGGTGTATTGAGGTAAACCTAGCTAGGAGAAAAGCCATTTCATGGTGAGGGATGGCATAGTACTAGGGCACAGGATCTCTAAAAATTGACTCCAGGTCGATCGAGCTAAATCTGAGATTATTTCCCACTTACCGCCACCTAGCTCGGTCAAGCAGATCAGATCATTCTTGGGTTACATCAGCTTCTATCAGAGATTTATACGCGATTTCTCGAAAATTGCACGACCTTTGATGAATCTCCTTGTTGCCGATGCCCCATTTGAATTCGACACCTCGTGTCTCAGCGCCTTCGAGACTTTACGAAGCGCTGTCTCTGATTCCCCGATTCTCCAACCACCTGACTGGTCGCTTGATTTCGAGATGATGTGCGACGCTTCTGACTTTGTCGTCAGTGCTGTTTTAGGCCAGCATCGGGAAAAATAATCTTTTTTCATAGACTACGCTAGCAAGACGCTGAATGAGGCTCAGCACAATTACACTGTCACCGAAAAAGAACTGCTAGTAGTAGTATTCGGGTTGGAGAAATTCAGATCTTACCTAATAGGGTCCAAAGTCATCATCTTCACTGACCACTCTGCCCTCCGGCATTTGTTGGCAAAGAAGGATGCCAAACCATGGCTCATTAGATGGATCCTTCCATTGCAAGAATTTGATATTGAAATCCATGACAAAGCCGGAAAGTAGAATGTTGCGGCAAATCACCTAACCAGACTGGACCGAGGCCACATTCCTTATTCCCTGCCTATCCACGAGCAATTTTCGGATGAATCCCTTTTGGTAGTTCACTATGTTAAGTTCCCATGGTATGCAGATATCGCGAACTATCTTGCCACAGGCAAGATTCCCGCAAACCTATCCAAGGACCAGAAACTCAAATTCACTGCGGAGGCCAAATTCTACCTCTGGGATGACCCACTGCTCTTCCGCATTGGAGCGGATCAGATTATTCGAAGATGCATCCCAGATTCTGAGATCCCCAATGTGTTATCTTTTTGCCACAATGATGTTTGTGGTGGTCACTTCTCGGGATGGAAAACTGCTGTAAAAATTTTCTGGCTAACTATTTTCAGAGATACTCACGAATACGCCCAGCACTGCAAACAATGCCAGTCGGTCAGTTCTATGACCAGGAGAGACATGATGCCACTCTAGCCCATCATGGTTGTAGAAGTGTTCGACGTCTGGGGCATCGATTTTATGGGCCATTTTCCGAACTCGCATGGTTTCGAGTACATATTACTAGCTGTCGACTATGTCTCGAAGTGGGTCAAGGCCATCTCGGCGAGACGGGCTGATCATAAGACCGTCATTTCTTTCATACGGCAGTACATCTTTGCGAGATTCGAAATACCCTGCGCTCTGATTAGCGACGGGGGAAGCCACTTCATCCATGCCCACTTCGGGTCATTATTAAAGAAATATGGGGTACATCACTGTATAGCCACCCTGTACCACTCGCAGACCAATGGGCAGTGTCTAACCATCAGATCAAGCTGATTTTCTAGAAGACGGATAGACCAGACAGGAAGGACTGGTCTGATAAATTAGTTGATGCACTCTGGGCATATTGGACCGTGTACAAGACCCCACTCAGAATGTCACCATATCGTATGGTATATGGCAAGGCCTGTCACCTTGTTGTAGAGCTGGAACACCATGCCTTTTGGGCGATGCGAAAATGTAACCTTGACCTCGATGCAAGAGGCCAAGAACAAAAACTCTAGCTCAGCGAATTAGAAGAGATCCGGCGGGAGGCCGATGAGAATGCATTGATAAACAAGGACAAGACCAAGGCCTTTCATGATCGCCACATCCGGGGGAAACCATTCATGCCCAACAAGCAAGTGTGGTTGTTCGACTCACGATTACAACTTTTCGCAAGGAAGCTCAAGTCCAAGTGTACTGGCCCGTATGTTGTGATTCATCCATATCCTAATGGGGCAGTCCAAATCAAGGACCCAAAATCTGGGCATATATCTACGGTACATGGCCAGCGCCTCAAGCCATTTTTGGCCTAGGAAGCTCCTCCACCTAACGAGATCGTTCATCTTATTGAGGACGTGTTATTGAATTCTTGCCCAGCTGGAAGCGTTAAACTCAGCACGTATAGATAGCATCTATCCCACATTCCACCATCATCTATACATAACCATTTTTATAGAATATTTTCTTTCTACATATTGCATACTGACAGGTTGGTCGATGCTGAATATATAATTTCAGGAGCAATTACAGGTGATTTCTACCCATTCTCTCCCTGCAGCATTTATTTTCTTTTATATTCATGCATGAGGACATGCAAGAACTTAGGCATGGGGGGGTAGATACAACAAAACTAAAAATTTTTATGCCAACATTTACAAAAACCTCGAAGCTGCATGTAAAACGTACTTTAGGATCCTAAATAAAAGAACAACCGACCCTACCTCCAATGCTCCCATTGGAGCTAGAAATCGTCCACAACAGTCATTTCCGACTCACCCACTCACCTTTTGTTCTAAATTTAGGGTCAAGCTGAATGAACCTGATACGGGAATTTCACGAAGTACAAATTATACGAGGTTACTTGCTTATAGCATATATACATATTGCATTCATGAATAAGATTATTTTATGAAGAGAATGCATTAGGGATTTTATCCTCGAGTTGATTCCTGTAATCTAGAATCCAGTACAACTTTTCACACACACACACGTAGAATTTGCAATGGATTCACGGTGAAGGCTAACAAACGTCTTTAGTCTGTCAAGAAGAAGTAGTGCTTTTTTTCCTGAACCCCTGGACAGTGTTTTGGGAGTCAGGCAGATTTTCCTCCAAAAATCCACCAAATATTGTGAGATAAGAGTAGAGTGTACTGGTGCTCTAAGATTAGTACAAGGAAGCCGGAGTCCTAGATAATTAGGTGATGATACTCTGAGATTAGACATAGTTTTCACTCTCGGTTCCTGCGTATACATTTTGTGCGAACTATTGAGAACCACCAAATAAGGCAAATACGTAGAGAGCGAGTCTTCATAAAATTAGGGCTAAGGTGGATGGTTACGACAATTCTTTCTAAAATCCTCAGCTGAAGGAGGGTATTGATGCCAAGGTCAGAAATACACCGTCCTATCTGTCTCTCCCAGTGCCGTGAGTAGGCACTTCCATCAAATAAGCTACCCAATGTCTCTTGAGTACCACCAATCCCTAATAATGTCTCAATAAAGTTCATGGATGTGTGCTAGTTGTGTTATGTCGAAAAAAAAAATGATGAAAGGAAAGAAAAATTGAAAAAGAAGAAAAGGCAAAGAAAAAAGAGTGAATATTTAGTCCAGTTGCATTGAGGCAATACCACCAAATAAATTTGAGATCCACCAAATACACCGTCCTATCCATCTCTTCTGGTGCCGTGAGTAGGCACTTCCACCAAATAAGCCACCCAATGTCTCTTGAGTACCACCAATCCCTAATAATGTCTCCTCAATAAAGTTCATGAATGTGTGCCAGCTTGTGTTATGTTGAAAAAAAAAAGAAATATATATATATATAGAAAAAAGAAAAAAAAAGAAAAAAAAATAGAAAAAGAAGAAAAAGTAAAGAAAAAAAAGAGTGAATATTTAGTGTTTCTTTCAGTTGCATTGAGGCAATACCACCAAATAAATTTGAGATCGACCAAACATGGCCTTAACCTATTTTTCTGTGTTTCTGACCGCCCGAATATTGGTTGAGGAATTCTGACTCAGTGTTAGAGTTATGGGAACTCAATTAAAGTGTTAATGACAAGTGAAACCACCAAATACAAGTCATATATGTAAATCTGGTAAGATTGTGAGC
Source organism: Thalassia testudinum (assembly GCA_037157565.1). Lineage (NCBI taxonomy): Eukaryota > Viridiplantae > Streptophyta > Magnoliopsida > Alismatales > Hydrocharitaceae > Thalassia > Thalassia testudinum. Next base: position 16,264,858 of record JAZHRO010000071.1, on the reverse strand, counting down.
TCTAAGAAAAAAAAAATAGAGAAGAAAAGAAAAAGAGAAAGAGAGAGAGAATGAGTACAAAGGAACAAGAAGAGAGCATGGTTTTTCTCGTCTTTCTCTGAGTTGAGTTACGTAATAATTTGGGAATCTAGATTCCACAATACTAATTTCTATGTAGTACCAAGTGAGCGTGAGCCACCAAATATATAATCTTTTCCCTCTAAGATTCTATACTTAAGCTTAAGGTCGGGTGGAATTCATAGAATATCTTGAATATCCCGAAGGAAGAAGTCCACCTATCTTCTGAGAATTTTTACTAGGGGTTAAGTATAGGCTTTAGAGGTGAATTATTTTTTTACTTGAATCCGTTGCAAAAGCTACGTAGCTACACCTTCACGATTGTCTAGATTTCTAGAGCATAGGATAAAAACAAAAAGGAGAAAAATCTCTAGGTATACACTTGATAAAATAATCAATCCCTTAGGGACCCTTGCTGTGAATAACTTAGTATTGTATTTGCTAGGGACTAGCAAGATTTAGGCATAGGGGTATGATTGAGCAGCAATCATATGTCTTAATTGACCTAAATTAGGCTATGACTTAGCATAAGTTAGGGTAATTCATGCATGCATAAGCATTATCTGCATCTTTATTGCTTTCTTTTAGCTATGCATAAAATAATGCTATAATGTGCTGATTAGGTGCATTATGTCAATTACAGGTAATAAGCTAGATCTGAAACTGGATCTGAAGCTGGATCAGGAATAATGGGTGTTGCAGCAGAGCTGGAGCAGAAGACTTAGATTAGATGTAGTAGATAATAATGTAAGAGAGTTTAGGTATGCGACTCTATTAAGTAGGAATAAAGTAGTAAAATGTGAAGAACTTAGGTCCATCCTAGCCTTAGGATAGCCTAGAGACTTCCCCAAGCCTTAGCCACCCTTAGATTAGGTCACCGCACCCTAGGAAACTTTAAAACCTTAATTCCAACCTTTATCTGGACGTCCAGATGAATTATAGGATGTCCAGAACCCTTAGCCAACTCCCGCACACCATAAACCCACTTTTGCAGTGTTATTGGGCTTCTAGACACTTGGTCAAACGTCCAATTTCTGCAGAATACCCAAGATAGAACCTTGAATTCTTCCTGACTCTGATTGAACGTCCAGACAACAAGTCTGGACTTCTGATTTTTGAGTATAAGACGTCTGATTCCAAGTTTGGACATCTGGAACTATTCTCCAGTTCCTGTTTTGAGATTCAAGCCTTGATATTGGATCTCTAGCCCCCTAAACCCAATTCCAACCTCATAGGAACCTAAATTAAGGTACCCTAACCCTAGTACATCACCTCTAGACCTCCCTAAGGACTTAATTAAGTCCTCCCTAAACCCAATTGACTTAGATCATAGTCAATTACCATTACCTAAGTCAATTGGACTCATAGGGTCCAATTGAGCTCAAATCTCAACCCACACAAGTCCAATTGGACTCAATGAGAGTCTAATTGACCTAAGCCCAACCTAATTGAGTTATTTCACTCTTAATTAGGTTCACACTCATTCAATTAAACTTGTGTTAAGTTAATTGCAATTCCTCAGCAATTAGGGTTTGTAACCCTATTTTAAGGCCTACAGCTACCTAAACTCCTTAGGACCTAACCTAGACCACTTAGCCACATAGGGCATGGCCACACACTCACACACACACACCCATTCATGCACACACACCCATCTAGAGTTCTCTAAAACTCTCTTCAAAGTGGCGCCACTCTTGGTTGCCAAATTTAGCAACCAAGAGCCATTCAATTCTTAGATCCACTTTTTATGGATCTCAGAACTACCTCTCTCTCACCATGGTCGGCCACTTATGGGGCTCTCTCTAGAGAGTTCCACACTTCTCTAGAGAGACTCACTTATGTTTTTAGAAAGACCTAAGGGGTGGCCATTTACATCCATCCCATTCTTGGCATTCATTCATCCATCTAGGTTAACTACCCTCACATCCATTCCACCTCCACGAGGAACACCATGGAAGCCATCATCTCCACTCCAGGATGTTGGATCATCTCCCCAACCTATCTCCAAGGGCTGGCCTAGGCACCATTGGCTGCCCCTCCTCCTCTCAGCCACTCAAAGGCCATCGGAGCCCACCTCTGAATGCCCTTCTTTTCTGCTAGATCAGTAGCTTAGCTCTTCATAGTTTTACTATTTTCATTTACTGCTTAGTAGTATAGCTCTTATTCTTCCCCAATGATGCATGCAAAATCCCCCCATAGATTCCTATATGCGATCATTGTTTGTTAGCTAGATTTGTGTTCTCAAGCTTTCCTTTATAAGCTTTCCTCTAAATTCCATGTTGCAAACATCCTCCTGATTGAATGAATAAAAGATATATTTTTTTTATATATACATATCTCTATGTTGAAAATCACTATGAGCTTATCGGTTGCAATCTATTTCGTGTGATTCAAGTTGCCTTCTTTTCATTTATATATATATTGCAACAAGCATGTCGGTTCCAGAAAATATAGAAGATTTGACTATAAATGCATTTTCCGTAAACAGCCACCTCATAACTAGAATTATGCACACCGAAACTTATACTTTCACCTTCGTCATCTATCTAACACATGCACATGTAATCAGTGTTCACAATGGAAGTGGCAAAACTCCAATCCGAAGATTGGAAATCAGCATGAGATCTAAATAAGTAGAGCGATAAAAGATCGATTTCGGATTTGAACAAACGCCTCCCAAAGATGAATGACCAGGACTCCAAGTTTCATTATCTTTTTATAAATATTTTTTGTTTGATCGTATTGCGCACTATACTATGACGCATTTTCCTATCAAAAATTCACTTTATGATTACAAACACCTTAGTCATCCAAAAATTTTTGGGTGCCTTTATTGTGTCCAATACACATCCAGTTCTTCATCTATTCTATACTGCACATACACAGGAAAGGTTCCCTAGGTTTAACCTAGAGGCCTCCATTAAAGTTGATCTTTTGGGGAAATCAGATCTGATCTAATTAATTCAATGTGGACCTGAATTTGATTCTACATCCTGATCCACCACTTGATTTGGAAATGCATCCTGACAATTTAGGAAGAATGTTCAGAAAACCTAAATCCCGTATGAGCATCAAGGAAAAAATGATCGAGGCTGCTCTTAGACATCATGATGAGTATTACAAAACCTCAGATCCATCTAGGAACATTCAGGTTAATGTACCAGAAACAACAACCCTCACTATGAACCATGCCAGAATGATGTTTACACAAATGATACATGGTTCAACTTAGGATGATCTTTTATCAAAATACAATGAATTGTGGAGACTACATAATACTGAGTATATATAATGTCTGACAAATCCACCATTGTCGGAAATACACTTGGGTCTCATTGAGAAACAGGGGTATATGCTAAATACATTATAACAGGCCATTAATCAGAGATACCCATATCAAAATTGAAAATTTGATGAGACAACTTGGAGCAATGTTGAAGGTCAATATGATTTCCCAGAGTCGAGGTTCAAAAAGGAAGGTTGTTATGGACCCTTGACCCAAGTGGAACCATATTTGGATTTTATGCATAATGACATACCTGATTTTGATGTGGGAAGGTTGGATCCATCTACAGGTGTTCCTAATTATGAACCAACCATAGAGAGCCATGAAGCTAGTTCATTATTCCTTGATTTACCAAACACTTGTGATAAGCTTGAGTCAGAATCTCTGAAGGTTGTAATTCCCGCACCTTATCATGTTAAGGCAATCCTCAATAGCTAAACACTCACCTCTCCAAACAACATGGTTTGCTATCCCTTCTAAACAACATCTCTATATGAGATATGTTCTCTATCCTATAAGAAGATTCAAAGTTATTGTGGATGGCTTTCCTTTTAAACAATGTTGCCATTTGGTAGAGGGTCAGTATATAATACTAGCTAAGTTTTTGGAAGTGTGATAAAGGTAGTGGGCTTGGTGGTGGGATAGGTTGCAGTAGATTCAACATATGATATATGTTGATGTGGTTTAAGTAGGGTGTTGTTATTTTTGAGAAAGTAGTAGGGTGTTGTTATTTATTTGTTTATACTGATGTTGGGTTATTTTTGTCATTGTTTTGTTAAAAGGTTGAGTAAATGGCTGTTGGACGTGATTCTGATAGGCAAGTTGCCATGTTGTAAGTAGGGATGTGGGGATTATATAACTCATAAACCATGCATGTTCCACTTGTGCCATTCATTTCATAGTGGACACATCATCTAACCAAACTAGACAACCATAGGCACTGAATTAAATGCAGCCCTAGAGAGCCCACATTAGCAGTCATGAAAGAATGAGCAAGTATTATTCACAACAGGAATAGAATAGAATTCACATGAATTGCTCAAATTCCACCACTTTAGAGAGAAGGAAACTAGAATACTCTTTTGGGTTTCCCATCCTTGGGTTCACCTCCAAGTGGCCATCAAAACTCACAAACGTAACCCTGTTGCTTACATACTAGAAGCTTGGCTTCCAGATTTATTAGGCATTCCTGCCTCCTAGAGGATTGGGAAACCTCATGGCCCTTCTATTCATTGAAATTCATAAATACCATCCACCTTGATATCATGATCTCCCTTTTATTCATTGAAATCCATAAATACCATTTCCAAAAAAAAAATTAATATATATCATCAACCTTTGTTACGTGATCACTTATTAGCCAACATAAAAGGCAGTGCTGGGCTATTCTTTGCTCTATTTGTCCTTTATTGAATCATGTTGTACTCAAGATAAATAGAACTTATTCTGATAATGACGTTCTAGGAGCTTAGTCAATATTCGATTCTAGGCAAATGGTTTGCAAGTGGTTTATTATATCTTTTTTTTTTAACTGTATTAGTAGTTTTCTATTGTGAATAAAGTTTGATTACTATTGGTTTTGGGAAAATCAACTTTTCTTTTGTAAAAAAACACAATGTAGAATCCACATTTCTGTGATTTCCAAACTTGCAGGTGCACATGTACTTTCTTTGGAAAGAAAGCCTTAAGAGATCATAAATTATTTGATTACTATAGTGTAGATTAAAACTAATTTTCTTACTACTATTATTTGCCCCATCAGAGCTTGGTGAGTTCTTGTGGGCCCAAGACTAAGGAAATTCGAGTTATTCCTCATGTCAGTCATTTGGCAAAATAATCCCAATGATTATTTGATCTTGAAGGAAAACATGGGTGCTGATGGAATAAAATATTATCTGGAAGTTTCTTTTAGAATTCTCAAAATCATTCCTATATTTTCCTTCAAGATATTTTCCCCCTTTTAAAGGGTATCAAGCATGTTTCCAATGTTTAACTCTTTTCCTTACAAATGTATCATGGTTGCAAATGCATGAGTTTGAAGCTTGTGTCAAAGAAAATGATATGGCCTTTTCTTTATGCCACTTCGTTTTGATAGATTTTTTATGGTTATGATTTTTGTTATTTCCACTATGGAATCAGTTATCTCATAGCAGCAATCTCCTTGCAAAGGTTGTGGATCCTAATGTTGGCCTTTGTAGATGTATATGCACTTCTAGTCAAGCGCTCCTTGAGAAATCCACATGTTGCCTGCTTGTTCACCATTGGTGATGGGGTAAGGAATGATTCACATTGCCTAGCTTTCATTAAGTAGATTGTTTGTATTGGCTACTTGCATGCCATTTACTATGTTCGCAAGGGACATGTCCTCTGCTACAAAGACTCCCTCCCTCTATGGTGGCCAACTGGCCATGCCTTTAGATGCACCCATTTAAACAACTAAAGAATTTGATACTTATTCTCATATTGCACAAAAAGTATGTTCACCTAGAGATGAAAAGTTCTACATAATTTGCCTCATCAGCTATTACCTTTTACATTTATAGTTGATTCGTTGAATTGATTAATGACAACCTCATAGTGTTTTCATGTTGATTAGGTGTTTATTTCTTACTTGAATTCCATTTTATTTGGTAATTATTTTTCTCTTTATCCTCTTTCTGAATACTTGAATACCGTTAATAACGATATTTAATTTTGATTTTTTTCTTAGGAAATGCATGGATTTGTGGCATTCATGGAGGTTGGGAATTTGAGGATTGATTCAAGCAAAGAATTATTTTTTCATATTATTTTGTATATATCATTTTGGACAATAGTTTGTGTTTGAAAAAATTTTACATAAATAGTACTGATGAAACTTATGTACTTTAAGTTAAAGGAAACATCTATTAAAAAAAATTCTTTTTCTTTATTATTATTGCTTGATGTTTCTAAAATATGTCATATTTGGATTAAATGATTTGTGACTTTAATTGTTTGTTTGTATACTTAATTGATCTCATAAGAGGAGAAAGTTTCATTTATGTATGATATATAACAAAAAATTATATATTAAATATAGGGACATCTCAATGATAATACATTAGGGATATATTTTTTTATATTCATCATGGTAACATCAGTGAAAATAAGAGGGTAATAAATAAGAGGAGGAAGTTTCATTTATGCATGATATATAATAAAAAATTAGATATTAAATACATAAACCTCTCAATGATAATATACTAGGGATATTTTTTTCTTATATTCATCAAGAACAATCATTGATGGTAACATCAATGGAAAAAAGAGGGTAATTACTTGTTTATTTATAGTGACAATTTTACCAACAATTTTTCCGTTGGAAAAGACTTTTGCACTACATTGACAAAAGTTTTTGTTAGCACTATAGGATGGTCATAATGGTTGTTGTTGGCATGATCATAAACCAAAGGCTTAAAAAACATGACTATCACTGTAGCTCTAGGTACAACATCGACAATTTTTATTGTCGGTATACCATACAGCAACACCTCCTAAGAGCTTCATCGAAATAGCTCTTTGGACCTACAATGACGGTCATTTTGACTTATACCGATTATTATAGATCGTCGGTGTAGCTGTAGAATGTTGTCGTGATGGGAGTTGTGTGAAAAAGTTATTGCACGTTGGGGTTTGGATTTTACGTCGAAGGGTGTGTGTGTTGTGTGTGTCTATGTTTGCATGGGAAGGTTGGTTTTACATGGAGGTTATGTAAGTTTGGTGGAGGGGGTGGTGTGTATGTTGATGTTGGGGATAGTGTGGGATAGAATATAATCGAGAGATGGGAAGAGATTATAAAGAGAGGTTGTTGGGAGAGGGATAATATGCACGGTGATGGTTTGGATTTGGGAAGTAAAGTGAGGGAGTGTTGTGGTATTTTGTGAATATGAGCTGGGTTGGGTTTAGGTTTAGGTGGGAATTAGGTGTTGCTAAATAGGCTACAGGTAGGGGTCAATTAGGCTAGGGTTAAGGAAATAGGTTCAACCCCGTCAAAAAATTTGAGCTCAAGTTGATTCAGTATTAATGCGAAGCTCTGACCAGATCTAAACTTGGTACCTGCACAAATATAAACAATTCTCATCAAGCTACCAAATATAAGTAGCAATAAAATTACAACTAAAACCCTAAAAGTGCAATATTTATATAATGCTACAAAATGACTAATCTAACCTAATTTAATGCAATGTGACCTCATGTACTGCTCAGGAGAAATCATCGTTGTTTAGGAAATGCATTGTAGTATAGGACAAAATCGCTCAAAACATTTAAATTTATAAACTCAGATTCAGAAAGTGGAGCCTGAGATCGTTCGCAAGGAGCAAGTATTCAATTTTAATTCACCAATCACAAAAAATATATATGCAATTGAAATCAATGATACTCAAAATGATATTTCAATAAAACCAGAAGAATAGTGCAAAAAGATCATGTTAAAATGGTGATTTGAATCACCAAATTAACCCTTTTAGTTTAATCGCACAACCACTTAAATATCTCATTAGTAAACCACAATCAATATCAGACACTTTAAATATCTTAATAGTAACTAGCAAAGGGCCTTAGATGATAGACCAAAGGCTTTAGACACCTTAACAGAAGAGGCTCAAGGGCCCTTCTCAAGAGAAGCACAAGTCTCTTCTCCTACAAGAGCCTCAAGAACACAATAGCAACAGCAATAGAGGCTCAAGGGCCTCACAAATCTTGCTAAGTATAGAGAGGGGAAGGCTCAAATCCCGAGGCAGCAAATCCTACCCCTTTCTCTCTCAGATTCTCTTTCTCTCTTCCCAAGCTTAGAATCAGATCAAACTCAAGTAGTGAGTAACTGGATCCACTACCCAGACCCACGAGGTGTAAGCGTGGGCAAGGGCATGGATGAGCGCATGTGGTGCGGCGTGTGCAGGGGTATGAGGTAAGGACCTGACCCCAGCGTTAGAAGGCAAACAGGAAATGTCACTTTTTGCCTTTATGCACCGTGGGGAGGCTTTCTCTTCACAATGTGGGACTATCCCACAGAGGTTCTTCGTGCAACGACTGCAAGAGGTGACGCCTCCAATTGAAGGTGAAGACATCATTGGTAGCTTCAATTAGCTGCCTGGGAAGGGACTTGGAGCTAGCTGCAACACCTAAGAGTAGTATCGTGGATGATTGTGGCCGAAGATCTGTAGCCGAGGTCGGACATAATGGTGGTAGTAGCAAAGCGATGACGAAGACCTAAAATAGAGAACACGGCCTCGTGGCCACGTTAGAGAAGCTCAGGAGGATCGTCAGTGGACGACGAATGCACTGGTGGTGGTTTCGTGGAGTGAGGGTGTGTGAAGTGTCTTGGCGAGGTCGAGGAAGGTGCATGAAGGTGATGGAGTTCGGTGGGTGGTTGCAGTGATCAATAACCCTAATGTTGTTAGGGCTTTTGGTCGCAGGGTGATGGCGAAGCTAATGGGCGTGGTGGCAGGTGTTTTGGTGTTGTGTGGCATGCGGAGGGCTTCGCAAGAGTATGGCTAGAGTTGGGGAAAGTGACAGTGGTAGGGTCGTGTGAGTGTGTAAATGTGGAGTTTAAGTGTGTGAGTCGGATCAGGGGAAGGTAAGGGGTCGAACTAAGGAGGTTGTAGATGAGAGGGCAGAGGTGATGCCGGGTATGATTGGCCGGAACTAGTGACAAAGGAAGCACCGGGAGAGAAAGGACGATGTCTGAAGGGGGAGGAAGCCCCTCGCAAGTGTGGCGAGGTGTAGACAACGGAGAGGAAGAACCTGCTGCCTATAGTACGTGGCAGCAGGAGAAGAGGTTGGAGTTGGGGGGTCACCGGAGACGAGTCTGGAGCAGGCCGGAGGTAGAGGAAGAAGGGTGATTCTGGGCCAAAAACTCGCTAAGGAGCGAGGTCTTGCAATGGGGGACCTTTCAAAGGTCTCAGGGCTAACTCCAAGCTTGGAAACAAGCTCGAAGAGCTTGAAATTTCAGGGAAAGAGATCCTTGATCTTGAGGAGTACGCACGAGCTCCTAGACGAGAATTGGAGTCTAAGACAAGGTTCAGATGATTGGGGAATCTCTTAAGATCATTCCTTCCAATTTTGGAAAGAATTGATCGAGAAATCAGGGAGCAATCCCAGATTGAAGGTTGGTGTGTTTGGGTTCACATTGTTAATGGCAACAGGTACCTTTTTAAAGAAAATGATGAGAAGTTAGGGGCTAAATGTAAAGATTTCAAAAGCTAGGGGCTTAAGTGTGAAAAATAGAGTTTAAATGGACTAAAATGCAAACTAGGTCAAGATAAACTTTGATTGGGCTCAAATTTTGGTACCAACCTAATTTGGACTCAAGAAATTTTATGGTGAAGTTGGATTTCAATTTTGACCAAGTTTGACTGAAAAATTTGCCTAGAGACCCAAATTAGGGTAGAACTCTATATATGACTTTGTTTAAGGTCAACATAGGTTCTGATGGTCAAATCAAGGATACCAAACCTCAAGGAATATTTTTCCATAAATTTTAGGAGATTTAGATGAATTTTATCCTGATCAAAACCTCTATAATTTAAGCAGGTCTGAAATTAGGGTTTTCGATGTTGTATTGGTTCTTAAAATGCATGAAACCCCGTTTCTGTCTGCATTGATGCACTTATCAGTCTTTAATACTCATTTGACCTCCATTTTACCACTAACAAACCCCTTGGTTATTCTGTGTTCATGATATGCTGTTAAAATTATAGAATTAGCCCTAGTTTCCTGTTCTCTTCTCAAAACAGCATGAAATGGAGTTATAATCCTCAGATGATTATGTAGGAGCATATATCTTTTAAACTTGACTAAAAGTGGCCAGTTAGGACCTATGAAGGAGTTTCCATCATACCCCCACCCCTAGCTTTTGCTAGTCCCTTAGCAAAAATCCTATGGATAAAAGTAGGTTTCTAAGTCGGATGTAATCGTCAGGATGCCTTACTAAGCTGCATCTCTATAAATTAGATCAAAATACCGACAAAAGGCCTAGAGGTACTCAAGTATCAACCAAGATCCAGACTTGACCAGCTTCAACTTGAGTCTGCCACGAAGGTTTCTAAGGCCCGCAAAAACTGATCAGAGGTTCGTTGACCCCAGCGGTTAAAGCACCCGTGCTTAAACGTAACATGCCAGGTTTAGTTTGCCAGTACATTTTTGTAGGAGAGAGATAGAGAACGATTTTTCATTTGGAGAGTTTTCTCTCTTTTCTTTTTATTTTTCCTTAAATATGACCTCGAATTGGCCCTAAACACGGTTTGTATCAGATTTCCTAACCCTACTATCAATCCTTGAAGGGTTCCTGGCAATTGATGCTTCGGGAAAGTACCGCTCATGGCAACCCCTAGAACCCTGGCTTTCGACACTTCAGGATAGTACCGTCCATGGCATTATGTAGCTAAATTCAGGCCCTAGCAATCGACATTTCGGGATAATCCCGCCCATGGCACCTGAACAAGCACAAGGTGCTTACATGCCCCCGGTAGGATATTTTGACATCCTAGGGGATAAGTGACCGGGTCGATCTTTCGCTTTTAAGTCGTTTGTAGTTTAATGTGGTGGAAAAATCGACTAATCAATTTTTAACAAGAAATAACCACTCGCAGAGGAGCGGGTCGTATCCACAGGGAGACAATAACGTATTAAAATTCGCGTCACTTAAAAATATTTGTTCGGAGTCAATTTGGACAAGAACCAAGCCAAGATTGCCTTTAGATTAAGGTTTAAGCAAGAAATAATGCTGAAATGGCAATTATGAGAAACTACAGGATATTTTCCGCAATGCAGAGTGAATAGAATATGAATAAAATCTGGCAATGGCAGAAAATGTAAATTTTAATCAACGCTTTACTGTAGCAAAACAGGGGAATTTTTCCCCGTTGTCTTGCGCGACGAGGAGCAGATGGCTGGGCGCGGGAAGCTCGGAGGAGGTCCCTTGGATCAAGGGCTTCGAATCGGTGGTGGCGGCGAGTCGCGCGGCGGTCGGAGGTGGCCGGACGAGCTCCAGCGGAGGTGCTGCAGGCGGTTGTGCGTGGGCGCGCGGAGGGTCTGCGGAGGGCGTTGGCGCGCGGAGGCGTGGCTGCGGTGGTCTGCAGGCGGGCGCTGGCGTGTGCTGTGGAAGCTGCAGAGGTCGGTTGTTGGTGGTTCTGCAGGCGGTTGTGCGTGGTCGCGCGGAGGGTCTGCGGAGGGCGCTGGCGCGCGGAGGCGTGGCTGCGGTGGTCTGCAGGCGGGCGCTGGCGTGTGCGGTGGAAGCTGCAGAGGTCGGTTGCTGGCGGTTTGCAGATGGCTGTGCGTGGGCGCGCGGAGGGTCTGCTGAGGGCGCTGGCGCGCGGAGGCGTGGCTGCGGTGGAAGCTGCAGAGGTCGGTTGCTGGCGATTCTGCAGATGCAGTGGTGAACGGCGTGGACTGCAGGCGGTTGTGCGTGTTTGAGCTGAAGGTTGACGGACGTGGGTGCGCTGAAGGTTCTGCAGGTGCGGGAAGGGGTCTGCAGGCGACTTCAGGCGTGTGCGGTGAAGTGAGCGGGTAACTTCAGACGTCTGGGAAATTTCCCAGACGTCTTAAGTTACTGAGAGGGTGGCTGATCAGTAGGTTGGTGACGGTGGTCGGCGATGACGGCGAGGGAGTTGCACGCTAAGGTGCTCACGGTAATGCGGGCGAGCTCCGGATGGCGGTGTGGCCTGTCACACCACACGCCCACGGTGGTGGAGACTCGCCGCCACGGTAGAGGCCGGCAGTGTGGAGTGGAAGAGAGAGGATCTCTCTGCACAGTGGTGGGTCGGTGGCGGAGGCCTGCTTTGCTCGGCTGCCTCCGTGCTCCTTTTGTAGTGGCATGAACAAATTTGAAATCAGCGGCCGACCAGATCCACCGTATCCGCTCCCCCTTGAATGGCTTTCACTGCATCACGCGGGCGTTGGAGCGGCAGCCAGCTGTTCTGAAAGAAGACGAATAAAGAAAATATTATTAAAATATTAGGGTTATTTATGTATAGACCCTCAACTTCTATGTTAATAAAAACAATATACCTAATTGGTTATCTAATTAGATGAATGCTATTCTAAGCTAATTCTAAATGCACTTAAGATATGAATGCAATGTATGGATTATGTAATTAGATTAAAACTATGAATTAATCTATTTACATCCTAATTTATACTAAATAAATGTTAGAATTAACCTAATGTGTAGGCACTTAAATACTTAAATAGCCCACAACTATGGGCTAATCAATAAGCACCGAGGACATGATATGTTATCATGTATCTTCGAGGGGAATTTCCCACCTCTCTACACCGAGAACTCGTCCAATCAACTTGTGTTGTTGAGCCGCTCCTAAGCTAGATCTTCGAGATGGCTTTTAAGAACAGAACACTTTTGGCATGATTTTCTTTATTAAGCGTACTGAACCAGACTTAGTGTGTGATTTTTGGGTGCTTAGGTTACCAGGTCCCGCAAACTTGAGGGTAGGCAATGGGGTTGAATAATCCTTAAGCCTTAGACCTACTACATCAACTTCGTACTTTCCTCAACCACTTGAGGACTAATCCGGATCTTAACAAATACGTGAGTGTTTAAACCCAAAAATAGATCCAAGAGGCCTAAGGTCGGTACTTGTCACTAATCTCCTAAGTTTTAGCCATCCAGGTCTTAATTCATCATCAAATCCAACCTAGAAGTTAGCTAAGTTCCATACTCAATTTTAAGGGACTAACTCATTTTCTTCTCTTTTTGTTTACTCCTTTTTCTATTTCTTTTCTTTTCTTTTCTTTTCCTCTTCTCTTTTCATTCAGTTCAAAGTGACCTCTCCTTTCTCCTTTTCTCCTCTCTTTTTTTTCTCACTATTTTTTTTTTGAATGAAACCCTTCCCTGCATTGATTTTCACAACGTTTTGCACTTTAATACCCCCCTATGCCTAAGATTTGCAATGTCCTCATTGTAAATTAGGTGGGTTCGAGTTCAATTCAAATCGTACATTAGAACAGGTGGGTGGTTGATAAATGCTAGTTTATCATCATTCTTATGCAATAAAATAAACCTAGCTCTTAGGATTTTACTCTGCAAACGGGTTTTTTGGGATGCATTTAGGCATTAATTAGGTTAGGCACGCATTGCACTCTTTGTTGTCTTTTCAATGTGTTTGTATGAGTGTTAGTGATATATAGATTGCCAGGTCCCTAGAACCCTAGCACTCAGGAAGGAAACTGGTGAAGGAGAAGCTCTCACCAGCTGGAACATAGCTTAATCCAGCTCACCATAGCTGGAATTCAGCTCACCTAAACTAGGGTTAGCTCATCCTAGCTACATTCAGCTCATCTCAGCTGAATGGCAGCTCAAGAGAGCTCATCTTAGCTTACCCTAGCTCAGGTCAGCTCAGATCTAGCTCAACTTAGTTGAGTTTAGCTCATCTTAGCTCCCATTAGTCCATAGGGAGCTCTAGCTAGCTCAGCTAAGTTAACTAGAGTTCACCCCAACTCAGGTCCAGCTACATCCAACTCCACTCAACTCCAGCCAGCTGAAGATGACTTCATTTCAGCTTAGGAAGCTCAAGTCTAGCTCCCGGGGACTCATCTTAGTTCAACTTAGTTGAGTTAAACTACCTTAGCTGCCTCAACCAGCTTGATCCTCCCCGTGAGCACCAAACCCAGCTCATCTCAGCTCATTATGGTAGAATCCAGCTTACTTTAGCTTGGCTTAGCAGCTAGCAAAAAACTAGCAAGCTAAGCCAGCTAGTGTAGCTCCACGCCACCCTCTTCAGCTGCTGCCAGCCCCAGTTCAAGTTCCAGACTTCTCCTCAGCTCCTCTCTTCAAACCCTAGCTCACATTACCTACTCCTCTACTCTATTACTAGCTAAGCTAGCTTAGCTTAGCTAAACTCCAGCTCCCTTGGCCATCCACCACCTACAACTTAACCCTAACTAGCTCCACCAAGTAAGCCCACCTAAGCTTCCCCCTAAGCTACCCTACTTCACCTCAACTTGACGCCAACAAGACACACCTCCTCAACTCACACCATCACCAAAAGACACCATGAAAATGGTGCCAAAAACCACCTCCAACCACCTTAGTTTTTGGCGCCAACTCTCCCTTCTTCCCAACCATCCATCTAACACCTAAACCCATCCTAACCCTTCCTAACTTGGTGCCAAAAATGACATTCTAGAAGACACCCATGTTGGCGCCAATTTGTAGTGTCTCTCCACCACCAAAAGCCACCAACATGACCATAACTACCCCCCTCCCAACCCTTCATTTGGCGCCAACTAACCTTAGCCCTAGGATCAACCTAACTACCCATAACCACCACCTAAACACATCCTAGCCATCCACCTAACCCACGCCTACTACCCCCCTCTCCACCTCTATAAATACCCATCATATTCCACCAAAAAAATTAACCCTTGGCTAGAATTTGTCTACCTACATTTCCACCTACATAGAAGGTCAAGAGAAGAAGAAGAAGATTAAGGGGATACTCTATTTGCTTGGTGCCTTCCCCTCTTCTCTTCTCACTTGTGCTCACGCCAGCCAAGGAAGGGAGCTAGGCATTGGAGGACAACCTAGGGCACACGCCTACCCTAGGAAGTGGAGGATTTGAGGGTGGTACACTACCACCCTTGAAGGACGAATCAAAGGTGGTCCACACCACCTTAGGAGAAGCCTTTGAAGGTGGAATTCCATCCACGTTGGAGGAGTCAAGCACGCCCCCCTTGGGCTTGCTAGGAGTTCATCAACTAGGAGAAGCTTTGCAAGAAGAAGGAGCTCTTTTTGATTGCGAGAGCAGCCGCAATTGGAGCAAGAGCCTTTCCATCTTCACCATCATTTTAGAGGATAACTATTTTTATTTTATTTTTGCACTCTCAGTTATAGTAGTTGAAGCATTTCTCTACTAGGTTTTTGTGTAAAATAATTCCTCATTTTTATTAAAGTTGCCTTCTTCGCAATTTTGTCGCATTTGATTACTTTTGTTCTAGCACTCTTCACTCCCTCTTCCTAATTACTCTAGGCCTCCACATGCCTAAAGTGAGCTTAGGGAGAGGCTCTACTTGTCACCTTAGTAGTAGTATAGTGGATTAGGTGTTAGTTGTTTCCAGATCTCTCCAAAATTCGTATTGCCATTATTTCAAAAATCCTTAAAAATTATATATCTAAAAAGAACAAAAAGAAAGTTGAGTTTCATTTCAGAGCAAGAAACTTGAATTTTGCAAAATATTGCCTCCTTGGATGACCCTAGATACTCCCCTATCTAGGTTACAAATTTTAAAAGCGAACGGATTTACGGGTTGTAGCGATTTAAAACCCTTGACTTAAAAATCACGTAATTTTTCGTATAACTTTTTGGCGCCATTGCCGGAGAGGCACGACTTTGCAAATTATTTTTCTCATGCTTGAAGTGGATCTCATCCCCTTGCCTCTCTTCTTTCTTGTGTGTGCAGGAACTACAGGAAGATAGCGAGAATTTGGAAGCGAGAGCTCAAAGTTCCTTTTCTTCCCACGATTCTAGGTTGGTTTCTTCTTTCCTATCACACTTAACCTAAAAGACTACCAAATACACTAAACTTGACTTTCAGGACCTTAAATATCAAATTTTGGTCGAGTGATACCTTTAAAACCCATTGTTTGGTTGACTACCCCATTAAATACCACTCTACCTTAAGTGCAGCGTTCTATTTTTTTGGATTCAGACTTCTGTTCGGATTTGAAAAATCAATTTCAAACACCACAGGCCTCCTAAAATCTTGAAATATCACCTAGGGATTCCAAATCAAGTTGGAAACATCTGTTCCAAATTTCAGATCAATTGACTTTGTATTTAATTTTTAAAATTTTGTGGACTACAGAGGGGTCACACCCTTTATTCTTCCTATTTTGTTACTATTCGCAAATTTTTAGATTTTTTCTGATTAGCCAATTTTTATGAAAGTTAGCTTTATGGAATCCTTGTAAAATTCTACACGTCATATAACATCATCAAAATTTTTTGTGGCCGGTGGTGGTACAGAAAGTCCAAAATACCCACGGATATCATTTTTGGACTTTGACACTAGCACAAATAAAAATTCAAAACAAATATCAAAAAAATTCCTAAAATCGTAAAATTTTTTTTTTTGGAATTGTTGTTTGATTTTCTTCAAAGTAGTGGTGTTGTTTGACTTTTTTAGACCACTACTTAATACATAAAGCCTAAAAATATTTCATTCGTAGTAATTTTCTGTCTTAGGGACAATTGGCTTAGAGTTTCTGTCTTTCTTTTTAGAGACTCACATTAAAGGAAATTAACCATCACCAATACAACTTGTTTTTCCTTTGATTGTGGAGTTTCAAACTTGTTTGAAAATTTAAAAGAGAAATCCTAAAATACATTGAATTAAATCAAATCCTAAAAGACAAAAATACAAGAAATTGTGTGACAACTTACTTTTTAATTGGAACCACTTTCCAATTCCTGCACACACACACAAAAAATTGAAATAACAGGGCAATAACCCAATCAATGCCCTCCACATTCCATGTGCACTTTACTATCCTAGACCTAATTAAAATTTGTAGCAACTTAACTCCTAAGGTTTCATTAACTTAGGCATGCTAACTAGATCTCAAGTTCTCTTTAGTTGATATCAATTCTATCATCTGTATTTGGTATTCAGGCTGAGGGGCCGTGTCAAACAACTAGGTGCGGGATTGTACAAGCACCTGGGATTTTCCTAGGAAACGCTTGGGCCCAAACCTCCTCTTAAACAACTTGGCTAGATTTGTTGACAAAAAGGGTATTCACTAGTGATTACTTATTTCCTAGGTAGACCAAGTCTTAGGTTAAATTTTTAGGGAGTCACACTTAAGTTAGGTCTAGAATTTGTTGAACGAATTGCACAGTTTCTCTCATCCCCATCTCTTTTCTTCCCCTCCAATTCTTCCCAAAAAAAAGTGCATACATGGGCGAAGGTCCCAAAAATCACATCTTGAGGGACCATCTGATTTTGCCCCCTGCACTAGAAAATCTTTGTTTTCTTCTCTTTCGTCATCTAAAAATATGGAAAACCTGGGAAATCGACAAAAAAATTTTGCTTTCGCTTCTAATCGGTCAGCTAACCCACAAGGTGACTTCCCCATCCCTAACCTCCCTCATCTGGAGCAACTAGAAATTCCTGCAGGGCCAGGTGACCCTCAAATCCAAACTCAAAATACAAATCCCTTTGCCTTTATGGTCGACCATTTGGTTTGGCTACAACAAAATCAAGAGAATTTGGCTAAGACTGTGACGAACCTAGCTAACCAAGGGCAAAATCCACCACCCCACCAACAGCCTGTCGTTCCTCTTAAGGATTTCTATGATCCTTCTAACTATGAGGAAAGACCTGGGGTGGTCATACCACAAGGAAATTTTGATATCAAACTAGCTATTCTAAACCTGATCAAACATTTTCATGGTCTTCCAGGAGAGGATCCTTTTTGTCATCTCGAGGAATTAACTGTCCTCGCTCAAACCACTCATTCCCGCAATGTGCAAGAAGACGTGTGGTGGATGAGACTTTTTCCGCTCTCTCTAAAAGATAAAGCTTCACACTGGTTTAAAACGGTTGGGCCCCCAATCACCACCTGGCAACAATTAAAGAGCGCTTTTCTAAAAAAATTTTTCCGATTGGTTGAACTAACGCTTTAAGAAGATCCATAATGACCTTTCAACAAAAAATTGGTGAACCCCTCCATGAAGCCTGGGAAAGATTCCAATAACTTTTAAGAAGTTATCCCCACAATGAAATTCCGCAATGGCAGTTGATTAGCCTATAGTTGTGGGCTATTTAAGTATTTAAGTGCCTACACATTAGGTTAATTCTAACATTTATTTAGTATAAATTAGGATGTAAATAGATTAATTCATAGTTTTAATTTAATTACATAATCCATGCATTGCATTCATATTTTAAGTGTATTTAGAATTAGCTTAGAATGGCATTTATCTAGTTAGATAACCAACTAGGTACATTATTTTTATTAACATTAAAGTTGAGGGTCTGTATATAAATTGCCCTAATATTTTAACATTATTTTCTTTATTCTTCTTCTTGCAGGAACGGCTGGCTGCCTCTCCAACGCCGAACGGCCGCAGTGAAGAACCCATTCAAGGGGGAGCGGATGTGGTGGATCTGGTCAGGTGGATGATTTCAAATTTGTGCAGGCCACTACAAAAGGAGGGAGGCAGCCGAGCTCGGGAGGCCTCCACCACCGACCCACCACTGTGCAGAGAGACCTTCTCTCTTCCACTCCATACTGCCGGCCTCAACTGTGGCGGCGAGTCTCCACCACCGTGGGCGTGTGGTGTGACAGGCCACACCGCCATCCGGAGCTCGTCCGCATCACCGTGAGCACCTTAGCGTGCATCTCCCTCGCCGTCGTCGCCAACCACCACCACCGCAGCTACTGTTCAACCACCCTTTCAGTAACTTAAGACGTCCGGGAAATTTCCCGGACGTCTGAAGCTACCCGCTCACCTGCACCCACTCGCCTGCGTCCCCATCTGAAGTCCACCCGCTCACCTCCAACAGCCCACGCCCTCCTCAACCTACAGCACTCTCCAACCGCACCCGCTCTTCCCCGCGCCTGCAGCCCACGCCATCCTCCCATGCCTGCAAACCAGCGCACACCTCCTCCCGCTCCTGCAGACCAATGCACACATTCTCCTGTGCCTACAGACCCGCGCACAGCTGCAGAACTCCAACCGCCCTTCACCCGCGCCTGCAGTGCCATTCACCCGCACCTGCAGTGCCCTTCACCCGCGCTCCCGTGCCCCCAGCTGCTCCCGTGCCCTCTGCCAACAGGCAACGTGCCCACGCCAGCCGCAGCAGCATGCCCACGCCAGCCGTAGCAGCCACCCACGTAGCAGCAGCAGCCACCCACGCAGCAGCAACACGCGGCAGTCTTCACGCCAACAGGCCACGCACGCTCACCGGCTGCAGCACCTCCGTCGGAGCTCGTCCGGCCACCTCCGGCCACCGCGCGACACACCGCCACCACCGCTTCGAAGCCCTCGGTTCAAGGGACTTCCTCCGAGCTTCCTGCGCCCAGCCATCCGCTCCTCGTCGCGCAAGACAAAGGGGAAAAATTCCCCTGTTTTGCTACAGTAACATGCCAATTAGAAATTATATTTTCTGCCATTGTCACTTTCTAATCATATTTTATTGATTCTGCATTGCGGAAAATATCCTCTAGTTTCTCAAAATTGCTATTTCAGCATTGTTTCTTGCTTAAACCTTAATCTGAAGTCAATTTTGGCTTGATTCTTGTCCAAACTGACTACGAACAAACATTTTTAACTGGTGCGAATTTTAATACGTCATTGCCTCCCTGTGGATACGACCCGCTCCTCTGCGAGTGGTTATTTCTTCTTAAATATTGATCAGTCGATTTTTTCCACCACATTAAACTGCAAACGACATAAAAGCGAAAGATTGACGAGTCAGCAGTTAGTGTAGATCTTCTATCATGGATTAGAAGATCAATTAAAGAGATTTGTGGATGCCTCATGTGGGGGAAATTTCCTTAATAAAGATGCCGAAAGTGCCTATCTCCTCTTTGAAGAAATGAGTGAACACTCATTTAATATGACTTCAATGGACACTTTTAGTCAAACTCCAAACCCCAGACACGGAGTCAAGGAAATTGACTCCAAATCCACCTTTGTTCCAGTCACTCAGGATGATCTATATATGTTAGCTCAACGACTGGACCAAATGCAAATTCACCAAAAAAAATGGAAAAGCTCATAAACAAACAAGCTCCACACCTTCATGCTCCACCCTTTAACTCTCCAACACTAACACTCAACTTCTCTGAAGAGAAAATCTGCACAATATAGATACCATACCTGCTGGTCAACAATTTCCAGTTGATTTTCCACAAGATTTGAGTGGGAATTTTGATTATTTGGATCAAAATATTCTTGATCCCACCACGAAAAATATTTATGCTCTCCAGGAGCAATTTAGAAACCCCTCCAACAATTACAATCAGAACTGGAGGACCAACCCGAATCACTCATGGAAAAACCTAAACCTGATTCCATTTCCCAAACAAAATCATTTTGGGAATTATGGGTAACCTGCATATCAACCTGGACCATCCTAGGAAGATATTAATACTCAGGTCATGAAAACTCTGCAGGGCATGCAGAATCAAATGACAAAGTAACCCGTATGATTACCAACTTGCAACAATAAGTTGAGGTTACTTCTGATCATCGACCTGCTGTGAATTTACCTTCCCAACCCATGCCTAACCTGAATAATCAACGAGATCAATTCCAAGGTGGATATCCCAGTCAACCCATTCAACCAGCACCTCAGCATCCCCCAGGTTTCAATAACAATCTTGCTTCCCGTCCTCATCCTAGAAACAACCAGACTGCAAATGCAATTACCCTGAGAAACAGGAAAACCACTCAAGACCCCCTGCCTATTAAAGAAACTCATTTCAATGAAAAATAGATCACCGCTTCCCCATCTTCCTCTAACACTGTTCAGGAACCTAATAATGCAAAACAAGAAGACCCTGCACCATTTCCACAAGCCCTCCATTCTTCACAAAATAAGAAAAAGAAGAAATCCGAGTCCACTAATAAGGAATTAATGGATTCATTTGGGCAAGTTGAAATTAACATCCCTCTCTTAAATGCCATAAAATACATCCATGTCTATGCAAAATTTCTAAGGGATTTGTGTACCCCAAAAAGGCAACCCAGAAATTTAGGAAAGGTGATCCTACCTAAGACAATCAGCTCAGTTGTGTAGAGCCGACTACCTCTTAAAAGAAAAGATCCAGGCGCCCCCCTGATTCAAGTTATCATTAATGATACTTCTTTTGATCGTGCCTTGTTGGATCTCGGTGCCTCAATTAATCTTATCCCCATAATTGTTTTTAAGGAATTTAAGATCGAAGAATTAAAGCCTGTTGAGGTTACTCTTCAATTAGCAGACCAATCTACAATTAAACCAAGGGGAATTGCTGAGGATGTCCTTGTCTGGGTAAAAAATTATTTATTTGCAATAGACTTTTTAGTCCTGGATATAGAGGTACCAGAAGCATTAAAGTTTGCCCCTATAATTCTTGGAAGACCATTCTTAGCCACCACCCACGTAAATATTGATTGTGATTCTAGTAAAATGAAGATCATGTGTGGCGGTGAATCTGTAACCCTAGATATTTTCCAAGCTTCTAGGAGGTTTCAAGAACCTGATTTCTTTGATGACTCGGATTCGAAAATGGAAAATATAGTGGAGGAAACTTTGCAGATTTCACATTTAGGTTCCTGAACAATTCACTTCCTCTCACCCTTCCACCCTAACCACACATTCAGCTAACACTCTAGCTGACCCTTTCACTCTCACTTCACCACTAACACAAAAAGCATAAATTCTTTCGGAGCCGGGCCCACAACTGGAATTAAAACCCTTGCCCGACTCCCTTAAATATGTTTTCCTGGGTCCAAATCAAACCCTGCCCTTGATTATAAATTCTGGACTTACTAGGGCACAAGAATACAAACTTTTCCAGGTTTTGAGTAAATATAGAAAAGTTATTGGCTGGACCCTTTCTGATTTTAAGGGTATCCATCTGTCCTACTGTATACATCGTATCTATTTAGGGGATGATTCTCGCCCCTCCCACCAACCACAAAGGCGCTTGAACCCTAAAATGTAGGAGGTGGTAAAAAAGGAGATTATTAAGTGACTTAATGACAATATCATCTACCCCATTTCTGACAGCTCCTGAGCTAGTCCAACACAAGTAGTGCCCAAAAAGGCTGGACTAACGATTGTCACCAATGACACTGGGAAGAATATAGCCACTCGAATCTCTTCTTCTTAGCGTGTGTATTGATTACAGAAAATTAAACACTGCCACTAAGAAGGACCATTTTCCACTCCCCTTTATTGATTAAATCTTGGAGCGATTAGCCGGACAGGATTTTTACTATTTTCTAGATGGTTATTCAAGCTATAATCAGGTAGCGGTTCATCCTGAGTAGCAGGACAAAACAACTTTCACTTGCCTCTTCAGAACCTTTGCTTTCCAAAGAATGCCCTTCGATCTTTACAATGCACCTACGACTCTTCAAAGGTGTATGCCTGCAATATTTTCGGACCTGGTAGGTGAATGCTTAGAAGTCTTTATGGACGACTTCTCTGTTTTTGGAGATTCTTTTGACCATTATCTCAAGAACCTTGAAAGAACTCTCCAAAAATGCATAGAAGTCAATCTAGTCCTCAGTTGGGAAAAAAGTCATTTCATGGTCCAGGAAGGTATTATCCTGGGCCATGTTATTTCGAAACAAGGAATTGCGGTAGATAAAGCAAAAATCGATGCTATATCTAAGCTCCCACCGCCCACTACTGTAAAACAGATCATATCCTTTTCGGGTCATGTGGGTTTCTACCGTAGATTCATACAAAATTTTTCCCAAATCTCCAAGCCGTTAAGTCATCTTCTTACTAAAGACTAGCCATTCGATTTTAATGATAAATGCCTGGAGAGTTTTTTGAGGTTGAAGAAGGAAGTTACCGAGACACCAATTTTGCAGGGACCTAATTGGAATAGTCCCTTTGAATTAATGACAGATGCCTCAGATTTTGCTATGGGGCCCGTTCTAGGGCAAAGAATTGGCAAGAAGCCCGTTGTGATCTATTATGCTAGCAAAACTCTTGATGATGTACAGCGGAATTACACGGTTACTGAAAAAGAACTTCTTGCCATTATATTTGCCCTAGAAAAATTTAGATCTTATATTTTGGGGTCACATGTCACTATATATATTGACCACTCAGCACTTAAATATTTGCTGACAAAAAAAGATGTGAAACCCCACCTTATCCGTTGGATCCTATTGCTCCAAGAATTTGACCTGGAAATCAAGGATAAGGTGGGATCGCAAAATGTAGTGGCCGACCATCTCTCTCGTCTTATGACGAATGACATAATGAACCCCCTGATCAATTCCCTAATGAAAGTATTTTAGCTTCCACCACCCTCCCTTGGTTTGCGCCCATCGCGAACTATTTAGCAACGGAACGAATCCCCACTGATTAGCCAAAAACAAAAAGGGATAAGTTCTTTGCTGACATTAAACACTATTTTTGGGAGGAGCTCGACCTTTTCCGCATTTGTGCTGATCAGGTCATTCGACAATGTGTCCCTGATTCTGAAATCCATGATATTCTGACACATTGTCATTCAATGGCTTGTGGCAAACATTTTTTGGGCAAGAAAACTACAGCTAAAATCCTTAATGTGGGATTCTTTTTGCCCAGCTTGCACAAAGATGCTCATAATTTTGTTCGGTCGTGTGTGTTGCCAGAGCATCGGCAACATGACTCGGAAGGATATGATGCCCCTTAATCCTATTTTAGAGGTTGAAATTTTCAATGTATGGGGAATTAACTTCATGGGACCATTCATCAACTCTGGTGGGTATTTATATATACTAGTCACAGTCGACTATGTTTCTAAGCGGATCAAAGCAATACCCACCTACATTATCACCGTGTGATTGTCAGATTTCTTAAGAAGAATATTTTTTCAAGATTTAGCATTCCTAAGGACATAATCAGCAATGGAGGCTCACATTTCACTCACTCACAATTCCGTCACCTTTCTAAATATGAGGTTAATCACAAAATTTCCACACCTTATCACCCCCAAACAAATGGCCAGGCAGAAGTTTCTAACCGGGAAATCAAAAATATTTTACAAAAGACGGTTAGGCCCGACCGTAAAGACTGGTCCACCAAATTAGACGACGCTTTATGGGCCCACCGTACCGCTTTTAAAACCCTGCTAAGCATGTCTCCCTTCCTTCTGATTTTTGGGAAAGCATGTCATTTCCCGATAGAACTAGAATATAGGGCTTTTTAGGCAATAAAATAATTAAACATGGATTTATCTGACGTCGATATCCATAGAAAACTACAATTACCTGAATTGGAAGAATTACGTAATTTTTTGTATGAAAACGTGCGGATTTATAAAGATCGAACAAAGAAATTTCATGATAAATACATTGTTCGGAAACACTTTGACGTTAATCAATGCGTTTGGCTTTTCGATGCAAGATTACGTGTTTTTCCTAGAAAATTAAAATCCAAATGGACTGGCCAATTTATTATCCTAGAAACATATCTGTATGGCGCTGTTGATCTTTTCGACCCTAAAACTAATACAACTTTTCAAGTCAACGACCAGCAATTAAAGCCCTATTTTGATCATACCTCAAATCTTCCATCTGAATCTTTTGATTTCACCAAACCAACCACAGTTGATCACTGATGCACAATACGCCCGGCTGAATGGCATAAAAGATAGCACTGAATGGGAGGTAACCCATCATTTTCTTTCTTCTTTTTTTCTTTTCCCCAGGTTTTGACTATTTTAAATCCGATCGCCTTTTCTTAAAGTAATCCCTCTTTCCTTCCTAATGCATGAGGACATTGCATATCTTAAGCATGGGGTGTGTTTTTAAAATTTTGACGATCAAATTAGGATTTTCAAAACCTAAAAACATGCATTTTTCTTTAGTTATTTTTATTTTCTGGCATGCATACCCAAAAAAATAAAAATATTGAAAACTATTTGAGGAAAATTTTGAAATCGGGACTAAGGTTGAAAAACTCACTTTTGGTATAATGGGATTTAATCTTTAACAAACTAAGGATAAGGATACGAATCTGATCATTAGAATCATAGGGTCTATTTTTAGACTACATCAGATATCCTTCTCCAGAATTTCACCTGAACTCATGATAGTTCAGGTGACTTGATCCTCTTTTGTAATATGGAAAGTATTTGGCTTAGTTTCTGATTCAAAAACTTGCATTTCTTGCAAAACTTCCTGTGTCAAATTTCACACACAAACCGACACCTAAAAATCACTAAAAATTAGAAAAACCCCCCTTGTTTAGACTCAGTAAAAGTCTGAAGTAGATCATTGGTTTGAGTTCCCACCGTCGAGAAGGAGGAAAATACCTCCTTTGAGGATGAGATGTCAACATGTTACCGCCTCGATGCTGCTCCATATCTATATTTCATATCTTTAGACGGAGCATTAAAGCGAATTTTAGCAGCTCAAGTGTCTTGGACGGTGCTCTACCTGTAGTGTCGGAGCAAGAGCTTGCATTTGCTTGAAGCACCCCTTTACACCGCATTGTGTTTTGGGGTTGTGAACTCTTGGGTGTTGTCATGGACAGTGCTATCTCGAAGTACTGACATTAGAGCCCCCTCGAGAATTGGTAACGGGAATGATAATCTCAACACATCTATTGTAAGAGTAAGCTAGAAATAAGCATGGGGGACAAAAAAAAATTTAAACAAAAACCACGCCCTTATAAATGTTGATTTTTCACAAGCATAGACACAAGGTTTTAAATGTTATTGCAAGTTGAAAATTAGATTCAAGAGCCAGAAAAATTCTAAAATCAAAATTTCAAGTCATCTGAAGTAACAAGGGGTTAATCGGTGAAATTTTTGGAGGATATATTCATCCCATTTTTGTCCAATTTTTGGATCCGAAAATGAATTCTGATGTTTATCTTTAACAAATCCCGTACCTCTTGTATTTAAAATAAACAAGGTCAGATAAACTTTTTTTCTCCTCAAAAGTAAAGAAAATTAGATTTCCTAAAAATTTCATTTTGTAAAAATTAAAGTTTTGCTAAGAGACTAGCAAAAGATAAGCATGGGGGTGTAATAAACGCTAGTTTATCATCATTCTTATGCATTAAAACAAACCTAGCTCTTAAAATTTTGCTCTGCAAATGGATTTTTTGGGCTGCATTTAGGCATTAATTAGGTTAGGCATGCATTGCACTCTTTGTTGTATTTTTAATGTGTTTTTGTGAGTGTTAGGGATATACAGACTGCCAGATCCCCAGAACCCTAGCACTCTGGAAGGAAACTGGTGAAGGAGAAGCTCTCACCAGCTGGAAGTCAACTTGATGCAGCTCACCATAGCTAGAATTCATCTTACCTGAACTAAAGTTAGCTCATTCTAGCTCCATTCAGCTCATCTCAGTTGAATGACAGCTCAAGAGAGCTCATCTTAGCTTACCCTAGCTCAGGTCAACTCAGATCCAACTCAACTTAGCTGAGTCTAGCTCATCTCAACTCCCTTTAGTCCATAGGGAGCTCTAGCTAGCTCAGCTAAGTTGACTAGAGTTCACCTCAGCTCATGTCCACCTACATCCAGCTCCACTCAACTCCAACCAGCTAAACATGACTTCATTTCAGCTCAAGAATCTCAAGTCTAGCTCCCGGGGACTTAGCTTAGCTCAACTCAATTGAGATAAGCTACCTTAGCTGCCTCAACCAGCTTGATCCTCCCCAGGAGCACCAGACCCTGCTCACCTCAGCTCATTATGGTAGAATCCAGCTTACTTTAGCTTGGCTTAGCAGCTAGCAAAAAACTAGCAAGCTAAGCCAGCTAGTATAGCTCCACGCCACCCTCTTCAGCTGCTGCTAGCCCCAGTTCAAGTTCCAAACTTCTCCTCAGCTCCTCTCTTCAAACCCTAGCTCACATTACCTACTCCTCTACTCTATTACTAGCTAAGCTAGCTTAGCTTAGCTAAACTCCAGCTCCCTTGGCCATCCACCACCTACAACTTAACCCTAACTAGCTCCACCAAGTAAGCCCACCTAAGCTTCCCCCTAAGCTACCCTACTCCACCTCAACTTGACGCCAACAAGACACACCTCCTCAACTCACACCATCACCAAAAGACACCATGAAAATGGCGCCAAAAACCACCTCCAACCACCTTAGTTTTTGGCGCCAACTCTCCCTTCATCCCAACCATCCATCTAACACCTAAACCCACCTAACCCTTCCAAACTTGGCACCAAAAATAACCTTCTAGAAGACACCCAAGTTGGCGCCAATTTGCGGTGTCTCTCCACCACCAAAAGCCACCAACATCACCATAACTACCCCCCTCCCAACCCTTCATTTGGCACCAACTAACCTTAGCCCTAGGATCAACCTAACTACCCATAACCACCACCTAAATACATCCTAGCCATCCACCTAGCCCATGCCTACTACCCCCTCTCCACCTCTATAAATACCCATCATATTCCACCAAAAAAATTCACCCTTGGCTACAATTTGTCTATCTAAATTTCCACCTACATAGAAGGTCAAGAGAAGAAGAAGAAGAAGAAGAAGATTAAGGGGATACTCTGTCCCCTTGGTGCCTTCCCCACTTCTCTTCTCTCTTGTGCTCATGCCAGCCAAGGAAAGAAGACAGGCATTGGAGGACAACCTAGGGTACACACCTACCCTAGGAAGTGGAAGATTTGAGGGTGGTACACTACCACCCTTGGAGGAGGAATCAAAGGTGGTCCACGCCACCTTAGGAGAAGCCTTTGAAGGTGGAATTCCATCCACCTTGGAGGAGTCAAGCACACCTCCCTTGGGCTTGCTAGGAGGAGTTCATCAACTGGGAGAAGCTTTGTAAGAAGGAGCTCTTTTTGATTGCGGGAGCAGCCGCAATTCGAGCAAGAGCCTTGCCATCTTCAGGATCATTTTAAAGGATAACTATTTTTATTTTATTTTCGCACTTTCAATTCTAATAGTTGCAGCATTCCTCTACTAGGTTTTTGTGTAAAACAATTCCTCATTTTTAGTAATGTTTCCTTCTTTGCAATTTTATCGCATTTGATTACTTTTATTCTAGCACTTTTCACTCCCTTTCTCTAATTACTCTAGGCCTCTACGTGCCTAGAGAGAATTTAGTGAGAGGCTCTACTTGTCACCTTAGTAGTAGTATAGTGGATTAGGTGTTAGTTGTTTGCAAATCTCTCCAAAATTCGTATTGGCATTATTTCAAAAATCCATAAAAATTATATCTTTAAAAAGAATAAAAAGAAAGTTGAGTTTCATTTCAGAGCAAGAGACTTGAATTTCGCCAAATATTTCCTCCTTGGATGACCCTAGATGCTCTCCTATATAGGTTACAAATTTTAAAAGCAAACAAATTTATGCATTGCAGCGATTTAAAACCCTAATCTCAAAAACCACGTAATTTTTTGTATCAGTGGTGAACGAGTCAGACTAACTGTTGTGAACGATTTCTAGCTCTAATACAAGTATCAAAGGTGGAGTCGGCTATTCTAATGGACGAACCCTAAAGTGCAATATTAATTCAGCAAAGAGATATGTCAGGAAGGTTTTGGGTTTTTCAAAGATGACGGGTTGCCTCCTGTTAAGCGCTAAGCTTAAAGCCATCAGCCAAGCACAATGAAGCTTAAAGAGAATGGAGATCAAAAGATACTGTAGCCAGATTTGAGTCGGTGAGTTTGAAGAACAGTTTGAGTCTTTGACCGTTCATGACAAAAGTTTCTGAGTCTTAGCTGAGTTCAATGATTTCGACCGCTCCATTTCCAAATACTCGTCTTACAAGGAATGGTCTAATTCATTTTGATCTAAGTTTTCCTAGGAAGAGCTTGAGTTTGGCATTAAAGAGTAATACTTTTAGCCAAGATAGAAAGATTTTCGTGAGATGTGCTTGTCATGAAAGGCTTTCACCCGCTCTTTGTAGATTCGCGAGTTCTCATACGTGTTATTGCGTAGTTCCTTGATCTCGCTCAATTGCAACTGGTAATGGATTCCAGCCTTCAAAAGATCTAGATTACACTTTTATACTGCCCAGTAGGCTTTGTGCTCCATTTCTATGGGGAGGTGACATGACTTCCCATACACAAGTCTGAAAGGAGATATACCTAATTGGGTCTTATGGGTAGTCCTATAGGCCCACAAGGCTTCTAGAAGGTGGGCAGACCAATCCTTCTTGTTAGACCGAATAGTGACCTGAAGGATCTTCTTGATCTCCCTGTTTGACAGTTCAGCCAATCCATTAGTCTGGGGGTGATAAGGAGTCGAGATACGATGCGACACCCTGTACTTTTTCATCAGGGATTGGAAGTGCACATTTGTAAAGTGGGTCCCTCCATCAAGATGATAGCTCATGGAATACCGAATCGAGAAAAAATGTATTGATGAATGAATTTAATCATAACTTTATGATCACTGGTTCGGGTTAGGATGGCTTCGATCCATTTGGACATGTAGTCTACGGTTAGGAGAATGTATTCGAAACCATTGGATTTTGGAAAGGGGCCCATAAAGGCAATCCCCCAGATGTCGAAGATTTACTACACAAGAATCGGCTGTAAAGGCATCATGTCACGTTAGCTCATGTTGCCTAAGGTTTGGCAACGAGTGCATGCCTTACAATAGTCGTGGGCATCTTTGAAAATCGTGGGCCAATAGAATCCACACTGGAGTACTTTTGCTATGGTCTTGTGTCCAGAAAAGTGACCACCGCAGGCCTAGTCGTGGCAAAAGGACAAAATGTCATTGATCTCAAATTCCGGAACACATCTTCTGATGATTTGATCAGCACCGATGTGGAATAGATATGGATCTTCCCACATAAAGCATTTGGCATTCAAAAGTAATTTGTCTTTCTTGGCTTTTGGCCAATCAGATGGAATCTGATGCGATGCCAAATAGTTCACCATATCAGTATACCACAGAAGTTCCGTCTCGATTGTCAAGAGGTGCTTGATGTAAACACATTTACACTACTTAAGATGTCTATTTATGCATGTTCTTAAACAAAGGATTGCATTTCATGATATAAATATTGCATAACATGCATCATCTTGCATTTAGAGTAGTTTGAATAAAAAGGAGGTTAATTGTCTCCTTTTATATGCTTGGATAGGGAAAACATTTTATTAGGGCCTCGGATCAAAGATAAAACCGTATGGATGTGATTAGGGCAACGATTGGAGTTCAACGACACCAAGATCGCCTTAATCAGGCATCCGTAGCATCAGATAGTGACCGGGGAACCTTAGAAGATCAAGGGTCAGTATGGTGTAAATCTACACTTCAAATGACAAATCCGATCGCACGGATGAATTCGAATCGATGATCGCAGCCCAACGACGGAAAAATCGAGTCAATCCGACATCCGTGACACCATCTACAACATTCAGAAGATGGACGGCCAAGATGGCGCCACGTGGTGCCATCTCAGCCGCCCAAACGGCCGCATGCATCCAGTGAAGCCTCCGCACCTGCTCCCTCTCTACCGTTGGATCTCAATCCAACGGCTGTGGACAGTCGCGCCTAAAAGCATCCGCTCGACCATCCACGCCTCGTAGCGCAGCGGTTGAAGGCGTTATCGCAAGCAGCGGACGCGCGTTCGAGCCGCAGCGAGGAGGAGAAGGGCGCGGGTGAGCGGGTGCGGGCGTGTGTCGAATCTTGATAGGAGGGTCATCTGCGCTCAATAGAGATGACGCGCTATTGCACGCACGGCGAGGACGCGCCATCGCACGCGTTGAGGCGGGCACGCAGCAGCTGGCGATGACGCATCCTAAGCCATCCGATCTCGAGATCGGACGGCTGAGATCTGATGAACGTGGGCGGATGCGTTGAGCGTGGGCAGCTGAGGAGGCGCGCGTGGGCACGGGCACTATGCCCACGTTGGGGCTTTAGTGACGGTTTTATCCATCACTAAAGACCCCTCATTTTTTGTTTTAAAGATGTAATGACCAATTTGCCCCCACTCCTTGCAACTATAAAAGGAGACCCCATCCACACGAAATTCCCATCCCTTCCTTCTCTTCTCTACCTCTCCAAAGCTCAAGAGAAGCTTGTCCCACACCTGGGATGCTTCTCGCGAGATAAAGTCCAAATTTTCGTCCCCCTTCGGAAGTGAATCCCGCGACGACGACGGCATGCTACTCTGTTCCCATTCTGCTTCATCCTCCTTCGTCCTGCTTCGTCCTCCTTCGTCCAGGCGTCGTCCCATCCGGCTCGTCCTCCAAGCGACCGTCGAGGAGGATTTCTCTCTCCCTATTCTTTTTACTGCTTTCTAGTATAGATTTACTGCTTTCTAGAGTAGTTCTGCTCGTCCTCCAAGCGATCGTTGAGGAGGACATTTCTCCCTCCATTCTTTCAATGCTTTCTAGAGTAAATTTATCACTTTCTAATACAATTGTGTTATGCTTTTTAGTTGTAATGAACAATCTCCTTAATGATAAATTCTCTGTTTATTCTACATCTCATTTTTTTATTTTTATGTGTAATATTCTCTCTCTCTTACCCTCTCTCTCTTCTATTTATTGCAAATAATTAGGTAGTTTTAAATTGAATTACTTCGTGACAAATAAAAAGAAACGCGTAGTTTTTAAATCAAATGTCCGTTTCCCTGTGTTCGACCCGGAATTTTCATTTCGGTATAAATTTTATTTGTTGAACATGAATTCTTCGCTTTCAAGCTACAACGACAGGTTTTCCAAAATCAAACACGTTAGCGTTGCAATTCAATACGTTCAACAGTGCTCATCTGGAAAATGCTCTGTGATAGGTCTAGAAGGTCAATGAGTGAAGAAGGAAGACGGGATAAGTGGTCAGCTACCACATTCTGCTTTCCCGCCTTGTTGTGAATTTCAAGATCGAATTCTTGTAATAGCAAGATCCAGTGGATTATTCTAGGGTTCGCATCCTTCTTTGTAAGTGCCTCACTGCAGTGTGATCCAAGTAGATGATGGCGTAAGAACCCAAAAGGTATGACCTGAATTTCTCCAGGCCAAATACTACAACCAGCACTTTTTCTGTAATAGTGTAATTACGTTGAGCCTCATCCAATGTTTTGCTGGCGTAATATATGACCATTGGTTTCCCATCGATTTTTTGACCTAGCACTGCTCCTACTACGTAGTTAGATGCATCGCACATGATCTTGAAGGGTTGAGACCAGTCAGGAGATTGCAGGATTGGTGCTTGGGTGACTCAGTCATGCAAGATCTCAAAGGCGTGATTGCACTCACTAGATATCTCAAAAGGTGTGTCCTTTGAAAGGAGATTCGTCAAGGGGCGTGCGTTCTTAGAGAAATCAGGTATGAATCGACGATAAGATCCAACATGCCCCAGGAATGATCTGATGTCTTTGACCGAGTTAGGCATAGGCAGTTTGGAAATCAGATTTACCTTAGCCCAGTCAACCTGGATACCTCTCTCAGAGACAAGGTGTTCAAGTACGATGCCCTCAAGAACCATGAAGTGGCTCTTTTCCAAGGAGAGAACCAAGCTCACTTCGATGCATCCTTTAAGGATTTGGACCAAATGCAGGAGGCATTCATCAAAAGATTCATCGAATACTGAGAAGTCGTCCATGAAGACCTCAAGCTAATTACCTACCATATCGGAGAATATGGCTGCATGCACCGCTGAAAGGTGGCAGGTGCATTGCATAGCCCAAATGGCATTCTACGGAACGCATATGTCCCGTAGGGGTAGGTACAGGTGGCCTTTTCCTAATCCTCTTGATAAATTCCCACCTGATTATATCCGGGATACCCATCCAAGAAATAGAAAAACCAATTTCCCGCTAGTTTCTTGAGAATCTGGTCAATGAATGGGAGCAGGAAATGATCTTTCTTCGTGGAGGCATTCAATTTCCGATATTCTATGCAGACTCTTCATGAGTTCGCAATGCAGATCGGGATGGTCTCCCCAGATTTAGTCGTGATAACGGTGAGCCCTGCCTTTTTAGGCATAACCTGGATCAGGCTTACCCGGCAGCTATCAAAGCTTGAGTAGATAATATCAGCATCTAACCACTTGATGATCTCTTTCTTCATGACCTCCTGTAGATTCAGGTGAAGCCTTCTTTGCATTTCTCGAGATGGTCGTGAGCCCTCTACAATGTAGATACGGTGTGTGCAATAAGAGGGACTGATACCAATTCGATCATCGAGAGTCCATCCAATGGCTCTTCAATGCTGCTGGAGAACAGAAATTAGCTTTGTCTCCTGATCTAATGTGAATCAGGAATTGATGATCACAGGAAACGTTTGATTGGAACCTAAAAACACAAATTTTAGATGATCTGGGAGGAGTTTCAACTCCATGACCGGGTTATTAGCAGCAGGTGGGGGTTCGGGATGGGCCTTAGAAGATAAGGTGGGAGCTAAGGGTGAATTTTGATCAACTCTAGGCTCCTCTATCTATGGGTCAGAATTTTCTTATGATTGAGGGTCAGAGATAATTGGGTCTTCCTCTGTAAGTGGATCTTCAACCATAGAATTGATGTCACACACTTCCTCGATTACCCGACAATTTATTCCTTTCTGGGCCTTAAAGATGTCGATCTTTACTGTTTGTTTCCCGAATTTCAACTCAATCTAGCCCTCTTCGCAACTGATATTTGCCCTAGCTATGGCTAAGAATTGTCTCCCTAAAATGATTGGTGTGTTCTTCAGATTTTCAGGAGTATCCATGTCTAACACGATGAAGTCCACTGGAAAATAGAAATCATGGATTTGAACCAGAACATCCTTGAGAATTCCTCTAGGTGATTTGATTGATCGGTATACTAACTACAAAGTCACCTCAGTCGGTTTGAGCTCAGTTTCCTCAAAATGGTCTAATAGGGATGTAGGTATCAGGTTTATGGAGGCTCCTAAATCCAATAATACTCGATCAAATTCTAAATCACCAATTTTATAGGAGATCAAAGGGGTGCCAGGATCTTTTGTTTTTTGTGCGAGTTTGCTCAAGATGATCGAGCTGACTTGCTCAGACAATATGATCGGACTCCCATCTTTGCTTCATGGCTTATGCTTTGGTGTACATAAAGTCTTTAGAATTCTCACATAAACCGGTACATGGCAGATTGCATCCATCAAGGGGATGCTTATCTGGACTTGCTCAAAGAACTTGACCAGATCTTCCTCAAGTGCCACAGATTTGGGTTTCCTTTCTCCCTTGGTCAAGGCCCCAGGAAATGGAACCTCTGTAGGTTCCTCTAAGATTGGTTCAAGTTCTGGATCTGGGATAGGGGTGTCCTAGATAACCAACCTAGAGTTAGGCTATGAACTACCAAGCTGAGAGTGGCTCAGATAAGGTGGATCCTAAGTCATCTTGCCACTACGGGTGGTAACAGAATTAAGTCCCACCTAGTTCTAGTTTGGAGTTGGTAAAAGTGGTGATTGCTGCTGATATCTTGGGTATGATGTCGAGGCCTCCATCCCATCGAGTGATGGAGCAGAAAGGACCTGATAAATATAGTGAGCTTGGCCCTGATTTGGATTCATAACGCGCCTTTTATTTGACATGTTATTAGGATTTAGCATAGGCTGAGACGTAACTGCACCAGGCTAGCGAGAATTCACCATCTATGCGAGCTAATTTCGAACCTCTGTGATCTCATCATTATGCAACTTCTGCATAGTTGGATTGGATTTTTGAATGTCAACCAAGGTTTGCAAGATCAAAGTCATTTGATCTTCCCTTGATGGCCTGGGTTGATAGTTCAGACTAGGCCTAGGCTGAGCGGGCAGATAATTCCCCAACGATGGTGCCAAAATGCTCAGGCAAAATTGTCATTGTTTAGGAAATGCGTTGTAGTATAGGACAAAATCGTTCAAAACATTTAAATTTATAAACTCAGATTTAGAAAGTGGAGTTCGAGATTGTTCATATTGAGCAAGTATGCAATTTTAATTCACCAATCACAAAAAATATATATGCAATTAAAATCAATAATACTCAAAACGATATTTCAATAAAACCAGAAGAATAGTGCAAAAAGATTAGGTTAAAATGGTGATTTGAATTACCAAATTATCCATTTGAGTTTAACCTCACAACCACTTAAATATCTCAACAGTAAACCATAATCAATATCATGCACTTTAAATATCTCAATAGTAACTAGTAGAGGGCCTGAGACGATAGACCAAAGGCTTTAGATTCCTTAATAGAAGAGGCTTAAGGGTCCTCCTCAAGAGGAGCACAAGGCTCTTCTCCTGCAAGAGTCTCAAGAACACAGCAGCAGTAGCAGTAACAGAGGCTCAAGGGCCTCAGAAATCTCGCTAAGTATAGAGAGAGGGGAAGGCTCAAATCTCGAGGCAGCAAAACCCACCCCCCTCCCTCTCAAATTCTCTTTCTCTCTTCCCAAGCTCAGAATCAGATCAAACCTGGGTAGTGGGTAATCGGATCCACCACCCAGACCCGCGAGGCGTAAGCGCGAGCGAGGGCGTGGATGAGTGCGTGAGGCACGGCATGTGAAAGGGTATGGGGTAGGGAGCTGACCCCAGCATTCGAAGGCAAACAGGCAATGTCACTTTTTGCCATTGTACGCTATGGGGAGGCTTTCTCTTCACGATGTGGGACTATCCCACAGAGGCTTTTCGCAGAGCAGCTACAAGAGGTGATGCCTCCAATTGAAGGTGAAGATGTCATTGGTAGCTTCAATTAGCTACCTCAGAGGGGACCTAGAGCTCAGTTGCAACACCTTGGAGTAGTATCGCGAATGATTGTGGTCGGAGATCTACAGTCGAGGTCGGAGATGATGGTGGCAACGGCAGAGCGACGACGAAGACCTGAAATAGAGAACACGGCCTCACAGCTATGCCAAAGAAGCTCAAGAGGATCGCCGGTGCACGGCGAGTGCTCTGGTGGTGGTTTCGTTGAGTGAGGGTGAGTGAAGTGTCCTGGCAAGGTCGAGGAAGGTGCGTAAAGGTGATGGTGTTCGATGGGTGGTTGCAACGATCAATAACCCTAATGTTGTTAGGGCATTTGGTCGTAGGGTGATGGCGAAGCTAATGGGCATGGTGGGAGGCGTTTTGGTGCTGTGTGGCGTACAGAGGGTTCGCCGGAGTATGGCTGGAGCGGGGAAATGTGACGCTGGCAAGGTCATGTGAGCGTGCAAATGTGGAGTTTAAGTGTGTGAGTCGGGTCAAGTGAAGGAGAGGGGTCGAACAAAGGAGGTTGCAGATGATGAGAGGGCGGAGGCAATGCCAACTATGATTGGCTGGTGCCGGAGACGAAGTAAGCGCCGAGAGAGAAATGACGATGTCTGAAGGGGGAGGAAGCCCCTTGCAAGTGTGGCGAGGTGCGAATGACGGAGAACTTGTTGCCTATAGTACGTGGCAACAGGCAAAGAGGCTTGAGTTGGGGGGTCGTCGGAGACGAGTTCGGAGCAGGCCGGAGGTAGAGGAAGAAGGGTGATTCTGGGCTAAAAACTTGCTAAGGAGCAAGGTCTTGTGATGGGGGACCTTTTAATGGTCTCAGGGCTTGCTCCAAGCTTGGAAACAATCTCGAAGAGCTTGGAATTTTAAGGAAAGAGATCCCTGATCTTAAGGAGTTTGCACGTGCTTCTGGATGTGAATTGGAGTCCAAGATAAGGTTCAGATGCTTGGGGATTCTCTCAAGATCATTCCTTCCAATTTTGGAAGGAATTGATCGAGAAATTAGGGAGAATCCCAGATTGAAGGTCTGTGTGTTTGGGTTCACATTGTTAATGGTTGCAGGGATCTTTTTGAAGAAAATGATGGAAAGTTAGGGGGCTAAATGCAAATATTTCAAAAGCTAGAGGCTTAAGTGTGAAAAATGGTTTAAATGGACTAAAATGCAAAATAGGTTAAGATTGACTTTGATTGGGCTCAAATTTTGGTACCAACCTAATTTAGATTCAAAAAATCTGATGGTGAAGTTGGATTTCAGTGTTGGCCAAGTTTGACAAGTCAATTTGGCTAGAAACCCAAATTAGGGCAAAACTCTATCTGTGACTTTGTTTAAGATTAAAATAGATTTCAAAGGTTAAATCAAGGATACCAAACCTCAAGGAATATTTTTCTATGAATTTTAAGAAATTTAGATGAATTTTATTTTGACCAGAACCTCTGTAATTTAAGCGGGTGTAAAATTAGGGTTTTGGGTGCTGTATTGGTTCTTGAAATGCGTGAAGCCTCATTTCTATTTACATGGACCCACTTATTTTCTTAAAATTTCGTTTGACCTTCATTTCACCCCTAACAAATCCCTTGGTTATTCTGTGTTCATGATATACTATTAAAATTATAGAATTAACCCTAATTTCCTATTCTCTTCTCAAAATAGCAAGAAGTGGAGTTATAACCCTCAGATGATTATGTAGGAGCATTTATCTTCTAAACTTGACTAAAACTGGCCAGTTAGAGCCTATGAAGGTGTTTTCATCATGTACCCTCAAACTAACAATAGTTAGGCATAAATTATGTAAATAAATATGGATATATCACCGAAATAACATAATTCAAAAGAATAAGTCAGCCCCCCTTGGATAAAAATCTTCAACACCAGCTAGTAGGTCATACAAAAATCTTCTCAAATAAGCCAGCCTAATTAGCACTTGTCATCTTTCATCCTAATAAAGGTAGGCCCAAGTATTGAATTAGAAGACTACCAATCAAGGTATGAAGAATCTCTAAGAGTGAGTCCTTGATTTGATTTGCTGACCTAAAGCAAATCAAAGACAATTTGGAGCCATTCACCCTAAGCTTTGATATCTCTCCAAGGATGTCAACCATGTACTTCAAGCATTCAGCCTCCCTGCAACCACCTTCAATAAAGAATATTGTATCGTCTGCATATTGGAGCAAAGAAGCAAGAGCATGCCTAAAGTTAGAGTATGCCCATGGACTAAGCCCCCATTACATTCTCTAAAAGAGAAGTAAGCTAACGTATCCACGACTAATAAGAAAATGAGAGGAAAGTTACGATTCCTATGGATCTTAATGGATACTAGAGGGGAGAGGTGAATAGTATCATCTTTATAAAGTTAAATATCATAATTGCAAAGACAAATCAAACCACAAAAATTCATACATAGAAGACACTTGGATTTATAGTGGAAACCCTTCCCGGGTGAAAACCACTACCTAAGCCTCTCGACTTAGGATTTTCCCAACTAGTTGAGGCTAGTCAATCCACTAACGCACCACTTAAAACGAGAGTGGTATAACCTCTTACAATGATCCCTTCTCTTAACAACCTGAAGAGAAGCACAACAACGGATTTCTCCCAACAGTTTGGGATCTATAATCAAAAGCAACAAGAAATATAAAAATAGTATAAACCTATGGAACCTCAACGAAAGTCAAACCAGATTTCAGCAGAGGTTTGAATTATCATGCTTTGAAAGTTGTGAAAGCAGAAGTGCAGAAGCAGTTAGAGGGAAACACGAAAAGCTTTTTCTTTTATATGGATTTCTTCTTGAGAGTGTGTTTGAAAAAGGCTGCGTACGTCCTCTATTTATTCTAGCAAATCGACCAAAAAAGGAAATCGAATTGGTTGATCAATTAAGGTAGTTTGGTCGATCAAAATGAGTGTTGATCGATCAAACTAATTATTTGATCGATCAATGATTGGTTGATTAATTAACCTAAATGGTCGATCAATAGTGTATTTATCAACTTCCTAAAATAGGCTAATTTGATCGATTAATTAAGTTAGTTGGTCGATCAATCCATTTGGTTAATTAATTTAATTATTTAGTCGATCAATAACCCTAAAAAGTTATTTTTATAAGAAGTGCGAAAATCCGTTTGAAACTTATTTTGAGGTTCTTTACAAAAAAAATCTAGTCTCAATAAAGATAAAAAGACTGAGACAAAGTCAGCAATCTTCTAGGTTTAATCCATGAGAGAGTCCTGAAAGATTAGTTTCACAGATAGCATAATTTTGGTGCATTAAAATAGAGGCACTTACATTCTCCCCCTTTTGATGACAACAAAATTATAATTATGTAGAAAGATAGAAATATAAAGAGTTATGCATGATATCTCCTTTTTGTTTCCGCAAAAAGTAAACATGCAGCTATTAATTAGAATTATCTCCCCCTTAAACAAGTAATTGAAGCAATTAATATTTATCATGCAGCTTAATTTAGAAATAGAAATAAATATGCAGTTTATATAAGAAAAGATAAACATGCATATGATATGTATAAAGATGAAAAAGCTAGATAAAAAGTCCACATAATATAAATAGTATTATAGACCAAAGTGCTAGAAATGAAAAGTAGCAAGAGAACTATATTATCTGAGCAGACGAAATAATGTAACTACTCTAAAGAGGCCATAAATGCATCCATCGTGCTCTGTAATCTGTATCTAATTTGAGGTCCATTGAGTCAGATCTCTCTGATGAAGCAGGGCAGCCAAGACAAAGGCATCTCTGAGCTGATGATCTGGGTGTCAGCTGCCTAGATGTCCAGCAAGGAGGTGTCACCTGTTGGTCTGTCGCTATTGTAGTAGGAGGAGGTGCTGCTGATGATGGAGGCACTGTAGTAGATCGGCAACGACAAGGAGGCCTGTGAAGTTGCTGCTAAATCTCATGAATAGACTCTCCAAGTCTATCCAGAAACTAGGCGTGAGCATTCAAGTATTCAAATACCTAATGCCCATGTCTCATCATCACCAAATCTGTCTTACGCTGTTGGTGCATCATCAAAGAAATATCGTCTGTAACGTCCTAAATATTGAGGTAGTCCCTGCCTGTAAGCGGTCTGCCAAGAAGGCCCCACTACTAGTCGTAGAAGGATGGAGCAGGTCGCACTGGAGGACAAGTCGTCGTGAAATGCTCATACGGCGGGAAAGGAGGCAGTACTGTAGAAGAGGGTCAGTCTGGCTCCAAAGGCTACTACTACTGTTGGTCTACATCCTCACTACGGGCTCCCTAAGCTTACTCCATCTTGGTATAAGTGAGCTTATCAAAAATGAAGACTCTCATAATGAATGTTTATGGTTAGTATCCATTGGAACACTAAAATGTAGGAAGATGTGAGAGAGGAGTGTCCCAAACTAGGAGCTGGTGGGTTTCTTGCTCATCAAATAAAGAATCAAGTGGTTTTAGTCGAACCGCTTGTTCTTAAGAAATGCGTAGAGGGTGATGAGCATGATACCAGGGCAGTTCTCAAAGGAGGTAGACTTAGACATAAAATTCCACAGAAAAATTCTACTAAGAAAATGTGGAAGACGATAAAAATAAGGTGACTTGGTAGGACGGCCCAAGTAATAATGATTAGGAGTGAACAGGCTCTCCTAGATAAACTCCGTCTGTGTTTGCTAGTGAACCTCAAGAAAAGTAGGTCTAATAGATGGAAAACCAAGAATCTTAGAGATAATATCCACATTAACCAAAACCTCAATGTCGTAGACATTCGAGGTAATCTCAATGTTGAACCCCTCACCTATATTCTTGAGATTGGCATAAAATAGGTGACAAGCCATGGGGTCAACACCGAGAATGTGGCTGCTCTTGAAACCTGCATAAAAATTCCAGTCAAAAAGATGTAGAATCTGGTGATATGCAAATTTCTTGTAGATTCCAAGAAAGATAGACTCAAAGTAAGGGAAATCGACAGGATGAATAGCGTGGGGGGAAAGCTTGATGAGTATGGAGAAACGCTCACAGGCGGCCTCGGTAACGAAAAATTGGTTAAAAGTGTCATCACGAGAACCCAAAGAGGATGCACGTGTGTGTTTTGGAGCCATATCAGTTAAGAAAAATCACGTTGGTCAATTAAACAAGGATTTTTGGTCGATCAAAAGAGGGTGACTTGGTTATGGAAAAACGACCTTCGGTCGATCAACTAGGTTAATTGGTCGACCAAAAATGTTTTGGTTATGGAAAAATGACCTTCGGTCGATCAACTAGGTTAATTGGTCGACCAAAAATGTTCAGACGAGAAAAAAACAAGAGATCCACAGATTGATTTGCTCATAAATACTACAACATAGTGCAAGTAATGACAAGATCAACAAGATCATCACATGTAACATCTAAACTTAAGAAAAATTCACTCAAGAATGTTTTTAAAATATGTTTCAACCGTTACCATGATCGATCAAAAATTCAATCAAAGGGATTCAGTGTGGTCGTTGGCGATGGTGAGCATGGCCAGCAAGGGAGGACGCACGGTGTTCGGCAAGGACATGTGGCAAAGAGGACACATGGCCGGCGAGGTCAGTGGTTGGCATCATTGTCGGCAGCATCGACGGCAAGGTCGAGCGTGGCATTGACAAGGGCGACATTGATGGGAACACCATCATAGACCCTAACTAGCCACTTTTTGTCAGGAATAAAAGATAAAAGCTCCTACATATTCATTTGAGGGTTATATCTCCACCTTATTATATTTTGAGAAGAGAACAAGCAGGGTTAATCATATAATTTTAACAGCAAATCATGAACACAGAATAACCAAGGGATTTTTTAGGGGTGAATTAAAGGTCAAATGAGAATTAAAGTCTAATAAGTGGGTTCATGCAGATAGAAACAGGTTCTCACACATTTCGAGAATTAACAGTAACCCAAAATCCTAATTTTAGACCCGCTTCAATAATAAAGGTTCTAGTGAGGATAAAATTCATTTAAACCTTCTAAAAATTATAAAAAAAAATATTTCATAAGGTTTGGTACCCTTGATTTGACCTTTGGAATTCATTTTGACCTTAAATAGAGACACAGACATAGTTTTGCCCTAATTTAGGTTTTTACGCAAATTTCCTAGTCAAACATGGTTAAAACTGAAATCCGACTCCACCATCAAATTCCTTGTATCCAAATTAGGTTTTTACCTAAATTTGGGCTTAGTTAGTGTCCATCTTGACCTCGTTTGTATTTTGGTTCAGTTTGACTCTTTCTCTCTCATTCATAACCCTAAATTTTAAAATTTTTGAAATCAGGTCCCTAACTTTCTCATCATTCTTTGCAAATGGGTCCCTGTCGCAATTAGTGTGAACACACCAAGCTTCGTGGAGATTCAAGCAAGGATGTCTCACTCGATTTTCAATCAAACTCTCCCAAAAATTGAAAGGGAGATTCCTTGAGGAAATCCCATCCAAATAAACACGGTCATGGACCTTGATTCCTTCCTAATCTCCCATGCGAACACATGGAAGATGTGGGTATCCAATTTGTCCGAAATTGTCGAGTTTCGCAAGCATGTTTCCAAGCTTGGAGCTCCTCTTTTTAGACCTATAAAAGGACCCAGGATGAGAATCATTGCTCCTGAGCAAGTTTTGGCAGGAGAAAACCTCCCACCTTCCCTCTTCGCACCTTCGCAGCTTGCTCCGACGACTCCTCTTTTCTCACCTCGTCTGGCCATCCAACAATCAAATTGGACGGCCTCCTGCCTTCCTCCATCTCTTCGGCCAAAAAGGGATGATGAGTCCATTTAAATGGACTACTGTTACGCCTAAGTTAACTTTATTCTTGCATTTTATGTTCGTTAATAACTATATTAGGCTATAGAATGATTGCATGCATCATTACTTAAGTTTGCATATGTGTTATTGCATTTTATAAATATAAATAATTATTTATATTTTATTATTTCAAGGATAAACCCAAGCTCCTCCGCCTAACCCACTCACCCTCTTCACGGTTGGCCAACCCACCTTTCAGGCTATTTTTAGACTTAACGGCAGTTGTGAAAAGGGGAGAGGAGGTGGAGATGTTTCATGAAGAAGTAGAAAAGCAGGGGCACTTCTCTTTTGGAAATGATCTCCTTTGCCCTGGCAGGGCTCTTCTCTTTGGCTGCCACCATGGATGCAGCATGCACCGTGATCAGGAGCGTGCACCGTGGGACCTTGGCGAGCCTCTTCATCACCTTCTCCACGCACCCTCCTCCGCCCTTTTCCTGTCGTGGTGTGCGCGGAGACAGAGCACACACCATCACCACCACCAACACCATCCGTCACCACCACAGGGAGAGAACCTCCCACGCACTGCCACACTAACCGTGCACCACCATTCCCTTGCGTCGCCTTGCACGCATGCCCTCGCGCCACCATCCTCGGGCACATGCAAAGCCTTCACGCCACCACACGCAGTGGCCATAACTGCACTACTCTTGCACACGAGCACCACGCACCACCGCCGTTGCCATACCAGCACGCTACAGCCTCGCGCGCACCGTGCACCCTCCACGAAAGCACGCAGCCACAGCAGCCAACACCTCAAACTCCTCGTCGCACCGAGCTTCTTCATTCTGTTTTTCCTTCCCAACTAACCCCATACAACTCCTTTGCACAGAAGAACCCAAAAGGTAGCAGCAAGCGCAACGCCTACAGCCTCCGTCAACCGTCTTCCTCGACGCCAAGCGCACCTGAGTAACCTCACCAAGCACCCAGGCCACGTGCGGCTCACACCCGCAGCCACAACAATGAGCAGCTACCTCCCTGCCGTTTACCGTTGGTGCTCCATCCAACCACCACCGACCGTGCATCTTATGTCAGCGCAACGCCCTCGTCGAGATGCATCTCTATATGCGACACCGCCCCCAGCCATCCTCCCTGGCAAGCGTAAGGATGAGAGAGGAGAAAACCTCTATTTCTCCTCCAATTAGAAATTACAACATATGCCATTGTAGGTTTCACTATTACTTTATTTAATGAATTAATATATTGAAAAGAATTTGCATGAATATCCCTTTATTTTTTATTAATTACTTATGGATGAATTCTTCTCACGAATGATATAATGCATGGATTAAGGTGGACAAGCCATATTTTAGAAATTAGTATTTACATTGTTTACTACTACCAAAATCATTATTTAATAGAATATTATATTATGATAATTTTGCATATAAACACTACAGTCTTAATTAATTGCTTCAAATGAGAAGTCATGAGGGCAACGAGTTGCACTAAAGAATAGGCATACCCATTGAGATTCCTGAATAAACCAGTCACCACTCACTAATTCAATAAGTTAATTTCTCCCTGTGGAGACGAACTAACTATTGTTGTGGTTAGATTTTGAATAATTGAATGTTTTGAAAAGTAATTTTTTACCACACATGAATCATGATGACACATCATTTTATGTTAAAATTTTTATTGAAAATGAAGATTGCTCTTTCAAATGACGTCATTGCCTGGGAGGAAACATGAATATTAATTTTTTCAGGAAATTTATGTTATTTTTATGCTATTTTGAAAGCTTTTCTGAATTATTGACTGTGGATCTTTTTCTGTGCAGAAACAAAATACAAACGTGGCGGGCAAGCATAGTGAAGACGATATTTTTTGTGGACCTTGATGCCACCTGAAGGCCAGCAACAGGTGCTTGTGAGCCTTGATCCCACGCACGTGAAGGCATACAGAGGAGCCTTTTTCTGATTTAGTCATGATATCTTAGTTTAGATT
This sequence comes from Thalassia testudinum, assembly GCA_037157565.1. Classification (NCBI taxonomy): domain Eukaryota; kingdom Viridiplantae; phylum Streptophyta; class Magnoliopsida; order Alismatales; family Hydrocharitaceae; genus Thalassia; species Thalassia testudinum. The sequence continues at coordinate 16,220,471 of JAZHRO010000071.1, read as the reverse complement.
TAGGCTAGATAGACATTAGCATTTAATTTCTATCTTGTGGACCCTTATTGGGCATTTTTGAGAATTTGTTCCCAGTGCTTTTATTACTTATCTCTCATGTATGCGGGAGCATATTTTTGGGAGAGTGTTCCCATTTTATTTAGACTATAGGTTTATTTAAATTATTTGAACCACATGTTAGTTAGTTAATTAGTTAGATTAGGTTTGTTTGCTTATTATTAAAAAATAACAATAATAAATAAATAAATATTTGAATTGCCTGCTAGAAGCTGCATATCAATAGGGTGACCATCTAGGATTGAATAAGCAACATCTAGCTTATATTTTTGCATCTCATACATTCTTACACGAAGAAAGCTGAAGTAAGCTACGTCTTCTCTTAAGCATTAATTACCTATCATGCATATGCATTGAACTAAAATCTAAGACCACTAAAGTCTTTTAATCGAATTAATTTAGTGGTCACTTTAAAAATTGGGACTTCTAAGAGGTTGGACCTTAAAATCTGTTACTTGAAATTATCTGCAAAAGGATCTTGGTTGCGAGATTTAAAAATTCAAAATGCAAACGTGTGTTGCACACCTAATACACTGTGCACATCACACGTAAAGTCATTAAATAAATTTCCACCACTCCTCTTTTGCACCATAAGAGAAGTTAATTGGAAATAACAAGCCTATCCACCTAGTTACCTTGATTCCTCGTGCATGGGCTTGATTCGAGACTTCCATCCCTTGCGAGTAGGTTGTAGGTACCAACGAAGGTCGGCCTAGGAAGTGTAATTCTTGCAAAATTTGTTTGGCCACCAACTAAACAACTAATTCTAAGACCTAGAATCTACTAAAAATAGATCCCACTGTATTTGCATTTGTTTTGACAGTGGTAAAACTCTCTAGGAAGTTTATGCTTTTATTCTAATTGCTTCTAAATCCTAAGAGAGTTTAACCTGTTTAACTTAAAGAAATGGATCACCCTTACTCCTATCATTCAGATTATCAAGGTCAATACTTTCCATCTTTTAACCAAGATCCCACGCCCTAAGCATATCCATCCTTTGATGGGTACAATGACAATTCATGGGATCAATCATATTCCTATCCTGGGAGTACTAGCCCGATAGCTCCCACTTTTGAGCAAAGCTCAGGAGCAGGATTTTCCACCCATGGAATCCCCACTACTATGAAAACACCCAACCCTCCCACCCTTCATGATTTTCCCTATCGAGGTTAGACCAATACCCCTAGGCAACTAGAGCCTGAAATTGACTATCCTCCCCAATTTGATAGTAGTAGCATCTCCTCTTTTATGATAGAAATGCAAAAACAACAAAAAGAAATGATAGAGTCTATGGGAGAGATGTTGAGAAATAGTCAACAATTGAACAAGGAAATTAGACAGTTTAGCTACACTTTTACTAGTGATTCTGATCCCTACCGGTACAACTGTGATCATGAAAATAATTCTGAGAAAACCAATGACAATAGGGATCCTATTTTGCATAGCTATCACTTAAACTCTCCCTATGAGACACGGCCACTAGAGGAGAACGATCCCAGTGATTATCCACCCAAGCTATATTAGAGTCAAAAGAAAGGGAAGATGGTACCTCTTGAGGACCTTGACCCTAATGACAGTATTTTCCTTACCCCTGATAACCCGGGTCAAGGTCGTATTGTTCATATCAATTCCCCTATTAGTCATCTGGTGGAATCCCATTCTACCCTTAGTGAGCTTAATCCTAACCCTCCACTTAAGGAATCAACGCCTACCATCCAACATTCTGAGGATTTAAATGTGCCTAATGAAGGTGACCTTAAGGGAATGGAAGATGAATTGGATCAATTTTGATCTTAGGGGTACAAAGAGTACTTTAGAGGAGGATGATAACCCAATGGAGGAACCTGGCCTTAGAATCTAGAGTGAATCATAGGGAGATTATGTGTTATTAGAGGATTTACCCCTTGACGATATAAATAATCTGGTGAAATCTGGATTCCTCTCTTCTTTTGATTTTGAGAGTCATCCTCCGCAAAATCAGGAGTTGATATTGGAGGACGAATACAATAATGAGAAGCCTAGGGGAGACTCTCGGGGATAATATACATCAATTGAGGATTTATGCCCTGAGAAGAACAAAGAATTCATTGATAAAGGCTTTCTTTATAACATTAAGAATGATAATCCTCCTAAAGATATTAAGAATAATGAAGTAGCACACAAAGTCCCTGAAAAGGATGTAATTGACAACAAAGAACCTGGGGATGGATTTGATGATAATTCTGATCTCGCAACTTCCCAGAAAACCCAACTGTCATCAAAGCATGTTGATCATGAGTCTACTAATGAGATATTGAATTCTACTCATGACTCATCTATTGTAGAGGAGCAGTTGGAGATTTATAAAACAATGAAGCTAGGTAAGGATGTGGAAGACGAATTCTTATTGGGAATAGAATCTAAACAGGTTAAGCCCTCTTTGGACTTAATAATTATCACCCAATCACTCGAGTAACCTGTAGATTCCTTACCTAATCATCGGCTCAGGTCTCTACTCATATACATTCTTTCTGGGGAGAATATCAAGCCAATACATCTTTGGGTAGAATGGCAAGTTTGGATTGATGCTTGTACTTTTAGTTTCGCTATTCAAGGGTTTGAAATTATTATCTTTATTTCTTTTAAAACCCTTCATGCTTTGGAGGACCCTTGTTATCCTCCATTTATTCCATTTCGGGAGGTCCTTTTTCATGTTCCTTTTATTATTCCTAGGCCTCCCCAGGTAACCGAAGAGGCTCTCTGTTTTCATATCTTCTAGCGAGCATTTGGAATCACGCTGCATCATCAGCTCGCCAACATCTGTGGCTACTTATTTTCTAGGCACATGCTGTTACGCATATTTTTAAGGCCTAGCTCTTTCTGTCTGGAACCAGACTTACAGGTTCCCTATAAGTCTGGCTGAAAATAGAAAATGCAACGCTTATTGGGAGGCAACCCAACATCCAGAATAACGCCTCATCAGGTGATTTCCTTCCTTTTCCCCCTGTCTTAATTTTACAATGACATTGTAGGATTTAGGCATGGAGGGGTACATTTTGCATTTTTAGGCAGTATTCATGCATTTAGGTTAGGTACATTAGTATTAAAAAAAAATTCTCCCTTTTCTTGAGCTAAATTGGTTAGTCTCTAGTAGAAAATTTTTATCAATGAAATTTCATTAAAGAATTTCTTTTTAAATTGTTTCTCAAATTTAGAATCCAGTACTGTACTTCACTTGCACGTAGACTAGGTAATGGATCTTTGTAGAAAATCAATAAATTTTTAGTCTACTGAACCCTTGGACAATTAATAACGAGTCAAGCATACTATCTTCTATTAGATCCACCTCATATTGTGAGAAGAAAGTAGAGAGACTACTGGTGTGCCAAGTCTAGTGCAAAGATTCTTAAGTTCTGGATAATTAGATGATGATACCTCAGAGTTAGGCATAGTTTTTGCTCTCTGTTCCTATGTGTGAATAATGTCTGAATCCCTGAAAGATACCAAATAAAGCAAATACACAGAGATGGAGTCCTAATAAAACTATGACTATGGTGGATGATTACGACTGTCCTTCATAGAGTCCTTGGCTGAAGGAGGGTAGTAATGTCAAAGGTTAGAAATACAATTGTCCTATCCATTCTTTCCTGGTGTCGAGAGTAGGCACCTCCACCAAATAAGCCACACAATATCCTCTTAATCATCATCATTCCTAATAATGCCTCACAAATAAAAGTATGCGTCGTTTTGTGTTACTAGTTGAAAAAAATAATAATAAAAAATAAAAAGAAAAAGAGAGAAAAAAAGAAATATTTATATTCAGAAAAAAACAATAGTTCAAGTTTATAGTTTTATCTTCGTGTCATTTTTTTCATTATATGTCAATGTTTTTGAGGCGACAACAAAAACACCCATTACGATCCACCAAATATGACCCATACCTACTTTTCAATATTTTTTATCCCCCGAATACTGGCTAAAGACCTCTAACTTAGTTGTAAGGTTATTAGGACTTTAATTGAAGTGTAAATGCCAAGTGAGGCCACCAAATATTGAGTACAGGTACAAAATCTGGCAAGATATGTGATCTCAGAAAAGAAGGAAAAAGGGAGAGAGTGAGCGCAAGGGAACGCAAAGAAAGCACAATGTTTAGCCTTTCTCTGAGTTGACTTGTTCGATAGTCTAGAGATCTAGAGTCTGTAGTTCTAGATTACATGTAGCACCAGATGAGTGTGTGCCACCAAATGTAAATCCATTCAACTCAGTATCTCCTACCTAAATCAAAAAGTCGAGGTCAAATTATAGATCATTTACTACTTTATCCCCGAGGAAAGAAGTTGCCTATCCTAATAGAGGTTTTACCAAAAGTTAAGTATGAACTGCAAATGTAAGTTGACTTTTCACTTAAATCCGTTACCTAGACTACTATCACTTCACATTTGTCTGGATCTCTAAATTTTTGAAATAAGGAAAGGAGAGATCTCTTGGTTACTTCCATTGTTTTTCACTTTTGTTAGGGACTAGCAAAACTTAGGTAAGGGAGTATTTGATGAGTCCATTTGAATGGACTACTATTACGCCTAAGTTAACTTTATTCTTGCATTTTATGCTCGTTAATAACTACATTAGGTTATAGAATGATTGCATGCATCATTACTTAGGTTTGCACATGTTTTATTGCATTTTATAAATATAAATAATTATTTTATATTTTATTATTTCAGGGAGAAACCCAAGCTCCTCCGCCTAACCCACTCACCTTCTTCACAGCTGGCCAACCCAACTTTGAGGCTATTTTTAGACTTAACGGCAGTCGTGAAAAGGGGAGAGGAGGTGGAGATGTTTCGTGAAGTAGAAAAGCAGGGGCTCTTCACTTTTGGAAATGAACCCCTTCCCCCTGGTGGGGCTCTTCTCTTTAGCGGCCACCGTGGAAGCAGCATGCACCGTGGTCAGGAGAGTGCACCGTGGGACCTTGGCGAGCCTCCTCATCACCTTCTCCACACACCCTCTTCCGCCCTTTTCCTGTCGTGGTGTACGCGGTGACAAAGTGCACAATGTCACCGCCACCAACACCATCTGTCCCCACCGCGCGCAGAGAACCTCCCGCGCACAGCCACACTCACCGCGCACCACCATTCCCTTGCGCACCCTTGCACGCGCGCCCTCGCGCCACCATCCTCGCGCACATGCAAAGCCTTCACGACACTACACACAATAGCCATAACCACGTAGCCCTTGCACACGAACACTACGCACCACTGCCGTTGGCACGCCAACACGCTATAGCCTCACGCACGCCGCACGCCCTCCACGAAAGCACGCAACCATAGTAGCCAGCCCTCAGACTCCTCGTCGCGCCAAGTTTCTTCGTTCTCTTCTTCCTTCCCAACCAACGCCCTGTAACTCCTTCGCACAAAAGGACCCAAAAGGGAGCAGCAAGTGCAACACCTATAGCATCCGTCGACCGTCTTCCTCGACACCAAGCACACCCGAGTACCCTCGCCAAGCACCCAGGCCATGTGCAACCACGCACGGCTTACTCCTGCAGCCACAACAACAAGTAGCTACCTCCCCACTGTCTACCACCAGTGCTCCATCCGACCGCCACCGGCCGTGCTTCCTACATCAGTGCGATGCCCTCGCCGAGATGCATCTCTACATGCGACACCGCCCCCAGCCATCCTCCCTCATAAGCGCAAGGAAGAGAGAGGAGAAAACCTATGTTTCTCCTCCAATTAGAAGTTACAACATATGCCATTGCGGGTTTCACTATTACTTTATTTAATGAATTAATATAATGAAAAGAATTTGCATGAATATCCCTCTATTTTTGATTAATTACTTATGCCTGAATTCTTCTCATGAATGATATAATGCATGGATTAAGGTGGACAAGTCATATTTTAGGAATTGGTATTTATGAATAGGATAAATAATATTCTATTTATTTAATAGAATATTGTATTGTGGTAATTTTGCATTAAGCATCTACAGTCTTAATTAATTGCTTAGAATAAGAATTCATGAGGGCAATGAGTTGCACTAAAGAATAGGCACACCTATTGAGATTCCCGAATAAATGAGTCACCACTCACTAATTCAATAGGCTAATTCCTCCCTGTGGAGACGACCTAACTATTTTTGTGGTTAGATTTTGAATAATTGAATGTTTTGAAAAGCGATTTTCTACCACACACGAACTATAACACGTCATTTTATGTTGAAATTTCTATAGAAAATGAAGATTGCACTTTCAAGGGACTGCTCTCTGCTTCATCGTCTCCGCCACCTTATCGGACTCCATCTTCTTCAGCTCCATCTCACCAACATCGACCATCTCCATCCACCTCCTTCCCCTCTAAGCCTCTCTATCTCTTCCTCTCTCCCTCTACCTCCTTACCCCATACTCACAACACCCTCACAACCACCGTATCTCCCGCTACATCACCTTCGTCCTCCGCTCCGACGACACTCCAACAAAGCATCCCCAACGCCACACACCTCCAAACATCCCCGTGCCACCTCCACAAGCTTCGCCACACCACCCTTAACAAAAGCCCTCAAACAAATTCACCTTCCACCCACTGAAACTCCTCGAACACTGCCTCCTCCACTCGTCGCCTCTGTTACCGTCAGCCCTCCTCAGACTACCATACGCCACACAACTATCACCACTACACTCACCACTTCACGGCGAAGCATTTGAGCACATTGGACGTGACCGCAAGGTCGTGTTCTTGATTTTAGGTGACTGACCGGACGACCTCCGCCGCCACCATCTTATCCGGCCCTAGTCGCTCTTCTCTGACCAAGTTCGTCTTCGCTTCCATGCCCAGGTGAAGCGGCCCAGCTCCAGGCTGATCTCCGAGTCCTCAATCGAAGCCCTCATCCATAGCTGCTGCCTCAATTGGAACCTTCAACACTTGCTGTTGTGCTGTGACGAAGAGGTGTGGGATAGTCACACATTATGGAACGAAGACTTCACGACTGCGCACAAAAGCAATTTACACCTCTGCTTGTTCACCTTTGACACTGGAGTTAGGTCCCTCATGCACCCCTCCCCACGCACACCCTCACCGCGATCACGCCACACGGGTCTAGGCTCTAATCCAGTTACTCGGGTCTGGTTCGTCTGTTCTGAGAGAGAAAAAAGAAGAGAAAGAGAGGGAGGGGCGTTTTTCCCTTCGCACCTTCGTCTCTCTAAGACTTAGCCGATTTGTGGAGGCCTTTGCCTTTAAGCTGTGATATGCTATGGTTGCCTCTCTTTTGAGGCACTAAGAAGGAAGAGGAGGCCTTTGCCTCTTCTGTTGGAGCTAAGCTGAGCCTTGAGCAACTTAAGATACCTGATCTCTGCTGGTGCCTTAGTTCTAAGTACTGTTGAGATATTAAAATTGGTTGACATGGAAAATTTGATTGAGATACTGTGCATTTATTTGAGATTAATATTAGGGGTTAATTTAGTGATTCAAATCACTATTTTAACCCATTCTTTTTGCACTTTGCTACTAGATTTCATATCTATATCATTTTGAGTAGTTCTAAATAAAGTTTTGATCATAATTACTTATATTTCTAGTAATTAGTGAAATTGAATTTCTATTACTTGCTCCCTATGTTCGAACTCAAACTCTTCTTTGATTCTGAGCTATAAATTTAAATGATTTGAGCGATTATGTCCTATACTACGACGCATCTCTTAAACAACAACGAATTCACCTCAAATATTTTAGCGTCGTTGGTGGGGAGCAACACGTTGTTTGATTTCACTAATTATAATTTCTGATCTGATACTAACTTGCTTTATCTGTTTTGTTGTAGTTGTACGAGGTACATTTGAGAAGATCAGCCGCACGACAGCCACTCCAAGGGCAAGTGATCTCATTTCCTTCTTCTTAAGCCCCTATTTCTGGAAAAGAATTAAAAAGAGAAATCAATTAGGATCAACTCGCATTTATTATTAGACTTAATCACTTGAGTTGCCTGATTTGATTCATTCTAGAGATCCCCTTCCAGATTTCTGCACCAACTAAGAACTTAATGTATCTAAGGCTATTCACCTTCTTGATTGAGCCTTAGGTGCTCAATTTGGAAAGAACTGATTGGACCAGAAGAGTCAAATTAGGGTTTCCATCTTAAGGGTTGAGAAAGCACACATGCCTGAAATAAAAAGAATTGATCTTCCCGGATTGTGTATCACCTAAACCCTTACTTGAATTTACCTAATCAAGAGAACCCTAAAAGAAAGCTCTAATCATCTACTTGAACCCTAAAACTTGGAACTTAATAACCTATTTGCAAATCACTTAAGGTGATTTTGGGCTCATTACCCAACTCATCCTCAACCGTATGGCAGGTTAGGTGAAGTTAATCCACCTTGTGAGTCAACCAACCTTCAAATTAGGTCACCAAGCACAAATCTATAATTCAAGTGAAATTCTAAGCACCTTAATTTAGGTTTAAAATGTGGTAGACTTAAGCAAAGTTCAAGTGAAATTCTAAGCACCCTAATTCAGGTTTAAAATTTGGTAGACTTAAGAGGTCAAGTCATTCATTCTGGTCTACTTGGATCCGCACTGATAAGGATGGTCTGGTGGGGGAAACCCTATAACCCGTGGGGACGCTTTACCATGTAGGGGACTTTGTGGGACTCTCCCTTCCTAGCTGCCCAAGTATTTCTCGAGTGGACGACTTTCTGATCAAGAGGTATCATCCGCCTCGAACCTCCTTAGTTATCCAAAGATTTTTGGGTGCCTCGATTAAGTCCATCACATATTCTGTCCCTCATCTGGTTTCTTAGTGCATGTTTGGGAGGAGGTTTTTAAGACCACCCTTGAGACCTCCTTTAGTTGTTCATTCTTGTCGAGGCCAAGCCATGACTCACCTATTTGTGCTACCTCCCGACCAAATCAATATCTCTTCTGATTCATCTGAGCCTAGATCTCCTTCATCCATAACCATGGAATACCAAGCAGAAGAACCCAATCTCCAGAATCAACTTTAGCACCTCAATGATCTATTCCATGCATTCATGAATCCACCACAGCATCCTATGATGCGAGATCATTATAATCTCGCTGCAGTAGCAATCGAACCCAAAGTTCAAATCCCTACTAAAGGACCTGATACTGAACTCAAGCCCAACATGATTCATGCTATCCCTAAATTTCATGGGCTAAACTCCGAGGATCCCTTCCAGCATATCAAACAACTCAAGCATCTGGCTCAAACCTTTGGGGTAGCTGCTCAAGATCGAGACATTCTACTCATGAAGATGTTTCCTTTCTTCCTCATGGACAAGGCTACCCACTGGTACCAAACCCTAACTCATCCAATCAACACATGAGCTGAACTTCAATTCGAATTTCTAAAGAAATTTTTTCCCGTCGGTCGGACAAATGCTTTGAGGGACAAGATCATGTACTTTACTCAGAATGTGGGAGAACCACTTCATGAGACATGGGATCCCTTTATGGATCTCATGTGGAAATGCCCCCATCACGGAGTTCTTAAATGGGAACAAGTCCAGTCCTTTTACCAGGGACTCCATGAAGATATCAGATTATTCGCCAATGCAATCTGTGGTGGAAACATCATGGGTCAACATGAAGACACCGTGTGAGAGATCCTAGAGAACATGTGCGAGAACTCTATCAATAATCAATCAATGGGCATGTTCGACCGGACGAATACCCGAGCATTGACGAACACCTAAGGGGCACATGGAATCCAAGGCCTGTCTGCACCCGTTGATCTAGAACTAGTGGCCAATCGCCTGGACAAGGTCTCGATTATCAAGAAGAAGGTGGATGAATTGACTCGACACTTGCAGAGAGCCACCTCAGCACAGCAAAACCCATTTGCACAACCACCCTCTGGTAGGGAGGCTGCGCATAACACCTATCGCCACTCTTCCCAGGGGATGGACCCATATCCACCCCCGTCTGATCCTGGTTGTGGAGGAAAATCCGGACTAACCAACCCTAGTTGGGGGAACTCTGAACCCTCATATTTTGACTTCCCTGGGGTCCCTCACACCTGTGAGGACCTAAACGTCATCCAAAATGATCCATTCTCAAACACTTCTAATCTCGGATGGCATAATCATCCCAATTTTGCATAGTCTGGGAATAATCAAAATCTGAGATCTCAATTCCAGCCCTGACCACAAGCTCCACACCCATATCAATCTGTTCAGCCTAGGCCTAATCTGAATTACCAATCCAGGTTGACACGGGAAGATTAAATATCTCTAATCCTTCAAACCTTGGCTGACATTCAAAAGACAAATGTGGCTATGCAAAAACAGAACAAGGATGAAATCACAGAAGTCCATAACTAGCTCTCCCACGGAGTCATTATCGAGAATCTCCCACACAGTGCCCTTGTGTTGACCCATGATATTTCCTCCGCAGGTTGCATTGACGAATAAGCGAATGTCTTCACAGAGTTCCTGGTAAAAAGACTGGACTTGTTCCCATTTAGGAACTCCATGATGGGGGCACTTTCGCATGAGATCCAAGAAACGGTCCCATGCTTCATGAAGAGGTTCTCCAGATTGCTAGGTGAAGTGTGTGATCTGGTATCGTAAGGCATTCGTCCGACTAATTGGGAAGAACTTTTTCAAGAATTCAGATTGCAGTTCAACCCATGTGTTGATTGGATGCATTTGAGTCTAATACCAGTGAGCTGCCTTGTCCATAAGAGAGAAGGAAAACATCTTCATAAGAAGAATATCCCGATTTTGGACATCTGACCCGAAGGTCTGGGTCAGATGTTTGAGTTGTTTGATGTGCTGCAATGGATCCTCGAAATTAAGCCCATGAAACTTTGGAATAGCATGAATCATGTTGGGCTTGAGTTCAGAATTAGGACCTCCATCTGGGATTTGGACTTGAGGTTTGATTGCCACCGCAGCGGAATTATAGTGATCTCGTATCATAGGATGCTGCGGTGGGTTTACAAAGGCTTGAAATAGATCATTCAGGCGCTGGAGTTGGTTTTCAAGATTATTCTCTTCTTCAACTGGTTGTGCCATGATGATGGAAGAAGGAGAATTGGGTTCTGATGAATCAGAGATGTCTATGTGGTGGGGTTGCTGCACAAACACAGACATCGAGGCTTGGCCTCGGCGAGAGTGAATCGCTAAAGGAGGTCTTAAGGATGGTCTTAAGGACCTCCTACCGAACATGCACCGATGGTTTGGATGAGATTAGAATGTGCTGAACCCAATCAAGACACCCAAAAATTTGGATGACTATGGAGGTTCTGGGTGGATGATACCCCTTAGTCAGAAAGTCGTCCACCTGAGAAATACCTGGGCAGCCAGAGAGGGAGAGTCCCACAAAGACCCCTACACGGTAAAGCATCCCCACGAGTTACAGGGTTTCCCCCACCCGACCTCTCTTGTCACTGAGATTCCAAGTAGACCAGAATGGGGACTTTGACCTCTTAAGTCTACCACTTTTATTTAAGAGTAAAGGTGCTTAGGATTACACTTGAACTTTAGATGTATTAAGTGCAAAAGTGACCTAATTTCAAGGTTGGCTGACCCAACAAGAGGTCAACTTCACCTATTTATCCTTTGAGAGCTTTAGGTCCTTACTTTTAGGATTCAAGTGGAATTAAGAGCTTGAATTTTAGGGTTTCTCTTGAATAAGTCTTTTCAACCAAGGCTTAGGCACACCTCTTTTTGGATAGTTGATTCTTGCATAGAAAGATGTGTCTCTAAAACCCTATATTAGAATCCTTAAGTTGGCTCTAATTTTGGTCCAATTTAGTTGCCAAAAAATATGGTATTTAGGACTCAATCAAGAAGGTAGTAGCCCTAGTTACCTTAAATGGGTGCACAAATCAATATTTGTTGAAATCAAATCAGGCAACTTTGGTGACTTAGCTAAAGATGGAAAGCAGGTAGCCCTAATTGATTTTATCTTATTTTTCCTTTTAAAAATGAGGGGGTTAAGGGAAAGGGCTAATCAGAGATTACGTGCCTTAAGGGTGCTTGCTATGCGGCCGTCTTCCTTCGAATCTTCTCCCCTAAAACAATCACAACAAAAGAGATATATCAAGTTAGTACCAAATCAGAAATTTTGATCAAGATTTCTAAATCGCCCGTTGCTCCCTGGCAACGATGCCAAAATGTTTACGAGGCGAAATCAAGTTTTAAAATTGATGCGTCGTAGTATAGTTGAAATCGCTCAAAAATAAATAGATTTTATTACTTAAAGTTTTAAGTCAGAGGTCGAACATAGGGAGCAAATTAGGGTTTAAAAATCAAGAGCACAACTTTTGAGAAATTGCATATAATATGCAATGAAAACTGGAGTTGTAATGCAAAAATGTAAATGTAGCCACAGAATATCAATGAATATAAAGAAAGCACAAAAAATGGGCGTCTGATTTTTCATCTTAAACTTATGATTGCTACAGTGCTTCTATTTCTCTTTTTCCCTTCTCTGATCTCTGTCTCTGGCTACTTCCTTCCTTCTTTCTCCCTTTTCTTCTACTCTCGTGCCTATGCCTTTGCCTTTCTCTTTTGCCTTTGGCTTCTTCTCTTTCTTCTTCTTTCTCTGGCAGCTCCTCTTTCTTCTACCTTCAGTTCCTTCTCCTTATCTTTCTCTTTCTTCAGCCCTTCAGCCTTCAGCTTCTTCCTCTTCAGTCCTTGCCTTCTCCTCCCTTATCTTCTCTGGCCTCCACCCTCTTCTTCCTTGTCTTCTTCCTCTTCCTTCCTACGAGAGCAAAACCTACCACTACCAGCCCGCATTCTCTCTTCCTCTTTCTCCCTTAGGCTCGCTCTCCCAAAGCTGCTTTCTCGGGTAATCGGGTCGGGTATGCGCCCGGGACCAGGCCCACTGACGTGCGGTGGTGGGCGAAAAGTGCAGGTCGAGTATACGGGTCAAGCCAGGTCCGCGGGGATCGGGTCACGGACGAGGCAGTGAGAGGGTGAGTGGAACATCACCCCGTGGTCAAGAGGCAATAAACCTAATTCACTTTTTCCTCTTATTCTGCTGCACCTGCTCACCCACTTCCAAGGTGGGACTATCTTCCCACCTCCCTTCGCGTGAGTCCACAACCAGCAATGTTGATTGCAGCTACTACATGGGTCTTCGTAGCCAATTGGTTGCCTGGCTCTGTGTGCGAGGGGAATCCGTGCAACCTGGGGCTATGCACCGGAGCGGGGAGACCTGGATCGAGCTTGCAAGCTAGCAGCTTACGTGCATCAATGGCAGTAGGCCTCCAAACCTGTCAACACGAAAGCGACCTCGCGGCCTCGTCAGAAAGCTCAGAAAGCTTCGCCGAGACACGGCGAACGTGTTGCGAGGGTCGACGTGGTGTGGGATGGCCGGAGTGTGCGTGCCTATGGCACCCTGTGTACATGAGAGTGGGTGTGTTCGGGGGGTGTTTTGGGGGCATGGTGCGATGAGTGGAGTGAGGGTTCATGATCAGTGGAGTGTTGCGGTGCTTATGGGGTGGTTGGCGAGGCGGATGGAGGTGTGGAGCGGCGAAGACGCCTCGTCGGAGGTCTGGCCGGAGTTGAAGAAGGTGATGGTGGTTGTGTGCGTCGAGGGGCATTTTCAAGAAATAAGGAGAGAAAAGGAATTAGAAAGGAGAGAGGACTTAGCTGGATGTAGAGAGATGAAGGGGGAGGCAGAGATGGCAGTCGGCTCGTATTGCCGTCGCCGAAGACGAAACACTCAATGGGAGGTACGGCGACGATGAAGGGGCTGTAGGGGCGTCGGTGGGTGCAGCATGATGCGGACGAACAGGAGGAAGAGAATCCTGCCACTAGTATTATGGTTGAGCGACGAGGGAAAAAGAGGGAGGTCACCGGAGCTTGCTGAGCCACTAGCCGGAGGGGAAAAGACAAAATAGAGGGATTCTCTAGCCAATTCAAGCGTGGAGGATGCAGGGTGATCTGGGCATGCTTTTATAGGCCCTGGAGGAAGGATTTGTGCTTGGAATCCAAGCTTCTAAGCATGGCAAGCTTACCGGAGATGGAAATTAGGAGACCCGAATCTCTCATGCATTCGCATGAAAGATAGGGTACCAAATCGAGCCCCAAATTGTATCCACACTTGAGGGGATTTCTCAAAGAATCTCCCTTTCAATTTTGAAGGGGATTCTCTGAGAAATCAGAGAGATCTTGCCCTCGAATTCTCGCCGGAGTAGGATTCCCTTCGCTATAATGGCGGAGGGACCTAATTGCAAAGAACAAAGTGACAAACCCATTTTCGCGTATTTTGAAGTCATCGGAAATCGTAATATAGTCGCGCTAAAACGCTCATCAAAAAATGATTTTGTAAAGATAACGAGACTTGAGTCCCAACCGTTCATCTCTGGGAGGCATTTATGCAAATCTGAAATCAATCTTTTTCGCTCTACTTGTTTAAAATCGCACGTCGGATTCTAATCAATGGATCAATGTTTGGCCACTTTCATTATGAACCGTAATTATGTATGCATGTGTTAGCTAGATGACAAATGTGAAAGTGTGAGTTTTAGTACGCACGATTCTAGTTATGTGGTGGCTGTTTACGGAAAATGTGCTAATAGTGAGATCCTCAATATTTTCAGCTACCGACATGTTGGTTGCAATAGATAATTATTAAAAGCATGCAACTTTAATCACACAAAATATATTGCAATAAGCTCATGGTGATTCTCAACACATAGACATATATATATAAAAAAAGATTTTTCATTAATTCATCATAGTGTTTGCAACATGAAACTCGTGGAAAGCTTATAAAGGAAAGCTTGAAAACATCGATCTAGCTAATAGAAAATGATCGCATACAGGAATCTATGGAGGGATTTCACATGCATCATTGGGGGAGAATAAAGAGCTATACTACTAAGCAGTAATAAAAGCATGTAAACTATGAAGAACTAAGCTACTAATCTAGTAGAAATAAGGGCATTCAGAGGTAGACTCTGATGGCCTTTGAGTTGGTCGAGAGGAAGAGGGGTGGCCAATGGTGCTTAGGTCGGCCCTTGGAGAGAGGTTGGAGAGGTGATCCAGCATCTTGGCGTGGAGATGGTAGTGGCCATGGTGGAGCAGCTCGAGGAGGTGGAGTGGAGGTGAATGTAGCTAACCCAGATGGAAACAAGAGTGAATGAAGTCAAGAATTGGATGGGTGCAAATGGCCACCCCTTAGGTCTTTTTATAGACCTAAGGGAGACTCTCTAAAGAAGTATGGAACTCTCTTAGAGAGAGCCACAAGAGTGGCCAGCCAAAGAGAGAGAGAGGTGGTTTTTAGATCCACCATTTGTGGATCTCCAATTTGAATGCCTCTTGGTTGCTAATTTTGGCAACCAAGACTGGCGCTTAGCAACCAAGACTGGCGCCACCTTGAAGTGGGTTCTAGAGAACTCTAGATGGGCATGTGTGCATGAATGGGTGTGTGTGTGTGTGTGTCGTCGTGCCCTATGTGGCTAAACGGTCTAGGTTAGGTCCTAAGGGGTTTGGGTTAGTGCAGGTCTAAACTTAGGGTTACAAACCCTAATTCACAAGGAGGAAATGCAATTAAACTTAACTAGGTTGCGCTTAGGTCAATTGAGAGTGAAATTGGACTCTCACTAAGTCCAATTGGACTTGTATGGGTTGAGATCTGAGCTCAATTGGACCCTATGAGTCCAATTGACTAGGCAATGGTAATTGACTATGATCTAAGTCAATTAGGTTTAGTGAGGACTTAATTAGGTCCTTAAGGAGGTCTAAAGGTGATGTACTAGGGTTGGGGTACCTTAATTTAGGTTCCTAAGGGATTAGAATTGGGTTTAGGGAGCTAGAGATCCAAGATTAAGGCTTGAATCTCAAAACAGGAACTGGAGAGCAGTTCCAGACGTCCAATAAAAGTATCAGACGACTTATACTCAAAAATCAGAAGTCCAGACTTCAATTCTGGACGTCTAATCAGAGTCAGGAAGGATTCTAGGTTCTGTCTTGGGTATTCTGCAGAAATTGGACGTCTGACCAAGTGTCTGGACGTCGAATAATACTGTAGAAGTGGGTTTAAGGTGTGCGAGAGTTGGCTAAGGGTTTTGGACGTCCTATAACTTATCTGGACATTCAGATAGAGGTTGGAATTAGGGTTTTAAGGTTGCCTAGGGTGTGGTGACCTAATTTAAGGGTGGCTAAGGCTTGGGGAAGCTTCTAGGCTGTCCTAGGGCTAGGATGGTCCTAAGTTCTTCATATTTTACTGCTTTATTCCTACTTAATAGAATAGCATACCTTATCTCCCTTACATTATTATCTACTACATCTAATCTAGATCTTCTGCTCTAGCTTTGCTTCAACACCAGTTTATTCCAACTTCAGATTCAGCTTCAGATCTACCTTCTGGTCAGCTTATTACCTGTAATTGTCATAATGCACCTAATCAGTACATTATAGCATTATTTTATGCATAGCTAAAAGAAAGCAGTAAAGATGCAAATAATGCTTATGTATGCATAAATTACCTTAACTTATACTAAGTCCTAGCCAAATTTAGGTCAATTAAGACCTATGATTGCTGCGCAATCATACCCCCATGCCTAAATCTTGCTAGTCCCTAGCAAATGCATGACTAAATTATTCACAGAAGGGTCCCTAAGGGACTATTTTATCAAGTGTATGCATATAGATTTTTCTCTTTTTGTTTTCATCCTATGCTCTAGAAATCCAGACAATTGTGAAAGTGTAGCTATGTAGCTTTTGCAACGAATTTGAGTGGAAAACTAATTCACCTAGTTGACCTCTAGTAAAATTCTAGCGAGATAGGCGGACTTCCCTCGGGGTATTCAAGATATTCTATGAATTTCTCCTGACTTCAAGCTTAGGTAGAGGATGTATGAGGGATACAGGTGTTTATTTAGTGGCTCACTCTCACTTGATACTACATAGAGATTAGTACTTCAGAATCTAGATTCCTGGATTATCAAGTAACTCAACTCAACGAAAGGTAAAAGAAAAACAAATTATGCTCTTTTATAGATCCTTTGTGTTCATTCTCTCTCTTTTTCTTTTTCTTTTCTTTTATTTCTTTTTCTTAGAGTTCACAATCATACCAGATTCACACATATGACTTGTATTTGGTTGTCTCACTTAGCATTAACATTTTAATTGAGTTCTCATAACTCTAACACTAAGTCAGAATTCCTCAGCCAGTATTCGGACGGTCAGAAACACAAGAAAGGTGGGTTAAGGCCATATTTGGTGGTATTCAAATTTATTTGGTGGTATTGCCTCAATCCAACTGAAATAAATACTAAATATTCACTCTTTTTCTTTGCTTTTTCTTCTTTTCTATATTTTTTTTTCAGTTTTTCTTTCTTTTCATCATTTTTTTTTTCAACATAACAAAATTAGCACACAACCATGAACATTATTAAGGAGGCATTATTACGGATTGGTGGTACTCAAGAAACACTGGGTAGCACCAGTACACTCTACTCTTATCTCACACTATTTGGTGGATTTTTAGAAGAAAATCTGCCTAACTCCCAAAACATTGTCCAAGGGTTTAGGAGAAGAAGCATTGCTTCTTCTCGATAGACTAAAGACGTTTATCAGCCTTCACCGTGAATCCATTGCAAATTCTACGTGTGTGTGAAAAATTGTACTGGATTTCAGACTACAGGAGTCAACTAGAGGATAAAATACCTAATGCATTCTCTTGATAAAAATCTTATGCATGGATGCACTATGTATATATGTTATAAACAAGTAACCTCGTATAATTTGTACTTCATAAAATTCCCATATCGGGTTACATTCAGCTTGATCCGAAATTTCAGAACAGGAAGGGTGAGCGAGTGAGTCGGAAATGACTCTTGCGGACGATTTCTAGCTCCAATGCGAGCATTGGAGGTAGAATCAGTTGTTCTTTTATTTAGGATCCTAAAGTACGTGTACATGCAACTCCGAGGTTTTCCTAAGGGTTGGCATAAAAATTTTTCAATTTTACTGTATCTACCCCCCATGCCTAAGTTCTTGCATGTCCTCATGCATGAATATAAAAGAAAATAAATATAGCAGGGAGTAAATGGGTAGAAACCACCTGTACTTACTCCTGAAATTATACATTCAGCACTGGCCAACCTGATAGTATGCAATATGCAGAAAGAAAATATGCTCAAAGAAAAATATGCTATATATAAAAATGAATATGTATAGGGTGATGGATGCGGGGTAGATGCTGAGTTTAACGCCTCCAGCTGGGCGAAAAGACAATCACATGTCCTCAATAAGATGAATGATCTCGTCAGCTGGAGGAGGTTCCTAGGCCGAAAATGGCCTGAGGCGCTGGCCATTTACCGTAGATGTATGCCCAGATTTTAGGTCCCTGATATGGACCGCCCCATTAGGATATGGGTGAATCACAACATATGTGTCAGTCCACTTGGACTTGAGCTTCCTTGAAAAGAATTTCAGTCGCGAATCAAACAACCAGACTTGCTAGTTGGGCATGAATGCTTTTCTCCGGATGTGGCGATCATGAAAGGCCTTGGTCTTATCCTTGTATATCAATGCGTTCTCACAGGCCTCTCGCTGGATCTCTTCTAATTCGCTGAGCTGGAGTTTCCATTCTTGACCTCCTGCATCGAGGTCAAGGTTACATTTTCGCACTGCCCAAAAGGCACGGTGTTCCAGCTCTACAGGAAGGTGACAGGCCTTGCCATAGACCATTTGATATGGTGACATTTCGAGTGGGGCTTTGTACACAGTACGATATGCCCAGAGTGCATCAACTAATTTATCGGACCAATCCTTCCTGTCTGGTCTAACTGTCTTCTGGAGAATTAGCTTGATCTGACGGTTACACACTTCAGCCTGCCCATTGGTCTGTGGGTGATACGAGGTGGCTATACGGTGATGTATCCCGTATTTCTTTAATAATGACCTGAAGTGGGCGTGGATGAAGTCGCTTCCCTCGTCGCTAATCAAAGCGTGGGGTATTCCGAATCTCGCGAAGATGTATTGCCAAACAAAAGAAACGACGGTCTTATGATCAACCCGTCTTGCCGGGATGGCCTCAACCCACTTCGAGACATAGTCAACGGCTAATAATATGTACTCGAAGCCATGCGAATTCAGAAAAGGGTCAAAAAAATCAAGTCACCCAAACACCAATCCTGCAATCTCCTAACCGGTCTCAATACTTCGAGATCATGTGTGATGCATCTGACTACGCAATAGGAGCAGTGTGAGGTCAGAAAATCGATGGGAAACCAATGGTCATATATTACGCCAGCAAAACATTGAACGAGGCTTAGCGTAATTACACTGTTATAGAGAAAAAGCTGTTAACTGTAGTATTTGGCCTGGAGAAATTCAAGTCATACCTCTTGGGATCCCACGTCATCATTTACTCAGATCACACTGCAGTGAGGTACTTACTCATGAAAAAGGACGCAAAGCCTAAATTAATCTGCTGGATCTTGCTGTTGTAAGAATTTGATCTTGAAATTTGCGACAAAGCGGGAAAGCAGAATGTGGTAACTGACCACTTATCCCGTCTTCCTTCTTCACTCATTGACCCTTCTGGACTTATCATAGAGCACTTTCCAAATGAGCACCTCTTGACAATCGCAATAGAACTTCCGTGTTATGCTGATATGGTGAACTATTTGACATCGCATCAGATTCTGTCTAATTGGCCAAAAGTAAAGAAAGACAAATTACTTTCAGATGCCAAATACTTTCTCTAGGAAGATCTGTATCTATTCCACATCGGTGCTGATTAAATCATCAGAAGATGTGTTCTGGAATCTGAGTTCAATCGAATTTTATCCTTTTGCCACGACCAGGTCTGCGGTGGTCACTTTTTTGGACACAAGACCGCAGCAAAAGTCCTCCAGTGTGGATTCTATTGCCCCACAATTTTCAAAGATATGCACTACTGTAAGGCATGCACTCGTTGTCAGACCTTAGGCAACATGAGCCAACGTAACATGATGCCTTTACAGCCAATTCTTGTGTGCGAAATCTCTGACATCTGGGAGATTGACTTTACGGGCCCCTTCCTAAAATTCGAAGGTTTCGAATACATCCTCCTAGCCGTGGACTACGTGTCCAAATAGATCGAAGCCATCCCAACCCGAACCAATGATCATTATGTTGTGATTAAATTCATTCATCAACACTTTTTTTTTCAGTTCGATATTCCACGAGCTATCATCTCTGATGGAGGGACCCACTTCGCGAATGTACACTTCCAGTCCCTGATAAAAAAATACGGGGTGTCATATCGTAACCCAACTCCTTATCACCCTCAAACTAATGGATTGGCTAAACTGTTAAATAGGGAGATTAAGAAGATCCTTCAGGTCACTGTTCGACCTGATAGGAAGGATTGGTCTACCCGCCTTCGGGAAGCCTTGTGAGCCTATAGGACTGCCCATAAGACCCAATTAAGCATGTCTCCCTTCAGACTCGTATTTGGGAAGGCTTGTCACCTCCTCATAGAAATGGAGAATAAAACCTACTGGGAATTACGAAAGTACAATCTAGATCCTTTGAAGGCTGGAATCCACCGCCGGTTGCAATTAAGCGAGATCGAGGAACTACGTAATGACGCGTATGAGAACTTGTGAATCTACAAAGAGTGGGTGAAAGCCTTCCATGACAAGCACATTTCATGAAAATCCTTCCATCCTGGTCAAAAAGTGTCACTCTTCGATGTCAAACTCAAGCTCTTCCCAGGAAAACTCAAATCAAAATGGATTGGACCATTCCTTGTGAGACGAGTATTTGGAAATGGAGCAATCGAAATCAATGAACTCAGACCCAAATATAAACATTTTTTCATGAATGATCAGAGACTCAAATTGATCTTCGAACTCACCAACTCAAATTTGGTTGCAGTATCTTTTGATCTCCATTCTCCTTGAGCTTCATTGCACCCAGTTGATGGCGTTAAACTTAGTGCTTAACGGGAGACAACCTGTCATCTTTGAAAAACCCAAAACCTTTCTTACATATCTCTTTACTGAATTCATATTACACTTTAAGATTCATCCATTAGAATAGCCGACTTTACCTTTGATACTTGTATCAAACCTAGAAATCATCTGCAACAGTTATTCCGACTCGTTCACCACCCACCTGTTCTAATGTACAATCTGAATTGAACTCGAACCCATCTAAGTTATAATGAGGATATTACAAATCTTAGGCATGGGGGGTATTAGAGTGCAAAATGTTGTGAAAATCAATTCAGGGAAGGGTTTCAATCAATTAAAACAAAAGAGAGAAGGAAAGAAAGAGGAAAAAGGAGCAAACAAAAAGAGAATAAATTAGTCTCTTAAAATTGCATATGGAACTTACCTAACTTAAAAGTGTCGAAAGCCAAGGTTCTGAGGGTTGCCATGGGAGGTGCTATCCCGAAGCATCGAAAGCCAGAGACCCCTCAAAGATTGATGATGGGGATAAGGAATTCGATACAGACTGTGTTTAGGGCCAATTCAAGGCTGCATTTAGGAAAAATAAAAAGGAGAGAACTCTCCAAATGAAAAATCCTTCTCTATCTCCTTATAAAAATGCACCAGCAAACTAAACCTGGACATGTTACGTCTATGCATGGGTGCTTTAACCACTAGAGTCAACGAACCTCTAGGAAGTTTTTGTGAGCCTCAGAAACCTTCACGACAGACTTAAGCTGAAGCTGGTCAAGTCTGGATCTTGGCTGGTATTTGAGTACCTCTAGGCCAATTGTTGGTATTCTGATCTGAATTCTAGAGATTCATCTTAGTAAGGCATCCTGATGGTTACATCCGACCTAGAGCTCTGGTTTGATCCATAGGATGTTTGCTAAGGAACTAGCAAAAATTAGATATAGGAGAATAATAGGAACACCATCATAAGCCCTAACTGTCCACTTTTAGCTAGGTTTAAAAGATAAGTGCTCCTACATAACCATATGAGGGTTATAACTCCACTTCAGGCTACTTTTAGAAGAGAACAAGAAACTAGGGTTAATTTTATAATTTTAACAGTATATCATGAACACAGAATAACCAAAGGATTTCCCAGAGGTGAAATAAAGGTAAAATTAGCATTAAAATCTAATAGGTGGGTCTATGCAAATAGAAACGAGGTTTCACGTATTTTGAGAACCAATATAAGACCCAAAATCTTAATTTCAGACCCACTTAAATTATAGAGATTCTGGTCAAGATAAAATTCATCTAAATCTTCTAAGATTCATAGAAAAATATTCAATGAGGTTGGTATCCTTGATTTGACCTATAGAATCTATTTTGACATTAAATAGAGTCATAGACATAGTTTTACCCTAATTTTGATTTTTGCATAAATTATTCAGTCAAACTTAGTTAAAACTCAAATCCGACTTCACCATCAAATTCCTTGGATCCAAATTAGGTTTGTACCAAAACTTGGGTCCAATGAGAGTCCATCTTAACCTAACTTGCATTTTAGTCCATTTAAACTTTATTTTTCACACATAAGCCCCTAGCTTTCGAAATCTTTACATTTAACCTCCTAACTTCTCATCGTTTTCTTCAAAAAGATCCCTACCGCCATTAACAGTGTGAACCCATCAACACCGACCTATAATCTAGGATTTCTCCTTGATTTCTCGATCAATTCCTTCCAAAATTGGAAGGAATGATCTTGAGAGAATCCCCAATCACCTAAACCTTGTCTTAGGCTCCAATTCTTCTTAAAAAGCTCGTGCGAACTCTTGGATTTCAAGGATATCTTTCCCTGGAAATTTGAGCTCCTCAAGCTTGTTTCCAAGCTTAGAAGCCTGCCTAAAGCCTTTAAAAGGACCTCCATCGCATTGTCTAGCTCCTTAGCGAGTTTTAGGCCCAAAAATCCTCCATGTTCTCTACCTCCGGCCTACTCCAAAGACCGCTCCGGTGACCTCCCTCCGGTCTCCTCGCCTGCTGCCACATAATATAGGCAGTAGGTCTGCCTTCCTCAGCTTCGTCCGCGTCTCACCATACCCACGAGAAGCCTCCTCCCCCTTCAGTCGTTGTCACTCTTCCTCCTAGAGCACTTCTTCGTCTCAGGCTCCAACCCATCATAGCCGAATGCCCTCGACCGATCTCCTTCTCCTAAGTCCTCTAAACTCCTCTCCTACTTCTCTACTTCATTTCTACACACTTAAATCACACTTTCGACTGCCGTTTCGCCTGTGCCACTGTCGTCTTCCACGTCTCCGGCATACCACTGGCGACCTCGCACAACCACCACACCGCACCAAACCATTCACCACCGATCCCAAAACCTCTACCATGTCCTTATGACCAAAACCCCTCTATTAATTGAGAGGATTGGCCACTCAAACTCCCCACCGAGCACACACACCTCCGCACCACTTTCTCCATGTCACCAAACCTCCACACTAATCCGCACGCGATGCCATGACCACCATGACGCTCGCCACACTCAGGCGAACCTCCTGAGCATTTCTAATGTGGCCGAGAGGCCGTCTTCTTCTTTCCAGGTCATCATCGAAGCATCGCCGCGCCTTCATCATCTCTGGCCCCGTTTGCCCTCCTCCAGCCGCGTTCTTCAACATCAACACTCCCAGGCGCTGCAGACACTTCCCAAGTTCTCTTCCAGGACCTCAATTGGAGCCTTCAGCCTTGCCTTCTCCTTCAATTTGGAGTAGCATCTCACCTGCTGCTATGCGAAGAACAGTGGGAAAGATAGTCCCACATTGGGGATCTTGAAGCACCAAGCATCGGATAAAAGGATTTCCTGTTTTGCCTTATCGTCTCAGCACATGAGGTGAGGTCTCACTCACCGCACGTGCGCTCACTCACCAGCTACACCTCATAGGAAGGTCTAGACCTCTAACCGTATACCCGATAACCCGATAGTGTTCACCTAGGTCAGAGTTGACAAAGAAGAAAGAGAATCAGAGAGAGGGGGGACGGTTTTGCACTTGTGCCCTCATCTCCTCTCAGGACTTAGCATTCCTGAAGCTTCGTGAGGCCCTTGTGCCTCGCTCTTGTGAGAGTTTTGTGCTCTTCTGCTACTGTTGTGCCTTAGCTCCTCTGAGGTGTGAAGGTGCAAGGCATCTGTGCCTTGGTTCTGTCGACTGATTGGCTACATTGCTCCTATGCTTGGTTCTGACATTGCTGAGATATTTGATTGCGATTACTGTTCAAATATTTAAGTGGTTGTGAGCTTTAAACTTAAGGGTTAATTTGGTGATTTAAATCACCATTTTAACCTGATCTTTTTCCACTATTATTCTGATATTACTGAAATATCATTTTGCATATCATTGCTTTCAATTACTTACATTTCTTGTGATTGGTGAATTTAAATTGCATCTTTGTTCCCTACGAAAGATCTCAAACTCTATTTCCTAAATCAAAGCATGTAAATTTAAATGTCTTGTAGTGCAATTTAGGAATGTATTATAACGAACGCATCTTAAAACTCCCCTATTGTCCATTCAACACGGCTATTGTTGGTCCTTCTATTGTGGGATCGAGTTTTGCTGTAAGAGATGGTCCGTTGATGGTAACACTATCATCTATCATAACCAACCTAATTTAGTCTAAATCCAAGGATAAATTCTCCTTAACAAGCAGAAAAGGTCGTAATTCTATTCTATGCTGAATGTGAGAATAAAAAGGGAAATTTCGTTAATTCTGCTATTTTAACAAGAAATCACAAATGCATATTAACTGAGGGGTTAATTGATGGTAACACCATCATTCATCATAACTAACTTGAATTTGAAATCCAGTGGTAAATGCTCTTAAATGATTATCTGAGGACCGTCATTCCATCTGAATTGAATGTAGGAAGAAGATAGGAAAAAATGCTTAATTTTGCCATTTTAGCATCCAACCACTAATTCAGATTAACTAAGGGGTTGACTAGAGGTTAATTTAATGTCAAATGAACTAAAAAGACCAAGTAGAGGGCTCCTACAAACTGAATCAGTGTTTCATGCATTTTTAGTACTAAAATAGTACTAAAAACTCTAATTATAAGCCACACTTAAATTGAAAGAGTTCTGGTTGATATACATTTAATATAAACCTCCTAAAAATTATTAAAAAATATTCTAAGATGTTTGGTACATTTACTTTAACCATTTGAACCCATTTGGACAAAAAAATAAAGATTGACGGGAATTTGCCTAGATTTGGGCTCCTGTGCAATTTACCTAGTCAAACGTAGGCAAAACTCAAATCTAAGTTCACCATTAGATTCCTTGGGTCCAAATTAGGTTAACACCAAAATTTAAGCCCAATTAGAGTCCATCTTGACCAACTTTGCAATATAATCCCCAGATCTCTATTCACTTCAAGTAAACCCCTAACTTCTACATTTTTCTTACATATCAGCCCCTAATTTCTCAACTTCATCACAATTGGGCCCTTGCTGCCATTGATGTCTAAATAGAATCCCAAAACCCAAACTCACGAACTTCGAGCGATGATTTCTCGCTCGTTTCTGACTCAAATCTCTCCAAACTTGGAGAGATTGCTCCCAAGAAGATCCCCTACAGATTGCACCATCTCTCGAGTGCCAAAATCGACCCATCGCCAACAGCGAACTCCATGTTTTCAGTGGGTTTCATTTGCGAAAATCGTGAGGAAATCGGAATTAGTGCCTGGGCATTAGCTAAGGCATGGTTTTGGACCTCAGGATTCATGCCTGGGGGGGATTTTGGCTTGGAATTCAAAAGGTTTTGAGCTGATCATTAAGATGTTTGTAGAATTGATTGATTAAGACCATCTACTAGGCTTGAATTAAACATTTAATTGAGGTATTTGATGCCCTTTGAGAAGTAGATCTTGAGTTGAAATTGTGCCTAAGTGTTGAGATTAATTGGTGGTTTCAACCACCATTTTTTTGGGCTCTTTATATTTTTGTTATTTGACTCTTAAGATACAATTTGGATCATTATTGAATATATATATTTGTGAGTGATTATTCATTACATATCATTACTTGTAATTTGTTTATTTGTTCTCATCATTTATAATTGATTAGTGGATTAAATTCCAATTTTACTACCTACGAACGACCTCATAACTCACATTTTTTGAGCTTTATAAATTTAATGTTGATTTGATTTTCATCAATTATACTACGATGTGTTTCTCTAAAACTACGATGATTATCGCTTCAATATTTTAGCACCGTTGCCGAGGAGCAACGTGCATTTCAGTCACTAATCACACTTTCTGATTGATTCTAACTTGCTCTATCTACTTTGTTGTATTATTGCAGGTGACTCTGAAGATCTACCGCACAAGCAACCACACCAGAGGCAGGTAATCACATTTCCTTCTTCCTTAAGCTCCTCCTCTATTGGAAAGATTAAAAAGGAAATCACTCAAGACCAACTTGCTTTATTTACGTAGTAATCATCATTCAAGTTTCTTGATTTAATTCGATTGATTTGACTAAAGATCCTCATCCTGGTACTTGCACCTATTAGGGACATAAAGTTCCTTAGGCTATTGATCTTCTTAATTGAGCCCAAGGTTTCATCTTTTAGAAGAATTGGACTTGGAGATAGAGTTAATCTAGGGTTTCCACATTAGGGTTTCCAGGAGTACACACTTTCCTGCTTAACAAGGAAATATATTCCTACATTATGTGTTACCCAAGCCCTTGCTTGAATCAATTTAATCAAGTGACCCCAAAAATCAAGGTTCTATGATCACCTGGATCACTAGAAGTTGGGACCTAACAACCTGTTTGAAAGCCAATTTAGGGTGACTTGGGTTTTTGACCCAAACCTTATCCTCAACTTTAGGACAGGTCAGGTAAAGTTGGTTCACTTTGTGAATCAACCAACCTCCATATTAGGTCACAAATCGAATTAACTTTAAATTCAAGCGAAATTCATGGCACAAGTAGGATTAAAACTGGTAGACTTAGGAGTCAAGCTCACACATTTCGGTCTACTTGGAATCGCAGTGATAAGGAAGGTCGAGTAGGGGAAACCTTGTAACTCGAGGGGATGCTCTACCGTATAAGGGTCTTTGCGGGACTCTTCCTTCCTACCTACCCAAGTAATTCTCAGGTGTTCTCATAAAGATGTTCTCCCTGATGGATAAGGTTGCCCATTGGTATCAAACCCTAACTTGACCGATCAACAAATGTAAGGAACTCCAATCTAAATTCCTAAAGAAATTCTTCCCAGTTTGTCAAACTAATGCCTTGAGGCACTAGACACATTTCACAAAGAATGCGGGAGAATCACTTCATGAGGCATGGGATCGCTTTCTAGATCTCATGCAGAAACACCCTCATCACGAAGTTCCTAAATGGGAACAAGTCCAATCTTTTTACCAGAAACTCCATGAGGACATTAGATTATTTGTCAATGCAACCTATGGTAGCAACATCATGGTCAACATGAAGACACCGTCTGGGAGATTCTCAAGAACATGTGAGAGAGCATAAATAATGAGTCTATGAGTGTATTCGACCAGACAACCACCTGTGCACTGACAAACACGCGAGGGCCACATGAGACACGAGATCTATCCACATCCGTCGACCTGGAGTTGGTAGCCAATCACCCAGATAAGGTCTCCATCAGCGATAAGGTAGATGAATTAACTCAATATCTACAGAGAGCCACCACTTCACAACAAAACACGTATGCATAGCCACCCTCAAGTAAGGAGGTCGTGCATAACATTCACCACCATGCATATCAAGGCATGAATGCATATCCAACCCCATCTGATCCTGGTTAAGTTGGAAATCCAGACCATCCTACTTTAGTTGAGGCAACTCAGAACCGTCATACATTGATTACTCTGGAGTTTCTCAAACCTGCGAGGATCTCCACACCATCCAGAATGATCCGTTCTCCAACTCATATAACCCTAGATGGTGCAATCATCCAAATTTCTCATGGTCGGGAAACAGTTAGAACTTGAGACCTCAATTCCAACCCCGATCATAAGCTCCGCGACCATATCAGCCTACTCAGCCTAAGCCCAACTAGAATTTCCAAACCAAGCCTACAAAAGAAGATCAAATGAGCTTGATTTTGCAGACCTTGGCTGAGAAGCAAAAGACCAACACGACTATACAGCAACAGCATAAGGCAGAGATCATGAAGGTTTGCAATCAACTTGTACAAATAGCATGGACTCGCCAGGCCGATGCATTTCCTTCCCAACCTCTGTCGAATCCAAACAATGTGTCGACCCAGAAGCACGTGGTGAACCAGATCCAGGGCCAAGCTTGCTACACCCAGCCAGGCCCACCCACTCATACCAGTGCCTTTGGAGCTTCCACCTCCTCAGTTGATCTAAATCAAGCCTCAATGATCAACCCTGCTATTCCACAATAGGGTCCAATCCTCTCTCCTCTTCCTCTACGTTATGAATGTGTTATGATCAATGTTGTGGGCATGAGAAAAGATCACGAGACCAGGTGATGAGTTGCAACTCATTATAAGTAAATCGCCTAAGTTAAGTTAGAAATTAGGTTAAACATTATCAAATTAACACATAAAAAGAGTTAAGTGTGAAAAATAGAAAAAAAGACCTAAAACATCAATTTTGTGCTAAAAATGCATAATTAGGTCAATTATTTAGATATTCTATTAATAAATGTAAAATGATGATCCAATTGCAAATTTAACATACAAATGAGCTCAAAATTCTAAATCAAAAGTAAAATTAACTTCTTATATGTTCAATTAAGCTTCAATAAAAATTTGGATGCATTTGGACATCATTAAGACCTTGAAATTAGAGTTTCACATTTAGGTTCTTCACTTATCACATTTCATTCATTGAGAAAACCTTCAAGGACCTTTCTGAAAATCGTAGGGACCTATTTGCAAGCCTAGAAGGACTGCTCTTATAGCTTTCCTTATCACTTATGGGTCTCCTAGCTATTTTTCTAGCCCTCTGCGTAGAGACTTCTAGCGCAATTTCACTAATAGTCTCAAAGCACCCGCAGGTCCTCGCATGCACTGTAGCCGCGAAGAACACGGGTCATTATAGCCATCCATCCCTTGAACCGCTCGATCTATGGCTCTCTTTGATACGAACGTTAGCGTGACTTGGCACGTGTGATCACCACCTTGCCCAGATCAGATACTACAGTCCACTTTTGGCCTAAGATTGCACGTGCTCCTCTCCACTCATCTAGACTACCCACACCCTAATCGCCTATCCTCACCTCTGTGGCGAGAGGATTCACTCTTTATTCTACTTAAGGAGCTCCTCTACCTCATGCGCAAAGGATCGACTCCCTTCTACACCTCTTGAGCCAATCATTCATCCACTCCAGTTCCTCTCCTCACACTGTCCTTGTTTCATGGCCATTGCCGGTGAAGCCCCACCTTCCTCTCCGACTCTCCTCGCCGCTAAGAACATCGTAGCACCTGAGGGCAACCCAAAACTCCACTAGCAAGTTTTCCCTCCGCTGGAGTAGCTTCTTCCTCCATTCTTCCTCTCCATCCACCGGGTGGAGACCCAAAGGTCCCATTCTTCCATTTAAACTAGGTTTTAATGCTTTCTAGATTAATTGTAGTGTAATTAGATCAGTAGGAGTAGGAATTAGATGTAGATTTGTTCTAATCTGACTGTGTGATGTTAGTTAGCTTAGGAGCAGATTTAGAGTAAAATTCATACTCCACCTCCTCTTATCATTTCAGATCAGAGGAGATGATTTCACCCCCTCACTAATCATTGTTTTCTCCCTCCTCATATTTCCATTTCACTTTCTAATTTCCATCAAATTTTAATCTACAATCCACCTATCCATTTGAAGTCAAGCCCTCATCTCATTGCTCTCAAGCTTTAAGATGAGGATTTGCATTCAAATCCATCCAGGGTCTCCCATTCATTTCAGAAATCCACAAAGACCCCTAATCTTGATTTAAAATGGAATCAGTTCGCTTGATCTGATTTTAATTTAGTTTTCAATGCAAGATCGTGAGATTTTGATCCATTTGAGTTCCAAGGGATTTTTAATCAAGTGAACTAATATCTTTTTGTGTTATTTAGTCCATGGCAGTGAATTTGAGATGATTTTAATGATAGATTCTTCCTCAGATGAGCCATGATTTTATTTGGTTTTAATTGAAGATTTGGATGGTTTTCAATGTGTGGAGAGCCAAGGAGAATCAACTTTGTTGATTTGAGGCTCCACCAAGTATTTGTGAATTGTTTTTGAGTGAGATTCTAATTTTTAATCTAAGAAATTTTCGATATTCCTTAAGGTTTCAAAGGTTTGGGATTCAAGGTTTTGGATTACATTGACTGATTTAATCTCATCCTTCATGCTGTCTATAGCACAAGGAAGGTGTTAGGTTAGTGTTCCTTCTCAAATTTCAAGTGGCGAGTGATGTTTAAGAGTTTTTCATGAAGATTTAACACTTCAAATTGATTTTAAAATGATTCTCAAGCCTTATCAGATCTTAAGGTTGTTTAGTGTTTTGGTTTTGAATCCCAATTTAACATAGTAAAGTGCTACATTAGTAGGTACATTCCAAGGGTTTCCCAACCCTAAATTCCATGAAAAGTATTCTCTAATTTGGACATTTCATATCCCTGATCAGACTTTCTCAAGTCTAATCTAGGATATGAGTGTACTGAATTAGGGCCTGATTTACTGATTTGAGGATCCAAACCTTACTTTAGCTGTTGTTTCGATTTTTGGATGTACTACAGTAGGGATTTGAATCATACTTAAGATGTCTGGAGCAGTTTTGGAAGGTCTGAAGTGAGATACTACGTCTACAACAGATCTTCATAGCTGCTGTTTCAACAGCTGTGTTGATTCTGCTGCTAACTGCAGCTGATGGGGCAGTGGATGAGATTTAGGTTATTTTGAGATGTTGACTTGTTATATACGTATATTTCACTTGTACAAGCCTTCATGTACTATTAGTGTCTTTAAATTCAATTTGATTGGCTTGTAATCTCTTAAATAAATTTATTTGTCAGCTAAAATATGTGTATAACTGTCCCATGATAGAAATTGGATGAAATTAAGTGGAGAATCATATTTACCTATGGGAACACCTCTTATGTAACCTGTTAAATACTTCTGAGACATTCTACTGCATATTCAATCATACATTAGCTTTCTGTAGCCTAAGGTTCTAGTAGAAAAACTCTTTTAGACCTAGAAATGAGCTCACTTTGTAAATAAATAAAAATAATTTTAAAAAATCCAAAAAAATATAATAAACCTGTCTTGGTGAAGATTAGGTATATTTTTAAGTACATGTTAAGTTTCAAAACATTCTGAACCCTCAACTTGGTACAACATACTAGCCGATAGTTTGATTTTACCTTAAAACTTAATAAAAGAATTTAACTCTTAAAAATCCCAAAAATATTCTCTCTCATCTCTTGCTTTCTTTCTCATCCCCTACCTCCATAAAACACATAAAACTCATAAAAAGAAGAAAAACCCTAAAAATATCCAAAAATATCATGTATACTAGGTATATATTTGCAAATATAAACTATATAGTAAGTTATACATGTATATATTATAAAATAAATGTATAATAAGTGTAAATAACTTATATATATATATATATTATATATTGTAAACTAAACGTTTAAGATCATTTAAACCATACATATCTTAATTATATAATTATTTGCTATTTATATTAACTTATAAGCATTATAACTTAAGTAAATATATAAAATCCAGTATATAAATGTAATTACTAATTATACTGTATATATATGTTTATATATATATTATGTATATAATGAACCTGTAACATAATTTAATTATGTATATATAATAAATAATGAATTTATTAATTTACTAAGTTATTAAACTAAATCAAAATAAATTAATAATTTAAGTTATAATTGAACTAACTTTTATTGTACATTTATATTACTGTATTTTAAGTAAATTAAGCTAATTTAACTATATTTATAATATATTATGCTATTTATAACTTATTATCTAAAAACACCCTGAAATCACCTATTTAAATGTAAATAAACCAAAATAAATTATGTAAAATGCAATAAAAATATGTATTAAATACTTTAATATGTATATTAATATTGTAGAGCATCAATTATATTATTAATTAACTAATTATACATTAATTATGGAATAAACCTAATAATCAGTATGTATAAAGTACAAACTTTAGCTAATTTATTTACATAGTAAATATAATTAATTTTGTAAATAAATTGTACCATTACATAGTTCTATGTAAATACTTTAATACCATATAATTTAATTTTAAATTATAATAATTTATGACCCTCAAATCGAGGGTCAAAATCACCAAATCAGGACAGCCGCACTGCAGATGCAGCGCCTATGAGGGCACTATTTAGTACCACATCGTGAACTTAAAAGCCCCTGCAATGCCTTAAATTGTCTTTCTTCCTCCCATTCTTCAGTCGTGAAGCGCTCAGCGCTAAACAACCATCACTGTTTCTCTTACGAGCATATGAATGAGGCATGTGTGCGGTGTGGGTTGAGAGCCTGGCACTGTACGTGAACCTGCGTGGGCCTAATATTGAGCATAAAATAATATTAAAAGGCTAATTAACGAATTAAGATGACCTTGGTAAATGTCTGGTCCTACCTCTTGAGGGTACTGTGTATCCTTCGAAAATGTCACCTGCCAACTTAAAGCCTAATTTTGTCATTAAAAATAGTAATCAGTGCCTAATTAACGTGTAATAAGAAAAGAAGAAAAAGAACGACCGTGTATATGTATATGTAAATATAAGTATAAATGTATAGTATATTGTAAATAAATAATGTAATAAGAAGTATACGTTAGAATACAATAAATTGTTTGAGTTCAATTATGTATATAAATAACTTATGAGCTTTAGTGATAAATAAGTTTGTCACTGTATATAGAATAAGCGTCAGTACAGATCATATTTTTACCTTAGCTTATACATATACTTTCTCCTAAGGTTTAGCAATATTTATATAAGTCGCTGTACATACTATATATGTTACCATACGTGTTAATATATTAAGTTAAGTTAGTATAGTTTATATTATACCATATTATTGTATAGATATGTAAATATTAGTATTATAAGTTATAAATAGATAGTATATAATATTTAATTAAAGTGTTTGATGCTTGTTTATAAATAGATATTTGGAAGCATTTTGATTCATTCTTTTATACATAAATTGTTTCATTCATTCATATTTATACATAAAACCAATCCTTTTGGAATTAAAGAATACTATTTGACTTAGAGAGTGATGTAAATTAAGTAAATGAAGTAAATATTACCTTAGCTTTAGTGTTTGATGCTTGTTTGATAACTGTCTCCCAATGAACGACCTGGAATAAACCAGTAAAAATTAAGTAAATAAATAAAATTGATGCGACAACAATTTGTATTTGTAATATATATTACAACAATGACATTTTTTATACGAACCGTGGTCGATCGCATCACCAGGCCCCATCACCCTTCTCCCAAATCCCACCCAACCCATAATCAACCCAACAAGGTTGAGGACAAAGCCAAGAGGTGGAAGCATCCCTCAGGCTAGCCAATCCATTCCCCTACCCCAAATCGTATCCCACCTCCACGCTAGAAGACTACTCGAATCTGACATAACGAGATCCTTGAGGAATGCACAAGTCACTATCCTGTTACTCAATATCCTCACACTCAACTCCACCTCGCCTAACTCATCCAAAAAAGAGGTGGAGGAATCCTCGCAAAGGAAGGTAGCACTGTCTGAAAATGTGAGTGCTATAATCTAGAGCAGTCTACCACCCAAGAAATCCGATCCAGGAACCCCAGTGATTCCCTACAACATCGGTGGTGTAAATTTTAAGCGAGCTGTACTGGATCTTGACACTTCGGTCAACCTAATCCTGACTGCCCTATTTAATAAACTAAGGATAGGATAGCTAAAACCCGCTGATGTTACTCTGCCATTAGCTGACCGAACCGTAATCACCTCGATTGAGCTGGTAGAGGATGTGCTAATTAGAGTTAAAGATTTCAGGTACTTAGTTGATTTTCCAATTCTTGACATGGATGCACCACAACAAATACAAGATATGCCTTTGATTTTGGAAAGACCTTTCTTAGCTACTGCAAGAGCTATAATTAGGGCACATGACAATCGCCTCTAGAGATAAACGAATTGAGATCAATATTTTTGAGGCATCAGTTAAATGAAAGGAAAAATGCTCGGCAGAACAGCTAGGTTTGATTCAAGAACTCATGACCATCTTAGTAGTAGAAAACCTAGAACTAGAACTTGAAGTTTTTCGCATTATGGAGGATCTCGATTCAACCGAGCATGATTTCAACAGATTGAGAGTATTGGAGGCTTTCACCTTTGATCTCGAGGATGTACACATGGATTTCAAGGAAAAGGATGATGGCATTTGTTACGAACGCGGTTTCAAGATGTCTTTTTAAGACGTCTGGGAGGTAGCCCAGACGTCTGACCAGACCTCTGGAACCCCTTCCAGACGTCTGGGATTTATTTTCTGCGGCACGCAGAATCCTGCGAACGCCCTCTTTTTCCCTCTCTCCTGCAGGCGCAGGCTGCGCTCCCTCTCCCTCTCTCTCCCCGCGCGGCCTTAAAAGGCCCTCGCCCTCTCGCTCACTCTCATCTCCTCCGCTTCCTTCTTGTTCTTCTTCCAGCCGGTGCGAGAGCGCAAGCGCGAGCGAGCAGCAGCAGCCGCGGCGAGTTGCGGGAGGTGTTGCGCGAGGGAGGAGAAGCTCGACCGTGAGGGCTCGAGCTTGCCGGGGCAGTTACAGCTGGCCGACGAGGGAGCAGCAGGCGTGGAGTGACGCGGGAGGGCTGCTGCAGCTCGAGCAGCAGGCGGACGAGGCGCGGCGTGGCCGTGCGTCGTGGTCGGAGAGCGAGTCGAGCCCTGATTCTGCAAATTTTTCCATAACCAGACGTCTGGGCTTCCAACCAGACGACGGTGAAGACGTCTGGAGGACTGTCCAGACGTCTGGCAAGTAAGTTATTTTCGTCCTTCCTTTTCTGCGACCGTTCGTACTGAGAGCGAGGAGTGGGTACGTGCAGGTTCTGAGATTCGCCATCCAACGCGAATCAGACGTCTAGCCGCAGTGCCAAACGACGGGAAGGACTTCCAGACGTCAGGGGTGACCATCAGACGTCTGGGAACTAGGCCAGACGCCCCCGCAGGCTTCTGGACGTCTGAGAGACTACGCAGAACAAAGGTACCATCTGACCCACATTTTAAGACGTCTGGAAGAGGTTCCAGACGTCTGATATTGGACTGTTTCGTCGTTTTCGACCCGTTTAGGGCCCGTTCGGAGTCCATTTTCTGCGTTTCGAGTTGCGTTCCTTCCGGAATAAAATCCTCTACCCGTCTACAGTAATTATATACTATTCTGAGAAACTCCTTGTGTTTGATCCTTGTGATAGGACCCCGTTCCATTGTAGTCCCGGGGGTTGCGGAGGCGCGCGAGATTTCCGACCACGCCTCCAGTACTCCCGTTGTAGCTGGTAGAGTGGCTTTAAAAATTATTAACATAATTTGTTACAATTATGGAATAATTAATAGAACATAGAGCATTTCATGAATCCTAGGAATGAGAAACCAGATTGAATAATAGATCCTAGGGTATTGCATGAATCCTAGGGCTGGAAAACTAGATTGAATGATAGATCCTAGGGTACGGCATGAATCCTAGGACTGGAAAACTAGTGATATGAATATAGATATTGCAGTCTTGAAAAATGTGGAAAGGAAATAATAGCTGCCTGTAAATTGATTTTAACAGCTGCCTGTTATGAATAAATGAACATGATTGAGAATATGGGTTGTATGAACGTGAAACTGAAAGGGGTGAAACCTAATGTGCTGAGTTAAAAGAGCTGGAACCCTACGGGGAATTAGGAGAACTCCTCGAAAGAGAATGAAATGGAACTGAGAAAGAAAGACGTGGAAGTGTGTTTTCTCTTGGGTACGTAGTACCAGGGGAAGCACCTGTTACCTGCTTAGTGCAGAGTGGAGCCAGCCGCCCCGGGGACCCGAGGTTAGGTCTGGCCACTTTGTACCGACTTTTTGGCCCTCGTGTACACAGTACCGAGGAGAGCTACCAGTGTAGAGCGAGTACTAGCTACCCCACGGGCCCCGGAGTTCTGCTAGCTCACCTACACCGACTTGCTAGGCCCACTGGGCAAACCAGGGTAATCAGGCGAGGGTGCGCGGACTGTGGAGGGGCAAGGCCCCTGTTTGGTTACTGTGGAGGGGTTGGACCCTTGTTACTGAGAGGGCTCTACCCTATACTGGTTCCGTGCTGTGCTTTGAGGTGCACCCGTTAACGGAAACGACTGACCGCGTGCCAATGTGGGGTAGCTACCCGTGCGTTTACCGCACGTGCCGTAGTCACCGTTACGTCTGTCAGTGACCTTGGGGTGGTTGACTGAGAGTAGGATCACCACGGAAGACTCTCCCGGCCAGGAGAGCACCACGTGTTACTTCTACCTATCGATAAAGACTGCAATCAAGATCGTTCTCACGAGGAACATTCGAGATCAAGTAAAGAATCTGAGAAATAAATAAATCGTGAGATGATAGAAAGACGTAAATAAAGAAAGTAACAAACTA
The DNA here is from genome assembly GCA_037157565.1 of Thalassia testudinum. Lineage (NCBI taxonomy): Eukaryota > Viridiplantae > Streptophyta > Magnoliopsida > Alismatales > Hydrocharitaceae > Thalassia > Thalassia testudinum. The sequence goes on along the minus strand of JAZHRO010000071.1, from coordinate 16,183,878 downwards.
TAACAGCTACTGTACACTGTACTGTTTCTTTAGTTTTAGTTGCCACTCCACTCAGCATTTCGCTGACGTGTTACACTCGTTACTTTTCAGGACCAGGTGCTGAGCAGTCAGGGTCAGTAGCTGCAGAAGACGTTAGGTCGAGTAGGGTTTAGTACAGTTACCACTGTTCTTTTGTGCCCTTTTTGTTCCACTGTAGTGAGTAGTTCTTGATACCCTCTGTACTTTTCTTTACTTGTAGTTCATGTTATGTTATAAATGTTGTTCTACTGTTGTGGTGGTACATACTGTAGTAGTTCTTTTTCTTACTGCTGTATTTTGTTACTGCTAGTTATATTCATGTTGAATGTGGTTTATTTTACTGCTCTTTTGGTTACTTCCTCGTTGGACGACTAGGTCTTGGGATTAGTCGAGTCGGTCCAGTTCTCGTGTCTCGTAGGGACTCGGGAATCGAGTCGTTACAAGATGGTATCAGAGCAAGGTCGTCCCGAGAAGTGAATCAACTGACTGGAAAATAACCAATTCACATGTCTATAACTAGAGTAGCCACCACAACATATCTTTTGACATGAGCTCTTAGACGTTTTCGTTAGGTATCGTTCCATATTGACCTGTTTCGTTTTGTTTCGCGTCTCCTTGCAGGAGATGCCTCGTCGCGGGACTGGTGAGGTGGGTCGCGGGCGCGGCCGAGGACGAGGTCGGCGAGGTGGGCATGCCGTTGCCGATGCCTCAGTGGACCAGGACCTCGCCCAGCTGATACGGGACATTGTGCGAGAGGAGCTCCACCCACCACCCCGAACACCTCCCCCTGGGGCTGCGGAGGGGGAGTCCGCTGTGGGACCACACGACGGACGCGGCGTTGGACACAGGGGAGGGGATGGGCCGCCGCCACCCCCACCTTCCTCCGACACTTCTGTGCACGATGCACCTTTGCCTAGAGGTGCACTAGCATCCCCACTACAGCGTCACTCCGAGCTCTTCGGACAGTTCCGGAAGCTGAAGCCCCCCTCCTTCAAGGAGGATGAGGACCCAATCGAGGCAGAGGACTGGCTTGAGCAGCTAGAGAAGATTTTCGACACCCTTCGCCCACCGGTGGAGTGTCGCGTGGCCTTTGCCACGTACCAGCTGGAGAGTGCGTCACACAAGTGGTGGAGGGCGGTCCGGGGACAGGAGAAGGACGAGCCGACTTGGGACCGGTTCGTCGCCCTCTTCTGCGAGCAGTACTTTCCCCAGACGTGGCAGGACCAGAGGAGGCGGGAGTTCCACACTCTCAGCCAAGGGACGATGACCGTGAGCGCGTACCGCACGCGTTTCCTGGAGCTATCCCGCTTTGCAGCGACAGCAGTAGCCACTAAGGAGGAGCGCCTTTGGAGGTTCACCGAGGGGCTCCAGCCTGCGATTCAGGGGTATGTCAAACCCCTGAAGCTGCCTACGTTTTCGAGGGTGGTGGAGGCAGCCATGACTTACAAGGAGACCAACCCATCCACGCGAGACACTGACGGCAGGCGGAAGAGGCCCTTTCAGCCAGACTTTTCACAAGGCCGACGAGAGGAGACACATGGCGTCTGCAGGAGAGCCGTCACGTTTCGCAGGGCCATCCGTGGCTTTTGGGGGCCCTCGACAGAGGCCAGTCGCCAGCACCGGACCCCCGCCCAGCCGACAGCAGGGACCCACTGAGGGCGGGAGTCGGGTTCCCCTCTGTTACCAGTGTGGCCAAGTCGGCCACATCAGGAGGGACTGCCCATCTAAGGCAGGAGGTCAGCAGATACTTCCCGCGTAGAGCACTGGAGGGCGCGCAGAAGGCCGCGGTTCCCAGGCGCGAGGAGGAGGACAGCAGTCATGAGGAGGGTACCGGCCAGCACCTGCCCGTCCGACGCAGAGTGTGGCTGCTTCGTCCACACCTAGAGCTGAGGGGCATATCAACGCCCTGACACACAGGGATGCCAGAGCTTCGGGCTCGGTGGTGGCAGGTATGGTTTCAGTTTCCGGCAGACTCGTTTACACACTTTTCGATTCCGGCGCTACGCACTCGTTTGTCGCAGCCAGTTTCGCAGTTAGTTTGGGCTAGGGTTATATGCTGTTAGAGAATCCGTTAGTAATCAGAGGTCCGAGTGGTCAGTTGTTTGTAGATGAGGAGGTGTACACGGATTGCGAGGTCAGCGTCGGGGGACAGCCTGCCAGCTGACCTGATTATGATACAGATGGAGGACTTTGGCGTAATTCTGGAGATGGACTGGTTGTCCGCTTACCACGCCTTGGTGGACTGTTTTGAGAGGAAGATTGTCTTCTCCATGCCGGAGTTGCCTTCTTTCGAGTTTCACGGACAGCCAGTGGACGGAGGCTTCAGGTGTAGTTCGGCACTTCGGGCGACGAGACTTTTGAGCCATGGGTGTGAGGGCTTCCTAGCTTGTGTGGTGGCAAAGCCCAGCCCTGTGGCAGACTTCCAGAGCATCCCGGTGGTCAGAGAGTACCCTGACGTGTTTCCAAACGAGTTACCAGGACTGCCGCCCGAGCGTGAGATCGAGTTTGAGATCTCACTAGTACCAGGGACAGCCCCATCTCCACCGCGCCATACAGGATGGCACCGCTTAAGCTACGAGAGCTCAAGTCTCAGTTGCAGGACCTTTTGGAGAAGGGTTTCGTGAGGCCCAGTGCGTCTCCCTGGGGAGCCCCGATACTGTTTGTGAAGAAGGATGGTACCCTACGCCTTTGTGTGGACTACCGACAGCTGAATAGGGTCACCATCAAGAACAGATATCCGCTGCCGAGGATCAACGACTTGTTTGACCAGTTGCGGGGTGCCACGGTGTTCTCCAAGATCGACTTGAGGTCTGGATACCACCAGTTGAGGATCAGGGAGGCAGACGTCTCCAAGACAGCTTTCCGCACCCGGTACGGACATTACGAGTTTTTGGTCATGCCGTTTGGGCTAACCAATGCCCCCGCTGCTTTCATGGACCTGATGAACCGGGTATTTAGACCGTACTTGGACCAGTTCATGGTGGTATTCATTTATGATGTACTCATCTATTCTCGAGATCGGACGCAGCACGGACAGCACTTGCGGATGATTCTGGACACACTGAGACGACGTAGGCTGTACGCCAAATACAGCAAGTGCGAGTTCTGGTTGAGGGAGGTGACCTTCTTAGGTCATGTGATCTCTGGAGATGGCTTGGCGGTGGACCCAGCCAAGGTCGAGGCAGTGCTCAGGTGGGAGAGACCACGTTCAGTCATTGAGATTCGCAGTTTCCTGGGATTGGCAGGCTACTACAGACGTTTCATCAGAGGTTTTTCACAGATTGTGCGTCCCATGACACAGTTGACCCGGAAGGACATGCCCTTCACTTGGACAAGATGCTTATGAGGCGTGTTTTCAGGAGCTGAAGGAGAGGTTGACCTCGGCTCCCGTGCTCACCATCCCTGACAGTAGTGGCGGGTTCGTTGTGTATACGAACGCCTCCTTGCAGGGGTTAGGAGGTGTGCTCATGCAGAGGGGTCACGTTGTCGCTTACGCTTCACGGCAACTGAAGCCCCATGAGCATACCTACCCTACCCACGACCTGGAGTTGGCAGCTGTCGTCTTCGCGCTGAAGATCTGGAGGCACTACTTGTACGGTGAGACCTTCGAGATTTTCACAGATCACAAGAGCCTCAGATACCTTTTTGATCAGAAGGAGCTCAACATGAGACAGAGACGTTGGTTGGAGCTCCTGAAGGACTACGACTACAACATTTCCTATCACCCGGGCAAGGCTAATGTGGTGGCTGACGCCTTGAGTTGGAAGGCGCCCACATATTTAGCCAATTTACAGTTACAGAGTTGGAGCCTTTTGGAGGAGGTGGGCAGTTGGCGACCCCTAGAGTTACTGGGGCACTGTGGGGCAGCGACTGTGATACGACAGACTAGGCCAGAGCTGATAGACCGCATCATCACAGGACAGATGGCCGATCCGTACTTGCAGTCCTTACGCGACAGAGTACTGTCAGAAAACCCAGGGGACTTCACTTTCACATACCAAGTGCTGCGCCTAAGGGGACGGTTGTACGTTCCCAGGGACGAGGAGCTGTTGAGAGAGCTCCTGACTGAGGCACACGGTTCCAGGTTCACCATACATCCCGGAAACACGAAGATGTACCACGACTTGAGACGCGAGTTTTGGTGGAGGGGGATGAAGCGGGATGTGGGTGAATTCGTGCAGCAGTGCTTAGTGTGCCAGCAGGTGAAAGCCGAGCATCAGAGGCCTGCAGGGCCGCTACAGCCGCTTCCAGTGCCAGAGTAGAAGTGGGAGAGCATCACCATGGACTTGGTGGTGGGTTTACCTGTTACCCAGCGAGGACATGACGCAGTCTGGGTAATTGTGGATAGACTGACGAAGGCGGCACGATTATTGCCGATCCGAGTCACTTTGGGACCAGCACAGTTGGCAAAGAGGTATATCCGCGACGTGGTACGACTACACGGAGTTTCGCGGGAGATCGTATCCGACCGGGATACCCACTTTACGTCCCAATTTTGGGTTGAGTTTCAGTAGGCCCTGGGGACGCGGTTGAGGTTTAGTACAGCTTACCACCCCCAGACGGACGAGCAGTCTGAGCGCATGATACAGACACTTGAGGACCTTTTGCGTGCCTGTGTACTAGACTGGAGGGGCTCTTAGGAGGAGCACCTGCCCCTTGTGGAGTTTGCATACAACAACAGCTATCACTCGAGTATTGGCATGGCCCCCTACGAGGCTCTGTACTGACGGAGGTGTACGGCTCCCTTGAGTTGGGTTGAGGTGGGGACCAAGTGGGAGGTTGACCCCAGGTTAATCCGGCAGAGTCAGGAGGTAGTCGAGCAGATCCACAGGCGACTCCGCACTGTCAGGAGCAGACAGAAGAGCTACGCGGATCGGAGACGCAGAGAGGTGCAGTTTGAGGTTGGGGACCACGTCTTCCTTCGTGTTTCGCCCATGAAATTGCCTACAGTGGTTTGGGGTGAGAGGGAAGCTCGTGCCGAGGTTCGTGGGGCCCTTTGAGGTCCTGGAGCGGGTTGGACCCGTTACTTACAGACTTGCCCTCCCTCCACAGCTTTCTGGTGTACACGACGTGTTCCACGTGTCCAACCTCAGGAAGTACGTAGCCGATCCCAGTCACGTACTGAGTCACGAGAACGTCGAGGTGGGCAACGACCTGACCTACCCCGAGCGGCCAGTGCAGATTCTTGACCGAGCCGTCCGCAGTTTGAGACGAAAGCAAGTACCCCTGGTGAAGGTTCTGTGGAGGAGCCAGCTGTACGAGGAGGCTACCTGGGAGCCTGAGGCGGCAATGCGGGAGTGGTACCCGGAGCTCTTCGCGGGTACGTCTTTCGGACCGGCTTCGGTCCTCTTTGAGTTTGTTATGTTTTTTATATGACGTTTTTCCCGTACCCTAGTTAGCGCAAGTTTCGAGGACGAAACTTCCTTTAAGTTTGTTATATTGTTACAAACGCGATTTCAAGACGTCTTTTTAAGACGTCTGGGAGGTAGCCCAGACGTCTGGAACCCCTTCCAGACGTTTGGGATTTATTTTCTGCAGCACGCAGAATTGCGTCTGCGCGCCTGCGCGTGCAGACCTGCGAACGCCCTCTTTTTCCCTCTCTCCTCCTGCAGGCGCAGGCTGCGCTCCCTCTCTCTCTCTCCCCTAGTAGCCTTAAAAGGCCCTCGCCCTCTCCCTCACTCTCATCTCCTCCGCTTCCTTCTTGTTCTTCTTCCAGCCGGTGCGAGAGCGCGAGCGCGAGCGCGAGCGAGCGGCGGTAGCGGCAGCCGCGGCAAGTTGCGAGAGGAGGTGTTGCGCGAGGGAGGAGAAGCTCGACCGTGAGGGCTCGAGCTTGCCGGGGCAGTTACAGCCGGCCGGCGGGGGAGCAGCGGGAGTGGAGTGACGCGGGAGGGCTGCTGCAGCTCGAGCAGCAGGCGGACGAGGCGCGGCGCGACCATGCGTCGCGGGCGGAGAGCGAGTCGAGCCCTGATTCTGGAAATTTTTCCAGAATCAGACGTCTGGGCTTCCAACTAGACGACGGTGAAGACGTCTGGAGGACTGTCCAGACGTCTGGCAAGTAAGTTATTTTCGTCCTTCCTTTTCTGCGACCGTTCGTACTGAGAGCGAGGAGTGGGTACGTGCAGGTTCTGAGATTCGCCATCCAACGCGAATCAGACATCTGGCCGCAGTGCCAGACGACGAGAAGGACTTCCAGACGTCCGGGGTGACCATCGGACGTCTGGGAACTAGGCCAGACGCCCCCACAGGCTTCTGGACGTCTGAGAGACTACGCAGAACAAAGGTACCATCTGACCCACATTTTAAGATGTCCGGAAGTGGTTCCAGACGTCTGATATTGGACTGTTTCGTCGTTTTCGACCGGTTTAGGGCCCGTTCGGAGTCCGTTTTCCGCGTTTCGAGTTGCGTTCTTTCCGGAATAAAATCCTCTACCCGTCTACAGTAATTATATACTGTTCTGAGAAACTCCTTGTGTTTAATCCTTGTAATAGGACCCCATTCCATTGCAATCCCGGGGGTTGCGGAGGAGCGCGGGATTTTCGACCACGCCCCTAGTACTCCCGTTGTAGCTGGTAGAGTGGCTTTAAAAATTATTAACATAATTTGTTACAATTATGGAACAATTAATAGAACCTAGCGTTTTGCATGAATCCTAGGAATGAGAAACCAGATTGAATGATAGATCCTAGGGTATTACATGAATCCTAGGGCTGAAAAACTAGATTAAATGATAGATCCTAGGGTATGGCATGAATCCTAGGACTGGAAAACTAGTGATATGAATATAGATATTGCAGTCTTGGAAAATGTGGAAAGAAAATAATAGCTGCCTGTAAATTGATTTTAACAGCTGCCTGTTATGAATAAATGAACATGATTGAGAATATGGGTTATATAAACGTGAAACTGAAAGGGGTGAAACCTGATGTGCTGAGTTAAAAGAGCTGGAACCCTACGGGGAATTAGGAGTAGAACTCCTCGAAAGAGAATGAAATGGAACTGAGAAAGAAAGACGTGGAAGTGTGTTGTCTCTTGGGTACGTAGTACCAGGGGAAGCACCTGTTATCTACTTAGTGTAGAGCGGAGCCAGTCGCCCCAGGGACCCGGGGTTAGGTCTGGCCACTTTGTACCGACTTTTTGGCCCTCGTGTACACAGTACCGAGGAGAGCTACTAGTGTAGAGCGAGTACTAGCTACCCCACGGGCCCCGGGGTTCTGCTAGCTCACCTACACCGACTTGCTAGGCCCACTGGGCAAACCAGGGTAGTCATGCGAGGGTGCGCGGACTGTGGAGGGGCAAGGCCCCTATTTGGTTACTGTGGAGGGGTTGGACCCTTGTTACTGAGAGGGCTCTGCCCTATACTGGTTCCGTGCTATGCTTTGAGGCGCACCCGTTAACGGAAACGACTGACCGCGTGCCAGTGCGGGGTAGCTACCCGTGCGTTTACCGCGCTTGCCGTAGTCACCGTTACGTCTGTTAGTGACCTTGGGGTGGTTGACTAAGAGCAGGATCACCACGGGGGACTCTCCTGGCCAGGAGAGCACCACATGTCACTTATACCTATCGGAAAAGACTGCAATCAAGATCGTTCCCACGAGGAACATCTGAGATCAAGTGAAGAATCTGAGAAATAAATAAATCGTGAGATAATAGAAAGACGTAAATAAAGAAAGTAACAAACTATAACAGCTACTGTACACTCTACTGTTTCTTTAGTTTTAGTTGCTACTCTACTCAGCATTTCGCTGACGTGTTACACTCGTTACTTTTCAGGACCAGGTGTTGAGCAGCCAGTGTCAGCGGCTGCAGAGGACGCTGGGCCAAGTAGGGTCCAGTACAGTTACCACTGTTCTTTTGTGCCCTTTTTGTTCCACTGTAGTGAGTAGTTCTTGTTACCCCCTGTACTTTTCTTTACTTGTAGTTCATGTTATGTTATAAATGTTGTTTTACTGTTGTGGTGGTACATGCTGTAGTAGTTCTTTTTCTTACTGCTGTATTTTGTTACTGCTAGTTATATTCATGTTGAATGTGGTTTATTTTACTGCTCTTTTGGTTACTTCCTCGTTGGACGACTAGGTTTTGGGATTAGTCGAGTCGGTCCGGTTCTCATGTCTCGTAGAGACTCGGGAATCAGGTCGTTACAGCATTCAACGAGATTCAAACGTGTATTCCATAGATCTGGAGACATTTTGTGATAATGATCATTTTGAGGATCTACAGCAATCAGGCACAGTAGATACCGAGAGTGACCACAATTCAGAGTTTGAATCATTTACAGAAACGGATTTTTATTTTCCAATAGTCACTCTCCAAACATTTATCTTTGATTGGGATGAAAATTATAGAGATTGATGCGAGAAATACGTGATATATTAGATGATATAATTAGTGTCGCTGCAACGCATAAATCCGCAATCAAACTTTTACATTTATAATACCTAGATAGTGGAGTATCTATGGTCGTACAAGGAGGTCAATTTGTTAGTCACAAAGAATGGGTTCTCTCTCTTGCTTCTCAAATCAGCACATATTTTTGTGATTTTCATTTTGTTGTTTTTATAATTTTGGAAATAATCGGGATTAATGCGAAGATGAATTATACTACAACTAACCCTAAGTGACAAGAAGAGAGCCTTTTCTTCCAAACTCACCCCAGGCAAGTATGCCTAGGGTAATTAGAAGAAGGTGTGATGTGCTAGTAAACTAATAGCAACATAAAAGATACACTAAGCTAGAAAACAAGAAATTGAAGGCAACAAACAACTTTGTATTACTAGTAGAGTTGATGACAAGTAGTTACATGCTTCTTAAAAGTAAAAGAGAAACTACACTAGATAATACAAAGAAAATAGAGATGAAGAAAAATCCTCCAGAGATGGTGAAGGAATGATCCTTGCTCCAAGCACAATAGCTCATGTGCATGAAAAGAATGCTTCCTTGCTTCTGATATGATAACTCCTCCAAGCTTTCCTCCAAGGTGGGTGTCAACCACCATGCTCCTCCTCTTGCATGGCCCTCTCCTTAGTGTTGAGGCGTGGCTAAGGGAGAAGGAGAGAAACAAGGCACCAAAGAGGCGGGTGTGTGCCCCCTTGGATCTTCTTCTCTTCTTCCTCCTTGGTGTGAAGATGGAACCTAATCTAAATGAAGAAGATGGAACCTAACTAATGGAGAGGAGATGGGAATTATGTGGTGGTAGGGTATGGTATTAATAGGATGGGAAGGGAGTGGTTATGGTATTTTTTGGAGGAAAATTAAGGGGTGCCTTGATTTTCCCTCCAAACAAAACCTTCTAAAAGGTGTTGATTTTGGAGGGAAAAGATGGAGGGTGGAGATGGGATGTAGGGGTAGGTGTAGGGTTGGATTTCAAGGGTTTTGGAGGGAAAAAATTGTCACCATTTTTAGGTGATTTTGGAGGGAATTTGGTGGTGTCTTTCGGAGGTAGAGAGGGACGAAGGGATGTATAGGGTTAGCACCAAGATTGAGGTGGAGTGGCAATAGCTTAGGTGGACTTAGGTAAGGTTAGTTGGTGGAGCTAGTTAGCTGGGTTTTAGGGTTTGGTTTTGGTGGCCAAGAAGGTGACTAGCTAAGCTTAACTAGTAGGGAGTAGGGTAGAGAGGTAGAGGGAGCTAGGGTTTTGGAGGTGATGAGCTGAAAGTAGTCTTGAGATGCACTAGAGTTGGTGGCTGCTGAAGAGAGCTGTAAGGAGCTACCTGAGTTGGCTTAGCTTGTAATTCTTTGCTAGCTGCTAAACCAAGCTAAGATGAGCTGGCTTCTGCTGATATGAGTTAAGGTAAGCTGGGTCTGGTCTTCCCGGAGATTACTAAGCTAGCTAGAGTAGGTAGCTTTGGTCAAGTAGCTTAGCTCAACTAAGTTGAGCTACATTGGACCTCCGAGAGCTGGACTTAAGCTGGCTTAGCTAGTTAAGGTCATCTTCAGTTGACCAAGTCTAGCTAGTAGCTAGACCTAATCACGTTGAACTTCGAATGAACTCTTCTAAGTTGGAGGAGCTGGAATGGAGTTGGGATGAACTGACTTGAGCTAGTTTGAGCTGCCATCCAGCTAAGGTAAGCTTAATGGAGCTATGGTGAACTAGCTAGAGTTACCATTCAGCTGAGATGAGCTGAATGGAGCTAGGGATGAGTTGATCCAGCCAGAAGGAGGTGGGATCCAACTGGGATGAGCTGGATCTAGCTGGGATGCAGATGAGATGAGCTGGATCTAGCTGGAATCCAGCTGATAAGAGCTTCTTCTTCATCTTCTACCTTCCCGAGTGCCAAGGTATGTGGGATCTGACTCTCTGTCTATCCCCAACACTCAAATAAACACATTAAAAATACAACTAAAATGCAATGCATGCCTATCCTAGTTAAATGCCTAAATGCAGCCCGAAAACTCATTTGCGGAATTAAAACCCTAAGAGCTAGATCAGTTTTAAGATATAAGATTGATAATAAACTGACGTTTATTAGAGATCCATTGGATGAACCAATCTTCAAGTCATTTCTTGAAGAGTTGATATTGAACACAACGGAAAAAGATCAAGATGACTCATTGGATAATGATCTATTAGGCCACATTGCATGAGAGAAACCAAACATTTGGGCTATGTTAACTAGGTTCACCTCTGTGGGGTCCTGGACACCACAATCTAGCTTCAAAGCCCCTTGACTTCATCATATTTGTGATTCCTCCGGAAAAACTCAATAAGAGACACCGAGAAATGAATCTACCAGATTCATATCATAGACCTTCTAGATTGACTCTTCATCATGATTTGGTGCTCATTTTTTACCATCTGATTCTCATCCACCATGGTCACATTTTTTTCCTACCATTTATCGCATTACGCCAGATGACATATCCTTTTGAGTTGCATCGCGACAAGCTAATGGCGTTAAACTTAGCACTTAACGACCGGCAACATGTCATTTCAAAAACCTGAGACCCTTCTGATTCCTTTTTTCTTTGAATTGCATTCCTATTGCACTATAGGGTTCAAATGTTAGAACAGTTGACTCCACTTCCGATATTCGTATCAGAGCTTGAAATCGTCCACAACAATCATCCTAACCCAATCGCCATTCACCCAAACCTATTCTAGTGTTCGAACTAAGCTGAACTCAAACTCACATAGTCTCCAATGAGGACATTGCAAAACTTAGGCATGGGGATATTAAAGTACAAAATAAATGGGAAATTCAATTCTTTGAAGGGTTCTCACAATATATATATATATAATAGAGAAAAAGGAGGTGAAATGAATGAAAAATCTTTTTGAGGAAATAAAAAAAATGACAGGATCAAAATCAAAGAAAAATTGACAGTCCTAGCAATTGATTATAGATCCTACTTAAATTCTATATCAAATCAAAACAAGGATTAAGTTTTGAAGTGCTAGAGATAAAGAGATAAGTAAAAAGTACTGACCTTAGGCCTCTTAGGCCTATTCTAGGGCTTAAACACTCACATATTTGTTAAGATTTAGAGCATTCCTCAAGAGGTTGAAGAAGTTGCGATGTACTAAGTCTAAGGCTTAGGGATTACTCAGCCCCATTATTTGCCCTTTGGTTTGTGGAACTTAGTAACCTAAGCACCCAAAAATCACACACTAGTCTGGTTTTGTGCGCTTAATGAAGTATAATGCCAAAAGTGTTCTGTTCTGAAAATATTTTCCCGAAGATCTGGCTTAGGAGCGATTTAAAGACACAAGTTGATTGGACGAGTTCCTAGCACGGAGTGGTGGAATGAAAAATACTCCCCTCGAAGATTCGTTATGACATATCATCTCCTTGATACTTGTCTCTTAAGATATCTAAATATCTTACTGAGGGCATGTAAGTATATTGTGCTTGTTTAAGTGTCATGGGTAGGATTATCTCGAAATGCCGATTGCCAAGGCCTGAATTTAGCTACAAAATGCCATGGGCGGCACTATCCCAAAGTGTCAAAAGCCAAGGTTCTGAAGGTTGTCATGGGTGGTATTATCCTGAAGTAGCGAAAGTTAGGGACCCTTCGAGGATTGATGGTGGGGACAAGGAATCCAATACAGACCATGTTTAGAGCCAATTCGATGCTGGATTTAGGGAAATGTAAAAAGAAAAGAGAGAAAACTCTCAAAATAAATATCCATCTCTATCTCTCTTATCAAAGATGCACTGGCAAACTGAACTTGGACTTACCACGTATACTCACGGGTGCTTTAATCCTTAGGGTCAACGAACCTCTAGGCAGTTTTTGCAAGCCTTAGAAACCTTCGCGGTAGACCCAAGGCTAAAACTAGTCAGGTCTGGATCTTGACTGATACTTGAGTACCTCTAGGCCTATTATTGATATTCTAATTTGATTTCTATAGAGTGGCACAAATAAGCATCTGGACATCAAAAATATGGCCTAGAGATATAGTTCTTTCTATAGGAATTTGCTAGGGGCTAGCAAAAGTTAGGCATGGGGGTATGATGGTAACACCATCATTCGTCACAGCTAACATGAATTAGTTGAAATTCAGTGGTAAATGCTCCTAAATGATCGTCTGAGGATCGTAATTCCATTTTAATTGAATGTAAGAAGACATGAAAATAGGGTTAATTCTGTTATTTAACATCCAATCACTAATTCAAATTATCTAAGGGGTTGATCAAGGGTTAATTCAAGGTCAAATAAACTAAAAAGACCAAGCAGGGGACTTATACTAACTAAATCAGGGTTTCATGCATTTCGATGATTAAAACAGTTCTAAAAACCCTAATTATAAGCCACACTTAAATTGAAAGGGTTATGGTTGAGAAAAGTTCAATATAAACCTTCTAAAAATCATTGAAAAATATTCTAAGAGGTTTGATACATTTACTTTGACCATCTGAACCCATTTTGATAAAAAAATAGAGATTTAGATGAAAATTTGCCTAGATTTGGGCTCCTGTGCAATTTACCTAGTCAAACAGTCAAAACTCAAATCCAAGCTCACCATTAGATTCATTGAATCCAAATTAGGTTAACATCAAAATTTGGACCCAATCATAGTCTATCTTGACCTATTTTGTAATGTAATCCTCAAATCTCTATTCATTTAAGTAAAACCCTAATGACGAGTCGATCTTCACTTTTGTTAAAATTTTAAATATAAAATGATGTGTTATTGTAAAACTTTTGTAGTGGAAAATTGACAATCAAAACATTTAATACTCAAAATCTAACCACGAAAATAGTTATGTCATTTCCACAGGAAAGAATTAGCCTATTAAAATACTTAATGATGACTTATCTATTCGAGATTACCAATGAATGCTCATTCGAACTCTTGCAACATTATTTCCAACATTACTCAACCCTCTATGTAATTAATTAAGATCAGGAGGGGTTCTCATGCAAAACTATCTAAATATAATATAAGTTAAATAAATGAATGGTAACTCCTACAATGGCATTCTTTGTAAATTTTAATACCACCCAAAAACTGAGGAATTGTTGCGGATGCTCATGCACGTGAGAGGGAGGACAAACAGTGTGAATCTGAGGAAGAGGTATGTCGAAGGAGGTTGCGCTGGTGGTGTCGCCGTTGACGGAAACGGCCAGAGCTCACCGGTCGGAGCGACGGAGGCCGCCGGCGGTGGCTCTCCCACGTGCGTGCGTAGGTATGCAATTAACGCATTCAAGGGTGGCTGGTCTCTTGGAGTTGAGGTGAGCGCGGTGGAATTGACCGCACGGAGGATCATGGCCTGTGGTGGTGGCAGTGCGAAGGTGGTCACGGTCGAGTTTGGGTTCTTCTGGAGAGGATAAACAGTGCACTTGAGGGAGAAGGTGTAGGTGTCTGTGTGGCTCGAAGGTGCGCGCGTGGGCATGAAGGGCTAGTGCGTGGCCGTGCGGGCTACGCGCGAAGGCGTACACGCGCACGTAAGGTGGTGCTGCAGTTGTGGTGTTGGGTTCACCTCAGGGGGCGATGGGTTGCAGGTGGTGGAGAAGAAAGAAGGAAATGAAGGAGAAGATGGAGATGAAAGGTAGGAGGAACGGCTGATTGGTGGTGCATGCTGTCACCGTGCACCACTACAATGATGGAGAATGCTTATGCCACAGCGTACGCCATGGCCACAGTGTATGCTAGATTTCACAATGCCTGTTTGCTGCACAGTGGTGGCGAGTCAGAAGATTCCCGCTCGGGGAAAGATCAGATACTGCTCCTGGATGATGATCCCTACTTTTAAAAATCCTCCGTGCATTTTCTTCTGCCGAGATCTCCTCCAAATGCTTGGTGAAGATCGCGAGCAGTCGAGAGGAATGCAGTGAAGCTCGACTGATGGTGTTGGTGATGGAATTGGGTGGCGGTGTGTGTGTCTACATATTGTGGAGAATATACTTACATGTAATATAAAAATACGTGATAAATTATATCTCCCATAAGACAAATTAACATCTACTTTTAAATAATTAAATTCTAACAAAATATGTGAAAAATGTACTTAGGCAATTAAATTATTCACTAAATTGGACTCATCGAATACCCCCATGCCTAAGTTTTGCTAATCACTAACAAAAGTAAAGAAAATGATGGAACTGACTAAAAGATTTCTTCTTTCCTTATTCCAAAAATTTAAAAATCCAGACAAATGTGAAGTGATAGTAGCTTAGGTAACGGATTCAAGTGAAAAGCAAATTTACATTTAAAGTTCGTGCCTTACCTTTGGTAAAGATTCTATTAAGATAGGTAACTACTTAAGGGATAAAGCAGAAAATAATATGTAATTTGACCTCGACTTTTTGACTTAGGTAAAAGATATCTTAAATCAAATGGATTCGTATTTGGTAGCTCATACTCATCTGGTGCTACATATAGTCTAATACTACAGACTCTAAATCTTTAGACTATCAAATAAGTCAATATAGAGAGAAGCTAAACAAAACTGTGCTCTCATAATGTTCCTTTATGCTCACTCTTTTCCTTCTTTCATTTCTGAGTTCACAAATCTCACAAGATTTTCTAAATGTACTCAATGTTTGGTGATCACACATGGCATTCACACTTCAATTAGAGTCCTAATAACCCTACAACTAAGAATTCTTCGGCCAGTATTTGGACGATCAGAAATACTGAAAAAGTATGAGTCATATTTGGTGGATCGAAATGGTTGCTTTTGTTACCTCAATGATATCAACACATGATAAAATCGATACCAAGATTTAACTATAAATTTGAACATTTTTTTTCTTTCTTTTCCTTGTTTTTCTCTTTTTTTACATATTTCTATATATATATATATTTCTCTTTTTTTTCTTTTTTTTTTCTTTTTTTCTTTTTATAACTACCAACACAACACGATGCAAACTTTTATTCATAAGACATTATTGAGGATGATGATGTTCAATAGAATATTGTGTGGCTTATTTGATGGAAGTGTCTATTCTTGACACCGGGTAGGAACGATTAGGACAAGCGTATTTCTGACCTTTGACACTAATACCCTCCTTTAGCCGAGAGCTTTATAAAAAACGATCGTAACTATCCACCATAGTCATAGTTTTATGAGAACGCAATCTTCGCATATCTACCTTATTTGGTGACTCTCAGGAATTCACACACAATGTTCGTACACAGGAACAAAAAGCGAAAACTATGCTTAACTTTGATATATCATCTAATTATCCAGAACTTAAGAGTCATTACAATAGACTTAGCGCACCAGTAGTCACTCTACTTTCACCTCACAAACGTTAGGTGGGTCTAATAGAAGATAGTTTGCCTGACTCCCTACTAACTGCCCAAGGATTCGACAAACTAAAAATGTTTATTGGTTTTCTTAAAATATCCATTACCTAGTCTACGTGCAAATGAAGTAAATGTACCGAATTCTAAAACAAGAAATAATTTAAGAAGAAAATCTTCAATAACACCTCGATATTTTGCTAGGACTAACCAATTCAACTCAAAAAAATAAAAGAGAGATATATTTTTTTTAATGCACCTATCCTAAATGCATGAATACTACCTAAAATTGCAAAATGCACCCCCCATACCTAAATCTTACAATGTCCTCATTGTAAAATTAAAACAGGGGGAGAAATGAGGGAAATCACCTAATGAAGGCATTATTCAGGATGTTGGGTTGCTCCCAACAAACGCTGCATTTTTTGTCAACCAGACTTACAAGTTCCCTATAAGTCTGGCTCCAAACAGAAAGAGCTAGGCCATAAAAATATGCGTAAAAGCACAGGCCTAGAAAATATGTAGCCACGGGTGATGGCGAGCTAATGATGCAAAGTTATGCCAAATGCCCAGCAAAAGACGTGATAACAAATAATCTCGTAAGCTACCTGGAGAGGTTTAGGAAAAAGAGTAATAGAGGAAGGGACCTCCTGAAACAGGAGTAGAGGATAACAAGGACCCTCCAAAGTAGGTAGGGTTTTAAAAGATATATGCACAATTATTTCAAACCCTTGAATGGAGAGATTAAAAGTACACGCATCAATCCAACCTCGCCATTCCACATGAGGATGTACTAGCCTGATATTCTCTCCAGAAAGAATGCATGTGAGCAGAGAACTGAGCCAAGGATTAGATAAGGAGTCTACAGTTTGCTTGAGTCATTGGGTGGTAATTATTAAATCCAATGAGGGCTTAGTCTGTTGAGGTTCCATTCCCAATAAGCATTCTTTTTCATTCACATCCTCAAATAACTTCATTGTTTGATGAACCTCCAACTGCTCATCTACAATAGATGAGTCATGCACAGAATTTGTTATGTCATTATCATTAGTAGACTCATAATCAACATGCTTTGATGACAGTTGGGTCTCCTGGGCAATAACGAAATCATAATTATCATTAAGTCCATTCCCGGGTTCTTTCTTGTCAATTACATCCTTTCCGGAGGCTTTGTATGCTACTTCATTATCTTTTATATCTTTAGGAGGAGGATCATTCTCAACAGTATGCAAATGGAGAAAGACTACATTACCCAACTCTTTATTCTTCTTGGGACATAAATCCTCAATTGATACATATTGTCCCTGAGAGTCTCTTAGGCTCCTCAATGTTATGTTTATCCTCCTCCAACTTCGACCCCATATCTTCCCAATTTTAGGGAGGATGATTTGCAAAATCACAAGTTGGGAGGAATCCAAATTTTACCAGATCATTCATATCCTCAAGGGGTAAATCCTCAAATAACACATAATCCTCCCGAGATTCACTCCAAACTCTACGTCCAGGTTCCTGCATTTGGTCATCATCTTCCTTTAAAATAGACTTTGTATCCCTAGGACCAAAATTCATCGAGATCTTGGTCCATTCCCTTAGGGTCACCTATATTAGGCATACATAAATTCTCAGAATGTTATATGGTAGGTGTTGGTTCCCTACGTGGAGGATCGTGATTAGGCTCACTAAAGGTAGAATGGGGTTCCACCACATGTTCAATAGGGGAAGTGGCATGAACAACATGACCTTGACCTGGGTCATTAGGGGTAAGAAAAATACTGTCAACGAGGTCAAGGTCCTTAAGTGGTACCATCTTCCCTTTCTTTTGACTCCAATATAGCTCAGGTGGATAATCACTAGGATCGTTCTCCTCTAGTGGCCGTGTCTCATGAAGAGAGTCTAAGTAATAGCTACTCAAAACGGGATTCCCATTATCCGTTGTTTCCTTAAAATGATCTTGGTGATTGGGGGTGGAAAGGTAGGGATCAAAATCACTCATATGATGACAGCTAAGCTGACTAATTTCTTCATTTAGTCGTTGACTATTCCTCAACATCTCTCCTATAGAGCCCATCATTTCTTTTTGTTGTTTTTGCATTTCTATCCTAAAAGAAGAAAGGCTACTGTCAGATTGGGAAGGATAATCAATCTCAGGCTCAGGTGGCCTAAGAATATTAGTCCAACCTTGATAAGAAAAATCATGAAGGGTGGGAGGGTTAGGCGTTCGCAAAATAGTGGGGACTCCTAGGGTGGAAAATCCCGCTCCAAGGCTCTACCCAAAAGTGGGAGTTATCGGGCCAGTACTTCCAAGATAAGAATAGGATTGATCCCATGAATTATCATTTTACCCCTATAAGGAGGGATATGCTCGGGGCATGGGATCCTAGTTAAAATGATAAGAGTAAGGGTAGTCAATTTCTTTTCAGTCAAATGATTTAACTCTCTCAGGACTTAGAAGAAATCAGAATAAAAACAAAAACTTCCTAGAAAGCTCTACCACTGTCAAAACAAATGCAAATACAGTGGGAATTTATTTTTAGTAGATTGCAGGTCTCCTCAATCCTACTTCATAGGCTAGCCAAAGAAATCAAGTCAGTACTCCTCCATTTCCACTTAAGTGGTATAAGAGGTTTGGTGTATCTTAAGTTCCCTAACCAAGCCTGTCTGGGAAAGGTTGGGGTCAATAAAGTTACAATAGGTAACCAAACAAGTTTTACAAGAATTACGCTTCCTAGACCAATCTTCATTAGTGCTTACAACCTACTCGCAAGAGATGGAAGCCTCAAATCAATCCCATGCATGAGGAATCGAAGTAACTTGGTGGATAAGCTTGTTAATTTCCGACTAACTTCCCTTGTGGTGCAAAGAAGAGAGGTAGAAATCTATCTAGTAACCCTACGTGTGATGAGCACAGTGTCTCAGGTGTACAACACATGTATGCGTCTTATAATTTGAAATCCTGCAAACAAGTCCTTTACACATAATTTAGGTAACTTAATTTTAAAATTAATCCTCCTAATGGTCCACATTTCTTAAAGTGACCACTGAATTAATTAGATTCAAACACTTTAATGGTCTTCGATTTAAGTCCAATCCAAATGTATGGCAGAAATTTAATGCTAAAGAGAAGATGTACCTTATTCCAACTCTCTTCAATACAGGGATATATGCAATGTAATAAGAAACACTAGATGCTACTCATTCAATCCTCGATAGTCGCCCTATAGATATGCAGCTTCTAGCATGTAGCTCAGAACTTTTTATCTTTTAAATAATAAGTAAACCCTAATCTAATTTAGCTAGCTAACTAACTAATATGCAGTTCAAAAAGTTCAAATAAACCTATAACCCAAATAAAAAGAGAACACGCTCCCAAAAAGATGCTTTCACATACAAGAGCAATAAAAGCACGGGGAACAAGTTCCCAAAAATGCTCCCAAAGATGCTCCCGCAATCCATGACTGGCTGTGGATTCAAACTGAGCTTCTAAAAACAAATCTCCCATTCTACATGTCTTCCCTCCACAATCAACTGCTCAACAAAGTAAATGAACTTAAAATGTTCTATTTGTATGAAAATTTTGAATGATAAGTGGTCAGAAAAAAATGGATACAAGGTTCCTTAATGTCTAGCATTTTCAATCTAAATTAGTGAGCTTGGTAGTGCAGTTTCTCCAACATTCACATGCATAAGAGAAATTTTTAATCAAATAGAATCAACCAAGTGGCAAGCAAATGCACTACCTGAAGAGTTGGCCTTCCTTTCCCTGAAAAAAATCTAGCCACCGACACTGCTAGTGGAGTAAGTCTCTTCAATGCAATGTGCATGGGAATATTGACCCCTTTAAGTCTAGCCAAAGCAAATGCTACATTCGCATTATGGAATATTGAAATTAGCAATAGCCTCTTAACTATTGTTAGACTCAAACTTCTGGCCCTAGTAAATCCCATGACTTGAGTAACGGAAGGCTAGGAAAGAACCTGGTTGGGATGTGACATTACAGTGGATTTGGGATGTGTAAGAATGAGGCAAGCTGATATAGAAAATTGGATTGGGAATTTTAGGAATATTATGTGAACAGAATCTCCAGCAACAAGTGTTTGGTCAAGAGATGTCTTTTTGGCTGACCTACAAGAAGTGTAGTCAGAAAATAACCAGAGGCTATGAAACAGAAAATTAAAAATAAATAACAGATAAGCAGGACAGTTAAAAGAGACTATTGCCAAAAACAACGATAATTCAGGAATACATTATAGGTTAAACCTTGTCATCTTTGGACAAGATGTAAGATAGGTCTCTTGGTTATTTGATGAGGTGTGGTAGAATGATTCTTGTCTTTAACAAACCAAGAGAAAAATATAAGAGGAGCAAAAATTCAACACATGAAATCAGATACGAAGTACGAAACATAAAAGTTTGTTGAAAGAATATGTTCCAACACAAGAAGTAACATCAAATGTTGATGCTAATTGGATGCAAAAAGGAAATTCCTTTCTAGTCCCATCAAGAATTTCGTTACAAAAAACAACTGCTCAAAAGGCACAAATCCTCATTTAGCTTTTTTCCCTTCAAATTGCTGCAAAGATGATGTTTTGTCAATTGGAGGTCACAAGAAATGATAAATGCCCAATTAACCACAGAAGTCATTCTCCAACTGGCTATTATTAGAGAAACCTTATACATTAATTTTACTCAATCAATAACATATAATTCAATCCCATCTTATCTTAATTTCTACACTTATCATACCCTAAAAAATATGCCTGAATTTCCATTCAACGTCGTGAATATCCCAAGTGATAAGTTCCTACGCAGGTGGTTGATGAGTGAAATCCTGCAAGAGCCAACACAATTGCCATTATTCTCTAGTAGTGTCAAAAGAGATGACCTCAAACCAAATCAAAACATACCAGCAGTGGAAATACCTTCTCGGCTGCACGACGTGGGTGCTGCACGACGAAGGACTAGCGCAGGCATGCCAAAGCTCCGAATTCAACCACCTCTTCTCCCCACATGCAGTCGATTCTGACACCCCAACAGCAAAATCTCAGCAACCCAATTCCTAGAACCACAAGGGGATAAAAAAAATTGCATCCACCACAACCAACAGTACCTTCCAATGGGGGCTACCCAAATCAGTAGCAACCTCTCGCGATCACCTAACAGGGATTGTGCTTGGCTTCATATCAGCAGCAGCCTCGCGCAATCACTTAGAAGGGCTCGTGCTCGATCCCCTACTTCACTCCAACAGGTTCACAGCACCACATCTTGTGGACGATATTGTGTTGGGCTCATGCTCGAGTCCGACCCCGTTGTTGTTCTCAACGACGACGAGCAGGGAGGAGGGGCTACAGGGGCGGTGGCGGCGGCAACAACTCTTAAGGGAGGAAGGAGGGGCAGTGGTGGAGGAGTGATTGTTGTTCTTGCGAGGGTGGCTGAGGGGCTTGGAGGGGTTGGGGAGTGCGTCAGAGGAGGGGGGCACACGGGGGTCGAGGGGTCCCAGAGGAGGGGACCTAAGGAGGCGCCTACGCTTGTTCTCCGCCATGGGAGCGAGAGGGAGGTGCGGGTTTAGGGTTTGGTTTGGTGGGCTTTGCAAGGAGAGAAGTGGCTTGGGGACAGTGAGCATGTGGCTGCGGAAATTTGGGGAGGGAAAAATCAGTGGCAGATCCTGCTCGAAGTGGGTGACGGGAGGGGGAGTTTGAAAGGATTCGGAAGGGTTGTGTGAGATTTTTGTTGGAAATAAAACTTTTGGGTGCGAAAAGATTTTAGTTGGATGGGTGATCAACATTTATTGATTAAATATGGATCTTATCATTTTTTTAGATAATTTTTTTATTATTCATCTCTTTTTTATCATAAAAATAAATTTATCTTTAAAATGTGGTTATTAAAGGTGTATTTTGTTATAGTGTATGTATCAAAATGAATAGAAGTCATACCTACACGGACCAATGGTCATTCCATGGTCTTGAATTTTGTTAGAATTAATATTATTTCTCGGTATGGGTGCTTAAGGATTATTATAAGTGATGGAGAACCTCACTTTAAGAATGTGCACTTCACAAGACTACTCCAAAATTTAGAAGTTAATCACATGATAGGCACACCTTACCATCCCCAAACGAGTGGTCAGGGTGAAGTGTCCAATAGGGAAATTAAGCAGATTCTAGAGAAGACTGTTAGGCCCGACCATAAGGATTGGTTGAGAAAATCGAATGATGCTCTCTGGGCCTACGAAACAACGTATAAAACTCCCTTGGGCATGTCTCCTTTTCGTTTTGTCTATGGAAAAGTATGTCACCTTTCTGTTGAAATCCAACACAAAGTTTATTGGCCTATTAAAAACGTCAACTTAAACCTAGATAAAGTGGGTAAGACACGCATGCTAGAGTTAAGTGAGCTTGAGGAGCTTTGCAATGAAGCATACAAAACCTCTCAAGTGTACAAGCAACGTACAAAGGTCTTCCATGATAAGCACATCATTGGAAAGACTTTTGAGCTCAACTAGTGGGTCTGACTTTTCAATTCCATACTTAAATTATTTCCTGAAAAGCTCAAGTCTCGCTGGGATGGGCCGTATGTTGTTATTAATGCCTTCCCTCATGGAGCAGTTGAAATTCGAAACCCTAATTCTGGTGAGAGCTTTAAGGTAAATGGTCAATGACTTAAACCTTATGTTACTCTTTCAGATAGCCAGGTTTTGGACGACTTCAACTTAAGGAGCCTTAGCTCCTTCCACTCTCCTTCTTAGGTGATATTCTTCTATGTCTTTATTTTTTCCAATGAGGACATTGTTAATCTTAGGCATGAGAGGGTATAACCTAAGGTTGTTTATAGCATTTATAAATATTACATTCATTTAGGTTAGGTGCATTTGAAAAAAAAAAATCTCGTTTATTTTCTTTAGTTGAATTAGTTAGTCCCTAGTAGAAGATTTTTATCAAGGAGGTGTAATTGAAGATTTTCTTCTTAAATTATTTTTTAGTTTAGAATTCAGTACATTTACTTCACTTGCACATAAACTGGGTAATGGATCTTATAAGAAAACTAATAGACATTTTTAGTTTGTTGAAAAGAGGCATTGCTTCTTTTCCTAAACCCTTGGACAGTGAGTTAGGGAGTCAGGCAAACTACCTCCTATTATTTCCACCAAACATTTGTGAGGTGAAAGTAGAGTGTTTATTGGTGCAGTAAGTCTAGCGCAAGAACTCTTAAGTTCTGGATAATTGGATAATTGATACCTCAAAGTTAGGCATAGTTTTCGCTCTCAGTTTCTACATGCGAATATTGTGTGAATTCCTGAGAGTCACCAAATAAGGCAAATACATGAAGATTAAGTTCTCATAAAACTATGAATATGGTGGATGGTTACGACCACCCTTCATAGAATCCTCTGCTGAAGGAGGGCATCAGTGCCAAAGGTCAGAAATACGCTTGTCTTATCCATTTCTTTCTAATGTTGAGAATAGACACTTCCACCAATTAAGCCACACAATATCCTCTTGAGCATCATCATAAATCCTCATGAATAAAAGTTTGCATCGCGTTATGTTGTGCTGGGAGTTATGCAAATATATATATATATATAAAAGAGAGAAAAAAATAAAAAAAAAACACAGAAAAAAAGTATGTAAGTTCATAGCTATATCTTGGTATGGATTTTATCATGTGTCGATGTCATTGAAGCAACAAAAAAAGCACCCATTGCGACCCATACCTACTTTTCAGTATTTTTGATAGCCCGAATAGTGGTTGAGGACTTCTGACTTAGTTATAGGATTATTATGACTTTAATTGAAGTGTGAATGCCGTGTGAGGCCACAAAACATTGAGTACATTTACATAATCTGGTGAGATTTGTGATCTCAGAAAGGAAAAAAGGAAAAAGAGTAAGTGCAAAGGAAAGTTAAGAGAGCATAGTTTTAGCCTCTCTCTGGGTTGGCTTATTTGATTGTCTAGAGATCCAAAGTCTATAGTACTAGATTACATGTAGCACTAGGTGAGTGTGAACCACCAAATATGAATCCATTTGACTCAGAATCTTCTACCTAAGTCAAAAAGCCAAGGATAAATCACAGATTATTTTCTGCTTTATCCCTGAGGGAAGAAGTTGCCTATCCTAATAGAATTTTTACCAAGGGTTAAGTACAAACTTTTGATGTAAGTTGGTTTTTCACTTGGATCCGTTACCTAGGCTACTATCACTTCATTTTCACATTTGTCTAAATCTCTAAATTTTTGGAATAAGAAAAGAAGAAATCTTTGGTCACTTCCATCATTTTTTGCTAGGCACCAGCAAAACTTAGGCATGAAGGAATTTAATGAGTCCAATTTATTGGACTAATATTTAGTCTAAGTACTCTTTAATTGTAGGTGATTAGTTTCTAATTGCTTAAGAGTTAAATGGTAATTTATCTTAGTCTGTATATAATTTTATGTGCCAATTTTACATTTAATAGCATATGATTATGATAACCTATTTGATGGATGCAGGCTAGATGTAAGAATTATTGAAATATGAAGGCAGCATTCGCAAATAAGACATGTACATGATTGCCATCCAATTTCAACTTTTAAGACATTCAGAGCTCAATCTGGATGTTAGATGACGTTGACGGTAACTGAGCTCATGCACCGCCACAGTTTCCACCACCAACTATGCCTCATCTCTCCATACATCCCAACCACTCGCGATCTTCGTTGAGTGGTTGGAGAAGTTATCGGCGAAAGGAAAACTAACCAGAGATTTTTAAAAAGGAAACTAATTGTAGGCGGAGGGCATCATCTTCTTCCTCGTCTAGCACCATGCCCATCACAGACACCATGGCCGTAGCGCACATTGTGGATTGGCCAACATCTCCATCGCCCTTCCACAACCATAGTGTGTGTGGTGACAACACTCACACCATCGCCATCTTCCATAGCCATCACCATCTTCCTCCTTCTCTTCCACCTTCACCTTCTTCTTCTCCACATGCGCACTCCTCCTTTGTTTCACCTTTACCAAGATAACCCAACATGCCATCCTCACCACAGCGCCACGTCCCTGACCGTGCCTCCACCACAAACCCCTTGTACGTTACCGTGCCCCCTACACAACAAAACCCTTCCCTCTCAATTGTTCCCTCTTCCTCCTCCCCTTCCTTCTTTCTTCTTCACCATCTGCAACCTCCGAAAGGATCCAACGCCAGCAGCACCGCATTGTGCCACCCGCCCTACTCCGGCCTCCTCGAGTCATGCCATCACCATTAGCACGCATATCACGTGCTTGCTAACAAGCCCACTGTCCATGTCACCTTCTTGACCATCTCCATGTTGATGTCGAGAAGCCATCGCCGTTGGTCTCCCCTCTGTTGTGCGACCATCGCAAGCCACCTCCGCCCGCTCCACCTACTCCATCACGAAGCCCTCATCGCTGCAGATCTCCACCGAGCGTTGCATAGGCAACAACGCTCTTTCCCATGTGCAAGGAAGAGAGAGAGGAAGAACCCCCTATTTTGGGTTGTATTAGAATTTGCATTTCATTGCCATTGCTATGGAATTTTGGTTGGAATTTTATAGTTAATATATATTGAATGAATTTGTAGCCAACCCCTTGAGTTATTGCTATATTATCTGATTATCTAATTTCATCTCTCTTCAATCTATTAGCCTCACATACATTGCATAATATACTACAATTGTGGGCAAATATCTGACTATCATGTTTTGATAAATTGGTGAGATAAATTGGCTTGTTCCTCTCTGTGGAAACGACCCAATCCATTGTGGTTAGATTCAATTAATATTTTAATAGTCGATTTTCTACCACAAAAGTATTGCAACGACATGACATTTTATGTTAAAAAATTCAACGAAAGCGAAGATCGACTCGTCAGCTACTGGTCGGATAGATACACCTTTAAGCAAAATTTCTTTTTAAGGTTACCTAGGGGTGTAGACACTTTAACTCCATTCTAATTGTCAATCAGTGAGTCTATAATAGTCACAAAAAGATACTTAGAAGTTAAAGTTCTTTTTGAGTCTTGGGTGGGTTGGGTAGCTGTAGAAAGATACCCCGAAACTCTAAACTCAAATTAAAAAAAAAAAAAAAACAAGTAAAGAAGAAAAAGAAAATGATGTGTTTGCTTTTGAATAAGGTAAGGGCTTGGGCAACCTGCATTTTGGTAGACACTCGGGAGCTCTTGAGTCTCTGTAGTTCAGGTCTTTAGTAGAAATTTCTTAGTGTTGAGAAATAACTATTGCCCAAGTACTTTGATTCTAATTCTTTTATAAGTAGCATTTAGTTTTGCTAGGGACTAGCAAAAGATAGGCATGGGGGTGTGATGTGTACACATCTAATTGGCCTAAAATGTCTATTTATGCATGTTCCTAGGTCTATAGAAACATCATGCAATATAAATATTACATAACATGCATCATCATACATTTAGATTAGTTTGTACAAAGTATAGGCTAATTTAACCTTTTTGTGGCCAAGGGATAGAGCAAAATTATTTTGGGGTCTTGGATTGAAGATCCAACTGTATGAATTTGATCAGGGCGACAATCGGAGTCCAACGCCTCCAAGATCGCTCCAATCGGACCTCCATAGCATCAGATGTAGCCCGAGGAAGATTAGAGGTCAAGGGGCAAGATGGTGCATATCCATACCTCAGATGATAAATCCAACCGCACAGATGGGTTCGGATCGACGATGGCAACCCAACAGTGCGAAAATCGACCCAATCCGACATCTGTGGCACCTCCTATGAGCAAAAGAAGTTGGATGGCCTAGATGATGCCACGTAGCAACATCCAAGCCACCCAAGGCCATCTACGGCATCCCTTCATCTAGGCTTCATCAACTCTTAGCTGTTGGATCAAGATCCAACATCTAAGATGCACCCCAGTTGTGCCCATTCAGACATTAAAGGCGAGACTAAGAGAAGATCTCGACCGTTGGATTGAGATCCAACGGTCAAGAGAAATTGAACCTTAAATCCAGAACTTGCCTCAACTGAGTATGTAGTGCAACGATTGCGTGCTGCATTATGAAGAGAGTGGTGCGAGTTCGAGTCTCGCCCTGCCTCAAATGAAGTGTGTGAGCGAGCATGGCGAAATTCAGTTGTTCAATCGGTGATGAGGGGCAGTGTCGGGCGCTACGTGGCGCACTCTTGAGTGTCGGATGAAGGAGCACTCCACACGTGTGAGATGGTGCACCATCAGGCGTGCCATCGTACAAGGGCATGATTTTAAGACATCTAGATGCTTTCTCAACCATTCGATCCATATGAGGAGTGACACACGTGCACCAATGGTTGAAGGCAAGAAGGCGAGCCATGTGGCTTCATGTGGAGCATCCGATCTCGATCACACGACTCACAAGCCACGCACACCAACAACTACCTTTACTTTTAGTAATGCTTACATGCGTCACTAAAGGCCAGGAATTTATTTTAAGGGCTTGAAAATACCTCTTTTGCTCCCATTTCTATGCCTATAGA
This sequence comes from Thalassia testudinum, assembly GCA_037157565.1. Classification (NCBI taxonomy): domain Eukaryota; kingdom Viridiplantae; phylum Streptophyta; class Magnoliopsida; order Alismatales; family Hydrocharitaceae; genus Thalassia; species Thalassia testudinum. Next base: position 16,156,689 of record JAZHRO010000071.1, on the reverse strand, counting down.
AAGGCCCTACACCCTGCACTTCTTATCCATCCCTTTCTCTCTTTTCTCACCCCCTCCAAAGCTCTACGAGCTGGTCCCATACCTGGGATACTCCACCAGAGCTAGAGTAAAGTAATTTTCCCATCTTCTTACCCCCCTCGTGGAGCATCCCGTGATTGTCTTCTCGCCACCATTCGGGAAGCGGATCCCACTATGACGTCATCCTACTTCATTCTCCCTCGTCCAACATCTCATCCCCATTGCTCGAGCGCTCCGTCAATGCAGTTCGTCCTCCAAGCAGCCATCGAGGAGGATTTTCTCATCCCTACCTTTTTATCGCTTTCTAGTGTAGATTTCCAGCTTTCTAGTTATAGCAAGTAGATGTAATGGACATGTGATTTTGAAATATTGATTCTCTCTCTATTTTCTCCTTCTTTGTATTATTCTATCTCTCGCTTCTATTATTTATTCTTTAAGTAGTTTAGCTTACGTAGATTAATTTCAACCAGCTACTCTGCTTCGTGACAATAATTCTAAACGCAGGTTTTAATCAAATGTTCGCCTCCCTGTGTTTGATTCAGAACTCACCAGAGTTTCGGTAAAATTACCTTATTGATAGATTTTTACCCAACAATAATGAAGGGTTTTTAACTCAATCTTTTAGTGTACAAAATCTTGTTAATCAGGTGTGATAAGGGAGGAATATTTGGTGGAGGGATAGGATTCTACTCTAATAAGGAGTCTTTAGAGCTTGGGAATAGAGGTTTTGGGAGTTTGGAATGCTTTTTAGAGCTCTAGGATGGGTGAGGATTAGCTAGGTAGAGATGAACGGAAAATGGGTGTGTGTTGGGCTTTATATAGGCATGGGAAGGGACAAGGGTTGACCAAAACTTGCAATTTCACTCGCTGGACCATGCTGGTACTTGTTGGAATATGCTGGAGCAAGCTGGAGCCGCTGGACAAAGCTGGACTGCAGTTTACGCATGGAATTCACGCGGTGTTACGCTGGAGGCCGCTGGACCACGCGTTGGACTGCTCGCTGAACCACTTCGCTGGAGTGAGCTGTGCATTGCTGAAGTAAGGAGGACCGCAGCTGTCAACGCCAATCGGCTGATTCCTCATCCATAGTAGAGGCACCCTCGATCATGCACGAGGAGGCACTCATTTCGCATGCTTGGATTGAAATCAGACAACGGAGGATACATTCAGATGCTTAAGAATTGCGCCCCCCACCGCCCATACGAACACGTGTACGATATTGCGTCAAATCACGCATGCACACATCGCATGCATTCGGTGCACCATGTAGCCGCTTTGTCGCTGCCTGATCGCTCATCAAAGGCTCAATTTCACCCGTAGGTGCTTCAGTGGATTAAATCCACTCGCAGGGCTTCGATCGTGCGTTCGGTGTGAGTGGGTGAGGGTGTTGACTAATGCGCTGCAGCCATGAATAGTCAAGTGGACATTCTAATGGCCACAAGCTCTCAGTTGTTGGATCTCAATCCACTGGTCGAGATCTTCTCATAGCTTTGCCTTTTAGAGATGAGAGGGCACAACTAAGATGGATCTCAACTATTAGATTGAGATCTAATGGCTGGGATCACTTGGAAGGGTGCTTTTGAGGCGAGGCAGAGACTGTTGTCGGTGTTTGGTGGCTTGGATGGCGCCACGTGGTGCCATCTGGGCCGTCCATCTTCTTTTCTTTTTTGAGACTGCTATAGACTACGGATCAAAATGATTTTCATGCTGACGGGCAATGATCGTCTTTCCAGATCCATCTGTACGTTCAGATTTTTCATCTGAAGCCTGTAGAGATGTTTCATTGTCCCCTTGACACACAAAATGTAATGATTAATATACCAATTACACAAATCATCCTAAATGCAATATGATGAATGTTATGCATTATTCACAATGTTAAATGCAATGTTAAGCTTAGGAACAGACATAAGTAGGCATTTTATCATGAATAAATGTGTATTTATCATACCCCCATGCCTATCTTTTGCTAGTCCCTAGCAAAATTAACTTAAATACTATGTATAAAATAGAATCAAGATCTGATCACTTAGGCAAGATTTGTTGATTAACACTAGAAAATTTCAAGTGTTAGGACCAGTTGAAAGTCTCCATGGAGGTGTGCTTTATCGAATTTTCACTCATTTCTTCGAACAAGTCATATGTGCTATCTGCATCCTTGTTGAGGAAATTGCCTCTACAGGAAGCATCCACGTGATTATGGAGTTGATCCGTCAACCCGTGGTAGAATATCTACACGAGTTCCCATTTTAGCATCTCATGGTGTGGACACTTCCGCAATAGATCCTAGAATCACTCCCAAGCACCATGAAACGATTCCCTCGGCTGCTGGACGAAAGTGGTAATCGCTCGTTGCAAAGAATTGGTCCATCCAACTTGGAAGAATTTCTTCAGGAAAGCCGATTTAAGATCAGTCCAAGTATCTATCGGCCTTCCAATGGTCTAGTACTAATGTGCAGCCTTATCCCTAAGAGAGTAGGGGAAAAGCCTCATGATCATTTGCTCTTCATCCATATTCTTAGCTTTTGTGGTCTGAACCAAAGTGGTCAGATCTTCCATGTGTTGGAATGGGTCCTCAGAGCCAAGCCCATGGAAATGTTTAACCAAGCTTAAAACCTAGGGCTTGAATTCTATGTCTCCAGTGAGAATCATGACGTTGGGACGTGTTAAACGCGAAACCGTCGATGTTTAAGAAATGTGTTATAGTATAGGACAAAATTGCATCAAGCAATACAATTTATTACTCGAATTTAAGTCCGATGTCGAACATAGGGAGCAAATATAGAATTCACACGCTAATCACAATAAATAATATAAATGAGCACAATTAATTACTCAAAAATGAATATTCAATGTATAGCATGAGTATCTCAAAAGATAAAAAGAACTCTAGATAAAATAATGGTGATTTAGATTACCAATTATTAGTCTAACATAATATATAGCAATTACTGAATAGAACTAAATAAATGAACAGTAAATGTCATTTCTACAGTGTTTCTTCTTGTACTATTCTTCTTCTTCTGCTATTATTCTTCTTCTTCTTCCTTGAGTTTCTCTTCTGAAGCACGACTCTTTTTCTTTGGCTTCTCTTCCTTCTCTTTCTCTTCTTCTTCTACGGTCCTCCTCTTCTTCTGCCTTTCCTTTTCTTCATTCTTTCTTCCTCTTCTCTTCACAGACAAGGGAGGGACTCACGAAATTGGCTAAGTGTCAGACTGTCCCTCTCTGAAGCAAAAATCCCCCTGGCCCCACACTCTCTCTCTTTTCCTACCTCCTCTTCTCTTTCTCAAGGATGACTGGGTATTCGGGTAATCGGGCATGAGTGCACCGGGGACTAGGGCTACATGCGTGAGTGTCATAGCCGAGGTGTGAGAGAAAGCTTAGGCAGGTAATCGGGTGAGAGGGGTAAGTGGGACCTCACCCCGTGTTTTGAGGTGTTAAGCCCCAAACACAAAAACAATATATTCATCTCAATCTTCTTCAATTCCCACAATGTGGGATTAATCCCACGGGTTTTCTTCGCATGTTGCTGAAGGTGGTGTCTCGCCAATTAGAGCAACTGCTGAGAGGAAAGCTTCCAATTGAAGCCTTGGATCAAGGCTTAGGGTCCTTCTGCAGGGATCTAGAGAGATCACCTTGAGGTATCGTGGCTAGAACACCACGAACTTGGCGGACGAAGTTGCTGTGACGGCAGAGCTCCAGTGGAAGACCTAGAATCAAGAATACAGGTGCTAAGCCCCAATTAAAACGTTCAAGAGGATCGCTATAGAGCATGGAATGTGATGGTGGTGTCCGTGGGGTGATTTGTGTGTGGATGATGGTGGACGATGACAGAGATGGAGGCGAGAAGGTGGGTTGTTCGAGGGCATGTTTGGGTGAGCGATGGAGTGAAATATGAGAGGGGTTTTGATGGGCGTGAAGTGGTGGAGGTAGTGGGGTAGGTGGCGAAGCAGTTGGAATTGTGAGGTGGCAGGAATGCCTTGCCAGAGATATGACCAGAGCAAAGGAAGATGACAGCGTGCATGTGGTTGATGGAATATTTTTGAGGTTTTGGATATGGGAAATGACCTAGAGACAAAAAGGGACCTAACTAACCTTAAACTAATGGATGAAAGGGGGAATTTGGCACCGGCATTGGCAGACTGGCGCTATGGAAGAAGATACTCCGGTGGGGTAGAAGCGGCAATGACGACGAGGATTGGGGTGCCAGCTGGTATGGCACGACGGGGAAGAGGGAGAGGAAGGAGAATCCGTTGCTGGTATTGTGTGTGGATGACGAGAGTGGTTTGAGAGAGTCGCCAAACATCATGGAGTCTTTCGGTCGAAGAGAAGGGAGGAAGGAGAGGGGGTTTCCAGCAAAAAATGAGCATAGAGAGGATGGCTTGTCCTCAGGTGTCTTTAAATAGGTCTAAGGGGGTGCTTGAAGCTTGGAAACCAAGCTTCTTAGCTTGGTAAGTTTGCCAAAGTAGGAAACCCACATCTCTCATGCATTCTCATGAGAGATTGGGAAAGAGATAGAGCCCACGAATAGGGTCATACCGTAGAGAAATCTCTTTGGAATCTTTCTTCCAAATTTAGAAGAGATTGAGTGTGAAATCAGGGAGAAAACTTCGATTGAAGGTCACCGAAGTTGTAAGAATAGGATGTCTACATTCATGGAGGTGGCGGGGACCTTTTGGCGAAGAAGACAACAAAGATAGGGGCCTATTTGTAATGAATTTCAAAAGCTAGAGGCACTTGTGAAATTTTTTTTGAAACTGAGAGGAAAGCTATCGTGCTACGATAGCAATCCAGATGACATTTTATTTCATACTATTTAAAAAGAAATATGGAGAACTACACATTGGATCCCCATCTATATATGAGGGACCAGCACTCATTTACAATTTGCACACAGCATACTGGCCTCTCCTGAAATAACTTCTCATTTCTCACCCTCCATACACACCACAAAGTCACAGCCATGCGCATATGTGGTCTTCCAAGTGCTACAAACCTTTGCCATAGGGAGTCCCATGAGGGTAAAGGTTCCTGACACATTTTTCTCCATATCATATCCGTGACCAGGCATGAAGAGAATATGTGAGATAAGCTATCAGTGTGCAACCTACATAGATAGCATTCATTTAATGTTGCCCCCATTCTTTTGCATCTAAGATCTCCCGTGATCAAACCTTCCCTCCTGCACAACCATAAAAAAATTTGTATTTTGAGTGGGATCTTCAATAGCCATAGCTTCCTGTCGACAAGGTCACTTTCGATACTCCTGCTGGATCTGATTATTTCTCCATATGCTCGCTGGGTAGTGTAAATGCCATTTCAAATATATGTGTCCTCCATGCCAGGCCTTGGACTGAACTGAAATCAAGTTCTTCCTTTCCTCCCATAGACGGGTACCCTCTCTACTAGTTTCAGTTTCATCCAGAGTCCAGCAATCGCTAATTTCAGACCAGAAGCTGCTGACTGAAGCATCTTTGTCTACTGTAACCGAGTATGCTCTAGGGTAGGAGTCTTTCAAAATGCCTAGCGGTGACCATTGTTCATTCCAGAAGCTAAACTCATGGCCATCTCCAAGCTTCGGCTGCACCAAATGCCAATTGCTTTTGACAGCTTGAATAACCGATCTCCAAAAAGGGGATGGTCTGATTGGGAATAGTCCCTTCAACATATTGTTAGAGCAGCCATAACAGTCCTTAACAAGTTCAGTCCATAGCTTTTTCTTGCCATCAAAAATCTTGATCGCCCATTTGATCAAAAGGGCCTCATTGAATTCTTTAAGAGCCTTGATCCCCAATCCACCCTCTTCCTTTGGCCGGCATATGTGTTCCCACTTCATAGGTTGCATGAATCTCCCCTCATGTCGAGCCCCTTTCCAAAAGAATTTCTTTCGCATTATATCTACATGTTTCCAAATAGACTTCGAGGCTTTGAAGAGGGAGAAATAGAACACCGGGATAGAAGTAATAACTGAATTTAATAGGATTAGTCTTCCCCCTTTTGACAGAAATTTGCTGCTCCATCCTTCCAACTTAACAGAAATCTTGTCAAAAAGAATATTCCAGTCACTCTTCCTCAGTTTTGAGCACTGCAGTGGTAGTCCTAGGTAGTTAATTGGCAGTTTTGAGCGAGGCATTCCCAACGTAGCTGACAGTGTTTCTTGCTCCTGTTCATTCAGGCCAAAGCAGATCAAGGTAGATTTCTCCCTATTTAATTTCAGACCTGATATGTCTCTGAAGATCTTCACCATGTGTCCTAGAGCATGAGCTGCAACAGTTGTCCCCTCCACAAAGAAGACCGTGTCATCTGCATATTGTAAAATAGGGGCCATAGCCCTCCTATTGGATAGAGAATAACCTCTTATAACACCAGCCTCTGTTAGTTTACATGCATATCTAGCGATCCGACCAACTGCAAGATTAAATATCAAAGGGGCTAATGGACACCCTTGTCTAACCCCACATTGAGGTTGAATCCAAGCTCCATAGGGTTTCCCATTGATCAGTGGAGAGAAGGAAGTGGTTGTAATACACTGCTTCATCCATTGGATCCAAAGAGGAGGGAAACCTCTTCTTTTGAATACTTCCTAGATGTTAGGCCATGAGACAGAGTCATATGCCTTTTGAAAATCCACTTTCCACATAAATGCTTTGCACTTCCTTCTATGCCACCTA